>CM066734.1:77351500-78551500 GCA_033961575.1 Aselliscus stoliczkanus | reverse complement strand
CAAGTACAAGGTTATCATCAATTCCTAAATCACAATATGAGACAGCCACAGCAGCAATCCATCATATGATAGAAATGACATTCAGAATCAGTCACCGAAATACCAGGGAGAACACGAGTGAAAATGGATCCCTGGATTTTGAAGCAACTTGAAGAGCACAAATAGGTTACAGACTAAGGCACATATATACTCATCTCTGTTTTTCCAGTGCCTCTCCATAAAATCGTTATCTATTGTGGTTTTCTTACAATCAGCCATTGTCAAATGAAAAAATGGTTTGGTCCTGTTCAGGTATGGGTTGGCTTGATATATAAGCGTGAGCTGAATTGGACTGCTGCCACTCTGTACCGCCTCCTTGGGTCGGCCCTGAAAGTCAGTGGTGAGGTAAAATTCTCTGTATTGGGAGAACTTAGAATCTGGGAAAGAACATGTTTGTAGAACTATGGGAGTGGACACAACATTTATGGATCCTTGTTTCTTAAGTCAATGCTCATCTGAGACCTCTCATGACACAGGAGGTACTGGGTAACCTAGGTATGAGTTGAGTTCAGCCAACCCCTGACCCAGGTTATTCCAAGGTTTGTACTATAGATTCATGAATAACTTAACCCAGTGGTAGAAGTGGAGACTCTGAATGGTTACAAAGGCATGGAAAAGCATGTTGTTGGCACTGAGACCATGCCTCTTTTGGGCCTCTCCTAACAAATAAACTGGGCTCCATGGGGTACTAGTGGAGGTTCCCTTCTGGGAAATGCCTGACTACTCTGTAGACTTGAGGTCTCCCATTGCCAGCCACAACTTTTGCAGAACTGTGCTATAGTCTGAGAATCTTCTTACTCAACCCTTTTCCACCCTCGTTATCTTTCTCAGCATCATGGCCTGAGAACTCTCCTCACCTCCTCCATCTCTTGCCCCTTTTTTCTCGCGGGTATTTTGCTAATAAATCTCTTGCATATCTTATCCCAGCTTGGAATATGCTTCTTTAGGGATCCAGGCTAACTCAGTTTTGGAGAATTATTTTGATGATGAGAGCACAACAGAGATGAGCAATGAGTGGATGAACGAAAGGCTTTTCACACTATTGTGGGGAGAAGAAAGGTAGAGGCAAAATAATGTATTTGACATGCATTTGATGTGAGAATCAATTTGCAATGCTAACATTTTTTAGTGGTCACATATTTAAGTAAATTTCTTATTTTAAAGTAGATTTAGATTTATGACAGTTGAGATGATAGTGCAGACGTATCTCACATATCCGGTCCCCAGTTTCCCTCATTATGCTTGGCTTATGCACTCCTATCAACTCCTCATTACACATACAGAGTGGGATCTAAATTTCCTTGAATCCAAGGGCCTGTATCAGATATGACTGTTTCATTTCTTTGCTTATAATCTTTCAATTACATCCCTTGTTACAATGTTTGTTTTAATTAGCATTATTTTAATATTGTACATGGTGTGGCCATTCACTGTTTTTCTAATTTCAATCATAATTACTGATCACCTCATTCTCTACTTTAACCATCTTCCATTCCTCAGTCACACTTTGCAACTTTGATTTTCCAGTGTTGCATTAGTTGGGATTCTCCAGAGAACAGAACCAATAAGATATATGTACATAAGAGGAGATTCATTATAGGAACTGGCTCATGTAGTTATGGAGGCTAAGAAATCCTTTGGTCAGCCATCCTCAAGCTGGAGAATCAAGAAAGCTTGTGGGTTAATTCAGATCATGCTCAAAGGCCCAAGAACCAGGAGCTTTGATGGTTAAGGGCAGAAAATAACTGACTTCCTAGCTCAAGCAGAGAAAGAGAGTAAATATGATCTTTTTCCACCCTTTTGTTCCACTGAGGCCTTCATTGGATTGGATGATGCCACTGATGAGGGCAGATCTCTTTCCTCAGTCTATTGACTCAAATGCTAATCTCTTCTAAAAATATCCTCACTGACACACCACGATAATATGTTTTAACAACTCTCTGGGCATCCCTTAGCCCAGTCAAGGTGACAAATGAAATTAATCAACCATGATCACAAGCATCATGTTTCAGGTTTTTTGTTTATTGCTTCTACCTGGACATTCCCCTGCATTATCCTCCCTCAGCCTCACCCTCTGCTTCATCTACTTAATTTCTGCTGTAATTTTAGATGGCAAATAGTCACTATGTTCTCAAGGAATAGCCCGAGTGTTATCTGTTTTACTAATGTTATATACACTTCCTATTTTTACTGTTTTGCAATAGCCCTTTTAAATGTATGTATCCAGTACTCGATGCTAAGATACATGATAGCATGTCTACCATGCTTCTGTTACATAACCAAAATGGCTAGCATGTAGTGGACATTTGTTAAACAAAGGAAGAACTCAGAAAAGGGAAAAAAGGAGGAAAGAAAGAAGGATGAGAAAGAGAGCAGTAAAGAAGGAAGGATTTCAAGCTATTTAGCTAATGTAAGAAAAATATACTAGTTGTATTAATGTGACATCCTCTTTTTTTTTTTTTACTAAAGTTTATAAGAAAGGACAGAATTTTACACTCCTGTTTTATATGCCAAAATAGTATATCTTACTTCAAAAATGTACCGTACATTTGGGTAAAAAACTTTGATATTGTTTGTTCTCTTTTCCAGGTTGCTCAATAAGAGTAATTAAGTTTCTGAGAAATCAAACATATTTCTTCATGTAAATGGAATAATAAATTTCTTTGACTCCAAGGGTCTATAAGTGTCTTTAGACTTCTATATTAGCATCATCTGTTAAAAAGCTCATGGAAAACTTACGAATGTTTAACAATCATGCTAATTTACTTAATATTCAATATCTAGTGAATTAAGTGGCTATGGATAAAGTGAGACATTTCAAAATATAGTATATTGTGAGTTACAATATAGTATGTTGTAAATATAGTAACATAAAAAAATAGTTTCTATTGATTTTCCCTATGTTCTTATTTCAGCTGCATTTGTAGTTTAGAAATGTGCAACATTATGTAGTTAAATGAATTATTTACTTTATAACTTTTGAAGTTCAGTCTTCCCATGCATCACATTTTTACCTTGCTCACTTCAAGAATGGTATCATAACACATGATTTCACAGAACTTAATAGTAGATTATATTTACGAGTATGCCTACAAATACTAAAAAAAAAAAAAAAAAAATTAATGTAATTACCAAAGTATGATCTATGGCAGTAGTTTTCAAACTTCTTTGTCTCAGGATTTTTTCATGCCCTTAAAAATTATTGTGCTTCCCAATAAAATTTCCTGAGTAAATTTTGGAGGTAATATTGTAATGCTTAGTAAAATAAATCTGAGTAAAAACAAAATAACTGATCTATAAATACTTTATTTTTTATTATATAGTGAAGACTCATTAAGAATTTTATTACAAATGTTAGAATACTACTCCTCTTCATCCATTTCAAGTTTTAATGCAATGATACAATACATATTGTTGAGTGTAAATATGTATAACATACCAAGCAAAGTGATATAAAGTTTCATTTTAGAGGCTCTTATTATGACAGCTAATTAAGAACAGTAAGCTCATAAAGTTTTGACCATTATCTGATATAAAAGTGCTTATCGAAAAAGTGACACTCAGCATTAGCATCAGAGTACTGTGGTACTCACTGGGGAGCTCTGAATTGAGTAAAACAAAGCCACTCCCCGATGTGATTCTTTGAAACATAGTACTTGGAATGTACTGGGAGTTACCAGATCCTTCAAGACACATTAGATAAAGCCTATATATAATGTTTACACAAATTACCTCTAATTCTTTCTGCTTAACTCAATAAGGTGGATAAAACCTACTCATCAAATTTTATCATAAAGTATTTGTTTCTCATATTAATCAACTTATTTCCACTATAATTAAAAAATAATAATTTATATATCTCATTGGCAAGAATTAAGCTTATTTTAATTTATAAACAATGTGCAGATAATAACTTAAAATCTGTCAGCTATATACATAATTTTTTTCAAACATTCTTATAGGATAGATGCAAGAAAAGATTTTGAAGACCATACCAACTGTAATTAAGTATTTTTTTATTTACATACTGAGATTAAGTATTTTCAATTACATTCTATTCATCACTTTATGCTTTTATTGTGAATTTTATTGATCATTTTTCTTTTGCTAAATTCACAATTTGAATACGATTTATTATATTACTTTACAAGTTAACATTAATTAAAATTCAAAACTTTATTTTCCAGCATGTTAATTATAAGTAGTGATTCCATCATTTTGTCTATGAGTTTGATTAAATGAATTATTCAGCGTTTGCTGATATATTTTTTATTTTATGTTTTTCTTTTTTTGTAGCTTCACTTCATTTGGTAGAATATATTTTTGTTAATATTTAACTTCATTGAAGAGTTTCTGATATATAACATGACATATGTGTAAATATTTAGGAAGAAAATAGGATTGAGGGATATTTTTATATTGGGTAGTATATACTCTTAAATCTAAATAAGGTGCTATTCTGAACCATGTCAGGGCCTTCTATGGGCATGATCTGCATGGCTCAAAGAAATCTCAGGAGGCTATCCAAAGTGAAAGTGAAAAATAGACATTCTTATATATTCTGTTAATTTGCACAATGAGTAAACTCAATGGATTAAACAAATATATAAATATATATGTGTTTACACACACACACTCGCACAACACATACATATATGGAATCTAACATGTGGGACTGCTTTCCTTTGTTCTCATTTTTCAATGGGAAAATAGTTAGATTAGTAATACTACTGGATGACTTCAGCCACCTCAGTCAATCTTACATATTGGTGTGTTAGAAATAGCGGCAAAAATAATAATTTGTTTACCTCCTTAGTTGCTTTCAGATTAATATGCTAGGATAAATGAGTTTTTAATCTTATGTATTATAAAGTTATTTTTACTTCTTTATCATTGTTTATGGTATCACTGATGAATGAAAATTCTTAGTTTTTACATATTTTAATTTATTTTGCCTTTCCTTGTGGTTAATGCTTCTTCTGGTCTTTTTGTTTGTTTGTTTGTTTTTGTCTCTCCCTTAAGGTAACAGAGATATTCTGTATTACTTAAAGGGGATAGTGAGGGAAAGAGAAAATGGAAGGTGATTAAAAGGAAAGCAAAAGGAAACAAGTTTTTAAGAAATCTACATTTTATAAATGTGAAGAAAAATTTTAAATTATCATATACCCAAAGATATTTTATATAGACATATTTGTATCAAAATTAATTAAAGTAAATGCCAAAGTTTTCTGAATAATTATTCCTAATATCTTCATATTATTCTAATGAAATAAGAGTAATTGAAAGTAGTTCATAACAGCCTAAAAACACATTGAGCTTAATATTTAGAATAGCTATCTCTGGAGTCAGATAGACCAGTATTCTAATCCTGTCTCACTCTTCTCCTAATCTGTAAATTGAAAAACAAACAAACATACAAACAAAAATTAAGTAATGAATAAGGTTACAAAAAGGATTAAATAAGATACAGATTGTAGTAAATAGAAATTATTTTCTTCTTAGAATATTTTACTTTTAGAAGTTCCTCTCCTGTACTTTCCGAAATTTCATTGGGGTTTTCAATCAGGTGACAGTAACTCACCCACCATGGTTGGGAGCAGTTAATTTAATTTGAGCATTCAAATTGTTCTGGGATCCATTTTTCTCAATGCCTCTCTTTTACTTCTGGCATTTTGATTTCATGAGGTAATCAACTTCCTAAGGTATTTTATCTAAGCTTGATTCCCTTTCTTTTAAAAAAAAAAAAAATAGGCAAATCCTAACAAATATATACTTACAAAACATTTAGATTATGCTGTCATACACTAAGCATTTTATTACTATCAGACATAATTACTATAACATGGATTGTAGCTAAGTAATAACAAGGGGGTTGGAAATTATTCCAAACATATATCAGCTCTGCTATAAAAAATGAACATCCCTGAAATTCATTAATTCTTTATTTATTAAATTAGTCATTCAAGAAATGTCACTTAAGCCATTAGTAGTGTTAGGCTCTGCAATTAATAGTAGGATTAAAAAGTTGCTCTGATCTTAAAATATATTGAAACTGGAAAGGAAACAACTCATCCTCTCATTTTTCCATTTTTGATTTTTCTATGATACTGTTCATTCCTTTACAAATGGAAATAAACTCATTTAAAAAATCGAATATTCTAAATAACACTTTTAAGAGCTAATGAGAAACCATAGGATAAGCTATTCTTTTCCAATTTAATAAAATCAATGGTTTACTATAAATCAAGAATTTTGTTTCTTTTTTATATAATGCACAAAAGTGATGCTATAAAGAAAAAAATTAAATATCTGGGTGATAAGGACAAAACTATATACTTGAGATAACATAAAATCAGTACTCCTTACTAAACCTATGTTGTCCATAAAGCTTTATATTTTCATGGTCATGTAGCTTGGCCTACTTTAACACATATTTTAATAAAAATAAATTCACTGGAAAGAAAGTGCACAGTTAAAAATGCCCCTGAAGGTGTACATTACGTAACACTAATTATTTCCAGGACTCTAATTCTGACAAGAATGTAAAGTTGTTTGAATTATTTATGGTCACAATTAATGCTATATATCAAAAAAAGTCATCACGTTCAATAAATGTTTACTTTTTTGTGCAGGAGTTTATGCATTAACTGGATGATTTTTCTGATGCAAGCTGATTTCCATTTGGCTTACTCATACATTTGTGCTCAGCTGGATGGTTTCCTACAGTCTGGGCAGTGTAGACTGGCTGGTTTAGGGGGTTTGCCTGGATTAAATCAGCCTTCCTCTATGTGGTCTGTCACCCACTAGCAGAGTAGCCTGCTGAGAAAGAGCTGAAGCACACAAAGCTTACTCTATTCAGGTCCTGAAACAACACAGTTTTAATTGTGATGCATTCAATTACCCAATGCAAATCACAAGTTCAACCCATATTTAAGTGGGGAAATAGACCTGTGATGTGATTTGAGGAGCTCAAAAATCACATAACAGGGCCGCAGAGTGGCGTATTGGTTAAGAGCTGGCTTGGGATGCCAGCAGCTCCAGTTTGGATTCCACAGATGAGGGCCAGTGAGCTGCTGCCCTCTACAGCTAAGATGGTGAACACCAGCTCGACCTGGAGCTGGGCTGCTGTGAGTCCCTGAGGATGGCATAGCTGCAGCCTCTGCTGCAGTGGGCTGCCACAAGCTACAGTGAACGGCCAGCGAGTGAGGTGCCAAAAGCTGCCGGGAGTGGCCGTTCAGAGGCTGGCGACCAATCTGCCTCACCCTGGAAGAGCACAATGATGATACCAACATGGGCCAATGAGGCAACATCCTCCACAACTAGATTGATCTCCCAATTTCCCAATAAAAATCTTAAAAAAAAAATTAAAAAAAATAAATCACATAACAAAGGATAGATAGAAGATAGATAGATAGATAGATAGATAGATAGATAGATAGATAGATAGACTAAAACGGGGGATATGTTTATAATATTTTCACTATTTTTACATTTTACAATCCCCCTCCCCACCATCAGTAACTCAGAAAACGAACTATCCAGTAGAACACATAGAGGCCCATATATTTGATATAATGTGGTATTATAATAAACTGAAAGCATCATTTCCTGGGATATGTTCTTATTTGAAAAATTCTCACTTTCTTTAATAATCTGATGTAATATTTAAAAAAACAAAAAACTGAATGATGTAAAATTATTCAAAGCTCTGTACAGGTAAATAGGTAATAGAAAATTTACTAAATTGTAACTGTATTGCAGCCTACAAAGCCTGCATTTTTATTGTTAAAGTCAATAAAGCAATTGAGAAATTAATAAATTTGTGTCTGGATATGGGTTCATGAATTTTAAAGAGGTTGAGAAATTGCTATATTAAATCTTTCGTTAAATAACATGTCTCCTGCTATTGGCAGTGACATGTTAAAACTATATGTGATTTTTTATTAATAATTTTTATTTATAATAAATTATGGCACCATATTATTTCTTAGCACTTAATATCTGCATGCTTAGTGAGATGTTTAAATATCTTAATATATTTCCTCAAGTATAATTTAAGAGAGAAAAAACGATATCTCTTAGTGTGTTTACATTTATTGAATGCTAGAGCAAGTGCAACTTTTGTCCTGTAAAAATATAACATAAATGGTATTCATAAATGCTCTCTCTTTTTTTTTTTTTAAAGATTTTATTGGGGAATTGGGGGAGGGGAACAGCGTTGGGGAATCAGGGAAGGGGAACAGACAAGTTGCTGTCTTTTTGTTCTTTAGTATAGTTGTGGAGGACATTGCTTCACTGGCCCATGTTTGTATTGTCATTGCATTCTTCCTGGGTAAGGCAGATCGGTTGCAGGCCTCTGGACGGCCGCTCATGGTGGCTCTTGGCAGGTCACACTGGGCTGCCGGCCACTCATTCTGGCTGCTGGACGTTCACTGTAGCTTATGGTAGCCCACTGCAGCAGGGGCTGCAGCCTATGCCGTCGCTGGCGACTCACGGTAGCCCAGCTCCAGGTGGAGCTGTCATTTACCATCTTAGCTGCAGAGGGCAGTGTCATGGGCCCTCATATGTGGGATCTGAACCCGGGCCCTGCTGCTCAGAGCTGGCATTCCAAGCCAGCTCTCAACCAACGCTCCACTCTACCAGCCTAAAAAAACCTTTTACAATAGTCTGTTCATCTTTTGTCTGGCAAGTGATAGGACTGAAATTTCCCTCCTGCTTTGAAAATTGGCACAGCCATGCAATGTTCTTTAGGCCTTGTGTTATGAGTGGAAATTATTCTTATTCATTCTAAGAGCATATGTAAGAATTAATATATGGCTTTTCATGTTCTCTTTCCTTTGCCTTTGTGCTGGTGGGAGAATATGTGATATTTCCATTGTCATTTGGAATCTCTTAGTCATTAACATGAATAGAGCTCCCTTGCTAATCCAGAGAAGGCATATGAGGTATGACAATTAAGTTCGCAAACTCATCCTAGAAAAAGTGCTACATACCTCATTGCTGAATATTACTACAGTCACCTTCAAAGTATTCCCATTGGGAAGCTATGCACCAATGCTAGCACCTAGTCCACCCTTCAAAGCAATTTTGGAACTGTTTTTCTGAAATGGCCATCAGAACTATCCTCATATTACTCTTGATGTCCTGAATGTCACCAAAATGTCTTCCTTTCAATATTTCCTTTATCTTCTGGTAAAGAAAGAAATCATTGAAGGCCAGATCAGATGAGTAGGGAGGGTGTTCCAATACAGTCATTTGTTTACTGGCTAAAAACTCCCTCACAGACAGTGCCATGTTAGCTGGCTGGTGCATTGTCATGATGCAAAAGCCATGAATTGCTGGCAAAAAGTTCTGGTTGTTTTCGCCTAACTTTTTAATGCAGCCTTTTTAACACTTCCAAATAGTAAACTTGGTTAACTATTTATCCAGTTGGTACAAATTCATAATGAGTAATCCCTCTGTTATCAAATAAGGTTGGCAACATTATTGCAAAAAGTTTGCAATCTTGTCAGATCTTGTATAGTGTGAGATAGTAATCAATTTTTCTTGTATTAGTCACTTGATTTTCAGATTTTGTTTAGCTTAAATACTTGCTAACTTATATAATTAGGTGTGGCGCAAAGCATATTGATTTTAGGTTTGCTATAAATTAAATTTGTATTTAGGGCTACAGGTAAACATGGTTGATTTTTACATATGTAGCTGACAGTATGGGTGTTTTCAGTATTCCATGATAAGATTCTTAGAAATATAAGTAGATATTGAAATTTTCAGTAATATTTTACTGCTCTTATAGCTGTAGACATACTTGATAAATATATCTCTAGAGTATTACAAAATAATAGTTATTATTTTATGTGCCTCTTATAACATAGTCATTTTGTTGTGGTTGCTTTTTACCTTGCTTAATCATTCAAACAATCCTGTAAAGTAATTGTTTTTAGTACATGTCTTAGCTCAGGCTGCCATAACAAAATACAATGAACTGAATGTCTTAAACATAAACAGAAACCATAAACAGGAATTATTTCTCATAACTGTAGATGATGAAGAGTCCAAGATCATTATTCCAGCTTATTTATTTTTTGATGAAAATTTTGTTTCTTGCTTGCAGACAGCTGTCTTCTAGCTGTGTCCTCACATGGCAGAGAAAGTGAGCTTAACATTTAATGAATTTTTTTTTTTGAGGGCAGTGTCACTGGCCCTCATATGTGGGACCTGATTTTTAATGAATTTTTTTTACATATATCATTCCAGTCCAGAGTCTAACACTTCTGAATAAATTCTTAAATATAGTTTACAATGTACATGTTTTTCCAAATATATCATCCTGTGTAACACTGTGTATCAATGATGCATTATTTTATGAGTGCTCCAGTATTGTATCCAGGGTACTTTTCCAGTTGGAGGGCACACATTCTGCAAGTTTTGATGCTGGTACTTCTTTTTTTATTTCTATAGGGTAAACACCTTCTGAATGTCTCTCAATGGTAAATACAGATTTACTTACCTGAGGGTACATTTTTTTTTTTTATGGTTCATAAGGATTTAGTTTTGCTTTGAAATAAAGTTTATGAATTGTAACTATTCTTGCAGTTGTAAATATTTGCTGCACTAGTATCAAATGTTTGCCCTGATGCTATGTACCTGTACTTTTATGTATATAAAATGAATTATTCTTTAAATGTGGTTTTATAACATAATACTTTTGAAAACATATTAAAGGAAAGCACTAGTGCAATGGCATCATTTTTAATAACTTAATTAAAAGGATAAACATGTTAACAATTATAGAAGTTCACAAGCAGTTGGCCACTTCAACAACATCAAAGCTATGAGTAGCGATTGTAAGATATAGGCTCAGAAACTTGATAATCTAGATGAAATGGAACAATACCTTGAAAGATGCAATTTGCCAAAACTTACCCAATAACAGTAAACAATCTGACTAGGTCTACATTTATTAAAGAAATTGAATCAATAGCCTTCAAAATAGAAAGCACCAGGCCAAGAAGTATTCAATGGTGAATTCTATCCAACATTTTAAGGAAGAAATTATATCAATTCTTTGCAATCTGCATCAGAGAGAATGCATCCTAATTCATTTATGATCCAAATACCAAAACCAAACAAGGACATTACAAATAAACTACAGACCAATATTTCTCATTAACATAGATGCAACAACTTTCAACAAAATATAAGCAAATTGAATTCAAAAATCTATAAAAATTACTATACACCTTGATCAAATGGGATTTACCCCAGGTATGCCAGGTTAGTTTAACATTAGAAAATCCAGTCATGTAATTCATCATATCAACAGATTACAAAAGAAAAATTATATGATCATATCAATAGTAGCAGAAAAAGTGTTTGACAAAATTCAATACCCCTTCATGATAAAATCTCTCAGTAAACTAGCAATGGAGAATTTCTTCAACTTGATAAACACTATTTACAAAAAAAACAAAAACTAACTTCAAGTTTAATGGTGAGAAATTCCAAGTTTTTCGACTAAGATCAGGTATAAGTTAAGGATTCACCACTGATTTCTAATTTCATACTAGAATTTCTTTCGAATGCAATGAAGCAAGTAAAGGAAATAAAAGGTATGCAGATGTGGAAGACACAGAAGTGTCTTTGCAGAAGACATGATCGTCTATGTAGGCAAAAAAAAAAAAAAAAAAGGAACTGACAAAAATACCCCTGGAGCTAATAAGCAATTGTAGCAAAACTTTAAGATATAGTGTTTATATACAAAAGTCAATCTCTTTCTTTTCTCACACAGTGAGAAAGTAAAATTTGAAAAAAAAAAAAAAATACTATTTATATTAGCACACAAATCTGATTTGGGGAAATCAGAATAAATATTTACAAGGAAACAAAATTTAGACTGAATTCTGAAAGCTGAGAAGAAGTTACTTATGCTTGGAGGAGGGCAAAGGAAGAACCCACTGTGAAGAATGCTTGGCAGGAAGGAGATAGTATTCTTGAAAAACTCGGAAGACAATTGGCCTAAAGCACAAAGATTAAGGGAAATATCGATGTGAGATAAAGTAGAGAGGTGGGAAAAGACAGTGACTTTGTAGAGGAGGTTAAGGATTGTGCTGCTCTATTCTAAGAGCACAAAGTCATGGAAGAGTTACAACATGGCTATGTCCCATGCTCAGTTTGATTCAGGAATTTGTACACAAAGATGAAAGTACAAGGTTTGCCAAGAAAATTAGAAACAATTAGAGAAGACAGTAGAAACCAGTTTACAAACACAGAGTGACCTCAACATAACTGTTACAATAAATTAATCCTTAGGACAATTAAATTGTTACCGATTGGTCTTATTTGATGTTCTACATTTTTATTTTAATGAAATTCTCTAAAAACACCTCACATCATTTTTATTATATTGGGTTTGACTTTTTTCAGGTTGACAATGTTAGCAAAACGTTGAGAGTTTAATTTCCCAAGATGCCATCTCAATCCATACAATTTACATTATTCTCTTGTATATATCCATGAAAAGGAACACACAATTTCAGGAATGAAGATCATGGAACTGAGGCATAAGTTATTGATTGGTGATATTTGAAAGAGAAGATTCAGTAAGATAATGGAACTAATAGGAAGATGGCTGGTAATTAAGAGGTTAAAGGGGAAGATGTTTTAAGAAACTAATGAACAGACTTTTCATTTGAGACACTTAGCAATGAAAGCAGAGAGGGAGCTAAGTAAGTCGCTAGGCGAAGAATGAGGTCAATGAACTGGAGCTTGTTTGCATAAGGAGGGCAATCACACATGAAATGATTTATTTGCCTAAGAGAATTATATTTAATTTTTTTTAATCATAAGATTAATGCTTGTGCCTTGAAAATGCTTACAGTGTTCAAATACTTAAAATTAAAAGCAAAATGTTTTCATTGCTACTCCAATTATATTCTATAGTGGCATACTACTAAAAACTTGCGTGCCCTTCCAGAAAATTTCCATGCATTTCCAAATGTGTTCTCTATGTTTGTGTATGGATATATGTATTCAAAATTCAGAATAACACAGTGAATAAGTAGCCTAAAACCTGAAGCAGACTGCCTGTAGTAAAATCCCAGTTCTAGTTATTTTTTAGATATTTGACCTTACTTGAATTACATAAGCTCTTTATACCTTAGTAGTCTCACCTATAAAATAGGGATAATAATTCTACCTATTTATAGGACTATTGTGAGGATTAAATGCAAAACACTTAAACTATAGGGTGATTAGTGCATAAATGTTTATTATTGTACTATTATTATTGCGATTATTATTGATGGAAACGTTTCCATTCTTTTTATCTTTTTTGTTTCTTTATTTGTTCTTTTGATCTGGATCCCCTAAATATGCCTGCAGACCCACCCTTCCAATCTGTGTTCTTGCCATTTGACCATATCAGTGGTGGCATTGACATGTTTTTTATAAAGTCAGATCATCGCATTTTTTATTGCTGCAGGCCTATGTCTCAGAGTAGCAGCTGTCCCCAATCCCTTGTGTTGCCCACAGATGTATCACAGCAGAGTCTTGCTTCCTGGCCCAGGACATCCTTGTTGACAGAAAGATGCTGTACACCTCTGCTATGTGCTTTCCCATTTACAAGATGGAAGTGCAGGGGGCTTGCCCTATGTGGTGAGCATTTTACAAGTAGAAGATGAGTATTAGATTAGTAGTATTATGCAGGGGTCCAGCCTCCACGGAGTCCAGGGATTCCTTCGGGTGGGACAGAGTCGGCGAGGAAAAAATAAGAGAGTGGAGACACCCGAAAGAGTTTCGCAGGAGTGTCACCCTTTAATGTAATAGCATGTCCGTTTTATAGGGACTCTTGCACATGAGTCTGGTGGTATCTATTTCCCAGGATTTTCACAGTCTTATCTCCCCTGCAATTTGCTCTCTCCAGGGTGTACTGTGACTTACTCTTCCATTAAAGGATTATCTTGTCTTTTATTATGATAATTACCATGAAACCCAGACTTAGTTTCTGTATAGCACCTAAAGAATGTTTATCATGACTATCTTATGTTAAGGAATGACACATTTTTGTATATTGTCTAAAGAATGTTTACTATAGCTATCTTGACTATCTAGAAATTATCTTAAATCCTAGCAGCTAAACACAATCATAAAACTCACAGGGCGTGTACTTGAGCTATACTAAAAGACTAGGAATGGCTGTGTTTAGGGTAAAAGCATCTAAAATCTATTACTATGTAAATACAATACCTAGCAATCAAAATGGGGCCTCACACCTCTCCTATCCTAAGCAGGGCTGCATCCGTTTCTCAGTCAAAGCTTCAGTATCCATTGCTGCAACAAGGCTCTAGGCAAAGGAATTCACCCAAGGCTGTTGATTAACAAACCCCATGGTCAACAAGCTGCCTCTTACCGGAACTCTCATGGCCTGAAGATTTTTAATCTTCAAGTAGACTATTCACAGCAGGGGCCTTTAGGCAAGTGCATCAGTTTCTCACAGGCAGGCTGTCAGTTTCTCACAGGCAGGCTTTTTGACCTATGTGGCTAGAGGTCTGTGCCTCAGTTTCCAAGGGCCTTGAGTCCCCAATATCTCAGTTCAGGGGTCCCCTCGGGCTGTAGCCTGTTTTAGGGAGTTTCCTTTTCCAAGGGGCTTGAGTCCCCAATATTTTTTAGGAAATCTTGCCCCGTCGTTGGCTTACACAATCAACTATCATCAGGGTACCACAGGAACTTGTCACAAATGCAGTGAGTGTATTGTCTCCTATAGGAGGAAAGGCACATGGGTTCATAGAGGCAGGAGATATTACATGACCAACCATAAGGCAGCACTTCTAATATCCAGTGCTGAGCAGGGCAAAGTGACCTTGTCAGACACTGAGAGATTATTGGCCTCCAACAGTATTAGTTCCCTTATTTTTCTCTATTAAGATATGATATACAGTAATACCTTGGTTTGTGAGCATAATTTGTTCCAGAAACAAACTACTCATTTTGCAAGACACTGCTCATTTACCATGTTAAAATGTATTAGAAATATTTGCTTGTCTGGAGGAACACTCGCAAACCAAGTTACTCACCATCCAAGGTTTTACTGTATATAGTTTCACAGGAGTACAGTCCTAGGGATCTAGGATGAATTGCCTTTCCTACAGACCAGCTTGATAAAGGATCTTCCAATTGGCTCTTGCTCCTTCATTATTTTGCTTTCCCATTTTCTTGATTCCTCATAAAGAATATATTTATACACTTGCAAAGCAATTGCATTTTCCCTTCTATGAAGTATATATTTTCGTCCTTAATTTTTCTAGCACTGTTTTTCTTTTTCTTATGAATGTATAAGACATTTTTAAACACTATAGATATTATATAGCAAATTGTTTCTGTCAGGATACTATTTATATTTCACTGTTATATATGGAGTCTCTTGTCTGTTTTTATTTTTATATAATAATATTTATTAATTTTTCCTAATAATTTTGGATTTTCTATGACTGGTTTCAATTATATGTTGATATTTTTGTTTAACTTAACAACAATTAAGACTACTGTATGGGGGCCGGCCGAGTGGCGCCTTAGTTAAGCGCTGGTTTTGGGATGCCAGCGGCCCCGGTTCGGATCCCACATGAGGGCCAGTGACACTGCCCTCTACAGCTAACAGCTCCACCTGGAGCTGGGCTGTGCGAGCCCCGGTGATGGTGTGGGCTGCAGCCCCTGCTGCAGTGGGCTGCCATAGGCTACAGTGAGTGGTCCGCAGCCAGCGTGAGTGGCTGGCAGCCAAGCGTGAGCTGCCAATAGCCGCGGTGAGCGACATCCAGAGGCCAGCAACCGATCTGCCTCATCCGGGAAGAGCGCAATGACGATACCAACAGTGAAGCAACATCCTCCACAACTAGACTGAAGAACAAAAAGACAGCAACTTGTCTGTTCCCCTTCCCCGATTCCCCAACACTGTTCCCCTCCACCAATTCCCCAATAAAATCTTAAAAAAAAAAAAAAGACTACTGTATGAATTTTCCCCACTGACTTGTTAAAATAGTAAATTACAGTAACTATCTTTACTTCTTGAGACAAAATCAACTTTCTCAAGGTACATGATTCTTTCAATATACAATTATATATTCTTTACTTCTTTATTTATAGTGATTGTGTTGATATTAATAAATGTTGAGGGCCATGTAGCCCAATATTGAGGGGCATGCAGGCTGACTTTAGTGGGCTTGGTGAATCTGAAAGTACTGTTAATTAGACATGTGTTCCTCAATTTTGTATTCTGTTGAAGCCTGTGATTTATTACAAAGTGTATGTTTTGTTAAGGTTTGTGATAAGTCTTGAGAGAACTTTAGGTACAGTTAAAACAAAATTAATCAGTTAAATTTAAATATCAAAAGTGAGATTCTCTTTAGTATTCAGACCCAGGATTACAGATTATGTAGAAACTTAGTCTGGGTCATAAAGAGATTATCATAGATGGGATTATCCTTAAACATAGAAAAGGTCACAGTGTGCCCTAAGGAGAACAATTATAGGGACTAAAGGTCTTAAGAGAAAAATACATCAAGACTATGTGCAACTTAAACTTGTAATTGGATAATGGTCAAAAGTCCCTATAAAAAGGACATGTTATTGCAATAAAGTGTGACACTTTTTAACTCCCCTGGTGTCTCCACTGTCTCCCTCCCTTCTTTATTTTCCTCCCTCATTTTCTGCCTTTACTGTAACAAAAATTTTCTGTCTTTCGTATCGCCGACGCCGTGTCCACCTTCTTGAACCCTGGTCAGCGGAGGCTGGTCCTCCACAAATAAAGGTACTGGATTTTCTTTTATTGAATGATGGATCCATAAACACTGGAGCTTTTCATCCTTTCATGAGGCTTTTCAACAGTGTCAGAACTGCCTGCTTATGGAATGAGTGTGATAATTAAATAATGACATTTTCTGCATCATTCTGGTACTATGGTCTGAATTGTGTCCCTCTAAAATTTATATGTTGAAACCTTAACCTCTAATGTGATGGTATATAGAGATGGGGGTCTTTCAATTTTTAATACATAATGTAAAATAATAATGGTCCTCCTACATTATTAAGTTACTGTACACTTAAATAAAAATATCTGAGGAAAGATCGAAAATTTTAGTGTTGTAATAATACTAATGATACCAATAGGCTTAATAGATTTAAATTATTTTATCCAGACTTCCCACTTACTATAAATGTGAACATTTTTCACTAACAAAAGAGTTAGCACATATAGTTGGTTATTCTTATTTGTGTGATTTGTTTCCATGTACACTTACTTCTCTAAAATTATTTAATACAACGTGCCCTCATTATGATTCTCTTGATGTAAAGCTTTCATCCAGATGTTTTGGAAAATATAGACAGCAAGAGGTTTCTAAAAGACCTCAGCAATATCTATTAAGCATCTATCATAAGAAACCTATACTCCTAAAATGAATACCACTGTAATTTTGTATCTATATTTGGTTTCTGGAATATTAATAAAACTTGGAGTGATAGAAATAAAATAAAGTTGAGGAAATAAAACAATTTGAAAAGTTTTTAAACACAGAATTTTTACCTATATTTAGAATTACAATATTCACAATTAAACATTGACATACCAAACAATGCCCCAAAACTTAGGATCTTGAATACATGCCAAAGTACTTTCAAATATTCAAAACTCTTATGAAAGTAGTTTCATTTTTATTTATTCATAAACATTATTTATAAAACACCTGAATTTGTTAAAAATGAAGTAATCTTCAATTCTAAATTTTTTAATGAGTAATTTCTAGCCATTGTAGTTCAATCACTGGAAAACATTAACACAATATAAAGAAAACCTAAGTGATTAAGAACTCATCAAATAATGTAAAATAACTAATTATATATGTAAACTTTCTAATATTTATGGTGTTTTTGAAATATAATCTTTCCTTAGAAAAATAGGTCTTTAGGTATCAGGGTGTATATGGCTACCTGTTTTCAACTTTTTATCACAGTTTATGGACAAACTACAATGTGCTGGCCTACCAGCATTGTATGAAAGTTCCAGTTAGATCATATCCTGACCACTATTTAATTGTTTACAGTTTTTTAAAATTTTATCCATTCTAGCAGCTATGTGTATAATAGCTATGTGTATAATGTTATTTCATCACTGCTTTATTTTGCATTTCCTTAATGATTAATGTTGAACACTTTTTTAATGTTTATCTGCCATTTTTTTTGGCATAATGTTGAAAGGACTCTGTATTTATTGTAGAAGTAATATACATATATTACTTCTGGATATATATATATATATATATATATATATGCAGATACATATTTGGCAAAAATATTTTCTCAATCTGTGAATTGTATATTTTCTTAACAGTTCAAGAAGCCTTTTATTTTTAGTGAATTCTAATTTACCATTTGTTTTTAGTTACTTGCTTATACAACCTATCTAAGAAATATTTCCCTACCCCTAGGCTGCAAAAATTTTCTTCTAGAAAATGTTAATAGATTTAAAGTCTACATTTTTTATTTGATACCTTAAAAAAATTTATGTAAGGGTATGAGATCTAGGTTGAAGTTCATTATTTTCATATTTACATATTTTGCAGTTAGTGCAGGATCTTAATTTGAATAATCTTTCTTTTCAAACTTGAATTGCTTGGGCAAATTTTTTGAAAATCAATTGATCAGCTGATCATATCAGTGCAGGTTTATTCCTGGACTTTCCACTTATTTTATATTGATCTATTTTCCATCATTTTCCAAATACAACAAGGTATTAATGTCTGTAGTTTTGTAGTAAAAATTGTCATCAGGTTGTGTTAAGGACTTGAACATTGTACGTTTTTGAGATTGTTTGGTTATTCCAGGTTCTATGAATTCTATGAATTATCGTATATCCTGGAGAAAGCTGGAAAGGATTTTGTCCCTGAATAAAATAAGCACTATTATTTAGGTTAGCATGTTATTTTTGAGTTACATTCTACAGTTATCTATTAAAACAGATAATGTTTATTTGCTTCTGACAAAGCAGAATATTAATTATAAAATATACTTCCAAGAGTTCCTTTCTGGATTTTCTCCAAGTAATTAACTATCAACAAATCTGTCATTTCTATTCATCCCATATTTTAAAATACTTCAAATAATTCTACATAGTCAGTTAATGTGTAGCTTGAGTTAGATGATTTAGGAATGACATTTACTCTGATCTCCTTTTCAGCTTCCATTTCCAGTAAGAACTAATTATTTCTTTTTCTTCAGAACATCTTAAAAACAAACTGTCATCTCATCTTTAAAGCCTAAATGCATTTCTTTAGGCTTCTGTGTTTTATTTTATAGAGATTGCTACTGTTTTGATTGATAATATTTTATTTTTCCAAAACATATTTTCTAATACATAACTTTCCAGACTAAGAAACTTTCTTGAAATACCACAGATATTATTCCCTACTCTTGGCTTATTTTGAGTGTACCTATAGACTTAAATTATTATTTTCCAGTAGCTGAATCATTTTCCACTATTATAAGAGAAGTGAGAAAGGAAACAACTTCTTATAGAGAAAATGATAGAAAAAAATGGAGCTTCAGCTTCTTTCTATATAAATTTTGAGTGTAGACTTCCATGGGTTTACTTTAAATGAAATAATGTCTGAGGACTTATAGTCTAATGTTCAATCATGATGCAAATTACAGTTAGTATGATCAGCATTTAAAATACCCTGTAGACTGATAATGAATTCCCATTTGCTATGTAATTGGGAAACTGTTATTATTGATAAAAATTGATATTGAATGGTAATGAATGGTGACATTTGTTCTCACGAGAGTCATCAAGCAAATAGAAACTATAGGCCAACTAACTTTAAAGCAAATTTTCTCAGGCTTTGTATAGACCTACTAGAGAGGTTTAATCACAATAAATATCAATGCTGAAACCATGAGACATTTGAAATATGAAAGACTCAGGTTTGAATTCTATTTCCACATATACATTCTGAGCTTTAATAATTATGTTAAGAAGAAAATGATTAATGTTATCTTTCTCATGGGGATGTTGTAAAACAATGTGTTTTCTGATTTTGTTGTTCAGAAATATTTTTCTTTTTTTCCCCTTGTGTTAATTTGTTGGCAACGTCTATTCCTATCTTTAATGATAATCAACCTATTGCTTCCCCTGTGACCTATAATCATTTAAAAACCGAATAGATTAGTCATGACTTTTTGGTTATAGGAAATAAATAGTCTACAAAAATGGAGTTAAATTTTTTTGTACATCAAAGGCTATCCAGTAATGTATATAGCTTTATACATTACAGAGCCAAGCACTTGATTTATTATACTAAATTATGGTTTATTCCAATCTGGATTACTTCACATATTAAAACATGCATTTCCAAGCCTACAACACATGTAAGTTAACCAAAGCAATGAAAAGATACCTGGGATTTCATTGCTTTATGGTATGGGACAATCACCAGCTGCTTGTATATGGCCAAGTGATTTCAGCAATTTCCCTAAAAAAGTCAAGTCAAGTGTTTGGTCCTGTATTGGGTGTGTATTCTATTGTCGACATAAGAAATGCCAAACTTGCAGAGAATTTTTATGAGTTTATTTGAGTCAAACTAATAATTGGGAGGCAAACTCTCAATGAATTAATCTCTCTCTGGAGAATGGCAGTTTTGCAGCTTATTTTATAAATTAGAATCAAAGAAGGGAATATAAGGTAGGTTACATGAAATCCATTGCTAGTAGATTAAGGGATCAGGAGAAAGCAAAGTGGGGACCAAGTCTCTGGGATTGGATAAAAAGTAAAATGGAGAGACACAAACTTCTTTTACAGGATGGTTAAGTAACATTCACAGCACATAAAGATGGTATTCAGAGAGCATGATAACACTGAGGGGTTCTGTAGTCTCATGCCCTGGTGCAGGGGGTATGCTCTCAGGGGTCTGGACAAAAGAGGGTTACTGTAGCATTCCAAGGTTCTGTTATCTTAGTTGCAAAAAGACAATGAACAGGATCACTTAAGGCAAAGATTGATCTTTGTCAAGGAAGCTACAAACCCTGGATGTGACTACCAGTCATGACCTGCTTTTAGTTAGGGATTTTTATGTTTAGACCATCCTATGTGGTTAATTTCTGTTTCTGAGATTATAGGGCCTGACATGCTGCCCTCCTAGAGCTTGTCAGGTTTAGTATGCAGCCCCTTTTTCATCCACACTATTCACATGGTCTGAAGATGGGAGTGGTGGTTTCTACAGTAGAAACTTGGATGCAGTTAACAGAAGAAAGAATAATGGATGCTGAAAACAGATATAACAGATATCTTTTTTTAAAGATTTTTATTAAAGATATAGCTAACATGCTATATTATAGTATTATATTAGTTTCAGGGGTACACCATAATTATTCAACATCTATATACCTAAAGAATTGATCACCATGAAAAGTCGAGCAACCATCCAACACCATGCTATGCTATCACAATATTATTGATTATATTCCTCATGTTGTACCTTAAATTCCTATAACTAATTTGTTTTCTACCTGGAAATTTGGACTTCTTATTCCCCTCCTCCCCTTTTTGAATTTATCAATTACAGTTGACATTTAATATTATTTTATATAAATTTCAGGTATATAGCATAGTGGTTAAACATTTATAAAATTTAAGAAGTGATCCCCCTGACTAATCTGGCACTATAAATAGTTATTACCATATCATTAACTATATTCCTTATGTTTGAATTTATATCCACATGACTATTTTGTAACTACCAATTCGAACTTTTTAATCCCTTCACCTTTTTCATCCTGCTTCCCAACAAATCTAGTACCCATCTGACACTATACATAGTTATTGCAATATTATTGACTATATCCCTTATGCTATACCCTACATCCCATAACTACTTTGTAACAACTAATTTGTATTTCTTAATCCGTTCCCCTTCTTTCACCCACATTCCCAACCCCCTTCCCATCTGCAGCCATCAAAATGTTTTCTGTATCTATGAGTTTGTTTTTGTTCTTTCTTAATTTTGTTCTTAGATTCCACATATAATTGCAATCACATTGCACTCGTCTTTCTCTGTCTGACATACTCCACTCAGCACAATTCCCTCCAGGTCCATCCATGCTACTGCAGATGGCAAGAACCCATTCCCTTCCGTGGCTGAGCAATATACCATTGTATATACGTACTACATACTCTATCCATTCTTTCAGTGATGGACACCCAGATTGCCTCCACATCTTGGCCATTGTAAACAATGCTGCAATGAACATATGGATGCACACATCTCCTCAAAGTAGCTTTTTGGGTTTCTTCGGATGAATACCTTTAAGTGGGATTACTGGGTCTTTCATTATCTCTTCATATAGTCTTTGTTTTAAAGTCAATTTTGTCTGGTATAAATATTACTACCCCAGCTTTTTTGTTTGTTTGTTTCCATTTTCATAAAAGATCATTTTCCATCCCTTTCCTTTTTGTCTGTGTGTGTCTTTCAATCAGAAGTGAGTCCCTTGTAGGCAGCATATAAAGGGTCTTGTTTTCTTACCTATTAAGCCTTCCTATGTCTTTTGATTGGCATTTAATCCACTTACATTGGAAATAATTGTTGATAGATATGTACCTGTTGACATTTTATTATTCATAACTTTTTTATTTTTTTTCTGTTTTAAAAAAGTCCCAATAACATTCCCTGTAATACTGGTTTGGTCGTGGTGAACTCCTTTAGCTTTTTCTTGTCTGGGAAGCTCTTTATCTGCTTTGATTTTTTAATGTTAGCCTTGCAGTGTAGACTACTCTTGGTTGTATGTCCTTGCTTTTCATCACATTGAATATTTCCTGCCAATCCCTTATGGCCTGCAAAATTTCTGTTGAGAAATCAGACAGTCTTGGGAGCTTCCTTACAAGTTACTAGTTGGCTTTCTCTTGCACAGGAGGGTGGGATTGACCTTCAGGATGATTGGCTGTGGGGTTTGGCCATGTCCACAGCTTATGGGCTGCTGTGAAAGAGGCTTACTCCACTGGGTGGTATTTAACCAAGTGGGCTCTGGTGCCAGTTGAGATTACCCTTTCTTTGTGTATGACAATTGTTGGGCTAATTGGGCAGTGCTCTGCTGTGGTCTGAAGGCTACCTCTAAGTATGTTGCTTCTGGGACCTCTTGGAAGAGGATCTGGTGCAGGCTTAGTTCAGCCTCTGCCTGTGACTGGCCAGGGGCTATAAAGCAATCCACATTTGTTCACTTCCTATGCTAAACCTGGAGGTGGGTGGGAGAAGCCATGCTGCAAAGCAGGCATAGTTGCCTCCAGATATCAAGGTCTAGAGTAGATCCACGAAAAAGCAGGATACCTGGAGACCTGCTACCACCTGCTATCTCTTAAGGTTCAGCCACTGATAAAACCTCATGTGGTACACAAGTCGAGTGAGGCAGTGTCTCAGGGATCCACTAGAGTGGGAAGACTTGTGGTCACCAGATTAATATAGACTCTGTTTTGGTGCTAGTGCTGAATCTGGAGGGACTCAGCCAAAGTCTCAGAGCACACTGAGGCCACTGCCTGCCTAGAGTTGTGGACTCTGATAGTTTTCCAAAAGAGAGTGCAGTGTGAGAGGCACTGGCTGTTCAAGTAGAATGTGTCTCCAGCAGTGTGGGAGTTAAGTGGATCAGTGTTTCAATTGAGTCAGCAGGTCAGAACAGCAGAGCTCTCCAAGACAATCAGATTCAGATTTGGCCTGTTGGGCAGGCTCAACACAGGAAAGATGGCCCCTACTTGGTGGCTGCACAGAAGGAGGATCTCTCCCCGGGAAAATGCTAACTGTCCTCCAGTCCTTCCCCTGAAGTTACATACCTCTGTCTGCCCTCCACATGTCTCTGAGGCCCCCAAGTTACCATCCCTTCGCTGGAGCCCAAGGTGAGTGCCTGCGAGCGAGTGTCTCTGAGTGTGGGCCATAAAAGAGGATGTCTGGGTTTTCCACAGCCTTCTGTCCTACCTGAATGGTTGGAATCCTCACTGTTTTTCACAGTCAGATATTGGGGCTCCTCTTCCCAGCACCAGTACTCTGAGCTATGGAGACTGGTTTGGAGGTTTGGGGTCCCTCACTCTTCTGGGGGCTGAGATATCCCTTCAGATTCTCAAATGCCAAGGGGAGGTTTGGGGCTTTTCATCATCTTTGCCCCTCCTACCTGTCTCGACATGGCTTTTTCTTTAATATTTTTAGTTATAGAACTTCCATTTGACTATACTTCAGATGGTCCTCCAGGTTGATTTTTCTATAATTGAATTGTAATTTTACTGTGTTCTTGGAAGGACACAGGCACCGTGTTTATCTACTCTGCCATCTTGGATCTCTCTGCTACTGAACTTGTAACAGATTATCTTGTACAGTGAATTTATGATCATCTTCATTAGGCAGATTGAGTTTCGGTAACATATTTTCAAGAATTTTCTGAGAGTTTAAAGACTCTTTTTACCAATCCTAATGATCTCAAGACATGTTACCATAGTCCAGACATATGGAGATTGAATATTTTCTACTCCAAATATCTGCAAATTGTCATTTTGGGGACTAAAAAGAAAATATTACTTTTCCTCTCCCCTTCTAAGTTCTTCTAGCTGGGCTAATAAACTAAGAGAGACAGATTAACAAGAGAAAATCAAATCTTAGTATGTGTGCATGGGGAATTCACATAAATATGAAAATTCCATAGACAGGTATAATTGGGTATATACAAGTATGTTATTTTCAGCAAAGGAGAAAGGGGTGATAGAGGTCTGTCTGAAATTTCAAAAGTGATTATAGGTAATTATGGAAGAACAGAACACACATGGCAGGCTAATTCTTGCTTCAGTGGGACACATGGGGTGATCATAGTTAACAGGCCTCTGCCTGGAGCCCTCCCATCCACCACACTAAATTCAAATTAAGCTAAGATGAACATCCTAAGATTTCCTTCCTGGAGTAGGCCTTCTCAGCTGAATCTTTTAGGCAGGAAAGGGGGAGGTTAAAGGTTCTTTTTGAATCTTTTGTTTCTTAATAATAAGCTTAAAATCCCAAAGGCAGCTTTATGGTTTTGGTTGCCTTCATTATTTCCCTTCTTTTTAATTAATTTTGTAATAAATGCTGCCATCTTCCAGTCTAGATTCTCTATTGCTTCTTTTACATTTCAGTTAAGTCTTACTCCTTTTCAGGTTACCATTGGCATTCCAATACCTTGTTTATCTTTCCCTAAAGGAGCTCTCATTCTAGTGTACAGACATATTCACTTATTATCAAAATTTTTCTGGAAAATGGTTTTCATCATCTTTTATTACTGATATTGAATATAGCTTGAATATGCTGGAGGAGATAATAAAATGACTCAGTAAGATTTTTTTAAGATCAGTTATTTAATATTATATATGAATACATTAAGAATTAGAGAATGTGTTAGTTCTTCAAGGTATATGCTCTAAACACTATTAGTTGTTATTAGTGGTGATAGGTTGTTAGTATAACAGGGCTCAGAACAAGGAACAGAAAATAATCTGGATGTTCAAAGGAAGGACTTAATAAAATGAATACCAAGTCATCCAAAGATTTGGATGAGCAGAAATCAGGTTGGGAGAGCATACACTGGATTTTATATTTCAAAATAATATCACCGGTCTTGTGATCTAGAAATAAGAAAACAGCTGCAGCTTTCCTATACCTCATGTTTCTGTCACAACCTGTCTTTGCTCTTGAAGTTAACTGAAGAGTACAATGTGAGGTCATCTGGCTTCAAACAACTATGTTTGTCAAAACTTTAACTTAGCACCACTGCCCCATTCTTAACTTCCAAAATTAATACAAGAACATTGAATTAGAGAAAACTAAGCAGCATCTGCTTCTTAGTGCCAAATGTATCTTTAAAATGAAACATTTACTTTATAAGCCCATGAAATATGAGATAGGAGAGTTGGAGCATAGAAGGGATGTGAGTATAAGTAGATGATCCCAGCACAGATAGTTTAGAAAGTTATTGTAAAAGACAGCCAGAAATATAGGTTAAAATAAATGCTAATGTTTTGAGCTCATTGAATATAAAACATAGTCAATGGAATGATATAGCATTTTAAGTTTTGAAATATTATGGAATATGTAATTGCTTCCATAGAAGATTAATGTTAAATTGGTGTCCAGGAATAAGTATGTGTTTCAATAGGACTATCAATTATTTCAAACAGTGTGTGATATTTTCTGTTTATATGTATAAGTAAATGACTTTTTCCTTTAAGTAATTAATTCAGTAAATAACATAATAATACACTGTATTAAGACTTCACAAAAGTTTAAGAACAACTCAAAGAAAAGACATCCAGATTTCTGAAAAATTCAACATACCATAAATAATGCTTACAATATTTAACTAGCAATCTATTGAGGTTTCAGAGTCATATATGTGGCAACATTTTTTCTATTATGATATATGTTACCTTCCTCAGTATGTTTTGGAGAAATGATAAGGAGTCTATCAAAATAACATTGGTTCTCTGCCTAACAACCACAACCATGTCTCCCCTGTCTTCTAATACAGAAAATGGAAATGTTAGATTCTATTTAGACTGCTTTTCAGTTTGTGAATATAATCAAATTATTCTTATAGACCTAAGAAAAGGCCAATAGGTGAGTTCTTAAAAAATAAATATATAGTGAGATGCTCGCCTTCCTATCTTTGAAAAAAAATTGTCTGGGTATGTATCGCATCCAGCACGACACAGCAGTGGGAATGGAGAAGGGATGGTGAAGGGTTAAAAAAGAAAGAGACACAAATAAGAGAAAAATGCAGTTGGTGCCAGGGGACTCCAGCCTCATGGACTGAGCCCCAAAACAGGACTGACTGCTCCTTTTATTGTCTCACACATAAGAAAAGATCAATGTATCTTCTGTGGTCTGTGAGTCTCATACCAGAGAATTTAGCTCAGGGCCAAATCACCCATGCCTACAAGTTGTCATTATGGAAAAATCCCATGATGTTATTGTCATGCACCTCCTAAGAGACAGAAACTTCCTCTGCTGGAACTTACTGAAAAGAATGCATGGAGGACAGATATTAGCACATCAATAGGTCATTTCACATGCAGGCAGTTAGAACTTGAAACAGGGAGTGTCTACACCTATTTTTCTCAACTCCATGATTCCTCCTATGGTTCCCATGTGACTGTGCCTGTCTTAGGTTGTTTCTCTCTTGAGGAATCTTATTTGTCATTGACTAACCAGCCATCTTTGGGGGACAAATATGGATACATAAAGTAGACATAATATTGAAGTAATGATCTGTCTTTATGGAAAGGTGCATGGGGGCAGGCAGGCTATCGTGTGACGACAGGTATGTTTATTCTAAGAGAGCATTCTTTTGAGCTCATAGTGGGTAAATGCTGAGGTTGTAATTCTATATACTAAGGATGGAACGCAGAATTTAGCTGCATCTGTCCATAGCAAGTAATCATTTCCAAATTCACATAATCTCCATGTCCCTTGCAATGTGAAATAATGAATGCGTTATAATTTAAGCTCTTCTAATTTGGGTATTTTACTACTTTCATTGAAAATCCTCATAATTGATAAACTGAAGTCTCTAAGAATGACTCATGTAGTCACACAAAAAATGTAATATTATTTTAATGACTAGGGTTTCACGGCAAGAAACTGAAGAATTGAGGTCAAATATATTCTCATATTTTCTCACAGCTAGCAATGGTTTCACAAAATTAGGAATGTACATTTTGAAAATGTATATGTATATTAGTTATATAAAAGTAAGATTTTGGTTTTGCTGAATCATGACACAGCATTCAGTAATGAAATCCTAGCAAGAAGGACATGTGATCAGGAACAGAATGTATATGTGAAAATAAATTGACAGACCTGATCAAGAAGACTTGCTAATGAAATTTCATATGATTAAAAAAAAATAAATACCCAGAAATATCTATAATGACAAGTGGCATGTTAAAGGCAAATGAAGGATATGGGAATATCCCAAAAATAGAGAAAAATATAAAAACAGAAAAAAAAAAGCGGGGAGCAATGTGTATTCTGTCTATTTTTATATACAGATATATAAGAAATACATAAAGAAATCTTGAGATGAATATAAAAATGTAAATGTGATCGTCTACTTGTCATCTGATACTTTAGTACTTAATTTAAAATTGAAATAAATTATTATAATTCTCCAAAAGATTATATATGGAGAGAGATATAGAGGTAGAGATTATATATATACAATCTCCAAAAGATTGTATACACATTTTAATAGACGTTATCTATGCTCAAGCAATAGTTTGCCATAATCAGAAGTGTCTGGATGCTGATGATAACCACTCCAAGCATCTCTTGTAATGGCAGAAGTCAAACGTGACTTGTATTCACCTTTTGTTATCAGTATAGATTGAGTATTACGATTAATATAGTTTTTTCCTTTCTTAAAATGTGTACACATTTTTTTTGGCATCACACACACACATATATATGTGAGTGTGTGTGTATATAATTATATTTCTATTGATAGGTGACTATCATATCTTCATAGCTTGCTTTTATTGTATTAGTGTTGTACTGGAAATGTTTAATATCATATAAAAGATGTGTATCATCTATGTTACATCAATAATGAAATACATAATATCTTTTATTTTTCAAGCTAACATGCTTTTAATTTATTTTGGAATAACATAAAATTCCCCAATTTTGGGTGTTCAGCGTGATGAAGTAAATATATACAATTTTCATCACCATAATCAAGATATAGAACAGTTCCCACATTCTAAAAGTTTCCTTGTCTCCTTTACCTTTTTTTTTTAATTATTATTGGTTTCAGGTGTATGAAACAATGTATTAGTTAGATATTACACCCCTCATAAAGTGATAAACCTCCCAGTCTACTACCCCTCTGACATCGGATATAGCTGTTACAATATCATTCACTATATTCCATATGCTATATTGCTGTATTCCACATCCTGTGAATGAATGAATGTGTGTGTGTGTGTATATATGTGTGTGTGTGTGTGTGTGTGTGTGTGTGTGTGTGTGTGTATATATATATATATATATTTATAGTTGACATTCAGTGTTATTCAACTTCGGCTTCAGGCATATAGTGCAGTAATCAGGCATCTACACAATCTATGAAGTGATCTCCCTAATACCCTACATAATACTTACAACATTATTAGTTATATTCCCCAAACTGTATTTCATATTCCCATGACTATATTGTGACTACTAATTTGTACTTTCTAACTCCTTTACTTTCTCCCCCCTCCACAACCCCCACTCATCTAGGGACCATCAGTTTTTTTGTTTTTGTTTTTCCTATATTTCTGAGTCTATTTCTGTTATCTTTGTTCATTTATTCTGTTCTTCAGATTCCACATATAGACCCTTTTAACTACGTTAAAGTTACTTAATAATGCTAAAAGCAAATTTTTACACTTAATAAAATAGCTGGCCTCAGTTCTTTCCACTTGTCTAATCTGTTTAGTTTTTCCTACATAGTGCTACAAATAATTTCCTCTAGCACTTCATTAATTGCTTTATACTCTTGATCAAAATGTTCATTGACTGTAGTAGTTTAACAAAGTAATTCTAATACATTAGCTCAATAGTCAAAGCTCTTCAAACACAATCTAGTCAAATTCATTTTCTATTTCAATGTCCATATTAATATATAACAAATAAGTAAACAGAGATATTAGTGTTTGTTTAGTTAATCATATTTGATGCTACCGCTTACCATAGTTTACCCAAGAATATTCAACCGATATTTTCCTTTCACACTTCAAATATCATTTATTAAATAGATTTCACTCCCTCAATATTTAGTTTATTAAGTCTAAAAATTTCCATTTTATAATCAAAAAAATGATACCTAGCATTTCTGGTTTCAGTAGTTAAGGTGCTATTATTGAAAGGTACATGGTAAAAATTAAAAACTATTGAATTTATAACAAAATTTACTTATAGACTTTACTATCTTCATATTATTGAATCCAAAGTTGTTTTCCCTTTAATTTGTCATATTTTTATTAACAATTTACCAGCTGTGTTTAGTGACAATATTTTTTATTAATTGTCCTTCAGGGAACTCACTTACTTCTGAAAGAACAGATGTTTCTCCATTAATGAAAACTACTCTGTCCCTTCAGAGAGAATGAGTAATGTTTATAAAACATAAGTGGATTAGATAAATACATCTATGCTACTAAATTATTGTTTGAAGAAAATTCCAAATATATTTTAATATTTTGAGGGATAACTCTATAATTAAATCTAGCTTCTCCTCAGAAACCATGAAAGCAAGAAGAGAGTGGAGTGAAAGGTGTATAAAGAAAAAACAATAAACCCACCAATCTAGAATTCTGTACTTTGTGAAATTATGCTTCAAAAGTGAAGGAGAAATAGACTAATTGGAAAAGGAAAACCTGTTGGAATTTACTGCCAGAACTACCTTTCAATAAATATCAAAACAAGTTCCTCAGAGAAAATGGGTAATAATATATCTGAAACTGAGCTCTATATAAAGAAAGGAAGAATATCAAAAAAGAAATGTTATGGTAAAATAAAAACTTTTATTTTATTTTTATTTTTAATTGATCTAACAGGTAATAGTTTGTTGAAAATAATAATAGCAATAATTTATTAGATTATGCATGCTTATACACACATACACACATAAGGTATGACAATTAAGTTTGTGAAACAGTTCCAATGATATTGCTAACCTTTTTTGATATCAGGGGGATTATTCATTATGAATTTATACCAACTGGACAAACAAGTTAACCAAGTTTATTACTTGAGAGTGCTGAAAAGGCTATGTGAAAAAGTTACACAACCTGAACTTTTCATCAACAATTCATGGCTGTTGTATGATGACGATGCACCAGGTCACAGGGCACTGTCTGTGAGGGAGTTTTTAGCCAGTAAACAAATGACTGTATTGGAACACCCTCCCTACTCACCTGATTTTGCCTGCAATGATTTTTTTCTTTACCTGATGATAAAGGAAATATCGAAAGGAAAATATTTCGATGACATTCAGAACATCAAGGGTAACACGATGATACCTCTGATGGCTATTCCAGAAAAAAGAGTTCCAAAATTGCTTTGAAGGCTGGACTAGGTGCTGGCATTGGTGCATAGCTTCCCAAGGGGAATACTGAGAAGGTGACTATAGTGATATTCAGCATTGAGTTATGTAGCTCTTTTTCTAGGATGAGTTCGTAAACTTAATTGTATGACCTTGTATATGCTTATGTATGCTATTTCTTTTTTAAGCCCTTAAAAGGTGTTTTAATGACATAGAGAAGATGGAAATATAGATGGGTCTAAGGAAGAAAGACCTTGAGGCCACCATGTGCATACTTGTGAAACAATTACCACTGCATGTCCTGTAGTCACATGACAGATTTAGAGAGTGCATTACTAGAACCACTCATCTCTTAAAGTTGTGGCTGGAGAAAGTTCTTGGAGATCCTAGTAACCTCAAAGGCAGAAACCTAACACACAGATGCTCAACATATGTTGCAAGTGCAGATGGCAGACTGAGGATCAGGAATCCACCAAACCCAAATGCTGCCCACATATCCATTACTTGATGAGAGAAAGAGGCTGGGAATACCAAACTTGGTTAATACCTGAACTTACCAAATTAAGGGGTAGGGGAACCCACACTGAAGAAAACCCTTCATAAAGCATTTTACTTACAGTTGATTATATCATTTGTTTTCACTGATAGGTAGATTGGCAACTTGTCTATGTAAACTATTTTGTTTTTGAAAATTTCTTACATACCAATGATTTAGAGTTTAAAATTGAATTCTACATTATTGTTGGCATTATTAGTTATATCACAGACTTTAGTTAACTAAGCAATCCTAATCCAGTACTCTGATCATGTTATTTGCCAATTACAAAGTTAGGATTAATGGCTTTTCATGCCTAATGTAAAAGCATAAATGCTTTTTTTGGCCATTTGATTCATTCTAATTTTACACCCTCAGACCTTCCTTTATGCACACTTGGTTTTAACCAAACTTGACTGTTTTGCTAAGCCTAGAAGGGTCTTTGACATATCTTTACTTATTCAAATTTTCCCTGTTTTTTTTTTAAGGGTCACATTAATAGTCTTCTGTGTCACCATACCTTTATTTTATAACCTGACTAGATATGATATGATTTTTCAAATTACACCTGAGTTATTGTTAGTAAGAGTTCCAAATGCTTAACTCCCCTATGGAAATTCTTAAATTTTATTCTGTTTTTTATAGTATAGGGCTAATCCCAGGATGATTGTATTCTTTTTAAGAAGAAAGGAGAGTTAGATATGTGTGTATATATTTATAGAGGTAAGTAAATGTACACATTTATACATGGTGGTACTTTGGACATATGTCCAATAAACACTTGATAAACTAAATTTACATTCCATTTTATTTTATTTTGTATACAGTAAACTCTTGAGAAGAATGGTATTGACTTAATGATGGAGTAGGGGAATGCCTCAGTTCTTAATGTCATAAAGAGCATTTTTATTCATGGGAATTTGTAGTTAATTGTAAGAGTTACCACAAATTATTAGTAAGTATGAATATACTTATGAACTACAGTGTAGTTTATAATATTTATTAAATAAAAATATAAGCAGATGAATGAATAAATATGTATTGTACAGGCTCTGTTTTCATTTGCTTCCTGAAAAATGAAGTGAGCATTCCATTTTTATAAAACCTAATAATTTAGATACTTTTATAAACAACTATTGGTATTCTCAAATTCAATTCCTTAAACACATGCTGTGCAACAAGTTTAATAAATTAAATCTCTTCTTCCTATATCTTTGTAATACAAAGCAGAATGCACCAATAGAAACATATACTAACACAAATGAACTAACATACTGTATATTAGAATTTCATATCAAGTCAAAATTAAATGTTTAATTCAATTAAGTAGCACCGCATACAAAGAGATACAACAAATTTTAAAGAGGCCAAATAATTTGCACTTATGTGCATGTTCTTTAACCCTATACTGTAGGAAATAATATTCAATAGAATACTGACTCAATAATTCATGTTAATTTTATGAGTTAAAAATGTGATTTTTAAAGTATTCTCTAAATATTTTTATAGCGTAGAAGCCCCTCAAGGTAATACAAGATTCAACTTAAGGCCTACAAGTTATCACGAACATTTGATTTTTTTTTTTTTTTTAAGATTTTATTGGGGAGTTGGGGGAGGGGAACAGCATTGGGGAATCAGGGAAGGGGAATAAGTTGCTGTCCTTTTGTTCTTCAGTCTAGTTGTGGAGAACGTTGCTTCACTGGCCCATGTTGGTATCGTCATTGCGTTTGGTCACCAGCCTCTGGATGGCTGCTTACCCCGGCTCTTGGCAGCTCATGCTGGCTGCAGGCCACTCACGCTGGCTGCCAGCCACTTACTGTGTAGCCTATGGCAGCCCACTGCAGCAGGGGCTGCACCTACACCGTTGCCGGGGCTCACGCAGCCCAGCTCCAGGTGGAGCTGTTGTTAGCTGTAGAGGGCAGTGTCACTGGCCCTCATATGTGGGATCCAACCTGGGGCCGCTGGCATCCCAAACCAGCTCTTAACCAATGTGCCACTTGGCCGGCCCAACAAACATTTGATTTTTATATGCAGCAAATTCCCAGAATGCTATGATTGCTGGAATGAAGTTTTGGATTCTTAATTTTACATTCTCATGGACAAAAAAATATATATATGGCAGGATATACTATTATTATAGAAAAGGTTTTTCCTTATTTTATAGAATGTTATTTTGCAATGGTTTTATTTAATGTTTGATCTTGAGGTTTTCTTATACTTCTAATAGTCTAAGACCATCCAATATATGTGAAATTCAAACTTTTTAAAACAATCAATAAGCTCTAAGTAAGTACAGTATCATAAAGCTCCCAGTTCCGTGGAAAAAAAGAGAAAAAAAAATCATGATGGCATGCTGTGCTGTTTGAAAAGCAGGTGTGAATTTATTGTTCTTTATCTACTATCAAAATTTATTTAGTAGTAAATTTTTTTACCACTAAAAACAATAGTAGAAGTATGGAGTAATAGGGTAGAAGCCACTTTTATTAATGTCTTAAGAGGCATTAAAAGTTAAATTGACTTCCTGTAAAATGGCGCAATAGACAGACACTGTGCTAACTGCCTCCCAGGATCACACCAAAATTACAAGCAAATTATACAGCATTCAACCCTGGAGGTCCCCGGAGCACTAGATGAACAGAACCACTAAACGAAGAACTTAAAGAGGAAGCTGCGTCGGGTCTGGTAGGACGGGCGGAGACGAGAGAGGGCGAGCCCCGTGAGGGAAGCCGCAGCCGTGGGAAGCTTCTCTGGCTGGGGGAGAGACCCTCCGGCTGCACTCCAAGCCCACCAGCCCAGAGTTCCTTTGCCGGGAAGAGGAGTTCTAAGATAGCCGGCGGTAAATTAGTGAGGACTCTCTTTGTTCAGCTCGGTGAGGCTAAGAGCGGCCAGAGAATCAGTGGGGCCGGCGCCCGGGCTTGCTCGCCAGTGAGCACTTACCTGGTTCCTGGTGGAGGGAGTGGCTGTGTGAGCCGGACCCGGGAGCCTGCGGGGACAGACTGAACTGAGCACCTTTGGTGCAAAGGCTGGAAGTTTTTGAACTGTTGTTCCCGTGGTGCGAAGCCTGCACGCGAGTGGTGTAGGGATGGCGCCATTTTGTCGGGCTTGGGCCCTCCCACGAAGGATCAGGTCCGAGACCTAATTGGTCTGGTGGAATTGGTGCAGAAGTACGTGCCTGCGCGTGCGCGCCTGCGGCCTTGGATCTGCCCACCCTCTGCCCGGCTTATACTGCGTTGCCAGGGAAACGCGGGGCGGGTGCCCTCTGGCTCCAACATGCTGCTCACTGAGACCCGGGAGTGCGCGAGCCGCCTCGGATCCCCACCCTCCACATGGCTTGTGCTGCGTTGCCAGGGAAACGCCTAGTGGGAGTGATTCAGTTCCAACAGGCTGCTCACTGAGACGCAGGAGTGCGCAAGCCACCTCGGGTCCCCGCTCTCTGCATTCCGCTTGCAGAGTTGCCAGGCTGGTGATTGGTTGTCGGGCTGCTCAGCCTGATCTGCGAGCGGCTGATTGGGACAGGCTGAGACTGGGAGTTTTCCTGGAAGTGTTGGGCCGTGAGCTGTGTGCCTGCGTGATCCAGCCAGGGCTCTCCTGGTGATCTATCTAATACATCAAAGCAATCCCAGAGCGACAGCCAGAATGGGGAAACAAAGAAACATGTCACAAGTAAAAGATCAGAAGAAACCTCCAGAAATGGAACCAAATGAAACAGAGGGATCCAACCTTTCAGAGACACAGTTTAGAACACTGATGATAAAAATGTTTAAGGAACTTAGCGAGGACATAAAGAAGGATAGGGAAACCATAAAAAACAACCTGTTAGAACTAAAGAATACAATAAGTGAAATGAAGAACACACTCGAAGGAATCACCAGTAGAGTAGATGAAGCAGAGGAGTGGATCAGCGCTTTGGAAGATAAAATAGCAGAACTCACCCAGTTGGCACAGCAAAAAGACCAAAGAATAAAAAACAATGAAAATAGTTTAAGAGCTCTATGGGACAAGGTGAAGCGCAACCACCTTCGAATCATAGGGATACCAGAAGGAGAAGAGAAGAAGCAAGGGGTCGAAAATGTATTTGAAAAAATAATGACTGAAAACTTCCCTACCCTGGTGAAGGAAATCAACATACATGCCCAGGAAGTGCAGAGGGTTCCAAACAAGCTGAACCCAAACAGGTCCACACCAAGACACATCATAGTTAAAATGGCAAAGGTTAAAGACAGAGACAGAATCCTAGAGGCTGCAAGAGAAAGACAGCAGGTTACATACAAAGGAACTCCTGTTAGACTAACAGCTGACTTGTCTACAGAAACTCTGCAGGCCAGAAGGGAGTGGCAGGAGATACTCAAAGTGACCCAAAATAAAGGCCTACAACCAAGATTGCTCTACCCAGCATGGCTATCACTTAAAATTGAAGGAGAAATAAAGAGCTTCTCAGAAAAGAATAAGCTTAAGGAATTCATTACCACCAAGCCAGCATTGCAAGAAATGTTAAAAGGGCTTTTTTAAACAAAAGAAAGGGGTAAACAAGCTAACCCAGAGAGACAATTTAAAAAGATTGAAGTCGTATCAAGCAGATATAAAGGAAAAGCTGATGGTTGCTGGCTGGGAGGGAGTGGGGAAGATGGAGAGGGGGAAGGTTTTGGACAGTGTATGTGGGACTACAATGTTGCCACAGGGATATGGGGGCAGTTCTGGGAATGTAATTGATAATGTTGTGAAGAGACTATTATGTTGTGAGAAATAAGTCAGTCTGAGAAGGACAGGTACCATGTGATCTCACTTGTATGTGGAGTCTGAAGAGCTGAGTGAACGATCAAAGTAAACAGACTCGTAGATGTAGAGGAAAAACTGAGGATTGCTCGTTGGGAGGGGGGTGGGGATGGAGGGAAGGGGAAGGGATTAGACAGCATAAATAGACAACTACAATATTGCCACAGGGATATGAAACACAGTTTGGGGAATATAATAATGTTGTAAAAGTGTTGTGGCATGTCAGATAGTCACATGTCTTGTTAGGGAGACCACTTCATGGATGGAGTAGAGGATTGATCACTATACTCTACACCTGAAGCTGATGTTGTATAGTATTGTATGTCAACTGCAACTGAATATGTGGATGGTCACGGGATGTGGAGTGTACTGTGGAGGGGAGTCAGGAGAGTTGTGATGGATGTGTGTGATATGGGGGGGGAGTGGGGTGGCAAACTGGGGGAGGGGGTTTTCACTTTGGGGGGTAAAGAGTATAGCTATTGCATTGTGTTGTATACCTGAAACTAATAAAAAACAACAACAACAAAAAAAAAAGTTAAATTGAGAAATGTTTAGGGAAATTATTTATTCTGACCATATATATGAAGCAAATAAATTATTGCAAGCCCTCAGGAATTATGACAGATGCTTTTAGTAATTTAGTAAACAGTCTCTCAGAACAGACAAGTAAATCTAGCAATAAACAAGGAAGTGTAAGATGAGTGCCACAAATCCTTTAGAAACCTTGAGAATAGTCACTGCAAGCTATATAGTCATCAAAAATAATTCATTCAACTGTCTGCTCAAGTAAAGATGTGCTTCAGCTAGAAAGTTTAAATTTCATATACGCTAGGGAAAAAATAATTTCTGGGTATCAGATTTTTAATGTCCAACTGAGTTCAGAAATGAACGTTTTTATTGTAATATCAATTTAACTTCAACATAACATTAAAAAACAGTACCTAGATATATGCATGTCTTAGATCTAAATGTGTAAAGTAAAGAAAGAAATGGTTTACCATAAAATGTAGATATTAGTTATTTTGGAAAAGAGGGAGAATACAGTAATAAAAAAGTGACTAAGAGGGTGCCATTTTGGGTACTAACAGGCCATTATCTGGTTTGGGTGAGGGTTGCATGAATGGACTTTTTGAGTTTACACTTTCAATTTGCAGCATTTTCTGTATGTGTATCATATTTCACATTAAAAATGGTTTATAATTTTCAATTGTTTAACAATAACTAGTTATTTATAAACAAATGATTTTAACTACATAAGCTTTTTTATTCTACTTAATTTATGTCAAAATTTCAAAATGGTTATAATTTATAAATTTTAATAGTAATTCAACATAAGGACCGTGTAAAGTAAGAACACTTTCCCCCACTGCTCCACCCGCCTATCCCCTGGCATCCCAGAAATCGCAAATAAAATCACTCTCTTCTATCTCTACATGGCAATTATGTACCCATTTCTTGATATCCCATATTATCATCTCAATATTGAATAATAGAGCTTCTTAATTAAATCTTATTAAATCTGATTAAAATATTGGCCATTATTAAAATTTCCAAAGGAAGGGAAAGTAGAAAAAGCTTAGAAAGGACACTGAAAACACCCTCTTCAAAGACTACGTAGTTCTAGAGCAGAAGAAAGAAAAGTTGTACAGTTCATTAAATGTCAAGAGTGATTAACTCAACACAAGGAGAATACTAAATACTCTCAAATCTACTGGAAGTTCATAGTAATAGAAATAGATGTACTATTAGATTTTATAACAAGAAAGCCATCAGAGACTTCCGATCATTTCTAGTGGAGCAGGGTTAGAATCCAGAATTTATGGGACTTCATTTTCTCATTTTCTATCTGTAGCGCCATCTCTGCTATTGTGGCTATGTGGGTTTTTGAAAGCACTCACATAGCCAATGACATAGACTAACTGATATCAGCTGGGTAAGTCATCACAGTCAGTTTTGTTATGTAGTGTTTCTTTTGTGGAGTCTGCTTTCTGGTGAGAGATAAGGTTTCATAAAAAGATCTTTACACTTTGTGTTACCCGTAGTAGAATGACCACTTATCTCTTTCTCAGGTCTCCTTGTCTTCAATCTTCCAACTGTACCCTTTCAGACCTCAGACCAACTTAGCCATTTGACACTGCCCATGACTCTAAGTAGACCTTTAATTCAGATCATTTCCCTCTCTACAGAAAATGAGTATCTAAGGCTCTGAAAACAGGATTTCCTTTTATAGCTGTCTTCCATGGTAGTCCCGGAGAGGAGTTGTTTAAGCAACAGATCATTCTCACCTCTCCACCTACATCCCCAAGCAACACATGAATAAACTAAGCCTGGGGTATTTCCTCTTCTGCCAGCAATTCACAATAAACCCTCCATGAGACCAGAAGTGTGAGCTGAGTTTGAAGTCTGAGTACAATGATGGTAGGTGACATGGGGTTCTGTACCAACAATTGTGCATTTTATTTATGTGACACAAGGATTAAACTGCACATGATTTATTGAGAGGTCGTTTATCAAGGAATGATCTAAGAGGTTGGGTGGTAATGTAGAACAGTGAAGAAGAAAAAAATAAGCAAGAAAATTATTTTAAATAAAGTCTAGCCATGGCTAGAACAATTTAACATGGTGGCCATGGATATGTGAGCCATCCTTGTGCTGCATTAGTTCTCTGGAGAACAGACTGATTCCAGCTGAGTAAAACACTTGTGAGGGTGTCACAGCTCTGAGCTGTTAGCTGCCAAAAATAATAACAACTGGAGAATGGGTGTACGAGCCTGGCTAAGTGAACCTGAGCAAGGTAGTGATATCAGCCATAATAACCCCTGCACACGTTTATAGTTTTAATGTTTATAGTTTAAATGTAAGTTCCCAGCTCATATATCTGGTCTGGTATCATAACTCATGTGTTCAGTGCCTAATTGACTTCTCTGTAAATATTTAAATGGCACGTCAAACCCACTATTTCTAATATTGTGCTCTTAATCTCTCTCAATACACAGTTTTCTATTGTTATTCTATTAGTAAAGGGCATCTATATTTATTCAGTAGTGCAAAATATACTTTTTGAAGCCATCTTTGATATCTTCTCCTGCAACATCTATATTTGATCCACTTTTGTAGCAGATGCCAATACTTTCCTGACCATATCCCCATATGCTTATCATTCTGGTTTATATCCTTGGCTATCTACTGTAAATGCCTGGAAGGCTTTACTCAAAGTCTTCCTCTCGCACACTCAGGTAACATTGAGGCAGGCTGAAATTGCTGGAGAGTGAAGCATTTAGAAGCAATCTTCAGATTATGATGGATGGGACTGGGAACACTAATATACCAGCATCCTTTACGCTCGCATAGGAAAATAATGAGGGATTCTCTCCACTATCTTCTAAAAAACTCATCAGCAATGACTCCAGGTGCCCACAGTGGATTTTTTTTTTAATAACTTGAACTAGCTTCCATTCCTTTCTCATCTCACTTCCTACCCCACTGGCCAGTGCATCCTTGAATAACATACAGGAAAGTGATTACACTTAAATCTTTATCTAAGGATCTACTTAAGAAGCAACCAAACTAATAAACACACAAATCTTACCAGTTATTCCCTTAGTGTTTTAAAAATGTGCATTTTCATTTACATGGCCATACCCTAAATCCAGTTTGCTATGATTTCCAAGCTTTGACCAGCACTGAAATAATTTCTAAACCTCTTTCCAGAATCCATTTTGCATCTCTTCAAGCCATTCTCAATACTGTAAACCCTGATATTCCCAAAATGCAAACCTGACAATATATTAAAATTACTTAATAGATTAAATAGATTTAGGATTAAAAATCAACATATTTTGCATAATATAGAGTTTATGGTATATCTTTACTCAGCATCAATTCTCACATAGTCCCAAGCACCTTACTGAATTGCAATTAATGAATCTAAACAATTCATTTTGTAGGTTAGTTAGCAGTGTGGGCTTAAAATACGAATTATATTCTCTCACTGAGATATGCTCCCATGGAACAGGAAGGGAATTTGAAATCAAAACACTTTAGCACAGCCTGATGTGATGCTGACAAATACATTTGGAGAAACTTGGTGTTGATGATGACCAGTGTAGCATTTCACATCTAGACACATGTTTAATTGAGGCAATGATACTAGCATCAGACAGCAACAACCTTCTGATATTTGCAAAGGTGCTATGAAGATGACCTGTATAGTCATGTGGCAGCATGTCTAATGATATTTCTCCAGTGACTCCAAAAATGTTTAAAGATTCTAATTTCCTGTGTTAACTCTCTTCATGTTTGAAATATCTAGAGCGATTTCTGTTCTAAGCACTGAAACTTGATTATACAAGTAATCTGGCATTTGCTTGATCTGTATGTACTTCCTCAGCTCTAGCATCCACAGATATTATTATTTTCTGCATTTCCGGTCTTTTATTAGTATACTGTTGTATTAATGTGTCATCTTCCCTCCAGCTATAGGGTTATTTCTTGCTTGGATATCTACTTCTCCTAAACAACATTTCAAAAATGTTTTTTCTCCTTTTTTATCCAAGCTAAAAAATGACTTCCGTAGGGAAGCCTCCCTGAGGTCCTACTTCATTAAATTATTTAACAAATTATCTACTAAATTCAACTTTTTCATTGAAGTTTACATTCTGAAGTTGTTCATATTAAATGTGATTATTAGCATGTTATATAATTCATCAAAACAAGGAATATGTTTCAGGAACCAAGACTGACTCTGTTTAACTGATTCTAATCCCTAGAATACTGCCTGGCAAAAGATAGAAATTCAATAATTTTGGGTTAATGTTGTTGAAAGATTAGAAAAGTAAGTTACTAATAGGATCCAGACCTCAAGTGGCATCTTTACTCATGTAAGAAGAACCCTGTTTCATTATGACAGAAAATGAAAAAGAAAGACAGATGTTGATACTGATTGATGATATGTAAGAAATCAAGATGTATGTATTTTCTCTCTGAAGCAAAATACTAAGGATTCTGCTGACAATGATTGGAGTTGTAATTATGAGGTGATTCAAATAGAGAGGAAAATATTGGAAACTTCTACATTGTCAATGAAAAAGAATATGGAGTAGGGAAATAAAAGATCTGGGAACAGTTTTGAAGACTCATTTTAGAATCAAGACAAAATATTATAAAGGCATAAATGATTTCATAGTTGCAGTGACTGGAAACAATTTCATTGATCCAGAATATAGGTGATACAGCATGTCTGTGCTAGAGTGATAAGACAATAACAGGGCAATGCTGAGAGTACTGACAAAAACATGGATGCTGTTTTAGAAAGAAATGAGAAGGATTCCTTTATATGGAATACATTAAAGAATTCACAAAAATAGAAATACTGGTGAGGTCATAAACACATGCAGTGGGAAGAATAGTGCTCTAGAGATATACAAATATATGATCAGAGTATGAAAATTTTGAATTAAGTATTCCAGAGTTGCAGAAACTAGTACAGAGAGATTGCACATTTTAAAATTCTAGCGCTGATTATTTAAGTCCTGGATATATGCCACTCCTGGTTAATTGGGGATGTATTTTGACCCCATCTCAAATACATAAGACCCTTGCAGATGAAAGGGATATTTCTCCATAGAAAAGAAAGAGGTTCTATTACCAGGTTAAAGGAAATTGGATTTCGGGTTGACAAAAAGTACATATGTCAATGGAAAGTTCTTTAATTGGAATAAATATGATTTTAAACTGACTTCACCTACCCACTCTCGGGACACAGCCTAGGCTCTGTCATTTACAGAGTCACAGAGCAGAAGATTAATATAAAATTAGCAGTAAAGGCAATTAACTGAGGTGATTAGGTTTTGGGAAACACGAAGGAAGACAAGGATTCCATTTATTCAACTAATACTTACTGATCACCTTATGTTCTAGAAATTGTTTTTGGTAATTGAAATGCATTAGCGAATACAATAGATAAAAATTTTCTAATCTTCCAGAACTGAAATTGTAGTATTGTCTGGCAAAAGACAGGCAATAAACAAATGCATAAATTATATAGTTGTTTAGAAGGTAATAATTGTAATGGAAAAATGTTTTAAAAGACAAAATACCAAGGTTTTGAGATCTAGGGAATCAGCATGTGTAAAGTTGAGTGGGTACATTCAAACCAGTGTTCAGAGTATGCTTTATCAAAAAGGCAACTACCATCAATGGAAGGAGAAAGGGAAGTTAGCCATGGGAATGCCTGGGAAAGAACTCATTCCATCTAGTTAAAGAAAGCAGCTAGTGAAAAACCCCTGAGTTGTAGGAGCCAAGTTATTTCAAGAAATATTAAAGAATCAAGAAAATTATTATTTCAAGAAATATTAATAACTGGAGCAAAGTGGTCAAGAAAGAATGTGAAAGGTGAGATAAGAGATATAACTGTGATGTCAGGTCACCTAGGGCCTCATTTACTCTGAGTGAAATGAGGAAACTTCCAAGGATTTTGAACTAAGAGGTAACCTGATCTGAGCTAGGTTTTCAAATGTTACACTGACTGATGCATATCGAGAATAAGCTATCGAAAGTATTACAGGCGATTTGGAAAATCGTGGAATTGGTTCATTTTAGTTTAAAGAATGTGTGATCACAATTCTCCCTATTTAAATAGGTTGAGTTTTTCAAGGAGATTTCAGAGAAAGGCTCCTGCTGTCATGAAAGGGAAGTGCCTAAACATACTGGTTTTCTTCAATACAGCCCATCCTTCTGCAGGTTAAAAAGTCAGTTCTTAACAATGTTGCTGGGAATATATTTGCCCCACAAAATAAATAATCCATTTCTAATGTGTCTTCTTCCTGTAATGAGAGTCAGCATTTTCTTCTGATAAGATGTGTGCAGTTCCAACTATGCTGTGGGGGTCAAAAGCGGCCAGCTATTCATCTTTATCTCCCAAGGCTAATCAACCTGCTTCACAGAAAGTGGGTCTGGGCCAAGAAGATGATTTAGTGCGTTTAACCCTATGTTACCTGCTGCATGTAGAACACACCAGTGTTCTATCAGACACAGCGGCAAAATAAGATAGAAATGTGTCTAGTGTTACTGCTTACAAAGAAAACAAAAGTACTTTGAGGCTTATCTTTCTATATTTTAGCTTCAACTTCTAAATTTACAAAAGCAATGAAAACAAAGTAATTTAAAAAGGAGACTCTTCGGGCCGGCTGAGTGGCGCAGTGGCTGGCTTCGGAAGCCAGCCGCCCCGGTTCAGATCCCACATATGAGGGCTAGTGACACTGCCCTCTGGGAAAAAAAAAAAAAAAAAAGGAGACTCTTCTCTAGATGATAAAAAGTAATTAAAACAAAGGAAGTGAAGCAAGTAAAGAGAAATTAAAAAGTAAAACTCCAATTACTGCAGCATGCTATGATAGTATATGATACTATATTACATTATTCTTTTCTAGTGTTTTTCATGTGTGTATTTATTACATGTTTAAAATCTGTTGTTATAAACCTGGGTCCTGATTTTTTTCCATATTTAATGGATTCTACATACTTTACATGTTGCTGTATTATCTTTCACAATAGGTTTTTAATAGTTGTATAATATTCGATTGAGTAGAATATAGTTGATCTTTTATCATTATGGGAAATATAAAGCTCTGTAAAATCAAGATTCTATATCATTTTATACATTCATGGGTTATGGGTATTTTGTTATCATAAGCATGTTAAACCCAAAGTCTTTCTTTTCTATTTTATGATGTTAATATCTGATTTTTAATATTAAAATAATATAATCAGTGGAGTACAGAATTTCAAATTGATGTTCTCTAAGTAATGAGTATTATTGGCTGTCAAACAAACATGAATTTTTCTTGGGTCAGTTCAGATATGGGCTGTGTATATTTATTAACCATCTATCTATTATTTCATTTTCAAGGCATTTATTTTTATTTTTTATTTTTAAAAGCCAATTTGGAGAACATACAATTAGAAAGGCTCTGCAAAAATGTGGATTTAGACTCTGGAAAATTGGAAAAGATAAAAATGTGCTAAAACAGATGATTATTCATATGTTCTGTGAGATAACTATGATAGTCTACTGGTTAATATCAGTTATATACACTAATTCCAAATATTCATTGAAATATCTACATATCAATGTACACATAGGGTTTGATTTAAAAATGGAGTTGAGTAACAAAGGTTTTTAATATTTTTTAAGAAAAAGATCAACTTTTAGTAATATTAAGGGACATCATGATTTGTTTAATAGACTAGATGTGGAATAGGAATCCAGGAGATTATAATTAGAAATTATAACATTCACTTCATTTATTGTGATTTAGTGATTTTTTTACCTTACATCATGATAGGGAATGTTTCATAATATCTTTGTTATAGAGATTTTCAACCTATATAAATTTCAAAATTCCTCAAAAATTATGTGTTTAATTATCTAATGTGATTTATACATGTATAAAATACTTTATTATGTAATTCAACCAAATCCCTAAATTCAAATAGCTGTCCTGGTGTATCTTCAGGCACACACACACACACACACACACACACACACACACAAATGACACAGAGTTCTTGCCCACAGAAGTGAACAGTTTAAAAGAGGGGGAAATGAAAGTCACAAATCAGTATGATGAAATGCATAGTTACATAGAAATGTAAAGGCACAATACAACTAATTGATTATTTCAGAGTTTGGTGGTATGCAGGCTATTACAGTATAAAAAAATAGAAGAGACAAATATTTCTTGGATAAAGAGTAGAAATATTTTCAGTTAAATTAGGAGCAAGAAAATAATCCCTGGAAAATAGAATGGTGTAATAAGAGTTTGGTGTGATATTTACAATGTACTGTCTGTATTTTATAATTATATGTAATGGGGTTTTATCACTTGCATCTCTTAACTGAAAATAATAGAAACAGACTTGGTTAACTTAAAGAGAAATATATGAACTGGGATAGCATTTGATATCTCAAAGGTTCAAGGGGAAGGCTGGAGAATTAATTTCACGCAGCAAGCCAGAAATAAGGTAGTATGACTCTCAGGAATATACCTAGTTGTGATGCGACCTGGGGTACAGCTAAGCTCCTGCTCCCACCGTTTCTCAACTTTTTAAATGTCTTTTCCTAATTCCTTTATGGTTCAACCTCTTCGTAATAGCACTTGCTTGACAAAGTGTGGGAAACATAAATCTAAAGATGGAAGAATGAAATTTCTGACCCCCATTGGGTGCCCAGAGTGAGACAGGTAACCAACACAAACAAAATGTCTGTTATGGGGAGGAGATTAGACTGTGTTTCAAAAAATAGGCCAATATAATATTGGTTAGAAAGTTTTAGATCATTACAAAAAGCTTAGTTGTTTGCTTGTAGGCAATAATAATTCATAACTGCATCTGAAGCATAATTAATTTTGTCAGAATAATTTATTTCAGAATTATATCTGAGAAATAACTGTAATATCATTGTGGATGATAATATTACAATTTCAAGAGTCTCTTGATAGGAAATTAAGACACTCATAATATTCTTGAAAATAGATAAATGGTAAGTGTCTTAACCAGCAAGATGGTGGTGGGATTGAGGAGAATGAAAAATAAAGAATGGATGTAAAAATTATTTTGGAAATAGAATTTGGAGAGTTTAGTAATTCACTGGATATGATAGATAATGGAGACAAATGAGCGAGATTTATCTCATAGGTTCTTAAATTGGTTCGCTGGGTATTTGGGATGCTAATGAAAGATAATTAATTCAGTTTGGGACCCATTTTATTTTAAATAAATTGAACATTCAATAATTGTAATATATTAGGCTAGAGTTTGGAGGTATAGCTTTGAGTCTTTAACATAGGGTACACTAATACTCCAGGGATACATACAGAAAGATAAACTAGTTGGAAAAAAAAAAAGAAAAACCCAAGGTGAGTATTTTGATGGAAGCCAAGAAAACAGGCTTCCAAGAATTAATGGGAAGCCAGCTGAGTTATGTGCTATTGAAATCAAAAGAAAAAGAAGTGAAAAAAGTGCTACAGGTTTAGATAGTAGATAATCACTGATATACTTGACACAACAGTTTCTTCAATGGAAAGGAGAAATTATGATTAGAAGAATTAAAAAATGAATTTTTAGTCACAAATGTTAAGGTGTTTTTCACAATGAGGACTGATAAGTAGGATTCTTTTTTTGAAAAGAAGGGTAAGAATGAGGTAAGGGTTATTTAAAATATAACTTTGTAAAGCAATAATGTAATGCATAAAAGTAGTACACTATTTTAGTCCTGCTTTAGTTCCATGTGATTTAGTGATTTTATTAAATAGGCTAATTTAATGCTATTTGAATTATACACTATTTAACAACTCATACGTTTATTGCTCACTCAATTAAAATAATTTAATATGAGTGATGATTAAAATGTTAAATACCTATGTTTAGCCACAGCTAATATAGAACAATGGTTTAGAATAATATATTTATGGGATAATCCTGAATTATGCAAATATTTGTAAACAAGCATACTATAACATAAAATCATTCATTTGAAAGGTAATCATCTGAAGTAGGTTAAGGTTTAAATTTTTAATTTACCAGATGTCAAGAGCATGAGGTTTCTTTAATAATCATTCTTAGTATTAAACATTGGTTTATTTTGTTGAAAAATACACTTACACAGAGAAAGAAAGTCAAGAAAAAAAGAAAATATTAAGAAAAGTTATTATATTCATCCTCTATAAATAACATTACGAGACAAGTACATGACTGTTACTTCACCGTTTTTTAGTTGACTCTGAAACCCTAACCCTCATACCAGCAAACAAGAAAATCAGAATGGAAATCATTCTATCAAAAATGTAGTTGGGGCTGGCCGATTGGCCGGTGGTTAAACTCTGGCTTGGGAAGCCAGCAGCCCTGGTTCGGGTCCCACATATGAGGGCCAGTGACACTGCCCTTAAAAAAAAAAAATAAAAAAAAAAATGTATTTGAAGTGCTCTGAAGAGTAATTGAAATGTTTGTGTAATATTATCTTAAAGTAACCCAGAGCTCTCCGCAAAGTGTAGCAAACTGGTGTACAAGTTATGAGTTACCAATGTGGCTGACTGCTGTTAGCCTCAAGCAGTCTCATTTGATCTAGTGTTCCCTAAAAACATCTTTCTTTGTGTCTACCATGAGACAAAAGGTTTGTGACTCACTGTTTTGACTAATAAAGTCTGTTAAATATTACCAATTCAATACTTTTTCCCCTTGAGGGACTTGAAAAAACATGAAATATTTTTTCTTTACTATGAAATTATACATGATCATGTTAAAAATGTAGACAAATAAAATAAGCATGAAGAAAATTATCCATTTTCCCACAGTTTAAACATATTTATAGTAAACATTTTAAGGCATTTTACTCAAGGTGTATGTGTATGTGTTTCTGTGTGTATTTTGTATTAATAAGTTTGTGTTTTCTTTTTGAATGAAAAGGCAATTGTGGGGAAAAAAGACATAAAGAGTTTGAAATTGGTATTTATTGTACATATAGTTTATATTATAATATTAGGGATACTGAGCTTAATTAGGAATAATGAAGGTGAAAATGTTGCATTATGATAAGAAAGTGTTTTGTAAAAATGTCCATTGAATGATAATTATGTCAAAGGTTTATCTTTGCCAGGAGCAACAAGAACTGGGTGGGCAGAGGGAAATCACTTATTTTCAGGATAGTATTTAAGTAATAGAACTTATGCCGAGAATAAACCGTTATGGTGAGTGTTCATTTCTTAATCTATTTAATTTTGATTATGTCAGAAGTACAGGATATTTGTTCTAAAACCATAGCCTGAGGAAAATTTTTAAGCTATTATATTTAGGAATAGTTTTTTTATAAATTGATATTAATCACTGAATGTATTTATGTCCATCAACAAAGTTAATTTTTATTTTCTTATATAGATATTGTTATGCCCTTATTACATATACATATTTCAAGAGTTGTTTGTGTCTGTAGACATATCTTCTAGTCTCTTTTTTCTTTATATTAGTAGAGGAAAACACTTTTCCATATAACTTACTAGATTCTGGACATTATATGAATACTTCAGATTTTTGTGTTATCTGAATGAAACCTCTGTAGGTGGTTTTTGCAGAAATCTGTTTTGATTTAATAACTTTCATGGTTTCTTAATTTTAGTGAATCTGGTTATCATTTGAATATTTATAAATTAAAAAGAATGCTAATATGTTTTTTTAAAAGGGAAACTAAACATATATATTTTATAAGATGATTACAGGTAGAACTTCCTTTCATAAGAACTGTTGATTTGACAATAAATCTGGTCACAATATTTCTCCAAATATATAATGTTTTTTTTCTTTGTTTGTCAGTGCCTTTAGGTACACAGAATTAGGTTGTTTGAATTCTTCAGTTCATAGCACATATTCTCATTGGTTAGTGTAGGACTCCTCTTTTATTTTGTTATATTTTATTATTTTAATCTTTTTATTTCTTATTATGTAGTTACCAACATAGAGTTAAGGCTACTGTTTTATATTTTGTGGCCTAGATATATCTAATCAATAATCAATAAACTATCAACCCAGAAACAAAGTGGCTAAATAGCATTGTAGATTTATGTTAAATAAATAAAGCACATATGACAAACTAATAAGACATACACAGCATCCTATAATCTTTCATAAATTTTGTGCTTTACACAAAAATCTAAGATAACTAATAGATAATTTTGGAGAAAATGCCACTGAGAATTAAATAGCATGAATTAAATAGTATATGAAACATTCCTTTTTTTTCATTTTAATGTTATTTTCTCCTTAATCCAGAGCTCAAAATTAAATACATTTAAAAATAAAGAAGTTTTCTTCACATTACTAATCCTCAAACTTACATCTCAACACACAAACATGCACACACACACACACACACACAACAACATATATTCATAGTTAAAATTTAGATTGGAAATTATTTCAATACTTTTAAATTCCTTTAAGTCTATTTGTATACAGAAGCAAAAAGCCACAGGTCTGTGATATGTATATATGTGAGTGTGAGTGTGCGTGTGTGTATACACATACATATACATATCTACATAAACATACATATATTTCTGTTGAGGAAATATATATATTTGAGAGAGACAGACAGAAAGAAGGACAGACATATATTTCAAGGCATTGACTAACATGCTTACCTGATTGTTGGGATTGGCAAATCTGTAATCTGTAGAACAGATCAGCAGGTTTGAGATTTTCTAGTGGGAGTTGATGCTGTAGTCTTAAGGCTGAATTTCTTCCTCCTTAAGGAAGCGTCAGGTTGTTCTTAAGGGCTTTCAGCTGATTGTATGAGGCCCTCCCAGATTATCAAAGATATCTTGTTAAAGTCATCTGATTATAGATGCTAACCACATTACAACATAACTTCACAGCAACCTAAATAAGTGTTAAATTGAGTAACTGGGTATTATACCCTATCAAGTTGACATATAAAACTTACTATCACAGATAAAAAACTAATTGTATACAATATAATGCAAATGTAGGTTTAGAAGGACTGTTAGACTATTGGTTGGAATAATTTATTTTTTAAATAATCAAAACTATAATAAGTGTAATATAAGTTAATTATCCCATTTTTTCACAGATTCATTAGTTCAATAGTAGATATTGGTGCTAACTAAATTTTATTGAAATGTGTTTAATTATGAGAAGACATGTTAGATATTGCCATGAAAAGCTCTTTTGTAAAAAATTAATACAAAAATATAATATGTAAGGTCCCTAAAGTTTACAACATCTCAGATAGTGGTAGAAATTTTTTGATGAACAGTGTTAGACTATATGCTAAACTATTTCATGGAAACAATTGTATTAATAACACATTCATATTTGATAATTGTGGTTCTGAATATAATGAATCCATTGTGCTATTTTCAAGTATTGGATCATTATGACACAATGATATAAAGGAACTTGAAACATTAAGATATGTTGATGATAAAATGGTATGAATAATAAAGAAGCAACTGGATGTCTAGATAATGGAATAATAATAAAACACATAAGGAACTGTTAGAGACCAAAGAAATATTTAATGGATACTTGTGTCAACTTAATGTATTCATTATATACAATATATGTTGTTATAGTCATGCTTTCTTTCTAAAGCTGTAAACACTATATAAGACTCATAATTTGATTAAATTATATAAACCAGAAAGTGGGTGAAAAAAATGGAGAAATCAGTGTAGAATCGCTGATATTTGCCCTAATTATCTGAACAAATACTACTTCCATGGGGGCAGAAAAATAAAGTTCATGTTGAACTGGAAACACTAAGTCCTGTTTTGCAGTTAAGTTTGACTTGCATATGAAACATCTAGTGGAGTCAAGTAGGCAATTGGATATATTAGTTAGGGTCTAAGAGACCAGCCTGGATTAGAGATAAAAATTTGGAAATGAACAGCGTATAAATGGTATTTAAATCATGGAAATGAATGAATCGTTTAAGGAGAAAGTGCATCTTTATGATATATGAGTATCTAGTCAGTTATTTTGGAGAATAAGAGTATAGACATGTAAATGTATCTAATGATAATTCTTCCTAGATAGGAGGAAAACAAACATTTGATAGAATCACTATAGTCTTAACAGTAAAATGGTGGCTATTTGATATGATTTTTTAAATAAATCCAATATACTTGGTTGTGTATTTTTTTTCAAGAAACCTACAATTGATTACATGCAGAATGGAGAAAATTGATGTTTGAGTTGAAACTTTATTATTATTTCATTAGATAAGTAAGATGAGAGAGAAATGTTTTGATATTAAGGCTACTTGTAAACAAGTGGTTAAAATGATAAATCATGTTACATGTTATTTCTGTTGAACAAAATGAAAGAAGTGAAGACAATTGTATAGGTCTATAGGTTGGAGGGTTAATGAATTTGAAGAATTTGTGCAATGAATAATTTGAATAAATATGTTGGAGGGAGAGTAATAGTACAGTTTGAATAGTGAGATGCTTGTTAGGAGGACTTCTAATATAGCATGTTTCTAATATAAGATTTATCCATGAAATTGGGTTGCAAAATGCAATACATGATGCAATGGCCTTCACATTGTCTGTAAAAGTAGTTAGGAAGCACACATGGAAATTGTTTTTAGCCAGTATTCCATTCAGATATGTTGATCTGTAGCCTTTTAGTAGCTCAGGCCAAAAATCTCAAAATCATTATTGAGTCCTCTCTTTCTTTGGTACCTATCCAATATTCAGCAAATTCTCTGGGCACTACCTACAAAAAAAATATAAACTAAACATTTATCACTATGTCCACTATTACCACTCTGGGCAAAATCACCATCATCTGTCAACTGAATTGCTATTGTTTAGTAATTGGCCTCTCTTCTTCCACCATCATGCCTCTGTCCTTAATTCTCTTCAGATCAACCATGGTTATATTTTTAAAATCCAGATTATGTATTTTTTTCTGCTCAAAACCTGCCAATTATCTCTATCCCACTTTATGTGAAAGCCGTAGTAATTACAAATGTCTATTACTTCCTTCCTCATCTCCAGTTGCTCTTTGCCTAAGCACTGCTGCAACCAGACATGCTTCTGGCTATTCTCCTATCTCACCAAGCACACTCCTGCCTTAGAATATGTGCATGGGCTGATCTCTCCGCCTGGTATTCTCTACTCCCTAAACCCACAGGGTTCATTGCCTCATATCATTCCAGTATTCACTCAAATATCACTATCCCAGTTACAACTGTGTTCACTCTATTTAAAATTGTAATCCAACTCTAACACTCTTATTTTTATTATCTTATATTTGTCTCCAGAGCACTTATATATAGTAAACTATTATTTACTTGATTAATTCTGTTACTACCTATTTATCTACACTAGAATTGCAATTCAGTAAGGCCAGAGTTTGTTAAGGGCAGTGTTTCTTATTCATTAAATTTTATTATTTCTCTACTACTTTATCATTTGAATCTAAGATGCTAGCACAAAGTTAATTCTCAGTACCAATTTATTATATGAACAAATGGGAGAATTTATTGAGCCTCATACCTATATAACCTAAGATATTTTCCAATAAGCAACATTGGTGTTTATACTTATATCTTGTGCATGAAAACTAAATATTTCTCAATCATTAATTAACAGGTGAGACATTTAATGAAAAAGTGAATTTTGTTCTACATTTTTCATACAACATTAGATAGATGTTGACCACTTGTACTACATTGGTTTTCAATTCTGATCTTGAGTTTCAACAAAGAGATTATTCTATAAGCTGAATTGTATGAAAATATTCTGTTAAAGCTCTTGTAAAAATATGAAAATACTAATATGTTAAGCTTCAGTAGAACTCTTAAGTGACTATAATAATAAATGATGCCCACTTTATCAATTATGATTTGGGTGTTGTAAAACACCGTGAAATTACCCAAAGTGAAGCTTAAGCCAATTTCATCCTGACAAATGAACTTTTTTTCAATTAATATTTTCAATAAATGTTGTGTGTCTTAGAAAACCCCCCAAATGCCATGAATGAATGCACAACCTTATGGCCTAGATTCACTTGGCACATCTCTTGGAAGCCCAATTTTATTTTCATAATCAAGGCCTCCCACAGAGGACTCCTCTCACATTGGATGCACGCCTGGTTCATTCTACATGTTAGCCAACTAATTGCTGGGACAACAGATGGGTGTATTCAATCGATGTGCCTATCTGCCAAATAAAGCTAAAAAGGTCTCAAACTAAATAAAGCACACACACCCCAATCAATGCTTGATTAAATTGGACATTTAATATATAGAATTTAAATCTTATCTTTCTCATTTTTCTTTACCTTCAGAAATTAGAGAGAGGGAAATTGTCTAGGTTGGAACACAATTCTGCAAATTTCTGTTATAGGGAAGAATGATGCAACCAAAGTAATGAAAATAAATGAATATATACCATTAATGCCAATGGTAATTTAGTAGCTATCAGGTTTGTCAAAGATTTGTTTTCTTTTTTAAAATTTAACCTGTGCTTGATCAAAGGTGAAAAATGAAGATGGCAGAGTAGGTAAACACTGTGATCACCTCCTCCCACAACCACATCAAAATTACAACTAAACTACAGAACAACCATTATTGAGAACCACCAGGAGTCTTGCTGAACAGAAGTCCTATAACTAAGTGTATACAGAAGAAGCCAAATTGAAACTGATAGAGGGCCAGAGATGCTGACCAGGATAGTTCCATACCTACAGAGGATGGGACATCATGGCTGCAGAGGTCCCTCCTCACTGAGTAGCAAGGAGTCCAATCCGCAAACTAGGCTTCCCAGCCCAGGGTTCCATGCCAGGAAAAGAAGTCCCCCAACTTCTGGCTGTGAGAACCAAAGGAGATTGTGGCTGAGTGAGATGAGGGCTTCTGGAGTACAGGCTTTCCTCTTAAAGGGCTCTACCACTAATTTACTCACTGATAGACTCACTTAGTTTGAGCTCCAGCACTGGGCAGCACCTCAAAAGGTTCCAGAGACATCTGGGAAGGAACAAAATTGTCTGGCTTCAGGGCAAAGGCTGGAGGGGCACCTTTTCTCTGAGCATGAGTGCTGGCAGAAGCCATTGTTACTTTGCTGAGCCTTTCCCCCACCCAGCCTGTATGCCCTGACTGGTGACATATCTCAGTCTCTTATCAACCTAGCTAACCTCATTAGCCCTGACCTGGTGATCCCCTGAGATCCTGCAGACCCACCCAAGTCACTTCCATATGGCCTGCCTTAGCATATGCTACAGACTTTCCTAAAATCTCTCAAAGACTCACAAACCCTAGACAAGCAGCATCTGACCTTGGCATGCTGTGTATTTCTTGCTAAGCAGCCCTAATCCCAGCATTATTGTCAGCCGGCCTTAGTTTACAGCTTAGCCTCTCCAAGTCACCTCCAAGCTCAATACAAGTGTGAACTATATGCAGGTGACTTTGTAGCTCACACCAAGTGGCCCCAGACAGGGCACAGTCAGTGGTTGACCTTGACATGCGTCAGAGCCCCTCCCAAGAGGCCCCAGAACAAATATGCCCAGGGTCCAGTTTCAGATCACACCAGAGCATCACTCAACCAGCTCCACAAAATGACAAACCCAAAGAGCAGACTTGGCAGACATCAGAGCCCTCCTAAAACAAACCTTGCTCTGTAAGGTCAATCCTTGAACAACAGCTCCTCCACTGTGATCATGGCCAGTCCTCATGACTAATTAGCATGAGGTTCAATCCATTCTATTGTACTGCAAACAGCAATCGAGGCTCAACTACAACTGGAGGGCACACACAGCCCACATACGGGACACACCTGTAGTACCCAAACTATGCAACTGGGCCCCACAGGACACCTACTAAATCAGGCCATCTACTAAGACTAGGAGGCATAGCATCTCTACCTAATACATAGCAACAGACACAGAGAGGTAGCCAAAATGAGAAGATAAAGAAACATGTCCCAAATAAAATAATAGAACTAAGCTCCAGAAAAAGCACTAAACAAAATTGAGATCAGAAATCGACCAGATGCAGAATTCCAAACACTGGTTATAAGGATACTCAATAACTTCAATAAGAATTTCAGCAAAGAGATAGGAAACATAAAAAAGAACCAGTCAGAAGTGAAGACCTTAATAATTGAAATGAAAAATACATTAAAGACAATCAACAATATATTAGATGAAACAGAATATGGAGCCAGTGGTTTGGAAGATAAAGTAGCAGAAAACACATGATGAGAACAGAAAAAATAAAAAACAATCCCACCAAAATAAGGATAGTTTAAGGGGCTTTTATGACAACATCAAGCATACCAACATTCACATCATAGGGGTACCAAAAGGAGAAGAGAGGCAGCAAAGTATTGAAAACCTATTTGAAGAAATAATGATTGAAAACTTCCCTAACCTGGTGAAAGAAATAGACATACAAGTCCAGGAAGTGCAGAGAATCTCAAACAAGATGAACTCGAAGAGGGGCATACTAAGACACATCAGAATTAAAATGCCAAAGGTTAAAGACAAAGAGAAAATCTTAAAAGCAGCAAGAAAAAAGCAGTTAGTTACCTATAAGGGAGCTCCATAAGACTATCAGCTGATTTCTCAACAGAAACTTTGCAGGCCAGAAGGGATTGGTACAAAATATTCAAAGTGAGGAAAAGCAAAGACCGACACCCAAGGTTACTCTACCCAGAAAAGATATCATTTAGAATTGAAGGACAGACAAAGAGCTTCCCAGACAAGAAAAGGCCAAAGAAGTTATCACTAACATAGCAGTATTCCAAGAAATGTTAGAGGGACTTCTTTAAGGAGAAGAAGAAGTAGAAAAAAGATTAAAAAGATGAATAATAAAGTGGCAAGAACTACATATCTATTGTCAACTACTTTCAATATAAATGGATTAAATACTCCAATCAAAAGATATAGGGTGGCTGAATGCATAAGAAAACGAAATCCTTACATATGCTACCTACAAGAGACTCACTTCATATCAAAAGACACACACAGACTAAAAGAAAGGGATAGAAAAGACTATTTAATGAAAATGGGGGGCGGGGAAGCTGAGGTAGCAATATTTATACCAGAAAAAGTAGACTTTAAAACAAAGGCTATAACAAGAGACAAAGGACCCAATAATTCCACTTCCAGGTATTTGTCTGAAGAAATCTGAAACACTAATTCAAAAAGATATATGCATCCATATGTTCATTATTTACAATAGCCAAGATATAGAAGCAACCTGTGTGGCCATCAATGGTTGATTAGGTAAGGAAGAGGTGGTACATATATACAATTATTCAGCCATGAAAAAGAATGAAAACTTACCATCTGTAACAATATGAATGGACCTAGAGGGCATCATGCTAAATGAAGTAAGTCACACAGATGAAGACAAATACCATGTGATTTCACTTATATGTGGAATCTAAAAACAAAACAAAATAAATGAAGAAACAAAACAGAAACAAGCTCAGAAATACAGAAAACATTTTCATGATTGCCAGATGGCAAGGGGGTTGGGAGGATGAGTGAACATAATAGGATTAAGAGGTACAAATTGGTAGTTACAAAATAGTCTTGAGGATGTGAATTACAGCATAGGAATATAGTGAGTAGTATTGTAATGGCTATGTATGGTGTCAGATGGGTAATAGATTTATTGGGATGATCACTTCATAAGGTATATAAGTGTCTAATTACTATGGTGTATGCCTGAAATTAATATAATATTGTACATCAACTGTAATTGAAAAATAAAATATTATATAAATAAATAAATAAATAAATAAATAAATAAATAAATAGAATTTAAAGTGTAACAGGAATATGACAGCCAATGAATATATCTTAGTGGTCCTAAGAATGTGTTTGACTCTACATAATGTTGTTTTTCTCATCCAAAGGTCTTTCTAACATCTAATAAAAAATTTTGATAATTCTCTAGCAAAATGTGAACATCTCTCCAATTTGTTTATGCAAATGTTAAATGAGCCAAGACATCAGCGATGCCCATCCAGTTGTCCTTGAACCCCAGTCAGAAATCATTCATAGCCCACTAGAGCCTGAAAATTTATTAAAAATAATTAACTACTTGCGGTTCTCAGAGCTTAAAGTTTGTGCTTTTAATATCAGGTAATGAAGAGTGAATTTAAAAAGTCTGTTTTTTTCAGGGCCGGCCAAGTGGCACAGTGGTTAAGCGCTGGCTTGGGAAGCCAGTGGCCCTGGTTCGGGTCCCACATACAAGGGCCAGTGACACTGGCTTCAAAAAAAAAAAAAAAAAAGTCTGGTTTTTCCAAGAGACTTAGATATATTAAGCAGATTAGTGGAGGAAAGGTTACCAAATAACTTGAGGGAGTTCAAGAATAAAAAGAGCAGAGCAGCAGGAAACATAAGAAAGCAGCATGGTCAGTAATCAGAGATATAGCCCATGAGATCCTGAAAGTTTTTCTTGAACCACAGTTGGCATGTGAAGGTTGTCAGGAGTCAAACAGGAGAAATGGCATATATTTCCAGGGTGAAAACCTAAAGTGTATTTATTTCCATGTGACATCAGATCAGAAGCTCTTGTTAAAAGCAGCCTTCATATAGTCCATAAATCTTAATTGCGGGGGTCCAGCCTCCGCGGAGTCCAGGGATTCCCTCGGGTGGGACGGAGTCGGTGAGGAAAAAAAGAAAAGAAAGAAAGGAGAAGAGCGGAGACACCGGAAAGGGTTTTTCAGGAGCGTCTCAATTTATTGTTACAGCATGTTCCCCTTTTATAGGGACTCTTGACCATTACCTCAATTACAAGTTATGTTTCACATGAGTTTGATGTTTTTTTTTCTTCCTCAGGGTTTTCAGTCTTTAATTCCTTGTAATGTTCTCTCCAGGGTAAACTGTGACCTATTCTACATTTAAGGATTATCTTATCTTTTAATATGATGTTCTCCTTGCTACACAAACTCAATTTCTACTTATCATCTAAAGAATGGTTACCATGACTACCTTGACTATTTAGTAACTATCCCAAATTCCAGCAGCTAATACATAATCGTAAGACTCACAGGGCATATACTTGAGTTACTACTGAGAGAGACTAGGAATGGCTGAGTCTAAAGTCTATTTTTTAGTAAATACAATACCTAGTAATTAAAGGGGTCTCATACCTCTCTTATCCTACGTAGGTGGCATCTGTTTCTCAGTCAAAGCTTCAGTATCTGTTGCTGCAACAAGGCACAAGGCAAAGGAATTCACACAAGGCTATTGATTAACATAGCTCATGGTCAGTAAATGTTTCTTATCAGAACTTTCATGGTCTGGAGACCTTTGGCCTCTGAGGAGACTTTTCACTGATTATCTTAGGCAAGTTAGCTCAGGGGCTGTCACCAGCAGTTTCTCACAGCCAGGCTTTTTTGGTCTATGTGGCCAAAGGTCTGTGTTTCAGTTTCCAAGAGGCTTGAGTCCCCAATATCTCAGTTCTGGGGTCCCCATGGAACTACTGCCTGGCTTAGGTTGTCTCCCCTCTTTTCTAGGAGATCTTACCCATCTTTGGCTGTGTAGTTAGCTCATTGGGGTATCACAGGAACTGGCCATAAATGTAGTGAGAGTATTGTCTCCTATAGGATCCGATGTAGAGGAAAGGCACATGGGTTCGCAGGAGTGGAGACTATGACCAACCGTGAAACCTTGTCACATATGATGCTGACGGGGTGCTGATGGCTCCCAACACTTAATTATATCTGTATCCTGAGCTGTATGAGTCAGGGTTCAGTGAAGAAAACAGAAGTCAACCTGAATATATCAGGGATTGGTGTTCACAAAATTATTAGAAGGACTAAATGAGTGGAAGTCAGAAAGAAGTCATACTACTGAGGCTGCAAACCAGATGTTGGAAAGCTTAGACTGCCACTATCATTATTGCGACCTTGGAAACGGGTTCTCCCAACCAAATCTCCAGTGACTAAACACTGGAATTCATTCTGGTAGCAAAACACTCTGGTCTCTCCTAAATTGAGCAGTTATTGAACAAAGCCTCTGTTCTATTGTCATCTACCTAGTATTATCTGATTATGGCTCATTGGTGGAATCTTACATGCATCAGGAATATTAGTTTCCAGGGTACTCTGTAAGTGTAGTTTTAAACTTTCTAACCCATCAGAAGGGACTAATTCTAAATCAGAATCTAAAGTATAACCTAATCTTCACAGAACACCTGGTCCTTGACTTCATGAACCAAACTTCCTCAATGGCACAAGCCCTCCACAGTTATCTGGATTTAACAATTCTTGAATCCCACAATCCCACATACTTTACACTTGGGGTTCTCACATTTATTAGCATTGCAGTATTTCATAATTTCATATTCTGTTCAGGGAATATTTGGGGGCTGTATGTGTGTGGCTGTGTGCTCTGCAATTATAGCAATGTCACAGAACCAGAAAAATAAAACCTGGGATTTGCTTATCACCTTCTTCTTAGCCTGACCTTTTGGATTTTCCTTAGATTCCCTTCTCTTTACTCCCTTTGACCTGAAAAGGGACCATATATACCCTGGCATATTTGCCTCCCTTAGTATACTTCCTAAAATTATAGCATCTCATACCTTGCCTAGTGAGCATGTGGATATCAAACTTTAGGAAAAACTGACTTAATATACATTTTTTTTTTTATAAAAGAAAGCTCTTTAAACAAGTGTGACCATATTTTATTTGTTATTTCACAGGAGATAGGGGCATGTTATGTTTAATAAAGGGTATGATGTATGGTTTGCATTAGGGATTTAGTAAATATCTGTTAAATAAATAAATGAGTGTTGTATTTTTTTAAATTTCCATATAGTTTTTAGTATTTTTAACTAAACAAGTCATATTTCAGTATTTAATTTTGTGTAAATCCTTATAAATGAGGGTAGTATTCCTAGGATCTGCTAAGGAGATCAAATGGAACAGACATGTGCTTTCCTATTCAGCTTCCCCACAGATGCCACCAGACGATCTTTACTATACATAAACAAGCTATTATAGATATTTGATTTTACAACCTCACTGAAGACCACTTTTTTTGTTGACATCTAGATCATAAAAGCTTCAATCTACCTCTTGAACAGCTATATATTCAATATTTCAGGAGACTGGACCATTGAAAATATATACTACTCTTATTTTTATATTTTAGTTTTTAGATAAACCTTTTTATTGTGTTTAATATTTGGGAGGATATATGCTGTTGAAGAGCCTAAATAAAGTTATTCTATAACTTCTACGTACAAAAACTCTCCAAGAAAGTCTTTGTTTGTTTGTTTGTTTTGCTTCTGAGAAATCCAAGCCTAGCAATTCTAACAAATTTAAAAAGGCTCCCTGAAATATACTAAATTTCATATACATATCGAAATAAGAGATTACAGTTTTCCAAAGAGGGCTCAAGGGATATGTTTAAGATGTACTTCCAAATGTTACTAAAGATATGTAGAGTATTAACATATTTCATATGTTATAGCCTTCATGAATATAAAACTATTTTAGAGGTCAATGGTCCTATATAATTATAACCATCTTCTAAGAATAAATTATCAAAAATCCAGAATAACTTCAAAGAAAACAATCATCACTACAATATGGAGAGAAAAAGACTGACAATTTTGTAGAATAGTCTTAGAAGAAACCAATATATCTTTCAGAGGAACATGTATAAGAGCCTAATATTCAGAGGAACAATTTTTGTAAACACAAATGTGTTTTCTTTTAAATTGTAGTTATTTCTACAATTATTTCTCATTGTATTTTTATGATCCATTTGATTATTTTTCAAAAGATTGTAGGATACACCTATCATCACCTCCTCTAGTAAAGTATAAGTTTATACCTTATATACTAACCAGATAATCTCAACATCTTTAAGGAGATAAAGATAAGTTTAACATCCAAACTTTTGAAAATTATAAGAGCTAACTGACTTATTCAACACTGAGTTAGAGCAGTTCTGCAAAGTATTTTTACAAGACCAGAATTAATCATTGGATACTGAAGAGGTAAAATGAAGTGTGCATATTATTTGAAGATAGAATTGATACCTACATAAATATTTTAATATTCTTTATAAAGAGTTTCTAGTTCCATTGCTTGATGTCTTTAATATTTATTACTTCATCTCTAAAATTAAATTTCATCTCTCATACCCTGAAGCATCAGTATAATTTATGAGTAGGGAATTCACAGAAAATGTAGAAATTGTTAGAATTCAAAGATGCAAATGTAAGACAGAAACTCTACGTTGCCCCTTCCATTTTTGAATCATAGATGGCACCCTAACTGTAGTAGTTAACATCTTCCTTCTATAGGGGAGAGAGAAGTACCAAGATTTGTTTGTAATAATACAAGGTCTTAACTATTTACACTCATGAGAAACCATAAAGATTCATCAAGGGTGGAGGAGAGATTGAGTGTGAAAACATGAGCAAGAGCTGGAGGGGGAGAAAAAGTGAGAGAGAAGGGATGGAAAAGCAAATCAAAGTAAACTAAGATGGGTTTTTTTTTTTTAAGCTTTTTAAAAACTGCTATTTTTATTAAATTAATTAGGGTGACATTGGTTAATAAAATTATATGTTTCAAGTGTACAATTCTAAAGTACATCATCTGTATATTACATTGTGTGCTTATCACCCAGTCAACTCTCCTCCTGTCACCATATATTTGACCCCCTTTACCCTTTTCTACCTTCCTGTGGTAACCACTAAACTGTTGTCTATATTTATGAGTTTTTGTATGTTTGTATTGTTCATTTTTGCTTTCAGTTTTATATCCCACATATGAGTGAAGTCATATGGTTCTTGACTTTTTCTGTCTGACCTATTTCGCTTAGCATGATAACCTCAAGATCTTGGAAGTGCAAAAGGAAAAAAAAAATTAAGAAAGCGCAGAAGCATGAACATTGCTGAATTTAACCAAGTTTGTCTAGGCTAACATTTCATGTACATGTGTCAGTTGTTGACCCTTAAAACAGAACATCTATGTTACAGTAATAACATTATAATGAGAAAAATACATATGCAGGTATAGTAAACTGTCACATTCCTGCATGACAGAGCAGGTGGCAGTGGAGATGGGACGGCGAAAGGTTAAGGAAAAGAGAGAGACACACACAAAATAAGAGAGAAAACAGTTCAGGGCCAGGGGACTTCAGCCTCATAGACTGGAGCCCCAAATCGGGCCTGACTGATCCATTTATTATCTTACACATAAGCAAGGGTCAATGTAGCTTCCGTGGTCTGTGAGTCTCACACCCAAGAATTAACCTACAGGCCTAATTTCCCATGCCTGCAAACTGCCATTACCAGGGGCCCCATGAGTTTATTGTCATGCACCTCTAAGAGACAGAAGCTTCCTCTGCCAAGGCTTACTGATAAGAATGCAGGGAGGACAGGTATTATCATATCAATAGGTCATTTCACAGGCAAGCTGCCAGAACCTGAAGCAAGGGGTTTATGCCCATTTTCTCATCTCCCTGATTTCTCCCATGGCACTTACTTGCACCCACAGGCACCCACTGTCACCCACGGGTACCCACTGGCACCCATGCGACCATGTCTGGCTTGGGTTGTTCCTCTCTCTCTTGAGAAAACTTACCCATCTCTGACTGACCGGCCATCCTTTGGTGCCAAGTGGGGATGTATACAGTAAGCATAATATTGAAGTAATGATCTGTCTTTATGCAGAGGTGCATGGAGACTGAGAGGCAGGCTATAATGTGACAGTAAACAATAATTAGAGCAAGTAGTAATTAGCTTCACCTAGTCTAATTTCATCCATCTTTGGAGAAAAATATATGAGTGAGCTTGTCAAAGATTTGTGCCCAAGGAATATCTCTTTTCATCTGTGTCAAACCTACTTAACCCTGAAAATGTTAATTTTAAATATTACCATTATTGGCAAATCTGAATTTGGGAGATGTTTATCATTTTCAAACACGTCTGGTCATTTTTAGTCTCATGATTCTTAACTACGTTTCAATCACTTAAAATATCAACTGTAGTTGTGTAACAATCTATGATGCACAATATTTGTATTTGAAGTCTTCTCAAGCCTTAAATTATTGCATAAATGTTTTATGTACTCCCACTGAAGAAAATTTGTATGCTTTTATATGTTTTGATGTCTGATACTTGATCATATGTTCCATAAAAATTGTCATTATTTAATATCTAATTTAGGGTATTTTTTTCCATGGGAGGTTTTCTTTTGCTTTTGTTACACACTTGGGACAGTTAAAATGAAGAGATAATTTAAGATTTTTGTTGTTTTTGGCACTGCAGACTATGTAAAATGTATGATCTCAAGCCTCAAATCTACCTGAAAGCCAGCCAGCCTCACAGGGGAGGTGTTTTTCACCATTTTACCCAGATCTAATTGAATCCAAATAAACGTCCTTATTGCCTACTGTAATGGGGAATGTTTTTTATTATCATTTTGTTTTGTAGTTTGCTCAATGTCCCTTAGCATGCTGTTTAATTCATGAGTCTCATCTTGGCTATGGTCATCTCACCCAATTGATTATTTGTATAAACTTTGTTTGTAGCTCCCTTATGTGGTCATTTGGATGAAAACTTTAAAATAGGATAGAACTAGCATTTCTCCCTAAATATTCACACTTATTTCTTTCTTGATCTCTGACAATTTTCTTTTCGATCTTATAAAATCGGTCATGAATTTATTCATTACTGAAATTATCTGTATCTATATCTCCAGAATGTTTATGTATTTTTTGAAAAAAAATTCAGCTTATTTATTCCATCAAAATATCAGCAATTTTAGTCATCAATATATATTTTATTAAAGTTCTATAAGCGAGAGAGAACTTGCCTCTTATCTGCTACATAATTGCTCTTTTTTTGATACTGCCTCACTCGTGACTCCATCTTGGTAGCTCCTATTAATGATCAGACTGACCTTCCCAAAAACTTTCAAATTCAGTATTTTCTTGAGTAGAAACATTTGTCTTTCTCAGGTTCTGTCTCAAGTTCATAGGACCCTTTCAAATTGACAGGGTCAGAAATTTCTAATTTGAAAGAGTCAGAAATTTTTAATTTGTGAGAGATAAGAAATGACAAAAATTAAAGAAAGCAAATGCATCAAACAAAAAATATTTAAGTGAAATTTAAATATCTAATTGCTTAGGATGAACTCATAGTTACTTAGTCTCTAAAATGTCCAATTATTGATAGTTTTTGAAAATCTCTAAAAGTTATTTATATTTTAGGAAAAAACAATTTGGATATTACTATGAATTACAGTAAACATAAGTTTCCTTGCTTAAAAAATACTGTCCTGGCAACACATAGATTTGTCTTTCAATAATGCCTTATTTTTTAGTTAGTAATATTTATAATTTTCTATGCATCATTTTGCATATTTTGACATTTTTTTAGATATTTTATTTTTCTTATTTTTCCTCTCACTGCCTACTATATACCAAAAGCAAGACTCTTTTATTTCTGAAGGTAATTGATCAACCGACCCTTGGATTTTTTTTTTTTCATTGTTTTATTTTATTCTGGATTGCTTATTGGCAAATATCCTATGTGTGCTGCCTACTTGTAAACTGAGTCTCAGTCTGAATAACATCTCATTTGTTATGAGTTATCTCACCCCTATATAAATTATACTTCCTCTCATGTCACTCTCTATCATACCCCTCTATTTTCTTAATAGAACTTATCAGAATGGAATAGTGCCTGACACATATTAGATGATAAATAAATAAGTTTAATAAATTAAAGAAATCAGATGCTTTTAAACCTATTTTTCAAAAATACTTAAAAAAAAACCAAACTGTCACCTGAGTAAGTTGATGGGTAGCATATGACATGGATAGATCTTCAAAACCAGGGAGAATAACATTCTCCAGTGACTACCTTATTCTTGATAATAAATCCTTACATAGATTTCATTTTTATTGTCAAAGCCCAGAAGATTAACTGCTGTTAAGAACTAGAGAGAATAAAAGTTATCAAATGAGAAAGAGCTACTACTTGTTTTATAGCCTTTTGTGTTTTGCAGATGATATAAAAAATTGAGTAAGTCACTATCTAAGAACAGAGTTAAAAGTCAGAAATGTCATTGACTGATTTCTGAAGAACATCCCACATCAATTCAAAGAATTAGAATAAGTCCAAGGTGTCCTCCTAAAGCTCATAAGATTATTTGGATATTATTAACTATAATTAATTAAAACAGTTGTTCTAATTCTCTGTTTACTTTCAGCTTCATAATTTTGTGTGAAGAAATACTAATAGTACAATAATAGCTAATCTGATATTTTGTGTTCTCTAAAACAATATATGTATAAAAACAACAAAACAAAACAAAAAAACTGAAGATTCTTTTCCTATGGAGCATATAACAAGTAAAACATAATCACTGATTTCAAGATTTGTTTTTAGACTTAGAAATAAAACAATTCATCTGAGCATTGAAGATGTTTGCAAAACTGATATACACATATCTACATATATCTATAGATATAGGTACTTGTATATCTATATCTATATCTATATCTATATCTATATATAAAATGAGAGTTTGGAGGTAAAAATCCAATTTGTTTTGTTTTTTAATTTGAGTACTGACTTGTGGGTCATGAAATTTGCACCTTTTTATGCATAAAAATGTGAAATGTAAAATCTCTTCCTTTTTATGCATAAAAATGTGAAATGTAAAATCTCTTCAGAACAAATATGGGCTATTTGGTGCAGAGTACTTTGTTTATCAAGTAAAATTTTCTGTTTTTTATATTATTTATGAAAATGAGTCAGTATAGAGATACATTTAGAATGTTGTAATATAATTGGTACTATGAATAGCAGAACTTACATATACAAACCTAACATTTCCTTTTCTTTTTTCTTCATTTTTTCACTCTGATTAATTTAAATAGACACTGAAGTAAAACTGACACTGGTAGAGAAAAATGTTTGGGCATTAGCTCCTGTATTTCAGAGGTACCTATTTCGAACATGGTAAAGAATAGAAAAATGTCATAAATTAAAAAAAAAAAATCATTTTTCTGATCAGCCAAGCGAAGAAAATGAAGAGTGCCTGAAATATAGTTAAAACATCGTTTAGTGAAAACAGTAATATGAACAATATTCTAGGTTCTTAAAGGCTGTCTGCAAGAACAAAGCTTTCCTGGAAGGACTCTTGGGAAAGAGTATAAATGTTCTAGAGCAGTTGCTTTCCACAGGAGATAACTTTACCCCAGAACGTCACCTGACAATGTATACAGGCATGCTTGCTTGTCAGAATTGAGGGAGGTGTTACTGGTATCTAGTGTGTAGAAGTCAAGGATACTTCTAAACATCCCACAAGGTACAGCACAGCCTCCCACAACAAAGAAATACTGAGTTCAAAATGTCAGGAGTATAAAGATTGAGAAACCCTGCTCTAGACATGCTAAATGAATTGGTATTCCACAAATATTAACAGTTTAATATGAATGACACCACTGTGGAAATATTCTTACAATTTCTGTTTGGGAATTTCAAGGAAAGTAAATTAATGTAACATTAAGGCATAACTTAGGGCTTAAAATAAAAATAAATACAATGATAATCTCTCTTTTTTTAAAAGATTTTACTGGGGAATTGAGGGAGGGAAACAAATTGCTGTCCTTTTGTTCTTCAATCTAGCTGTGGAAGACATTGCTTTGCTGTCCCATGTTGGTATTATCATTGCACTCTTCCCAGGTCAGGTAATCAGTCACCGGCCACTGGACAGCCGCATGGTGGCCCACAGTAGCTCATGCCAGCTGCCAGCTGCTCATGCTGGCTGCCAGCCACTCATGGTACCTCACGGCAGCCCACTGCAGCAGGGGCTGCAGCCTACATTGGTGCTGGTGACTCTTGGCAACCCAGCTCCACTCCAGGTTGAGCTGTTGTTCACTATCTTAGTTGTAGAGGGTGCAGCATCACTGGCCCATGTGGGATCTGAACTGGGGTCCTGCTGCTCAGAGCTCGTGCTCCCAAGACAACTTTTAACCAATGTGCCACACAGCTGGCCCAATGATAATTTCTTGATGTTTTCAGTATTTCATTGTTTAATTACCCATAAACATTCACAATGTATTTATTGTTTTCATCATCAAAACATATATTCATTTTAAATTTAGATGATACAAATATTAAATGTAAAGGCAGTTTCTTGCTTATCTCATCAGCCTCTGACTCTCTTCTGGTAAATCCTTATATCTTGGTCTCCATGACTCCTGGCTTTGATCTCTGGGAGATTGCTCATTCTTTAATATCCTCAATAACTATATCTAACGTTGTTTGAGTCTTTGCTTCTTTGCTGGCCAAACAACTTCCTCAGACTGCTTCCTGCTGATACATGATTGAGAACAAGAGTTTCGGAAGGTATTGGACAAAGGTTTTTATAGAACAGGTTTGTGTTTTCTTCTGTAACAGAATTTCCTCAATAAAACAGTAAGTTTCTATTCTTTTCTTTCACTTCCATGTGCAAATAATCATACCCACAGATCCCTTCTGAACATAGATTTTAAACCTGCTGACTGTATTTCATTTGCTGCTCTGTAACTGACCCAAGCATTTATCCCTCATTTGAATTGTGAAAACCTTAAGGCCATCACAATGATTGTTTAGGATGGTAAAAGCATTAATCTGTAACAGAAACATTTATCATTGGTCTGGCCCCCAATGTCAAGCCAAAGTAACCTTGTTTGAGGGGAGAAAGCACAGAGCTGGCTTGACATTTGGGGATTGGCTGCCTGGATATACTGTGTTCTTTCTGGTCAAGGGGACCATTTACAGGGACATGAATGCTATCTAAGTTTCAGTTGACTGACGTGGCACACCAGTGGGAGTGGCTCCAGCTTGGGTCTGGAAATGCCCTCAATACCAGGCAGGAAATTTGATTTTTCTTTGTTTTTAACAAGAGAAACTGGATTACCTAGAAAACTACTATAATCTTAAATTCAATGGCCATCTTGAATGCTGTATTTTCATTGGAAGAGTGACTCATTTTATTTTTTGTGATACTGGTAGATGTTTTTAAAGGACTTTTGTATATACTCAACATAATTTTTATTTATTTTCATTTCAAAAGTATGCAAAAGTATTATCTGCCATGTAAAGCAGAACTATAAAATGACAAAACAGCCTAAATGGGGTAATGTAAAAGCAGAGATTTTTATGACAATTCCACAGCAATGTTTGACTGCCAAGAAGTTAAACTTCCTTTACTTTTCATAGCACTGTCTGTTGGATGTTTTTATTATTCCTCATGCATTGATTTCTATCCAGCTATACACCTGGCATTGTTCTTGTATTTGCACTGTTTTTATATCACTTCAAACAATTTCCAAGACAATGAAGAGCCCAAATCAGCTATAAAAGAACACTGTTATGTGATATCAATGTGGATTATATGAATCTTTTTAGAAATTCATGTGATGGAGAAGGGTAATAGAAGCACAGCTTCTTACAGGGTGTCACACAATAGGTAGAATAGCATATCATTTTAACAGATATAATCATTTCAATTCCACATCACTAGAAAATGAAGTTTTATAAATTTACTTTCCTCATATTATAAGATCAGGCTAATTAAAATTCTAGCTAGTTTTGTCAGTCAAATGTGTAAAACACACAATAATGAAGCAAAATTAGATATATGTTGAGATGTAAATATTATGGATTATAAATAGAGCCAATCCTTTAAAAGAAACAGTAACAAATTTTAATTTACATTTAGTTGGCATACTTCAGTGAACAGATCTGTTTTAGATCATTTTAGTCATTCGTTTTTACATAAAATGTAGAAAGAAAGCAAACACAGTTAATTTTAATTAGTTGTTGTTTTTTTATTTAAGAAATTGTTGCAATTAAATAATTCTTGAATGTATTGTATTTCAAAGATCACTCTAACAAATATTTTCTTCAAAAAAAGGGTTATATTTTCAAGGTTAATTTAAACATAAATAGATTGCATTTTAAATTTTTATCCAGCATTGTAGGAGATAAGTATGTATATACTAGAATTACATACTCAAAATGCAATTATTTTAACATAACAGGTGATAGGAGTAAAAAAAAAAAAGAGATCATATGTCTCAAACAGATGATATGAAATATGGAGTTTTAGGGGGAAAAAAAGCAAAAGTTTATTTGGATTTGCTTATTCCCATGCACTTGGCAAAAATGAAGTAAAGTAGTAAAACATAAGTGATTTAATAACCGGATAGTAATAGGATTTTCACTTAATGAATTTAAATTCATTTCATTTAAATTCATTTCATTTAAATTCATTAAAAAATGACATCCTTTGGATAATAAGACTCAATTAAAACATGGCTGCTACATTAAAATGAAGATGAGGTGTGAAAAAATTCTGTAAAATACTCCAATTAGTGTTGTAAAATAATACCTATTTAAAACAGACTGTATGGTAGCAGATGTTTTTTAAATAGTTGTACTGTTCTGCAATGATTATTTGGAAAGATAAAATGTATTTTTAAAACATTTTTCCAGATTTAAAATCCAAAGAGATGAATAACATAAAATTATTAGAAAGCATCCTCACTTCTTTCTGTCCTAGCCAATCAACTACTCAGTTTGGCATCATTTTTTCACATTTCTGTACTTCGGTGCATGCTGGTCTTCTGATTGGAATATCTTTTCTCTTTAATCCATCCTGACCTTTTATACCTTCTTCAAATCTATTCAAATATCAACTTCTCTATGAAATTCTCCAGGTTTCTCCTAGACATAAAGATGCCATCAGACCTTTATAATTACTTCTCCGAATAGACCGTGAGCAGGTAGATAGATGGCAGTCGCTGAGTTTTATTCCATCTTTTTAGAAGCGAAGAACTCCCAGTGCTTATTCCAAGAAATGGCACATAAATATTCATTTTTCCCTTTTAAAGTCAATTATATGTTCAATTCACATGTCAGAAAGTACCATAAATCATATTAAATTATTGCTTTATTTAAGAATTGTTTAAATCTCTATATATGATGTCAGAAAGCAATAAATGCCATGAAGAGAAATAAATTTAGGTGAGAAAAATGGAGAATTGTGAGAGACTGAGGTGCTATTTTTATGGCATGTGGTCAATAAAGACTTGACTGACAAGGTGATATTTGAACAGAAACTTGAAGAAAGTGCAAAGAAGAGCCATTCAACTATCTCAAGGGTAAGTATTCCAGGTGGAGGGAACAATAAGCACAGAGCTGAGAGGCAAGAATTTGATTAACATGTTCAAAGAAGAGCAAGGCCAGTATGAGGGGAACAGGGCATAGAGATGGGTGAAGAAACTGAGAACAGACCATGAAGTAAGAGAGAATGCAGAGGACTCAATCATGTGTGGTCTTTTGAGCATAATAAAGGCTTTCATTTGTTTATTTGTTTGTTTGTTTTCATGATAAAGATGGGGAACTTCTAAAAGTTTTGAGGAGTAACATGCATCTGACATTCATTCAAAGGAACAGTATGGCTACTCTGTGAAAAAATAAAATTAGAAAGGTAAGTACAGAAACTTGGGGATCAGTTAGGAGACAGTTGAACAATCTTAGCAAGAGATAATGGTGGCTTGCAGCAGAGTAAGAGGCAGAGTAGTGAGAAGTGGGTAGATTATGGATGTATTTTAAAGGTTGCAACAATAGGAGCTAAGATCTGTACTAGTTTGCTAGTGCTGCCATAACAAAGTACCAAAAATGGGTGGTTTAAAGAAAATGCATTTATTGTCTAACACTTCTGGAGGCTAAAATTCCAAGATCAAAACGTTAACAGGGTTGGTTTTTTCTGAGGGCTATTAGGGAAAGGTTTGTTCTAGGACTCTTTCCTTGGCTTGTGTATGGCCGTCTTATCCTTATGTCTAATCACATTGTTTTCATATTATGTTCATGTGTCTCTCTCCAAAATTTTCCTTTTTATTAGGATCACAGTTTTTTTGAAGTAAGATCCACTTTAATTACCTTGTTTTAGCTTAATTACCTCTGCAAAGACTCTATCTCCATATAAAGTCTCATTCTGAGATACTGGGGTCAAAAATTTAATACATTTTTTGGGGAAGACAATCCAACCCACAACAGGGTCCATGACAAAAAGAAGATTTTGGCTAAGGATTTTCATATGAGCAACCTGAGGACTAGAGTTAGTGGTTATCTTAAATATCCTTCACATTATCTATTCATTCATTATTCAACAAATACTCAACATGTGATTTGCTTTGTGAACATTGTTCTAAGCACAGTGAACAAGATACCCAAACCCTTGGCCCACATGAAGTCAACGTTTTAATGGAACATTCCTTGTGCATTTAATTTCCCTCTCCTGCAGGACCTGCAATTTCCTTAATAATCTAGGTAAACTATTTCCTAAATGCTCAAAGAGAACTAAAGGGTAAAATCAGCATTTCCTCTCTGAGATGCTGTCTAATAACAAACTATCAGTTTTGGCAGGTCACTTGTCTCTTTAAGTCTCTGCTCACTCCTCTGTAAAATAAGGGAGAAAAACACACCTCACAAGAAGATAGTCAGGATTAAATAAAATATTATATGCCCAAGTGATGTTCAACAGTTGTAAAGATATAGAACTTTTGATGATGGACATAATAACAGAACTCTGACCTGAAGCTTATTTATCAGCTAAGTGACATGAGTAAATTGCCAGTCAGTCTGAGAGTGAATAGAGTGAATTGTGTCTGTGTGAATTACTCGAGTAAAAGGTTGAATAGGTGAAATCAGAAGGTGCCTCCTCATCTTAGAGTTTGAGGTGCTAATAATTAAGTGATAAGAAGAGACAAAGCAAAACATATTTTGTATCCTCAGAACCTGGCAAAGAGACAGCATAAACTTTAATTATTATACAAAATTGCTTGTAATTATAGGAGAGACGTTGGTCTCATTTACATCTATATCTCCCCATAGCTCAAGGCCTACCAGAAATCGAATATACAAACAAGTTTGAAAGTGAAGCATTTAGGATACTGGTAGGATAATAAAATATGAAAAGCAGTGTCTAGCTGGATGCCATATTTGTTCTTCCCGGCAAAGGATCCCAGGCATTTAAAACGAGAGAATAGGCTGTGCTAGTCACCACAGGCTGCTTTGTGAGATACACAGGTTACTAAAATATTCCCTTATTCATGAAGCAAACACTGAGTGATAACACGCATCCCACTAGGGTTGCAAAGGTGAGTAATATATAATTCTTATCCCTAATTAGCTCGTATTCTGTTTTGAGACACAAATATATAGTAATAATAAACAGCACTTGTTGCGCCCTCAGTGTGTACCAGGCATTGTTCTATAGGAAATGGAAGTAGGTACTAAGAGAAAATGTGCCTTGCTCACATAGCTAGTAAGTGGTAGAGTTGAGAGTTGAACCCAGACAAGTCTCGCTCTCAAGCCTGCATTTTTATCTGCCATGTCTTTTTGTTAATGCAATTCTAATGCAGTATTGTAAATAAATATACATTTTTTTAAATGAAGTGATAAAATCCATGTGAGGTGGGTAAAGAAGGTTTCTCTGAGGCAGGGACTTCAAGGTAGAACTGCGAAGGCTAAACATGAATGTCCAGAGAGAGGAGTGGTATAATGTCTTCAGGTTAAGGATGTTGAATTTAACACAAGCTTTTATTTTTATATTTTCTTTCAATCAACTTTTTAATGTATAATTTATAATAATAAAATTCACATATTTTAAGGTGATGACAAATATTTCCATCTATATAATTACAATAAAAATCAATAAAAAAGATTGCCATCTTTCCAAAGTACACTTGTGCCACATTCCAGTCAGCCTCCCTGCAATGGACTGAATGGTTTTTTTTGTTTTTGTTTTTGTTTATTATTATTATTACTTACAGATGTACAAAACAATGCAATAGTTATCCTTTTCAAACCAAAGTGACTCCCTCTCCCCCCTCCCCTGCTCCCCCACCACAATATCATACATATCTTACAATTCCATTCAGTCCAACCCCACACTATACTCCACATCCCATGACTATATATGTGTTAAATTATAGTCAACATCTAATATTATTCAGCGGCAGCTTCAGATGAACAGTGCAGTGGTCAGGCCTCTACACCATCCATGTCTCCCTAACAAGACATGAATCCATCTGGTCCCCTAAAAAATATTTACAACAGTATTGATTATATTCCTCAAACTGTCTCTTCTATCCCTTGTGGCAATATTATAGTTACCAGTTTATGTTGCCTCGTCCCTTCCCCTTCTCCTTCATGTCTACCACCATCCCATTTAGCAATCATCAGTTTTTCCTGTGTGTCTCTAAGACTATTTCTGTTTACAATGCTCGTTTATTCAGTTATTTAGATTACGTATATAAGTGAGATCATATGGTATTTGTCTTTCTCTGATTTATTTCACTTAGCATAATGTTCTGTAGGTCCATCCATATCATTGCAAATGGTACGATTTCATTCTTCTTTATAGTGGAGTAATACTCCATTGTATAAATGTGCTACAGTTTCTTAATCCAGTCATCTACCAATGGGCATTTTGATTGTTTCCAAGTCTTGGCTATTGTAAATCGCGCTGCAATGAACATAGGGGTGCATATATTTTTTCGAATTAGTGACTTGGGTTTTTCAGGATAAATACCTATGAGTGGAACTGCTGGGTCAAAAGATAGTTCCATTTCCAGTTTTTTGAGATACCTCCATACTGACTTCCATAGTGGCTGCACTAATCTGCAGTCCCACCAACAGTGCAGCAGGGTTCCCTTTTCCCCACAGCCTCGCCAACACTTGCTGTTTGTTGATTTATTGATGATAGCCATTCTTACTGGAGTGAGGGGGTATCTCTCACTCCAGTGAGAGTGAGAAGGTATCTCATTGTGGCTTTTATTTGCATTTCCCTAATGATCAGTGAGGCTGAACATTTTTTCACATCTGTATGTCCTTTTTAGAGAAATGTTTCTTCATATCCTCTGCCCATATTTTAATTGGATTGTTTGTTTTTCTGGTGTTGAGTTGAATGAGTGTTTTATACATTTTGGATATTAACCCCTTATCAGATATATTGTTGACAAATATCTTCTCCCATTCAGTGGGCTTCCTTTTGGTTTCATTGATGGTTTCCTTTGTTGTGAAAAAAAAACTTTAAGTTTGATATAATCCCATATGTTCATTTTTTCTTTTACTTCCCTTGCCAGCAGGGATGTATCAGTAAAAATATTGCTCAGGGTAATGTCTGCAAATTTACTCCAATGTTTTCTTCTAGGAGTTTTATGGTTTCAAGTCTTACATTTCAGACTTTAATCCATTTTGAATTTATTCTTCTATATGGTGTAAGGAGGTGGTCCAGTTTCATTTTTTTGCATGTGTCAGTCCAATTTTCCCAGTACTATTTATTAAATAGACTATCCAGTGTAAATTCTTGCCTCCATTGTCATAGATTAACTGTCTGTATATGCATGGATTTATTTCTGGGCTCTCTATACTGTTGCACTGATCTATGTGCCTTTTTTTATGCCAGTACCATACTGTTTTTGATTACTGTAGCCTTGTAGTATGTTTTGATGTCTGGTAGCATGATACCTCCGACTTTGTTCTTGTGTCTCAGGATTGCCGAGGCTATTCAGGGTCTTTTATGGTTCCATATAAATTTTAGGATTATATTTTCTATTTCTGTGAAAAATGCCTTTGGAAGTTTGATAGGAATTTTATTGAATCTATATATTGCTTTAGGCAGTATGGACATTTTAACTATACCAAGTCTTCCTATCCATGAGCATGGTAGGTGTTTCCATTTATTTGTATCTTCTTTTATTTCTTTCTAGTGTCTTATAATTTTCTGAGTACAGATCTTTTACTTCTTTGGCTAAATTTATTTCTAGGTATTTTATAGTTCTTGAAACCATTGTAAATGGGACAGTTTTCCTAAATTAGTGATGAAGCAACAGGTATAAAGGGGAAGATTTTTTGAAGATTTTTATAATAAAGAGTTGGATGCAAAGATCTAACTCACTTCACGCATCTGGACAGCATCTTGGTTTTATTCTCAGAGAATCTTTGGATCCAGAGGCACCAAGAACAATCAAAGATACAGCGACCAAACTAAAATACAATTATTAAGTGAAAGGTGAGTAGCACCCTTTTCCAGCCCATTGATGCTGACTTTGCCAAGTGTCTTCGTTGTTGTATGTCACAGATATTTTGGGTATTTTCTATGCAGCAGTAACTGACCAATACAGCGTTCCTTGAGGAATGGGCCCAGCTACATCGTCTAGAACAAGATTTTTAAAAATGTAGCAGTATAAACCCTGGGGGGGTCAGCTATTTTAAAGAAAGTCACAGGCACTGAAAAGGACACTCTTTTAAGAAAGGTTGCATCTCTAAATTTCTTGATGTCACAAAGTACCCCATTACATGGAAAAGTCTGGATGTTAAAAATGCTGAATCAGAAAACATTTCAGTGAAATATGGCTCTGAATATAAAAAAAAAAAAAATTAGGAATGCCTTAAACAATTTATTTTCCCAAACACAAGAGCACATTAATTATTAAAAATATGTCTAAGTATGTATATAAGACCTCTTTTTTTAAAGTATAAAACTGTGTAAGTGTTGAGAAAGCAGTATTTTATAGTTTAACTATAAGCTCTTTTGTGTTAGTACTATATAGCCTAATAGAATTTCTTATACTTAATGATGACAAATTTAACAAAATTAGGTAAATGATATGTCAGTTAGTGATAAGTGCTATGAAGAATAATTCAAACAGGCAAAGCAGTTAGGAGAGCTTTACCTCTTTAGGAATTACTACTTTATACAGAGTGATGTGAAAATACTTCTCTGGTTCTCTGGTTTTTGAACAGTGACTTGAGAAGTATAAGAAAGAATTGTTTCAGGTAGATGGATCAACAACTTTTGGGGCAGGGTTGAGAATGGCCTGTTGGATACAGAGAAATGAATCTTTGAAGAGAATGAAAGCATGGGAATGTTATAGGAGATGAGGTCAGAGAGGCAATAAAGATAGAGTTATTTAGTAACTTACAGGCAATTACTAATCTCTTTGCCTAATTAAGATGACAAGTCATTGGAGAGCTCGATTTGAAGGGTGACATGATCTGACACATTTTAAAGTGATCCTGCTGAACTGCTGTTACAAGAGTAGGCTCCAGGGGAGCAGGGTCAGGTTATGAATAAGCTGGGAGATAACTGCAATATTCCAAACAAGAGATCATGATGACTAGGACCAGATAAAGAACAAGTAAGAAGCTGGATATATTTCAAAAGTGAAATAAAAGGCTTTGCTGATAATTTGATATAGGATATGTGAGAAAAAGAAGAAATATGTAAAACTTCAAGGTTTTGCCCAAACAAATTGACCAAGTTGCAAAGTACTGAAGTTAAGAAGACTTCATAAAGGACATATTTGGAGGTGGGAAATAGAGTTCAATTTTTCACTTTCTTAATTATGAACAGTTTTCTGACTTGAATGAGGTTCTTGAAATTTATAATATTGCTGTATATATTTTTGTACTAGACATTTAAGATTCAAATGCTTTAACAAGTTACACAAAGTTGGTTTATGAGAGTCTCAGCTCTCAAAAACACAGACATAGAGACACATATATGCCTATGTACATACACAGATATGGAAGTAAAAAAATTAAATATAATGATCTACATTTAGATGAGCATACAATTGTAAAGTTGCTCGCTTAGATGAGAGTGTTTTATTCAGGAACTTAAGAGACTGCTTCCCAGAACCTCACAGTTTTCTGGAATGGTAAGTGCACCAGATGGTCTTATAACTTGGCTGCACAGTGAGATGATGTGTTTAGAAGATGGGTTGGCATAGTGTGTGAGAACAGAATGCAAGATAAAGGGAAATGTCTGCTCTGCTTTTTCATGATCAAGTTCTCTGGGGGAAATATGTGCACAGAATTATAGGCTCTCATCTCTGTTTATGGCACATTTCTCTGTCCAGTTGCTCAATCTGGCTAATACCAGCCAAATTTCTAAACATAAATGAGTCACTTATTTTCTCTTTTCACATGACAGAAAACTGTTTACCAGGATACCTTGCATTGGGATTTCACCTTAAAGATACAACAGTTGATCCATGACAAGTCTTTAAACTTCTATGTTACATATTTCTCTCAGTACTGCCAAAAAAAAAAAAAAGCCCACAAAAGTTCAATTAAGACAATTAAAAAATTACTGGTCATTCCATTTGGGGTACAAATTTACATTATTTTAAAAAGTTCACCAAGTGCATTTTTATGTAAATTTCAGGACAAGAATTTTAATATCTGTAAGTATGCGTGTAAGCATATTTGACAATATAGGTTGTGGTATTCCAATTGCTTTGAGATAAAAGAGATAGCTTTCCTTCTTTCCCTGCTCCAAATCTTTTTAAAAGATTTTTATTAAAATACAGCTAACATACAATATTGTATTAGTTTCAGGTGTACATTATAATATTAAATAGTAGCCACCTGGAACAATACAGAGTTATTACCACCTTATTGATTATATTCCCTATACTGAAGAAGTGATCGCCATAATAAATCTGGCAACCATCTGACACTGTACTACACTATCACAATATTATTGACCATATTTTTATGTTGTATATTACATCCCCAAGATTTATTTGTTTTATACCTGGAGCTTGTAACCTCTTATTCTTCTTTATCTTCCCCCCTTTTTAATCTTTGAATTACAGTTCAAGATCAATATTACTTTGTAATAGTTTCAGGTGTACACTGTAGTGGTTAGATGTTTATATAATTTACGAAATGAGCCCCCTGACTAGTACTTACCTGGCAGTATACATAGTAATTACCATATACTGATTATATTCCCTATATCTTATATCCCTGTGACTATTTTGTAACTACCAATTTGTATTTCTTAATCCCTTCACTTTTTTACCCTGCCACCAAACCCCTACCATCTATCACCTCAATAGATCTAATACCCATCTGACACCATACATAATTATTATAATATTATTGACTATGTTCCTTATGCTATGCCCTACATTCCAACAAGTACTGTATAACACCCAATTTGCACTTCTTAATCCCCTTCCCCTTTTCACCTATCTGGCAACCATCAAAATGTTGTCTGTATCTATGAGTTTTTTTCTGTTTTGTTTGTTTATTTTGTTATTTAGATTCCACTTATAAGTGAAATCATATGACATTTGTATTTCACTGTGTGACTTACTACACTCAGTATAATACCCTCTAGGACCATCCATGTTGTCACAGATGGCAAGATTTTGTTCTTTTTCACGGCTGAGTAATATCCCATTGTATATATGTACCACCTGTTCTTTATCCATTCTTCTCTCCAGGACTACCCAGGTTGACTTCATATCTTGGCTTATGTAAATAATGCTGCAATGAACATATGGATGAGCATGTCCCCTTGATGTAGCATTTTGTGTTTGTTTGGATAAATACCCAGAAGTGGAATTACTGGGTCCTTTGTGTGTCTTATTATAGTCTTTGTTCTAAAGTCTATTTGGTCTAATATTTGTATTCCTACCCCAGCTTATTTGTTTATTTCCATTTTCATGAAATATCTTTTATCTTTTATTTCCATTTTCATGAACTTACTTTCAGTCCGTGTGTGTCTTTCAATCTGAAGTGAGTCTGTTGTAGGCAGCATATATAAGGGTCTTTGTTTCTTATCCATTCAGCTCCCCTATCTTTTTATTGGAGCATTAAATCCATTTCCCTTGAAAGTAATTGTTGATAGGTATGTAGTTATTGACATTTTAGAATTCATGTTTTTTATTTCTTTTTTTCTTCTTAAATTCCCTCTAAGATTCTTTGTACTGGTTTGGTGGTGATGAACTCCTTTAGCTTTTTCTTGTCTGGGAAGCTCTTTAACTGTCCTTTGATTTTAAATGATAGCTTTGCTGGGTAGTCTTGGTTGCAGATCGTTGTTTTTCATCACTTTGAATATTTTGTGCCAGTCCCTTCTAGCTTGAAGAGTTTCTGTTGAGAAATCAGCTGATACTCTTATGAGAGCTGCCTTCTGGTAGCTAACTGCTTTACTCTTGCTGTTTTTAAGATTCTCTCTTTGTCTTTAACCTTTAGCATTTTATTATGCTTGTCTTGGCATTGGTCTTTTTGGGTTCATCTTGTTTGGGACTCTCTGCACTTCATGCGCTTATATATCTATTTCCTTGACCGGGTGAGAGAAGTTTTCTGCCATTATTTCTTCAAGTAAGTTTTCAATTCCTTGCTTGCTCTCTTCTCCTTCTGCTACCCCTATAATGCATATGTTGGTATGTTTGAGGATGTCCTAGGTACCCCTTAAACTCTCCTTAATTTGGGGGATTCTTTTTTTCTTTCTGCTGCTCTAATTGGGATTTTTCTGCTACCTTATCGTCTATATCACTGATTTGATCCTGTGCTTCATCTAATGGGTTGATTCCATTTAATGTATTCTTCATTTCTATTATTGTATTTTTCTTTATGTTTTTATTGGGGAATTGGGGTAGGGGAACAGTGTTGGGGAACAGACAAGTTGCTGTCCTTTGTTCTTCATTCTAGCTGTGGAGAACATTGCTTCACTGGCCCATGTTGGTATTATCATTGAGGCAGATCGATTGCCGGCCTCTGGACAACAGCTCACAGCAGCTCATACTGGCGGCCAGCCACTCACACTGGCTGGCGGCCACTCACTGTAGCCTATCGCAGCTCACTGCAGCAGGGGCTGCAGCTGTGCCGTCCAGGGGACCCACAGTAGTCCAGCTCCAGATGGAGCTGTTGTTCACCATCTTAGCTGTAGAGGGCAGTGTTACTGGCCCTCATGTAGGATCCAAACCAGGGCCACTGGTGTCCCAAGCCAGCTCTTAACCAATGCTCCACTCGGCCGGACCCTATTATTGTATTCTTTATTTTTGACTGGTTCTTAATTATGTTTTCTATCTTCATTTTTATGTTTCCTGTTTCTTTGTTGAAGTTCTTCCTGAGATCATTGAGCATACTTTTAACCAGTGTTTGTAATTCTGCATTTGGTTGATTACTTATCTTCATTTTGTTTAGTTCTTTTTCTAGATATGTTTCTTGTAAATAAAATAAATGGAAGGTTATTTTAATTTTGTATGACAATCTTTATCTTTCCAAAGAATCTTTTAAGCTATTTACAATTTATGTCATTACTATCATCTTTTTATCTACCATCATATTTTGGTTTTGTTATTGCTTTTGCTTTATTTTGGGGTTAGGGTGTGTATTTGGGTCATTTTTCACTATTTTATATTCTTTGTTCTCATTTTAAAAGTTATATACTTTACTATTATTATTTTAATTATTAGTTTAAAAAATATAACAAATGTATTTACTTAGGTTTAATATTATCTGTACCTTCCTTCTGAACAGAAAAAAATGACCTTACAGCCTTTTAACTTTATTTCCTTCTTTCCTACTTACATACAAAAAAAATATTGTTATATATTTATTTCATGTTTCATTTTTAGATTTCATAAGCCTTTTTTCTTGTAGCTACTTAATATTTATTTATATTATTCCTCATATTTACCAGAATGAATATGAAGACATACACTAATGTATAGTTTATCACAGATGTATAGGTTATCAGTTCTGAGACCAATTTTCTTATGCTACATTTGAACAAATAAATACTTACATTAGATAATCAGAACTATATTTATAACTGTCAAGAAAAAAATTACACATAAGCCAGCAAAAGGGGGAATGCTAGAATGAACTCCGTGCTGTATTCTATGGTGGTGGATTTAAGTCAGAGATATCAATATGATATATATATATATATATATATATATATATATATATATATATTTGTGTGTATGTGTGTGTATTTTATTTTATCTCTTTTTTTTTTTTTTTTGAGGGCAGTGTCACTGGCCCTCATATGTGGGATCCGAACTGGGCCGCTGGTGTCCCAAGCCAGTGCTTAACCACTGCGCCACTGGGCTGGCCCACATTAATGTATATTTAAATGAACACATGGGTAAATGTATGTATATAAACACAGAGATATGTGTATAGGTATGTATAAATATGTTGAATCCATCTATTGTATCCATCTATGCAATGCCTAGTTCTGTCAACTGAGAAGATTTAAATGTACACACCTGATAATAATCAGCAAGCTTAGTGCCCAGAGCTTGGTTTCAAATAACATTCTCCAGTAAAAGGAACAGACTGTCTGGATAACTGATTTATTCTAGGACTGGAGCATGGAAATTTAAGATGAATCTACTGCATGGCATGATATCAGGAAGTAAGAAAGATCTAAAAAAAATAAATATGTAGAATGGAAGAGGAGAAAGAAAAGAATGGATATTGAAATGCCCACAAAACTCGAAGGCTAAATGAAGAAAGATTGTTCCAATGGATGAAGCTGGGACAATTTGAGTAATACAATACAATAGTGTTACATTATAAACCAAAAAATAAAATAAACAGTCATGAGTTTATAGTGGTATTAATAAGTGATGGAATAAATAAATGAATAGAAATGCATAGATAACTCTTCCTTACAAAAGAATTCCTATTAATAAATGTAGAAAGAGTAAAGGAAATTTTAAAATTACCATTAGAATCCCACAGTTATGCTGCTATGAAGATTGAGTAATGAATACTAAAATTAGTGAGCAAAACCTTGAAGAAAATTGGGAATTTATAGAATCTCAATATATGAGGTCTGACAATTAAGTTAACGAACTTAATTATCTGGTTTTGTACCCCCTTTCCCCTCAAAATATATTACTTCTGGTGGTCATTTTAAAAATATGTCAATAAGTCTTTGATACTTTTCCCTCTGGCCGGTATAGCTTAATGGCTGTCGTCTATAATTTGAGTTGGACTTAGTGAGTCACTTCTAATGAATAGACCATGGCAAGGGAAAAAAAATGGAGAAACCTGGCTATCACAATCTTAACTAAGTGGTCAATGTCAATATCACTGCTTAATTAACATATTGATAATATGTACTTCCTGATATGTGATGATGGCACATGACCTCTGCAGTATTCTTCCCAATTTACATAACTACAGCTTAATTATAAATGTGTGATTTTCTACCATCAGATGGATTTGTCTCATGTTTACTTATTTGACCTATAATTTTGAGAATTGTTGTCATGAAAGAATGAAAAATTGTCAAAGTATGGATGAAGACATAACAATGTAATACAATGTGATATCCTGGATTGGATTCTAAAACATCAAAAGGATATATGTAGGAAAACTGGGTAACTATGAATAAAATCTTCATTTAATTGTATTGCAACCATATTAATCTCTCATTTGTTAAGTAAATCATGGTATGTAAGATGTTAACCTGAAGGGAAGCTGGGTAAGGCATGCATAAAAACTCTGTGCTATCTTTACAACTCTCCTTCAAGTCCAAAGTTATTTCCAAATATAAAGGTTTTAAAGAAAAGTAGGATGGGTTACTAAAGCAAAGTCTGTTTTTCTGAAAAAAGCAAAACCTACTTTGACACATGCAGTAAGTGAAATCAAAGGACATTGTATTAGGCACAAGGAATTCATAATCCCAAAGGTATTGGATAATTTAAAAACCACACAATACTACTATGTATAAATTTATTTTGATTTCATTATCTAAGAATTAATGTTAAATGAATTAAGAATAAAGAGAAATAGATTAGACAGCAGGAAAAGGATCAAAAACCTCAAAGAACTTTTCAGAAATGTGACTCTATTTAATATAGAATATTATGTTTGTTTAGCTTCTTCTTTTTTATTAACAAATATTAAAACACATTTTTTTTGTTTATTTTATTTTGTGGAACTTCTTTTACTAATACCTGCAGATTCTTTTCTCTTCTTTTTTCTCTTTTTTCTTCTCTTTTTTCTCCTACCAGCCTTCACTTTTCTGTGTTCCTTATTTGTTTTCCTCTTCCTTATTCTTTCTTCATTTTCTCTTCCTCCTCTCTCCTTTTGTCTTTTTTCTCTTTTGTCTTTTTCTCCAACTCTCTCCTCTTCCTTTTTGTACCATCTGCTCCTCTTCCTCCATTTATTCTTCCTTTTCAATTTCCACTTTCTCCCGTTTTTTTCCTCTTCTATATTGTCTTCCTCTTTCTTTCTCTTACTCTTTCATCACCTCTTCCTCATTTCCTCTCCAGTTCTTCTCTGCTTTGTCTTTTGCTAAAATTAGCTTAGAAATATGTGTCACATGAGAAATATTTGGTGACAGAAATCAAAGAACTAAGTAAGATATATATATATATATATATATATATATATATATATATATATATATATTCCATGTTCCATGTACAGAAAGACTCAATATTTTCAAGTTGTTAGTTCTCCTAAACTTGATTATAGATTCAATGTGATCTAAATCAAAACTCCAGGAAGCTATTCTATGGATATCAAAAATTTGATTATAAAGTTTATATGGAGAGGCAAAAAACCCAGAATAATAAACACAATATTGAAAGTTGGAAGACTGACATTATCCAACTTCAAGACTTAAAATGAAGCTACAATAATCAAGAGAGTATAATATTGGTGAAAAAATAGATCAATAGACCAAAAGAACAAAAATCAGAGCCCAGAAATAGACCCACATAAATATAGACAACCAATCTTTGACAAAGGAACAAAGGCAATACAATGGAGAAAATATAATATTTTCAACAAATGATACTGGAAGAACTGGCCATCCACATTCAAAAAACTGAATCTCGGGCCGGCCGAGTGGCTCAGTTGGTTAAGAGCTCGCTCAAGAGTGCGAGCTGAGCTCTGAGCAACAGCTGTTCGAGGCCAGCCCGAGCTGAGTTGCCGTTGAGCTGCCAACAGGTGGCAGGATGGCTCAGCTAAAAAAAATTAAAAAATAAATAAAAAAAATAAAAAAAAATAAAAAAACTGAATCTCAACACAGACGTTACACTCTTCACAAAAAATAACTACAAATGAGTCACAGACCTGAATGTAAAACATGGCATTATAAAACTCCTAGAAGATAATATAAAATAGAATATAGGTGATGATTATATATGATCATTACTTTTTATATACCACACATAAGCACAAACCAAAAGAGAAATAATGAATAAGCTTCAATTCATTAAAATTAAGAACTTTTATTATGCAGAACACTATCAAGAGAGTAAGAGACAAACCACTGACTGGGAGAAAATATTTGCAAAATTGATAAAGGTCTGACATACAAAATATACAAGGAACACTTATATCTCAATAATAAGGACACAAACAACCCGACTAAAATAATGAGCCAAGGACCTTAACGTGCACTTCACCAAATGAGATATACTGATGACAAATAAGCATATCCAAACATGTTTCACACATATTTCATCAAGGAAATGGAAACTTAAACAATGATATGCCACTATTTATTAGAATGGTCAAAATATAGAACACTGACCAATACCAAATGCTGACAAAGATGTGAAGCAATAGAAACTCGCATTCATTGCTGGTGAGAATGCAAGATGGTACAGCCACTATGTAAGACAGCTGGCAATTTCCTGATATACTAAACTAAATGTACTCTTTACTTATAAAACTAAATATACTGTTACCATATTATCCAGCAATTATACTCCTCGGTATTGACCCAAAGTTGTTAAAAACTTAAGCCCACCCCAAAACCTTCATATGTATGTACACATCTCTGTAACATAAACTGGAAACTTAATAAAAAACACCCACTTCTTTAAGTGACATTATTTTAAATGTCAATTACAAACATCATTTTACGTATGAGTATGATGATTCTACAGTGGTTAAAATAAATGAGTACTACCATTACTCAGAATTTATATAATAATTATGGATGGATCAAGGTGCTAAATGTATCTAAGGATATAAGCAATTAAATAGGTACCAATAGGCTGCTAGTTCATAAAGTGGAAGCCAATTTGAACTGCGAAAGGTGAAAAAACTAAAGTGTCACTACAAGAATGTAGAGTTTACTTGATTTCAGTGCAGTAAAGTTTTTCTTCCAAAACTGTATTTATCCATCTGAAAATAATAAAGAACATGTAGTAAAATATTATATATTGTTAAGTAATTAATTTTTGTATTCCTTTGTTTTGACATCAGGGACTTATGGCCTTAGGCATGTTCTACTTGTAGAATTATCTAAGAACAGTTTGGTAAAGCATTTGTTTTTCATCCTTAAGAAAGCATGACAGAATGCTGACACTGTCACATCAGTCTCTGGGTATTAGTTATAGAAAGGGAATCTTTGTTTTAGAGTGTATTATTTGGCAATTCTATATTTTGTTGATGCTTTTATATATTTGATTAAGCTATGATCTGTCCAAAGAAGCATCATTTATTTTATTTAGATTTTATATTTTTTATACTACATAGTTAAATGACAATTAAAGAACCTTATATTTGTCTATCATGTGCTTCAGTGTTTAAATTAAGACTGTACATTTCTACTATTTTTTCTCACTGTCTTTTGACATTTTAAATTGACTCCCTGAAATTAAATGGAAGGAATACCTACATTTTATGACAACTGTCAGGGCAAAATATAGCTAGGTGATATTTAGATGTCAAATAACAATGATGTAGGCACTGTGACCTTTTCTGAAATTATGAACTGCTTTAGTGGAAAGCTAAATTATTTAACTAATACTTCTGAACTTTATCTCTGCAGTAAGCTTCTCAGAAAACTTAGAATTTCTCCATGTCTCGTATTCTTGTTCTTTGATTTTTTTGGTATGGCATAGTTAAATTTTAACATTGCAATCAAAAAAAGGGTTAAAATATTAAAATTACTTTCATCTTTCACATTCAGTACATATACCAACAAAATTTATAGAAGTCAGTTAAATTAATTCAAAAAGTAGTCATTTAATCTAATGAAAACCTATGCTCACAGCAATATATATAGTTGTAGGCATATAAATATATAGATGTACATATTACTTGTGTGTGTGTGTGTGTGTGTATACAGTATACACACTTTTCACAACTGAATATATTGTCATCATAGCTGGGAAATGTTTTTTATACATATGCTGATGTTTCTTCAACTTTTTTTTCTTCTGGTTTTCATGTTATCAACGATATCACCACACTGCCTAGTTGGATGGTTTATGTTGACAAATAACTTGTATACATGTTTATCATTAACTTTCTAAAAATCATTTAAATAACTAATTTATTAAACATGAACTTTGCTCTATTTATCTTAATGCTAAGAAGAGAGTTTATTGTAAATTTTGCAAAGGATTACTAATAAGTAGTTTAGATTTATATTATGCAAATAATATTCATATGAATGGGATGAGAGTAATCAGACTTCATTCTGTACTCTACAGCAACACTTATTACTGTCTATTTCTTTAACATATTTTGCATCCACCAAGCCCACAATTTCCCATGTTTCCCACTGGCAGTGCTAACTGGCTTCATAGCATGTTAGAGCCTGTGGTGTAAGTGGGAGCAAGACACAGTTTTTTAGCATTCTGAGTGGCTGGTGATGACAACTGCAAATACTTCCTTCACCACTACCTGAAAAGAAGAGTTGGTTGTCTCTAGCCACTTCTTTCGAACTCATTTTATTTTGTCATGGAATAGTAGCTATATTGTATTTGAAAAATTATGGTGAAAAAAATAGATGAGTCACTTCTGGTAGTCTTAGGATATAAACACATTAAAATGATTATTCTGCTTTCTACATATACATACACACAATACTAGACATGATGACGGCAAAGGCTGATGGTACAGATCAGAGGCCTACCAAACCTATCTGAGATTAGTTTTTAAACAATTGGTAATAATTTTTCTTCATTACATAATAATATATTCTTGGTAAATGTTATACCACACAACATGAAAAAACAGGTATAAAGTAAGAATTTAATTGGCAAATGGAACAATGGTCACCCTAAGCATATTGAAAGTTAAAGAAAGTAAATGTGGCTACAACAGGAATTAGGAAAAGTAAAAGATAAGAAGACTAGAATAGTTGGTAACAAACATATCATGCAAGAAACTTGCATGGCATTTCTCATTATTGTTGACTTGCAACATCGTTGGGAGCATCCCAGGTGTAATCTGAAATTGGCCCCCAAAAGTGGAGAGCAGGGAAAGATCAAAGAAAAAGGCAGACCATTTCCAATTGGTATGTGGCAGGTTTAAAAGCAAGGGAACTTACACATTAGGGCTTGTGTTGGGTGCCATAACATGTGTAGTCTTAAAGTTCAGATAGAGGCCCTAACTAGGTTTAGTCACATACCCAGGGGGTCATAATTGTGGTCAGTGATGTACTCAGTGTAGATAGTCTCAACACCGCATTTCTATCTCCAGGCTGTATCCTTGAAGCAGCTTCTGGGAGTGAGCAAACATCCCAAAGCACATGGGAGGGGTGAGGAGCCTCCAGTTGCCCAGGTCCAGCTTGTGGGTCAACGTAAGCGGCAAGTCTTCTTGATGATGTCCCCAATAATTATCAGGATAACATTGGAAAAGTATTGAAGGGTTCCAGTGAAATAAATATATTTATTTTTGAAAGTCCAGACTTTATTGCTAACAAGGGAAGTGATTGCAACAAGGCCAGAGTAGATGCTATGAAATTCTCTCTCTCTCTCTCTCTCTCTCTCTCTCTCTCTCTCTCTCTCTCTCTCTCTCTCTCTCTCATAATTATGTATATACATGTATATGCAAATGAAAATATTGAAATTTAGTATTAAAGTTAAGGTAAGCAAAAAGATGCATTATACTCATACAAACGGCCTTCTTACTCCAGGTTAACAGCATGAAATACAAGAAATGGTTTAATCAAAAGCAGTTCATTCCATTTTCTTAGATGACCTGAAAATGTGGACAAGAAAGAGGTCCTGTTGCACTTTAGATGCCTGCTAGAATGACAGGACATTGTCATCTAGGAGGGGGCAATTTACTAATTCATTTAAGTGAGGAAATAACATGCTAGATTTCATACTTTAGAAAGATGAATGAATTGGAAACAGCACTTGAAACAGGGAAACCAGTCAGAAATCTACTGGCTTGGTCTGGTGAGAGGTGAGGAGAGGCTAAGATAACAGTGAGTATTGAGATGCCGTATCTGCTTAATTGCAACTGAAGAAAAACAAAAGTGCATTTCCTCCATCAATTCATTAAAAAACAAGTTTTAGTTACAATAATGCAAGAGTTTTATATTTGTAAGATTATAAATTTATAATATTGCAATATAAAATTATAAGATTTCACATTCATAATCTTTAAAACATACATTTTAAGACTGGTATATGATTATACTAGAAAAAAAAGATTTTTTTTCATTTAACAAATAGGCTACAGAACTTGTGCTTCAGACCCATGTGTGAAATATATATTTAAATTGCATAATTAAGGGAATTAATATTAAAATGTCATATCTGACAGGAAATACAAGAACGAGATAAAGTTCACTTGTTTTCCCTCAAAACAAGCATAAACTACATTTGCCCTTTTATTGAGGCAGACACTGATAAAGGCAAATCAGATTAACAGGGCTAGTGATTTGCAGTGTCTGATACTAACAGATGCAGAATGAACTAAGCAATTCTCCATGTGATGATTAAAAATTTAGTGAAGTAATGTGCCTGTCACACTTAATGGAAGGCAGCATTCAAGATAAACAGATTATGGGCACATTTGTAATATTTTCTTTCCTTTAAAGAATGACTGGAACCACAGCTCTTCATATTAAAGTAAATATGATTCAATGAAAATTCACACTTACGCTTGTGAATTAGTGCTCTGATCCACATTATAATTTACATAGGCTTTTGGAATCTCTATGAAATTTAAATGCAAAATATAATCTAAATGTTGAAAAATATCCAATAGGTCAACATTTTGAAACTGCTAACTTCAATTTGGTTTATCAATATAATTTTATCTGATATGAAGAGTACTGGGAATCACACTTTAATAGAGACATAAGAAAAAGTTTAGCATTGATCAATCCTAAGGAAAATCCAGAATATGCTCATATAGTAAAGTTGAAGGAACTCCTTTACATTTTGATAAAGAAGGGATATTGCAGTTGTTTGCAACTATACAAACATCTGTAGCTTGGTTAAGATATTGAACTTTTTCTCTATTACCTTAAAGCAAAGAACTATTAATTGATGGGAAGCTTTGGGGTGACTTCAGTTCAAAATAAGCAAAATAAGTTTCAAATTCCTATTGGTATCCAATATGGAAGGTGCCATCCATATTTACTTTTTTCAAAAAGGTAAATGTATTTTACCACCTATGTAAGGAGATAAAAGACATACTCAGACCAATATGGTTTAAGTAAGAATTATTAAATTTAAAAATATATATAAACAATTTAAGGAAAAAAAAAAATCTGTGATGTTGGATAGTATCAGAAATGACTGGAAGGTCATCAAAATGTTTTCATGTTTTGTTTATTTGAATGTTTTAATTATTACAATTCAAGGTTTGGCTTCAGCTTTATAAACTTAGAAATTTGATTATGTTACAGCACAAAATAGACCTGTATTAGCAAATTTCACAGAAACAAATTATATGTATGTGTGTATATATATATATATATATATATATATATATATATAGTATTTGAGCAGCAAAAATATGGATAGAAATTACACATTTCTCAGCTAAGTTTTTTTTAAGAATTCAGCTCTAGGTCAGATTTAGTGGCCTATTATCTTATTGACTCTATCCAGGCTTGACCCTTTGTAATATTATTTTAAGATACACCATTGTATCTTTTAAAAATGTGTTTACCTAATATTGTGATGATGATGATGATGATGATCTTTTAGAAAAACCTGAGGAAGACAGAAAAAAAAAATTATGTAACAAACTAAGTATCAAGAAATCTCTGGGTAAAATGTATAACTATTGCACTGTGTTGTACACCTGAAACTAATTAAAAATAAAATTAAAAAAAAAAAAAAAAAGAAATCTCTGAACTAGAGCACTCAGAAGCCAGTAGTTATATAAACTCCTATGTGAAAGGCCTCCTAGAGTGTAAAACACAGGGCCTTGAACCTACCACATCAGCATTTTACAAAAATCAAGTCTTCATGTATTTTAGGAATACTACTATAAAAGCCATTGCTCAAAAAATGTGAGATTGTGTTCAGTATAATACATACTGGAGTATCTGGGTAAATATATATGATATAATACTTTAAAAGGGATTAGAAGTTAAAATTTTCCGGTACACTAAAGGAAACAGTCTAATAAAATGAGGAATGGAGAGATACATAAAAACTATGGGGAGAAGAATTCAAAAGGGAATAAGATAAAGCAAATAATGCACAGTACAATACTAATGTGCAAAGCATATTGATGTATGAAGTTGGGAAATGATTGTGAGCTTGGAACTTTGAAGACAATTTATTTTGAATTTATAGTTCAGGCTTTAATAGCGATAGTGTCAAAATAAAACTTTAAAGCATTCTTTCTGCCTGGTGAGTATGATAAAAAGTATCAATTCTTAAATAAATTTATGACTGTACAGCATTTCTGATATATATTTCTATTTAACATTTCCTCAGTTGCAATGTTATTTTGAAAACTCTCAACTGAAGGCCCATAAATTGATAAAAATGTGAAATGTTTTTCTGCACAAACATTTTTGAAAAGAAAATTTATATTCTGGATGTAGTCATTTACTTTTCAAAACTCATATTGTTATTTTGGTTAAATAGTATAACTCATTCTAATTCTCTAGAGTATCTATTGCTTTTAAGGAATAATTTTAGTTTTATTCATGTCTGTTCCTGAAAAGTATTCTTACAAAAACTAGTTTATTACTTGTTATCAAGCACTCATATTGATCTAATTTGATGTATTTTCACATAAGCAAATAAAGGAGTGGAGGCATTTTAAAATAAACTAAACTTTATTGAATATTTGTGAGCTAGAAAGAGAAATGTTAATTTGTTGAATATATATATTCTTGATTTCTCATCAGATATACTTGCCTTGGAATATTTTGATGCAAATGAAATTTAGTAAAACAGAAAGCAAAATTGAAATTTTTTTTTTTTTTCCTTTTTTAGCTGAGCCATCCTGCCACCTGTTGGCAGTTTAGCGGCAGCTCAGCTTGGGCTGGGCATCGAACTACTGTTTCTCAGAGCTCAGCTTGCACTCTTGGGCGAGTTCTTTACCAACTGATGAAATATTTTTGAATGACTTAAATTTTACCGCATTGCATATAAAAGTTTTCATCAAAATATTGTGAAGATTTTTGCCAGAAATTCAAAGAATTTTCCAAAAGCAATGTGCATTTTTAAATCTCTGTTAGATATAGCTATTATAATTAATGTATAGTGGCATTCAAATGATGTGATATCACCTGCATAGAGTGCAATTATTTCTTATGTTTGGCTATGTTATCATGTTCTGAATAGAAGACAGGTACTCAACAGTGTATTTTAAATTCTTTTTTTTTTTTTTTGTATAATATTTCTTTCAAAGTAACATTTACATGAATATATTTTGGAAATAGGCTTTTAACTGGTATACATGGACATAATTGTTCAAGCTTAATTTACAAAAAAGCTATCTTTCATTAAATATCAACAAAAACAGTGATATTGGATTATTTTTTGAACAGTAGGTCTCAATATTGAAAACAAGGAGAAGTTTATAACGCTGCCTACTTCTACCCACATATATTTATTACACTAATACCTGTTAGGTGAAAAGAAAAGGATTGCCTCAAACAAATGCACAGTAGAGGAAAATGCAAGGAAATGGGACTTTCTGATATGAATATTCTTTCGTAATTTTTTTATTTGATTCTGAATTACCAAATCTTCCTTTATTAGTAATATTTAGATCTCTCTAACTATTGTGCAATTGTACTTCTATTCTACCTTATGCCTGATGGACTATTGTTAGATAATGGGCAAAAGCTTAATGGTAAAGACTAGAGCATAGACCCTAGAGCCAGAATCAGTGGGTCCACATGCCAGTTCTACAACTTGTTGCTGTGTAACATTGGACAAATAAATTAATTATTTGGTTCCTCAGTAGATTGTCTATAAAATGAGTATAATGGTAGTATATTTTTCATAAGACTCTTCTAAGAATTGTGTGTGCCCGTCACATGGTAAGTAAATATGTAACTATATTTTATGTTTAAAATGTCATCATCGTCACCATTATATCGTGTTGCTGATGTTATTATGCCTTCTGCAATGGTGAAAAAAATACGTGACTTAACAACCACATATACTGAGATTTATTTTGAGCAATGGCACCATCATTAGACTACATGTACATAATGAGATTGTACTATTTTCTTAAAGCTTCTGTAAGGTGGATTTTACATACCATAAAAGTATGCATCTTAAGTATACAGACTGAGGAGGTTTGGTAAATGCAAAATCCATAGTCAAAAACTACCACAAAAGTCCAGTTTCACAACATCTCATCATCCCCCAAAATTCTCTTATACTACTTTGCATCACTCATCATCAGCCTGCTTAACTACTGATTCTTGAAGATAGACTTTCATGTGAGTGGTATCATACTGTATGAAGACTTTTCTGTCTTGTTTCTATTTCCTAGCACTATTGTTCTGATTAATGCATATTTTGTATTTAGTACATTTCATTCACTGTTACTCCTGAGAAGTTTCCAATTGTATGGATATATTACTTTTTGTACATTCATTTATCTGTTGATGGACATCGGGATAGCTGCATTTGAAACTATTCTTTGCCTACAAGCTGTTGTAGAAAAATATGTTTTTATTTATCTTGAGCATATATTAGAAGTAGAATTGCTGGATCATATAGTAGGGTACATTTAATTACGTGAAAAATTGCCAAACTGTTTTCCACTGTGTCTCTAATATTTTGCATTTCTCCAGCACTGAATCAGTGTTCAGTTGGTAACAATCCGTTGAAATGGCATCTTTCTAATTGAATGCTGATGAATGTGTAGCGGTATCTCAGTGTGGCTATAACTGCAATTTTCTATTGACTAATGATGTGCAACTTTCCAAGTGTGTGTTTTCCTTCATATGTCTTCTTTATTGAGGTATTTGTTGAAATATTTTGCCTATTTTGTTTTTAATTTATTTGTACTCTCTATTCTATTGTTCTGTATTTGCACCAATAATAAAAAGAACATATTACTTTTTACATCATTTCTGAAATATTATATAAGAGACATTTGGTAAATAGCTTTATATCAACTGCTAGCAATATTGGAATGGCAATGTCAGCCTCAACTTTTCTGTGTATTGACTTTAAAGGAGGTGTGTAACTCTGGTTTCAATTACAACCCATTGTATGTTAGGGACAGCTCTCAGGATTGTCTGATATTTGAATCCAACAGGGGAGCACACCACATCCATTGTCTGGCATTTCTCGAATATGCTTATGCATCATCCCAGTGTATTTTTTTCTGGGAAACTGACAAAAGGCCCACATTGCTTCTTATTTTATCCTGGGTGACAAACAGAACTTTCAGCATCACTGGCTGAAATTTCTCTTGAACAGTCATTTATCTTTCCATGGGGAGTTTACTAGTGTCAGATAAAACCTACCCTCCAGACTCTGTCCAAAATTTCAATTTTAATTTAATACTTTAATCAACAATCATACTCAAAGCTGCGCGCGCACACACACGCACTACTGGTTCTATACTACTGGTTTTACTTCCCTGGTTTAACCCTAACTGATAAAAGAAGTAAAGGCAGTAAGTGCAGACAACCCTTTATATATATATATATATATATATATATATATATATATATATATATATGGAGTAGACATGCTATCTGGAGATTATAATAAATAGGAAGTCATTGAGTTAATTTCTATGTTTCTGTTTCCAGAAGAAAAGGTGCGGGGGTCCAGCCTCCGCGGAGTCCAGAGGTTCCCTCGGGTGGGACGGAGTCGGAGAGGAAAAAAAGAAAGAAGAGAAAGAAAGAGAGCTGAGACACCTGAAAGAGTTTCTCAGGAGTGTCACACTTTAATGCAATAACATGTCCGTTTTATAGGGACTCAGGTACATGGGTTTGGTGGTTTTGTAGTTCCCAAGATTTTCAGTCTTTTCTCCTCTGCAATTGCTCTCTCCAGGGTGTACTGTGACTTCCTCTTCCATCAAAGGATTACCTTGTCTTTATTATGATAATTGCCATGAAACCCAGACTCAGTTTCTGTATGTCACCTAAAGAATGTTTATCATGACTATCTTATGTTAAGGATTGACATATTTTTACATATTGCCTAAAGAATGTTTACTATAGCTATCTTGACTATCTAGAAATTATCTTAAATCCTAGCAGTTAAACACAATCATAAAACTCACAGTATACTTGAGCTATACTAAAAGACTAGGAGTGGCTGTGTTTAGGGTAAAAGCATCTAAAATCTATTCATATGTAAATACAATGCCTAGCAATCAAAAGGGTCTCACACCTCTCTTATCCCACAGAGGGCTGCATCCATTTCTGAAGTCAAAGCTTCAGTATCTGTTGCTGCAACAAGGCACTGGGCAAATTCACACAAGGCTAATAACAAACCCATAGTCACGGCTGTTTTTGAGCTGCCTCTTACCCGGAACTCTCATGGCCTGAAGACTTTTAATCTTCAAGGAGACTATTCACAGCAGGGCCCTTAGGCAAGTGCATCAGATTCTCACAGGCCTGAGTTTTCTGGCCTGAGTTTGTCAGAGGTATGTGTCTCAGTTTCCAAGGGGTTTGAGTCCCCAATATCTCAGTTCAGGGGTCCCCCATGGAACTACCGCCTGGCTTGGGTTGTCTCCCCTCTTTTAGGAGATCTTACCCTTCTTTGGCTGCATAGTTAGCTCATTGGGGTATCACAGGAACTTGCCACAAATGCAGTGAATATATTGTCTCCTATAGAAGGAAAGGCACATGGGTTCATAGAGGCAGGAGACACTACTTGACCAACCATAAGGCAGCACCCCTAATATCCAGTGCTGAGCAGGGAAATGTGGCCTTGTCAGACACTGGGGGGCTGTCGGCTTCCCACAAAAAGGAAAGTGGTGAAGCAAAGAGAAATAATATGATTTCAGAAGCAAATCTTTATAGGTTAAAAGAGATGAGATTCATAGAATAATTGAAAAGCCATCCTTTAATAATAGTGTGGGAAATCATCAATATTAACTTTTCTATTGGAGGGGAAAAAACAACAACAACAACAGAGAATAGGTGCAGATTCAGATGGGTTAGTAGTTCTCTTTTTCCCCCCAGCTTTATTGAGGTACAAATGATAAAATCATATATATGTTAAGTGTACCACGTGATGATTTGATATATGTATACAATGTAAAATGATTACTGCAATGAAATTAGTACATCCATCACCTCTCATAGTTACCTTTTCCCCCTTGTGCTGAGAACACTTAATATTTACTTTTTAAGCAAATTTTAATTGTACAATGCAATATTATCAACTGTAGTCACCATGCTGTACATTAGATCTCCCAAACATATTCAACTTATAATTAACATCCTTAACCAACATCTCCCCATTTCCTTCAGCCCCTGGCAACCAACAATTGTTCTACTCTCTGCTTCAATGAGTTCAGCTTTTTTGGATTCCACATATAAGGGAGATCATATAGTATTTGTCTTGTTCTGTCTGACTTATGTCACTTAACATAATGCCTCAAGGTCCATCCATGTTGTCACAAATGGCAGGATTTCTTTCTTTATAATGGTTGAATAATATCCCATTATGTGTAGGCCATATTTTCTTTATCCATTCATCCATAAAAGGACTTACGTTGTTTCCATGTCTTGGCTATTGTGAATAATGCATAAATGAACAAGGGAGTACAGATATTTCTTCAAGATCCTAATTATATTTCTTTTGGATATATACCCAAAAGAGGGATTGCTGAATCATGTGGTCATTCAATTCTTTAATTATTTGAGGAACCTCCATATTGTTTTCCATAACGGCTGCACCAATTTACATTCCCACCAACAATGTACAAGAGTTGCCTTTCCTCTACATCCTCACCAGTACATATCTCTTAGATTCTTCAAGAATACTCAGTGAGAAAAAATGGTCTCTTTAATAAATGGTATCAGGAAAACTGGATCACCACATGTGAAAGAATGAAACTGGACTCCTATTTTACACCATTCATAAAAATTAACTCAAAATGGATTAAAGATTTAAATGTAAGACTAAAATTATAAAATGCCTAGAAAAAAACATATGGAAAAAGCTCCTTGACATCAGTTATAAGTGTAGTAATTGATCTCAGTTAGTGCCATTGGCCAGAACACCAAATAGTGTCCAATCTGTATGGCCTGAGATTCTTCCCATGATGACTGAATTCCAAGGGTGTGTTACAGAGAGAGATCGAAACAGAACCAGGTGGAAGCTGGGCTGACTTTTCTGACCTAGCCATGTAAGTCACGCAGTGTCTATTCCTCTATATTCTATTTGTCAAAAACACGTAACTAAGGAGGCCTATCTTCAAGGCGAGGTAAATATACTCTGCCTCCTGATGAAGGAGTACCAGTGTACCATGGTAAGAACACATGTTACACTTCCATACTTCTCTGATGCCTGTTGATCAATTCAATTCAAATTATATTAATTTTTCTATTATTTTGTTTTTTTCAGTGGAATATATTATGTGCTGTAGGCTATTTTATCTTTTTTGGAATGAAACCAATCTCATTAGGTTTATAACATCCAATAGTTGATTAATAGAACTCATCTGATAAGATCTCATTTATCTTTTTTTACCTTTATAAATATATATATTCTTCATTCCCATGGTGATTTTAATAGAGTTTCAAGGAAAAGAATAAGTAAACTCATGCTCTAAACATCATCTTTAAGAGCCATCCATGACCTTTAATATTTAATTAAGAAATGAATTTCATACTGTGTATCCTTATGCTAAATGTAAAATATAAAATATTACATTAGAATTATTCTGTGATTAATTATTCTACATGAATGAAGTCACTGTGTTTAAAGAACAGGGTCACATACAAGTAATGTTTTAATTTATGACGTTATTTTTATGTTAATCTCGAACATAACTAATATATTTCAAAAGATCTATGGTCACAGCAGGAGCTATATTATTCAGGTTTATAATAATTTATGCCTAAAAATGAATAGCAGCCATCAGCATGGATATTAATATATGTTTGAATTTTAATTTCTGTTTCTGCCATTTTTGATAGCTAAGAAAAAAGACATTTTAGCTATCATTAGTCTTATTGTTGACATTTTAAATATTAACTCCAGTCTAATATTGAAACAATAGACCAATGCAGCAAAATAACTAAAAAAATATATTATCTAAAAATGTTTAGACATGATTAGAACCTAAACAAATTTCTAAAGCCACAATGCCTTTCTTAGCACATAAAATATTTTTTGTTGTGTTTATTACCAATGTCCTATGATAATTTATCATAAATTTTTGACTTTTAAAAGAACTTGCAATTCTGTCTTTTGGTTTAATTCTGCATACTTGTTCATTTTCTAAATACTTTGTTTCTAAAATCAAAATACATGTTTCATAATATATCACTTTATTGACTCAAGTTTTGTAAAATGAGTGTTATATGATCTACAAATAGTGAATACATAATTTCACTTTTACAGGCTAACATTTGCGTTCATATCTCCAATAAACTTCTTATGGAAAATGTTTCTGTTTCTTCCAGTACTAGGGTAGTTGCTCTTTTCAAGTCCTTTCTTATACTCACATAGGCTCAAGAGCAATACTCAAGGTTTCTGTTTTAAGTTCCTGAATTTGGGGTGCTTTGTTATGCAAGAGTAATTAATTAATAGGGAAGTTTACCTAGTAAGTGAATATAGATTGACGAAATAATGTAATAAATCAATTATATTTCAGTTGATTTAGAGAATTTTCATAAATTCTACTAGAAAATGTCTGTCTATATCAATCCAAAGTATAACAATGACATGAAAAGATTTGAAAACAATGCTAAAAATCGCTTTTTTTTTTTTTTTTGAGGGCAGTGTCACTGGCCCTCATATGTGGGACCCAACCAGGGCTGCTGGCTTCCCAAGCCAGCGCTTAACCACCACGCCACTCGGCCGGCCCAAAAATCGCTTATTAATATAAATTTTCAATATATTTTATTCTTTATATAAAATAAATGTAAAGTATGTGCAACCTTTATTCTAGATTATAATATATGCAAATATAATAGGTGAGCTTTAAATTGTAAAATGAATGGTATATAACTTGTGTCTATAGATGAGCTTTTAGGTATTTTATTTTCCAGAAAGGTTAATCAAATGTTTTTCAATTGTGTACAATTATTTATAAAAAAAAAAAAAAAAAGAAAAAATGAATGAATGCCCTAGCACAACTCATCAAAAGTGTTGCCAAAATTAGTTAGAAATATATGTCAATTAGGAAACAGGAGTCATTTTCAAGGTAAAATAATTAAAGGAGAGTTTGCTTACAAAAGTACAATTTGTACGATGGGATAAGGAGAGCAAAGGATAGTTAACCTCAAACTTTAGTAGCAACTAAGTTGTCTCCATTTTTAAACCTTGTTGCACAGCGAAAGGGAGAGCTTCCCAGAATCTGGATGTAGGGATAAAGTTTTAAGTACAATAGAATACTGTGGAGAAAAGATGACCCTCTGTCAAACAGAGTCAATTTCAATCTCAGGCATTCAAAGAGAGAAAACAAAAGAGTTAAATATAATGACTTCACACTCCTCCAATCATTACAAAAGGCTACATGCTGACAAATTGATCAGCAAGCCAGAACATGAGAACTTATAGATTTAATTCATAGAGACCAGTTTCCAAGTGCTAGCCTAGTTTGAACAGTAGGGAGTAGATCTGGAGAGACAAACATAGGATATTAGGCCAAAAAAAAAATATTTCTGTTGGTGGTCAATTTATTGTGAATCATCTTTAAAAGGAAAGGTAGAGTATTGATTATTTGCTTATTAACGATTCATAACCCATCATTCCAGTAATATCAAGTTTTTAATAAAATATATTTATCACCAATAAAAAAGAAAGGCAATTCCTATAAGAAAATTATAAGGAGCAGAATCCTTTTTAGTCAGCTATATAACTGAAATCAAATAAGTTTGGCTATGAAATGCATACTTGCTTTCATTCATAAATGAGGCTTAAGTTTACAATGAGTTTTTAATATTGAAGTTTAATATCCTTCCAATGATAAACATAAATTTCATTAAACATAAGCCATCAATAATTACAAAGCATGAAGTTTTCATATTTTAAATTAATCCAAATGGATAATAAATTTACCAGATAAAATGTTTGATTTGGTTATAAAATTTGATAGTTATTAAAGACCACAGATTTTATTCTAATGTCAATTTTTCTAAATTTAATATTAGAAGGCTGACTCATTTTTTTTAATAGGTTCTATTTCTGTAACTTCAAATGCCCTGACTTTTCCTCTACAATATTTAACTGGCTGTTAAACTTAGCCATTGATTCTTTATATTAGATATTTTATATTTCATTGCTATAGGTTCCATGGGGTCTTGTTTATATTTTCTATATCTCTTCTCATACAGGTTTTCTCCATTTCTTAAATCTATTAAGTATAGTTACTGTAGCTGTTTTAACATCCTTGTCTGATGATTCTATGACTCTTCATTTAGGCCTGTTTCTATTGTCTAAACTTTCTCCTGATTGTGGGTTACATTTTTGTATTTTTTGTTTGTTAGTTAGTTTGCAAATTGGGTAAATTTTAAATTAGGAGCCCAACATTTTGAATTTTATGTTGTTAGGAGATAGATTTTTTTTTTTTTTTTGTCTTTAAATAATGCTGGGTATTATTCTGAGACACAGATTTAAAAATCAGTGTCATCTCTTAAAGCTTACTTTAGACACCATTAGGGCATATACAGAACTAGGGCATATTTGGCCTCCCTTTTGAGGCAATACCCTTTTCAGGATACTCAAGTACTCAAACGTTTTTCCACTCTGGCTTGTTGCAACATAAACTATTCCCTACCTTTGTGAACATCAAGGATTTTTCTTCCCACTCCTTTCTAGAAATCCTCTCCTTGGCTTTAGGTGTTTTCTATCCCACATGTGCAGACCACTAATAGCTTAAGAACTCCAGGGGACACTTCTATAGATCTCTGGAGTGTGTGCTTTCCCCTCCCCTCATCGCCCCAGCCCTTTCTTTTCCTCCCCGCACTCCCCTCCAATTTTAGCCTAGGCTTCATTGTACTGTGAGCTTTATCTGCTCAGTTCAGCTTGTGTTCCTCCTCCCTGTGCTGCTGTCCTGAAACTCCTTTTACTTAATAAGTTGAGTCAATGGCAGGGCTTCTTGTTGGTTCCTGTTCTCTCAGGGAACCCAATTTTCTGCTATTATCTGATAATCAAAAAACATTGTTTTACATATTTTACCCAGTATTCTCGTTATCATGTTGCATGGGTTAAGTACAGTTCAATTACTCCATTCTGTCTACAACATAAGTCCTGGTAAGGTTCTTTAGTCAAAATTCAAAGGAATAAAAATGAGTGAATTATTAAATACAATTTCAAATTATTAAATACAAATTATTAAATACAATTTCAAATTATTAAATACAAATTCAAAGGAATGAAAATGAGTGAAATCAAAGGAATGAAAATGAGTGAATTATTAAATACAATTTGTTTAAAAACTGCAACTTATTATTTAACTTAATAAATATGCAAAAAATATCAGAAATATTCAAAATAATTTGATTTTTAAAATTTAGGTTTTCTTCAAAGATATCTTTAAATATGTGAAATAAAGTGATAGGGAATGTTTTGCTGATGATATTCAGCATATTAAAATAAATTAATCACAGAAGTTGATATGATTTCAATCATATATTAAGTATATTATCAAGGGATTAGTGGAAGTCCATCATAACAGATAAATTATCTGGTTAATGCAGAGTTGAAAATAGAGCTTTATTGAAATATTAGCAGCTGAGCCTATGACCAAGGTGAAAAACATGATTTTTTTTCTTTCAATTTATTTTTTTAAGATTATTTCCTTGAGAAGTAGCATATCAGTATAGAAAAAATATAATCCTTTGAGGAATATATATTCTATAATAAAATTATACAACCCTGCAGAGCATGAAGTTACATTTTTAAAAGCTCTTTGGAATAGTTTTGACTCCAAAATTGCTTAATGAAATAAAAATAACTGCTGTTATAACTCATGACTTGTCCCAATGACTATTTCATATGTATGCTTCTTAAAAATGCATGAAGATAAATCAATTTTTACTAAGATTTTAATGATTTGCTAACTTATTATTACATATTAAATTAACAAAAGTGCCACCAGTAACAAAAATTGGACTCTGAGTCTGTGCTCATTCAGTATTATCATCCCTGACACCTTCAGTTTAATATGAATCTATATTATATTTTAAATATTATGTTAGATTAAAGGAAAAAGTTAGAGACATTGTTATGGCAGCTACATTTTACTAAATTCTGAAGTTATACTTTATGAAATCAGCCAATGAATTTGCCAATGAATTCAATGCAATTTAATACTTTTTTAAATTTTAGCACATTGTGTTTAATGAAATTTAGTTAAATCATGAAGATTCAAATGGTTTATTGATCCACAAAGAATATTTAACTTGTTCATGTTCTTTGTATACCAGTCACACTGAAGGAGCTCAGTTCTCTCATTTTTAATTTCATATTTTAATCTGAATAAAAATATCTGAGACTACAATAATATAACTGGTACTCCAAAAGGAAATGTATAGAAGCTTGTGATATTTAAAAGCCTAATTATGTACAGATATCTGGATTCAAAATGTTTTACTTACTGCTTGTAACAAACAGAAAAATGCCCAGCCGCACAATGTCCCCATCCTAATCCTCAAGACCGTATTATATTACATTATGCAGGAAAATGGCTTTGAAGATAAAATTAAATTATGAACCTTGAGATAGGAAGATTATACTGGATTATCTGGATGGAGCCAATGTAATGACCACCCTCCTGATGAGAGGATGTGAAGAGGATCAGAGTGAGAAGGATGGTGAAGGAGTAGAGGTCAAAGACAATTGGAGATTTGGAGGTGCTGCACTGATGACTTTGAGGATGAAGGAGGGGCTTCAAGGCAAGGAACTCAGGAGGCCCCTTGAAGCTGGAAAATGCAAGGAGACACATTTTTCTGTAGAGCATCGAGAAGGAGGAATGCAGCCCTGCCAACATCTTGATTTTAGGACTTCTGCTTTCAGAAATGTAAGATAATAAATTTATGGGTTTTTTTTTAAAGCAATTTTGTGGTAATGTGTTACAGCAGCAGTAAAAAACTAATACAGATTTTAGTATCATAAATTGGGTGCTGCTCTAATAAATAACTAAAATTATGGAAGGGGCTTTAGGATTGGTCAGTTGGCAGAAACTTGAAGAATTTTGAGAAGCACAATAGAAAAAGCCTAGGTTGCCCTGAACTGTTAGGAAAAATGTGGATATCATTGACTCTGTTAGTGAAGACAAAGGAAAATGAGGACAATGGCAGATAAAACCTTTATAATCTTAGAGAATAAGTGAATCTTCACACACATGTTGGTAGAAATGTGTTAAAGAAGCTGCTGGTGAAGGCTAAAGTAATGAGAACATATTCTTGAAAACTAGATCAGAGAGCATGCTTGCTATGTAGTGGTAGAAAGCTTAGTAGCATTTATTCCTACATTATGTGGAAAGCAGAAATGTAGTGATGAACTTGGATATTTACCTAATGAGATTTCCAAGCAAAGTGTTGAAGGTGAGACCTCCTCTCTACATGCTGCTTATAGTAAAATGTGAGAGGAAAGAGATAAATTGAGAGAACTCTGAAGCAAAAAGGAACCAGGGCATGATGATTTGGGAAATTCTCTATCCAGAATTCAAAAATCAATAAAAGTAAGAAATTCACTGTCAGGAAAGCATGAGCTAGAAGAAAGTCAATGGTGTAGATAGGCAACCTTTTGCTAGTGCCTTGAAAGAAATAAAAGTTCATAACATTCAGTCAAACAGAGGGGTCTCTGAAGACATTAGGTGTCTGACTCATGGATAGCCTCAGCCCTCTCATCACTAGTCAAAAGTAGGGATGCAATTATCAAAGAAAGATGTGAGGAAGAGTTTCTTGTGTAATTGAGTTTATTTCCAGAACACACATGACATCTAAGTGGCCAATATTGGTTAAATAAGATACAATACATTCATATTATGGGATGTTTTTACCTTTGAAAAATTGTTTTTAAAGAATACATAGTGCTACAAAAGTCGTATATTATATAAACTTATAATCTTGCAAACATACCTAATATATAATATATTTCAATAGATGTTTGTGTGGGTGAAATGTTATTATTATGTAATTCATATAGGTAAAATTAATGCGAGACCTGTACTGAGTTCAGTCTTTAGTCTTGTACCTTCTGGGAATGTTTTTTTTGTTTGTTTTTTTTTTTTGATGTCTATTTCCCTTCACTCTGAAAGTTGGGTGTCAGATTCTTTTTTTTTTTTTTTTAAATTGGGAAACAGTGTGTTTTTCCAGGACCCATGAGTTCCAAGTCAAGTAGTTGTTTCAAACTACTTATGGAGGGCACATCTCAGTGGCCCATGTGGGGATCGAACCAGCAACCTTAGTGTTATGAGCACTGTGCTCTAACCAACTGAGCTAACCAACCACCCCATCTTCTGGGGAATTTAACAGTCATTTCCTAAGGGACTGTCTTGGATACTCTTCTTTAGTTTGTCTTTTTTACTCAACTTCAATGTATCCTTTCTTCTCTTGGCACATAAGACTTACTCAGCTATTATGGAAAAGTAGCAACCAGTAGGAACATTAAGAAAGGTGAAATAAAATAGGAGTTATCATCCTTGTTTACTCCCATCTTCTATTTCCTATAGGTGAAGATTTCCTACACAGAAGGCTACCTGCTTCTCACTCACTGGTTGTGTTATTTGATGTTTAGGTGGCCACTCAAGAAGCCAGGACCATTGATCCTCCAGGTATCATTTCATCCAAGTGTATGCAAGTGTGCATCTACAGCAGAGAAAAGATGCCTAAGATTTAGGTCTATATAAGAAATTTTCCTCTCTTGAACTTACCTATGTCCTCTGCCTCATTTTCCCTCTATTTATTTAAGCTCTTTCAAAAAGTAGTTAACATTTAGTGTCTAGAGTATTTCATGTTTTACTTACTGATATTCTGCACAATGCAATTTACCTTCAGACTCTATCTCATTGTTTTTATCTATTGTGAGCTCAATTGTGTCCCCCTCGGCCAAATTCATATGCTGAGATTCGAGTCACAGTACCTCAGAATATGACAGTATTTGGAGATGAGGTCTTTAAAGTGGTAATTAAGTTAAATGCGGTGATTGGGGTGGGCCCTAGTCCAATATGACTGATCTCCAAAGAGGAAATTAGGACAAAGATACATACAGAGGGAAGATCATATGAATACATGGAGAGAAGATGGCCATGTTCAAGCCCAGGAGAGGGATCTCCAAAAGAATCAGTCCTGCCCATACTTCTATTTGACTTCTGGACTCCAGAGCAAAGTGAAAATGAATTTCTGTTGTTTAAGCCACCAAGTCTGTAGTAATTTATAGTGGCATATCTAGCAATCTCATACATCTATTAACATCCAAAGTGAACAACTGTACACATTTTAATCTTTAAGTCACCTGAAATCTCATTAGAATATTGAACTGAAAATTATACCCTTCCTCACAAAAGTCTCTTGTCTCTTGTCTTCCATGATAATTAAGTTGATCATGCATCCTTGTTTTAACATGGGAAGACTGAGTTTACATCTTCTGCCTTCGTGTAATTATTAATAACACCACTTATCACTTTACAAAAATTATCGTTTTGGATGAGAAGTTATGTGTTCCTATGATAGCACAATCTCGTATTTTTACTCTTCTCATTCTCATTCTTAGTCTCTCCTTTCTCAGATTGTTTTTCTCTGTTCTTCAATGTTGGGATTGTCATATTGGGATTGTCAGGATTCTTCTCATATGTTATATTCAGTGCGTAAAATTCACGATGTACGTGTTTGCTTTAATTTCATTAAAATGCTTTAATTTCATTAAAATGTTTTGAAGATTCTCAACACCTAGCATACCTCTCATGTGGTATTAACTGAATATAAAATCCAGATATTCTTCTGAGTTTCAGAAAGGTATTTGAAATTTTACATATTTAGAATTTAATTTCCTTACACTCAAATTTCCCTTTGAGCTGGAATTTTCTTCTACAGAGAAAGCGTCATTATCCCAGTTATTGTATTTAAACCTCGAAGATATTCTAGTCTTTTTTTTTTCACCCTCCTTATCCAACTAATCATTGAGTTGTATTAATTTTTTAAAATATTATGGAATCTATCTATTTTTCTACTATTACCAATCAATTAAAATTTCATAAAATACCTCCAATATTATTTCAATAGTCTTTTAATTGGCATCAATCTCCAGACTTGTCTTCCTCAGACCATCTTTATTACTGCTAATGTGTACCGTTTATAAATATTTAAACATTGAATTAGTTCAATAATCTCTTAATGGAACATCCAAGTCCCTTCCTTAAAAAATAAGACAAGTTCTCTTTCAGGTTCATCTTTTGTCTTGGTGTATTTTCTAAAATTTTATTAGTATTGCAGAGCTACTTATAATTACTTAAGTTGGCTATGCTGTCTTTCTATGGCTTTTTTACATGTCACTATACTAATAATTCATTCTTCATTCATTCTTCCATCAATTATTAAAAAACTATTATACAGTATCCAGTGTCAGATGGGTAATAACATAGACTCATCGGAGTTATCACTTTTTGAGCTATATAAATGTCTAATCACTATGTTGTTTTGTACACCTGAAACTATAAAAACAAAAATAAAAACAAGCTGCCATGAGTTTGATTGAACACTTGAAAGGCGAATTCATTTCTATCCCAATAAAACCCCTAATAATCTTCAAAATTTAGCTTAGTTATTAATCCCTTCAGAAAAAATTTCCTTGCAGCACTTCCACGTACCAACTTCTTTGTTTTAATTGTTTCTTTGTATTTTACATAACCTGGGAAACCTGTACCACAGTACTTATCATAATGTATTGTGATTTTTTATTGTTTGATTCTCAACTAGTTTAAATAAATTATGAAAACTCAATCTATTTCCCTATCCATTTCTAACACTTAAGCTAGTTAAATAATAAGGAGCTTCAGATAAATATCATCAGTAAAAACAAACAAATAATGTAAATGCAGTGTTTTTTAAAATCATCAGTATTAACTAATTTTATATAAACATTTCCTATTCTTAGAATTTTACTTCCACATTTTTACAAATAAATCAGTACGCCATACCTAATTCTCTTACCAATGTACTTCCTTGATTGGGGGTGCATATTGGTAATTTGTTCTCAATTAGCTAAGAGCTCTATCTTCTCTTACCTTTTCTTTAACCTGATGAATAGTGGATTTAATTATTTGGGGCATGTCAATGTGATGATCATGGCTTTAGTGATGGAATTATCTTGCCATTTATTTTGCACCCATAATAAAAATATTAAATTAATTTTAGATCAATTATTTAAAAAGCTTAATTATACCATTTTAAAAAATGTCACTTATGTAAAATGCCATAGTCTAATAGCTCTGTAGTGGACAAGCATATAGAAATCTCTCTGTCTAGGGCTGTGCTGTTATCTATATTATATTCTAAAAAGATCCTTTCCTAGCTAATAACTGTGAAAATCACATTTTAGCAGCATCACATGCCAATATAATATTCTTTCAAAGTATCCCTCCATGGCTACAAAGTCAGAGAAATAGCATATTTTAAAACTTGGCTCATGATGGCAGCTCTCCACTAAAAGCCAATTATTCTGGAATATTCTGGTAGTAAAATGAATCACAAATGCTCCTCATTCACTGGAGTCTCATGAACCACTTTGAAGGCAGAAATGCAGTTTCGTTGAAATAACAGATGGATTAAATGGCCCCCTGAACCCCATTTAACAAGTATTGTGGTTGCCATCCTGCTTATGCTGCTGCTTTGCTCTGCAAATTTTTTCTTAAAATTTGCTGAATGTTTGGAATTGAACATGATTGGTTTTATTAAACTAGAAATATAGAATCCTGAATGTGCCATAAATTAACACCAAAAAATTGATTCCCAGGACCGTGGGAGGCTCCGCGTGTGATCGGCGCTGATTCCTGCAGGTTCGCAGAGTCGCCATGCCTAACACTCAGCAGTCACCTCAGGACGAGCAGGAAAAGCTCCTGGATGAAACTATATAGGCTGTGAAGGTCCAGTTATTCCAGATGAAAAGATGCCTGGACAGAAACAAGCTCATGGAAGCCCTGAAACACGCTTCCAACATGCTGGGTGAGCTGCGCACTTCCATGTTATCACTGAAGAGCTACTATGAACTTTACATGGCTATTTCTGATGAGCTGCACTACCTGGAGGTCTACCTGATGGATGAGTTCGCGAAAGGAAGGAAGGTGGCGGACCTCTTATGAGCTCGTGCAGTACGCAGGGAACATTATCCCGAGACTGTGAGTAGGCCCGAGGCTGGGGCTCCAGGGCTGCATGGCCTTTCAGATCAGAGCTCTCCAGAAAATTGCTTTGAAGATTATCTCTTAACAAAGAGATTAACATTTTGTTACCTGTTGATCACAGTTGGAGTTGTCTATGTCAAGACGTTCCCTGAATCCAGGAAAGACATTTTGAAAGACCTGGTGGAAATGTACCACGGGGTGCAGCACCCCTTCAGAGGCCTCTTTCTCCGGAATTATCTTCTTCAGTGCACTACAAACATCTTACCTGATGGAGAGCCAATGGACGAAGAAACAACTGGCGATATCAGTGATTCCATGGATTTTGTCCTGCTCAACTTTGCAGAAATGAATAAGCTCTGGGTGTGAATGCAACACCAGAGACACAGCTGAGACAGAGAAAAAAGAGAACGCGAAAGGCAAGAGCTGAGAATTTTAGTGGGAACAAAGTTGGTGCGTCTCGGCCATCTGGAAGGTGTAAACGTGAAACGATACAAACAGATTGTTTTGACGGGCATATTGGAACAAGTTGTGAATTGTAGGGATGCTTTGACTTAAGGATATCTCATAGAATGTATTATTCAGGTTTTCCCTGATGAATTCCACCTTCAAACTTTGAATCTTCTTCTTCGGGCCTGTGCTGAATTACACCAAAATGTAAATGTGAAAAACATAATCATCGCTTTAATTGATAGATTAGCTTTATTTGCTCACTGTGAAGATGGACCTGGAATCCCAGCAGAGATGAAGCTTTTTGATATATTTTCACAGCAGGTGGCTACAGTAATACAGTCTAGACAAGACATGCCTTCGGAGGACGTTGTGTCTTCACAAGTCTCTCTCATCAATCTCTCTATGAAGTGTTACCCCGATCGTGTGAACTATGTTGATAAAGTTCTAGAAACAACAGTGGAGATATTTAACAAGCTCAACCTTGAACATATCGTCACCAGCAGTGCGGTTTCAAAGGAGCTCACCAGATTGTTGAAGATTCCCTGCGGACACGTAAAACAATGTTCCAACGGTCTTGAAACTAAAACATTTCCACCCACTGTTTGAATACTTTTGACTACGAGTCCAGAAAGAGCATGAGTTGTTATGTGCTCATGGAGGAAATCGTCTCTCAAGACCAGATAGATTCCATCATGAATTTGGTGTCCACGTTGATTCAGGATCAGCCTGACCAACCCTCAGAAGACCCCGACCCCGAGGACTTCGCCGTGGAACCTGCCCTGGTGGGCAGTTTTCATCCACCTCCTGCGCTCGGAGGACCCTGACCAGCAGTACCTGATCTTAAATACTGCCCTAAAACATTTTGGAGCTGGTGGAAATCAGCGCATCCGCTTCACGCGGCTGCCTCTGGTGTTTGCAGCTTACCAGCTGGATTTTCGCTACAAAGAGAAGTCTAAAGTGGATGACAAATGGGAAAAGAAATGCCAGAAGATTTTTTCCTTTGCTCACCAGACCATCAGTGCTTTGATCAAAGCAGAGCTGGCAGAATTACCCTTAAGATTTAGTATAAACTAGGAAATTTGTGATCTATATAATTTATGTATAACCTTCATTATTGTACATCTAGGGGGAAATGCATCATATGATTATCATTTTTCTTTTTTTTTGCACCAGTGAAAATAAAGTTTCCATTAAAAAAAAAAAATGATTCCCAGATGACAACACATAAGAAAAGCTGTCTAAAATTGCCTAGTAAAACAGCATAGTCTAATTTTTATTCTGTTTTGATCTTCTACAATTCCTTTTTTTTTTTTTTTTTAAGATTCTATTGGGGAATTGGTAGAGGGGAAGAGCATTGGGAATTGGAGTAGGGGAACAGACAAGTTGCTGTACTTTTTGTTCTTCAGTCTAGTTGTGGAGGACGTCTCTTCACTGGCCCACGTTGGTATTATCATTGTTCTCTTCCCAGGTGAGGCAGTTGCTCACCGACCATTGGATGACAGCTCACAGCTCACGCCAGCTGCTGGCTACTAATGCTGGCTGCCAGCCACACAAGGTAGCTTACAGCAGCCCACTGCAGCAGAGGCTACAGCCTACATTGTGGTCGGTGACTCACAGCAGCTGAGGTCCAGGTTGAGCAGTTGTTTATCATCTTAGCTGTAGAGGGCATAGCATCACTGGACCTCATGTGGGATCAGAACCAAGACCCTGCTGCTCAGAGCTGGCATCCCAAGCCAACTCTTAAATAAAGTGCCACTTAGCTGGCCCTCTTCTACACCTCTTAAGTTCCATACTGCACTGTTCATGATTGCCATGTTGTTTAGACTGTATTTCTGCATAGATACTTTACAAGTAATGTTAACTTATTTTTTTCATAATTATCAATTGACAGGCATTTATCTTTAATATTATACTTTAGATTTTTAGCATATTGAATATATAAGTAGTTTTTTTTTTCGGTTTACAAACCTCCTCTTTAAAATTAGGAAGGAAAAATTATGATCCCTGAACTAAATTTGATATTCAAAAAATGCATTTTTTCTATATACATATTTTTTTGTTAGTTGTCCACTTGTAAAAACTGATTTCTCATTTCCTTTCAGATCTCAAGCTTCTCTTGAAAAACTAAAATATGTCAACACAAGGCAACAATTGAGACATGCCCTCTGTTGACATATATGGTCCCTAATTTGTCTCATTCCAACATCCATTTATACAATTTACTTATTCCTGCATGTTCTAGTAAGCATTCAAGTTTTCTACCCTTGTGTAAACATTTATTTCTTCCCCTGAAATAATTTGCCTCACTTCCACCAGATGGCAGGTGATGCTTACATTCCTGACTGGCATAAGGGAGAGAAATTTGATAAAGGTTATGACCCTTAAAGTTAAATACAAGTCAGGACAACCCAGTCTGGCAGCAGTTTGGCAGTATCTTCATATTCCAGGATATGGTGTACAACTTTGCAAGGCAGGTAATTCAAATTTTGTTTCCTCTGTGGTCATAATTTCGAACTCTTTGTTATAGCAAGAGAAAGAAAGAAGCAATTTTTTTTTTAAAAAGAAACAAAATAATACAACAGAGATAGAGGAAAAGAAAATGATACAAAAACATATTCAAGACCTTTGCATATCTAAGAGTGTCTCAAAGGACACATGCCTGCTTCTCTTGGGATATTTTGATTTGGCCAATAAAGACTCAATATAGTTTAATTTATGTTTTTGTCACTTGCAAAGAAAAATGGTGGACAAGTATAGACAAAAATAGATGGGAAGGAGAGGAGTAGTATCTAGGATTCCACAGTTGAGGAGTATTTTAACATATAATGATATAAATGTCACATGCAGTATTTTAAATTCAGTTCATCAAAATTTTTGACTAATAGTATATTGAGTCATTAAAATAATGTAGAGAACAATTCTCAATGCATTCACTGTTATCTTTTAAACTATTAGATGAAAAATGTGTTACCAAATAATACATTAGTAGTAAGCATGGCTAATATAGATTTGCCAGGTACTATTCTAAGTCCATTTCATGTTTTAATTAATTAAACATTTACAGAATTATATGTAAATGATTATATTATTTTTCTCTATTTTCAAGATGAGGAAAGTAAGGAATGAAGAGGTTTAATAGTTGGAAGTGTAAGTCCCAAGATTGCTAAGGAAGAAAGTAATTTAGTACTCCCTAGCTGAAGAGCCTCTTATTTTAATTATTCAGCTACTTCTTGTTGCAAATCAATTGATTTAAAAATAAAATACAATTGTAAATAGATAGAAATAAGGACTGAAATTAGTATGTACCATGATACCTGATAAACATAAATATGACTGAAACAAGTTGCCAAGTTGTTATACGTTATATATTGTTATATACTGTTATATATTGTTATATAATCATATATATATATATACATACAGAGGAGATAAAGATAAAGGGACTAATTTTCTCACTCATAACTTGCTTGTTATTGAATCAGATTTATTATAGTCAAATCTATAGTTTTACATTATTGATCCTTTTGTGTTTCTACATTTAATGATTACCTATCTTTCAGAGTTCTAAAATTTTAAAATATTTATGAACAGACCACATATGAACATATTATACTTGATTATTTTTTTCAGGCACGTAATAGATATTCAAAATTATATTGAGTGATTGAAATAATGATTTAAGTACCATGGAAATTGTTCTTACAAATTGTTTCAAAATGGTCCTACAAATGTACTGTGGGATAAAGGCTTGGGAAATAGAAAGAAACTTATGTTGTTTAAAATAGTTGAACACTTTAAAGTTTATTTTTCTATTAATTATGCATGTAATATGTCTATCATGATCAAATGACAGTAATAATATTTAACAATATTGGGAAATAGAATTCATTCTATTAATCCTAGTTTCTTTGTTATTTAGAACTCTTAACTTACTTTTCTTCTTGGGAGTATTTCTGCCAGACTGAGTCCATTTATCTGAATTAAATTTAATTCACTTGTAATGTTCTTGCCTTTAAAAATTCCTCTTAATATATGTACTCAGATTTCTCTTACTTGGAGAAATTACAGATATAATCTCATAAATTTAAACTTGCAATTGGTATCAAGGTGCCCAGTCATTTTGAGATAGCCCATTTGAGAAATTTAATATATAATTTATTAACATTAATGTTTCAGAAACACTGTGGTTCAGTGAGAAAAGTACAAAATTGGTAAAATATAAAAAAGACATATTTCTTTGTATGAGCATAAAATGAGTAACAGAAATAAATTCTCTCAAATATTTCACATTTTTTTTTGTTCTTCTGATGACACACCATACAATATTGTGAGTTAAAGTATTGGGTTACATTTACTATTGAAACAGTGAACCTGTTTAACTTGATGGTTTAATTCACCACAGGTCATTAAATATTTTCTAAATTATCAGTGGTTCATTAAATTACTATATCAGCTATATAAAGATATGTATTTGAAAATAAAATTGGTTTCCAGAAAATATATTTCCAAGTGCTAAAATGGAATGCATTTACATGCTATCCTAACTCAAGAAACCTCATCAACCTTACATTACAGTAGAAACTTAAAAGGTTTTCACTCTTAAACTGTTGTCCCTAAATCATTTATTATATCATGAAAGGCCAATAACTTACATGGTAGAGATGGTTGTATGTTACTCAATATAAAAGGAAGACATCCTGAGGAAATGGAAGTCCCTCCTTTTAAAATATAACAGCTGAATTTTATTGATTTCTGTATCCTGAAGCTGTTTGAAATTCTTCACCTGGATTATTAACTTATTTAATTCTTATGACTCTCTGAATTAGTTGCTATTCTTATCTTCATTTCACAGGTGATGAAACTGAGACTAGGACCATAAGGTAAATTGCTAAACTAGTAGTAGCAGGTCTGTAATATACACCATGATAATATTCTAAAATCTGTGGTTTTAAAGACAATGCTATATTACCTTTCAAAACCTCTCTAAATTATTGAAAGTAATATTCTTAAAAGTAAATAGGAATGATGTAATGAATATCAATCTCATGCAAAAATCTCTGTAAGCCTCCACTCCAATGGAAAAAATCAAGAAAGAAAACTTAAATTATGTGGTTTGAGAGCAAGATAGCAGCAAAATAAAGCTAACAAGGCAGTGAGGCTAGTTTCAGCATGGTGGGCCTATGATATATCTCAGTCCCAGACTCATGCTCTGGCAAGGTGTACATCCACAATTACTGACCCTGAGATGGAATTCACAATAAACTGACTACTGCAAAGCAGCTTTTCTCAAGCCTACTGTATTAGTTTCCTAAGGCTGCCACACCAAAGTACCTCAGCCTGAGTGCTTAAAATGATTTTATTACAGTTCTGAAATAAAAAAATCAAGGTGACAGCAGGGCCAGGCCCTTTCTGAAGGCTCTAGGAGAGGTGACTTCTGAACTACTTCCTAACTTCTGGTGGTTGCATGCAGTCCTGGACATTCTTTGTATTGCAGACACAGAATTCCAAGCTCTGCTTCCGTGGACAGATGGCATTCCCCTCACATATCTGTGTCTTTCAATCTGTACATTTCTCTCTCATAAGGACACCGTTCATTAGATTTAGTTGCCCACTCTAATTCAGTATGACTTCACCTTAAGATGACCCTGTTTCCAAATAATACCATATTCACAGGTGCCAGAAGTTAGGACTTCAGCATATCTTTTTGGGAAACAGAAATCAACCCATTGCTCCTACCTCTTCTTAAAATGCATGGTAAATAGATGGGAAAAGATGGATTTTGCATTAATGAGAAGTAAATGAATAGGTATCACTGCAAATACTGTGTATGTATAAGACCTATTGCCATAATGAATGTAAAACAGATATTATGACATAATCTATTATTCACAGAGTACGGTTTAATTAAATTATAATGAACTGGGAGTCAGTCATCAATCATATTTAAGATAATTCAGTGTCAATCATATGTAAACTAATAGAACTTAGTACTGAATAGCTTGGTTTTGCTAGAGAAAAAAACATCACTCAACTTGGATATTACTACAAATTCTTGATAAGCAATCTAAAATTACTGTTAACAAGACTTGGAAAAATTAGTAAATTCTTCTAGTAAATGTATTTGTATAATAACCAAGGAATTATTTAATGACTCATCCACTCTTCAAAGATACTTCTTGCCCTAAATCAGCTAATGATTTTCCCTCATAAATCATCATTAGAGACTCTTCCCACAAGTAAGAGATAATCCTTGGCTACTCATTCACATGTAAGAGTAAAGCACTTAAAAACTAATCATAAATCCAATGCTCATGGAAGGTATTTGGTGCTATGTTCGTATTACTGTGATTTGGCAAAGTCCAGTCATTTCCCTGGAGGACTCTTTAATATTATGATTTATAAGTATTTTGAGCTGGTTGGGAAAGACCCTTCCAATCTGCTCTGAGGGGTGTGGGGAAGCACCAACCATCAATTTCAGGCAGCACCTTCAGTGCTAAGTGGAGTTGGAGGACTCCTGTTGGGAATATGTGATTTTACATAATTCCTTAGTTTTCAGTATGGCATTCTCACCTACAGCTAGACAGGCAGTGCCTAAACCTAAATACTCTCTTGTGCATATTTCCCTGATAATATATTTACTGTCTTTTCCTGAAAGCAAGAAAGGTAGTCAACCCTCTCAGTGTTGAAGTGGATTTAGGTTTAAACTATATTTCTTTTTGCAATGACTTTTAAAATTCCCCACCAAAACACTCATGTTCAAGGGCCCTAACATTTTAATTCCTGTAATGCTCTGATATAAACTGAGTTGATTCTTTGTTTCAGGATGTGTAGACCACAATCTTTCAGCTTATGTCTGTCTGCTATTTTGTACTACTGTCCATTATTCAGGGATCTTTCTTTCTGATGCCTTTTCTTTTCTATTCTCTTTATCTTTGAACAGTCATGCTCTTTTTTTTTTTTTTTTAGCTGAGCCATCCTGCTAGAACAGTCATGCTCTTTTCTCCCTATAATGTCATTTACTTTTACTTCTGAATGGAATGTTAGTGAGCATAAATATTCAATTGGATGTTAGAACTTATTTTTGTGGATAATAAAGCCAACCATAAGTAATATACAACATAAGATTTATTAGCAATCAAAATTTAGTTGAGATGAACTGTGAAACACCCAAGAATATAAAACAAAATAGATTGAGGATTTCAAAGGCAGCAATGTGGGAGATATTTCCTTATCTTGCATAGGTGGATGATGACTAGGGACCCTTTCAAGTCCAAGATCTTTTAATTTTATGAAAATGTTTACTTTGGAGTAATGAAATACAAACACCATTCAATTATCTAACAAACACTTTGAAATGACACTGTTGGAGAGATTTGGTCTTGAAATAAATTTAGAATTTAGTATATAAACAATGTACATCTAAATGTAAATTACAATTATTTAGGATAATGCATATGTTCTATAGGTAAAATAAAATTGGTATAGAAATTAGGTGCAAATACTTTATTTTATTAGAAATAAAAGTAAATTGTTGTGATGCAGTGATCTGCTAAGCCAAGTTTTATTGTTATATGCACTATTGCACATTAATGGGTAGGCTTAGAAATGTTCTAAGTTATGTCACACCATTTATAATATTGATAGTATACTGCATCAAATTTAAGAAAAAGATTTTAATCTAACATGCTACATAACAGGTGGTAGAGTATTTTCAGAATTGCAAGTAAACTGCTTACAGCAATATTCAAATTGATTCATTTGAATCTAAGGTAAATTTATTCCACTTAAATGGCAAAGCTTTATACCTCAATCTTCTTCAGTATGGACTTAACCACACTTTATGAAATTCATTGACTCTTTAAATATATCGTCCGAAGGGGGAGATCATACCTTCTAAGTAATTGAAAAAAATCAAGCTATAGACCTTAGAGTCCCAGTTAAAAGTTGGTTATGAGCTGGCTTGCGATGCCAGTTGCCCCGGTTTGGATCCCACATATGAGGGCCAGTGACACTGCCCTCTACAGCTAAGATGGTGAACAACAGCTCCACCTGGAGCTGGGCTGCTGTGAGTACCCAGGACAGCATAGCTGCAGCTCTTGCTGCCGTGGGCTGCCATAGGCTATAGTGAGTGGCCAGCAGCCAGCGTGAGTGGCCAGCAGCCAATGTGAGCTGCCAAGAGCCGCTGTGAGTGGCCATCCAGAGGTCGGCAACTGATCAGCCTTACCTGGGAAGAGAGCAATGATGATACTAACATGGTCCATTGAAGCAATGTCCTCCACAACTAGACTGAAGAACAAAAAGACAGCAACTTGTCTACTCCCCTTCCCTGGTTCCCCAATGCTGTTCCCCTCCCCCAATTCCCCAATAAAATCTTAAAAAAAAAAAAAAAAGGTATTCCTTATGAATAAGTCTATCTAAATAATTTTTAAACATTGTTTTTGAATTAAGAAATTTAATTTTTATGTCTGCTTCTGGAGTATTTCCCATATGTAATGAGTCAGTTAAACATGAGAGTGACTGAACTTTAGGCACAGAGACTGCATTCTACTCCCATCCAATGTGTATGCTGCCTCACCTGGACAGGTGAAACTATATGTATCCTCTGGCCTTGGACATGTAGGCCTTAGGTTCTGAACTCCCCTGACTCCAAGTCCTTTAAGATCCAGTAAAAGCTCTTCACCCCAGCAGCAGTAGAGCAGCTCCTTCCCTGGATTGCCTCCTGAGTTGCAGCACTTTGTAAATAAAGTCTGAAAATATGTGCAATTTCATTATAAATGTTCTTTTACAGAAATTGATGCCATCAGTAGATTCGAGAATAGGGCTATCTTCATGCCTAGAACAGGCTCCTCATTGAAGTTAGAGCATGCCAAAGATTCCTCCCATCTCCTTTTCTTGAGTATCTGAGTCAAATTTAATATGGAATACTTTTTGAATTTGATCACACAAGCTCTAGATTGCTTCAACTAATTTTAGCTGAGGTATTAAACAATTCTCTATCTTGTGGATTCCAGGAATAAGGACATATTTTCTATTCTCAGAACTAAACCCTAACAATTAATTATGACCCTCAAAAACCTTTGTCCAGTCTTCTTTAATATGCTGTAAAACAATAAGAGAGATAACTCAGTACAGAGAACTTTGACTAAAATGTTTATAGGTCTTTTTTCTAGTTAAAAAATCTCATGTGAAAGGCTACAATTTTGTTTAAGATTTTGAGGTGATAGATATGGTTATCATATCTAGTTTTCTCATTGTTGTCTATCTAAATATTATTCTTGCCTATTTTTTTCAGCAGCTATTTATTTTACAGTGATAGAAGCATGTTCATATTTCTCTGATATAGCTGTACATTTTTTTTACAAGTCAATGTTTATTTTCTGTTTGTTTTCAGTTGAAAAAAATCAACAATATACTCAGACAATTGTGTCACAGGGTGTACTAAAGCACTGTCATGCTTTTCTTAGTGTCCAAATAAACACTTAAACTATCTTTCATTTGAGAGAGGCACCACCATTCTTAAAATGTGGATGATTTAATTCTTTGTTCATCTGCTAAAGAAGTTTTGGTAGGAGATACTCTTTATCTTCTTAAAAAAAAAAACTTGCTGAAGGGGTTACTATGTCTCCAAAGATAAAGTACATATTGGCTGATTGCAGTCCATTATCTGCTGCATGACATCTGTAAAGCAAACAATAGTCAATTGACTATGTGTGGGTCATTAAGGACTCTTCAACTAACTACTAAGAGAGAACTTAGAGAGTTTTGAGAATGATAGGATAGGAAGAGTAGCAGAAAATGCTACCTCCAAATATGTCACTTTGGCAAGTTGAAGTTTTGACAATTGAGAAGAAGCAAATATAAGAAAAGCTCTCTGCCCTTCTCCTATTTGTGTAAAAGCAGGACACAAATATGTAGAGGTGCCACCCTTCCCCTTTCCTCTGGGAAGGACAGAAATTAATAACCAGAGACAATTCTAGACCCTGATCATTCCAGTGACAGTACCAAAAGAATCTAGATAGCAAACATTACTAACTAGCCTTTAGCTTCCATTGGTTTAAACTTTTTATTGCTGTAGCTTTTCCAAACTTTACTTCTAAATGACAATATACATTTTTCTGAGAATTTATTAACTTCATATGATATAGAAGACTATCACCTTCTTACATAAATCAGCATTAATACAATAGCTTAAATCTTGCCATGTTAATGGACAGTCCTGATGAAATAATACCTGGTAACTGTCAGTGGGCTTTTCATGAGCTCACTGGCCTCAAGTTGATATTTAAAAAATAATATTTAACAATCCATTTTCATTCTCTGTGTAGATGATTCTTGCCTTGAACAGAGGAGAAAAATATATCAGACTAAATGTATTATTACTGATTTCTAATATTAGAAAATCCAATGGTCTCCCAGATGTTAAATCAACATAAATGGCCCTGCCAATAGTTCTTACTGGAACACATCAACTCTCTAAAGAGTCAGCATCTACAGTGAGGATAGACATACCTTTGGAGAGATATATGATTTTTTGAGTTATAAAAGCAAAGAAGGTTTTTAACTATTAATAGAAGCCCCACAGTCCCCAACAATGGCATTCAGATTTAGGAACTGCTTCATTATATAACCCTTACTAATGAAATAGTGGTGATTAAAATAATTATACATACAAAGCAACAAACATTCAAAGCCAAAGGAATTGCTTTTGGCTGGTTACTATGCTAAATCCCTCAGTGCTCCATGAAGGAATCCAAACCCATTTGTCCCACTGAATTTGTCCAGGCTTCTGTAGGTACCCAATAACAATCTCCAGAGATGAAATAAGTTGACTGGTAACATTCATAATGTTCTGAAAATTATGAGTATCACTTAAGACACCAGAGCCACCAGAATCTGATGAACTACGAAGAGACCTACTCATCTGAAAGAATATTACATATCATCAGAGCAAAGACTACTTGAATCCTAACCTAAACCCCAGTAGCATGGAAACATAACATGAATATCTGAGGGTGTTTCTAGTGCATTCCCTGATGGTAAAATATATAACCTAAAGAATATCTGTAAAGATTGCTTCTTTATTTGGAGATAGGAACCTTAACCTTAAAAGCCTTTTGATATTTTGCATATGGACATTGTTCAGATTCTCCATCCCAGATATTCAAGTATGTTCCAGTGATTGTAGGCTGATTATCTCAGATAGAAGTTTATATTTGAATTCTAGGAGGAATTTGTTTCTCTTAATCCTGATGACCGTTAATCACCTATACTTTCTGTACATGCTTTTGTTACGGGGAGACTCATGAGAAGAGGAGCCAGTTTTATAATCCTTGAATCTAACATCTTCCAAAAAGATATGATCAGCTCTTGTAAAGGATAGAAGACTTAAACAGAACTTACTCAGGTTTGTAATCAATAGGCTAAATTTGAGATTAAAAAATAAAACAAAATAGCATCCTGAATGTCTTCATGGATTTTAGCCTAGGCACCTCATTTAATCATTTAAGGAAACATCACCAGGAAGAAACCAAAGCAAAAACCACCATACAAAGATGAAGCTATATCAGGCACTGCTAGTCACTAACACTACTAAATTACAAATTGCTGAATATTGGATCCAACATTCTCATCTGAAATGACAATATATTGTTAAACTGAAGGAGAATTTTTAGCAGCATACATTTGTCCTCAGGCTGCGTCAAGTTATGCCATGTTGGAAGCAAGAAAAGCAGACCATGTGGCTCAAAGACTGCCTCAAACTTACCTCAAAATTTAGACTTTTTAAAACCTTAAAAAAAAACAACACTAACATGGGAGGTCTTTGAAATGAGGAAAGCAGTTTTTAAAATAGGGCATCATACTAGCATCTCCAGGAGGTCCCTACATAGTGTTATGGGAAGGATGTTACACTTTTGTTCTTATAGAGTTAGCAGAAATAAATAACTTCACTGTAAAAATAAAAGGCACTCCTGGAAATTTGGCTAATAAGGATCCTTGTTCTCTAGCGGTAGATGGGATCATTTCTTGATTGGATTAAAAAATGTAAGTGCTAGTTTCAGAGCACATTTCAGAGTCTAATAATAATTCACCTGTTCACAGTACTTGCCATTATCTTCATGAAGTATCTTCTCCAGGAGGTGAGGTGCTGCTGAACAGTCTGGCTATCACCCAGAAAAAATAGGTTTTTGTACCAAAAACCTCCCAAATCACCAAAGGCTTGGCCTGAAGACTTTTCTTAAAGATCTCTAAATGTGGGGTTCTTGGACAAAAATGGTCATGCATTATGGTGTTTGTGATGCCAAAGCACCTACAAGTTCCCCATATAAAATATCTTTCTTTTCACTCAGCTATAAATGAGCCAGCTGACTTTTAGCTTCAGAGACCAACCACATGTTGCTCACATATAACCTCACAATTAACCTCATCTTCCTGCTCCCATCTGGATGTGTGTAAACTGCATAGAGGAAAAATAAAACTAGAGGAATAATATCGTTGTAAAATATCCCCTCATTTCTATCAATTGTTGCACTTATTGACATCACTTTACCCTGAAAGGGTGAAGTCATATATCATATATTGCTAAAACCATTCCTGCTTTTAGAACCTGACAAGATCAAATGGAAGCCTGCAAAACAGAGTTGCTTTTCCCTGGGGGACATTTTTATATGATATGATGATGGGTTGCACTAATTATTAATGAATTAATGGGACTCTAGTAATATGCCAATATGTTTTGATTTTTATAACTATTTTGCTGTAAAGAGTCAGTGACCAGAGACCAGGGGGTGGACTGTGACATAAGAAGAAATATATGTTTGGTCTGTGCCCCCAGTTCCTGACTCAAACCCTTGTAATTTCCAGAGTGACAGGAGTGCTAAATATATCTTTTGCACTAATTTTTGGTCTTTGACCTCAGTTCTTGACAAAGAGCTCCTAAATCCCTTGGGATTTCCTGGATGATAGTAGTGTTGTTTATTTTAATAAGGCCCTATTGGTGGAAACCTGAATATCTTAGGACGGGGGCTGGTCACCAGAAAGACTAAGGCATGAATGTAACTTGGAAATTTCAGCCACACCCCACATCCCTAAACTGTGTGTGGAGAACTTGCATGTGGTGTGCCACAACTTCATGAGAATAAATGCTTCTTCGCTTGGAACCCTTTTGGAGTTTTCCTTTTACCCTAACTCTAAGAGATGATATAAATTTTGATTGGCTATGCCAGAAAGAATGAACACAGAGTTTTAGTAAATACATAAATATTTCTTGCGAATTCTTTAATTTGTATTTTCATTTATTAGATTTCAATGTGTAAACCTCAGTTTTTGTTGTTGTTTTTTAATTTTCAGAGCATCTAATAGGAACTATTTATGCTTTATTTATTTTTACATGATATCTGTTCTTCCCTTTGGTAACTTTATTGTATAAGTTGCAATGATCAATATGAAGTATTAATATGGAACCATATTTCTTGACAGATGGCATTTAGATGCATAAAAAATTTATTCATCTCAGAATAGATTTTCACTTTGTAGACTTCTGCAACTAATTCTGTATTTTCACCTTTGTTAAATAAAATATTTGTAATTTATAAAATTTAAATTAGTCATTGATCTCAAATAAATCTGCTTCTACATTTAAATATTAATAGACTAATGATATGGAGTAGAAAAGGAAATAGAAAAAATATACTGGATGACATGAATTATTCAAATGACCATTAGAAACACTCCAGTAACAGAGAAAATCTAGAAGGATTAATACATTATCTTATTTAGGATCCATTTATCCAATAACCAATAAATTACTTTAATTGGGTACCTTAAGGAAAAGAAGTCTTTAGAAAATTGGAAGTGGTATCTAAATGTCAAGTTCTCTGTTTCACACAGGTTTTTTTTAATCTCTTACTGTGACAACTTCATACATTGTTGAATTGGTTTTCAAAAAAGGAAAAGAAAAACAGCTTCATCAAAATGTTTTTCTATTAATTAGAATTTGTTTTCATTATAACAGAATAGAAACCTACTGCATCATTCCTGGATACCACTTTTTAATAATTTCTTTGTCTCTGTCCTTATAGTAGCAGCTCAGTGTCCTCTTTATTACTATAATACATTTGCCAATATAAAATTGGCGAATTTCACTTTCACATCTCATGAAATATGTTTGTTTTGCCTAATTCATTAAGTTTCCTTTTTTGCAAAGCTAACCTTTTCTCTGCTATAAAGAGTCAGGTGTTAAATATTCCTTGTACAAGTTAAGGTGAAATATAATTTATCATGGTTCATTTATCTTTGGTTGCTCAGAAAGTAATGTTTTGTGAATTATTAATATCAATCTAATTTTATGACACAAATATATTTCCACTTGGTTACTTGTCTTTTATTCTTCTAGACCTTAATCTATGGTTTCTAATTTTTACCACTCTATATTCAATATCTAGAACTCTGAATCACATGGTAAATGTTCAGTAAATACACATTGAATTTATATAGCATGTAGACAATAGAAATATCATTATCTTTGCATTAGATTTTTTTTCGAGTCCTAATCTGCTAGATAATTTTGGTGCTGATTATGGGGAGAGGGAAAACAAAGTTTAAGTAAGAGGCATGCTTCAATACCAATAAAATTGGTATACAGATGGTATGATTAGACAAATATAGGGCTTTGCTTTAAAGAAAGGGTGAGTTGAATTTAAATGGTCTGGTTAATAAAAAGTAGTTTGTATTTTTTAAGAAAATCAGGAGAGAGAAAGAAACATTGTTGGAAATATGAAACTTTGAACAAGAGATTGTATTAAGCTTCTATGTTGTTTATGATAAGAATCTTCTTCCCTTTACCCTGCAATCTTTATTAGAGGATGTATTTTATTTTGTTATTATTCATATGCACACTCATATATATTACATATAAATGTATATATATAATGGATATATAAATCCATATATAAATATTTCTCAAGGTGCTTTAAAAAGCTTAATTTTACCTAATGTTGAATACAATGTGAGAATACTGAATGTTCTAGGAAAAATAAAATCACATTGTAGTTATATTAATTTTAATAATTTTATAAGTAATAAGTTGAATTGCTAATAAGATTTAATGACATATAAAATAGGACATATTTAAATAATATATAATTGCAATAAAGTAATAATGATATGGGCTCCAAATTAAGGAAAGTGCACAGCAGTAACTGAAGAATCATTTGTCTAAATACTATATTCATCATAAGAGAATGTCAATACTTGCAGCTATTAATTTTTTAAAAATTGTTAGTAGATTTTTTTTTTTTTTGAGGACAGTGTCACTGGCCCTCATATGTGGGACCCTAACCAGGGCCGCTGGCTTCCCAAGTCAGTAATTAACCACCGCACCACTCGACCGGCCCAGTAGATATTTTTAAGAACAGTTCAAGGTTTAAGGAGAAATGACTGGAAAGCAGTTCTCATATACCCTGCCCTTTCCCCTCTGAGGCTTTATAATAGTACGTAAAGATTTATATAAGCACCAAATACACTAAAATCTTATTCCCTTTGCAGGCTCACTGATTAGATCTCAAGTCATATCCTAACTATGCAGCACCTCTTAAAAATTGTTTTTACTTATGTATTCTTCCCCACTACAATCTTGTCAAATTGTAATTCCTTAAGTACTATTTGTATATTACTAGTATTCTTCAGATTTAAAAGTGAAATCATTTCCTATTTCTTGAGAATAAAAATTAAAGTTCCCTGAAATCTATTATATGTACAACAACTGATCTCTTGTACATATGTACAACCACTGATCTCTTGTATATGTACAGTATTTTCTAGTAATTAAGTGTTTGTATGCTGTGGATAGATTGATTGGTTTGAATCTAGTGTTTACCTGCCAGATTAGTTCTGGAAAATTATGGGTGTCAATTTTTTCATTCATAAAATTAAGCAAATAAGACACAGTCTCATGATTCAGTGAATTAATACCTCAAAAGCACTTCGACATGAGCCCAGGATATTTAATTCTAAAACCACCTTTGTTTGCATACAGCTATATTTTTGACAATGACTTTATTTTATTCTTAAAATAATCACCCAGGAAAACTGGATTTTGATCTATTGTATTTTAATTGAAAATATTAGTGATGAATTTGAGTGGGGATGTATTTTAATACACATGATCACATAATTGTTTCTCTCCTTCAAGCCTAGGAAAAAGGACTATTTTGAAAAATGGTTGTCTTCAAGTAGGAATTATTTTCGCTGATGTTTTTCTTCATATTTAAGTTTCTTATTTATTTTAAGGGATTTTATTGCTCCCTTATAGAATAGCCTTCATATTCTGTTTTCTATTGGAAGAACTTCACTGATAATTTGAGATAATTATTATGAAAATGACTAAAGTTAAATCTAAATTTTATTACTACATTAAGTGATCTGACATCTTCCAGAGAATTCCTCACTATTCTCTGATTTGGGCTGGCAGATTGTTAACAATCCCCCCTTTTGCAGGAATCTTAATTTTGCAAAATTATTCTCCAAGGAAAACAACCTGAATAGTCAAATATTTTCATATGTTATTCATGTGTAATTTTATTTTGAATATATTATTGCTTATTTTAAGTGGAGAAATTAATACTTTTCTCTATAAATAGTCTCACTGAAAAGTTGATTATTTTTACATAAAACATTTTCAATCTAGCAATGTTTTAGGCAAACATGTTTTCCTGCTATACTAAATTTGTCCACAAAGCTCTAGAATAAAATACAAGGACAGCCAGGTATTGAGTATGAATGGATCACTGACAGACAGGAAGACTGTACAAAAGCTGTCTTAGAAGAAGATTCTCTGTTAATAAAATAAATAACAACCATTTTTATAGTTACAGATTAACTCATTAGCTTTAAATTCTGTGTTGACATCATACAAACATTGTGCTTCAAAATTTTAATAATTGTGTTTTTATAAGCCTGAAGGATTACATATATTAACAGATTATAAAAAAAATTCATAATACCTGGCAAAAATTCTAGCAAATAATGCTCTTTGTATATATGCTGGATACTGTAGGGATATGAGGGCATTATTGGAAAATTTATGTTCAAGAAGCAGCAGCTCTATTTTATATTTTGCACAGCTCATTGTGTAATATATATGTAATGGTTGTCCTTTCAAAATGTTTATATACCACAAGTATCATAATATGTCTAAAATTAAACCTTAAACTTTGAATACTGCTGGGGGTACTTTTCCAGAAATGTTATAGGGGATTTTTATTAATACATTTATATACATAATTTTCTAAAACAATGTTTGAAATCATCTAAGTCTAAGTTATCTGTAGGTTTAGTTTTCACAATTTTAGTTTCTTTTGAACTTGATTCTTTCATATGTACAATCACTCAACCATCCTACTAGTTGGCACTATTGAACTTGTTTTTCTTTTATTTTTTTTTCCCAAAGAAACTTTTGCTTTTGTGCCTTAATGAGTGTGCTTCATGATTATACAGCAATTCCTTAGGGGGTTTAATTCTCTTCATAAATTAAAGAGTTTTAAATGATTTCATATACATTTGATAGCAAGATTAAAAGCAACATGGCAAAATTACACTGTTCTTAGTTCATTTTGTTTTCTCTTTGATGTATAGACACATAGATCAATGAGAAATTTGAACTCAGTAAATGACCCCAAAAAAGAGGACAACTGAGAAATTATTTAATCCAAAGAGCTATAACCTGTGGGTTAGAAAAGAGTATATTACTCAGGTTTAGATCAATAACCTTTCCCAGGTCTTTGGAATAGCTTCAGTAGAAGCTTCATCCTGTGATAAAAAGGACTTTATTTCTGGAAAGAGTTAATTGGCTTGATCAGAATGAAGAATAGACCTCATTCTTGATAGCAAACTGAGGCTTATTATATTTTGCAATTAGATCAATACATTCGAATTTTTCTACTGTTCCTCTTTGCCAGTATTTTGCCTCCTTTCACACTTGAGATGACAAACATGCAACAATCCCTTTCATGAAAAAAAAAAAAAAGAACTACAGATACGTGTCATAATAACAAAAATTAACATAACTGTAAAGAAGAATGTCAAATGAATGTGTTGATCAAAGAATGTGCTTTCTCTTTTAAGAACACTGATGGTTTATTCAATAAGACAAATTATAGCAACAAGCAAATGATTTCAAGGCACGTCTAATTTAACTTGCACAAGCTATATTGAAAACTAAGCCCATATGCTTTGTTTCAGAGATAAATAGTCATATTATGGAAATACATGTTAAAATATTCTACATCCATTTACTTCTGTCTTAGGTAGAGATAAGACTTTATCATCATGTATGCTTCTGCCTGAGGGAAATAGGGGATAATCATTAATTCAATCAGCATTATTTATAAAGTATGTGTTATATAACAGTGATTGTGACATGTACCTGGTAATAGGAGAAGAATAAGATGAAGTTTTCAAGGGATTTCCTATAACAAATGAAAATAAATTTGATAAAACTTTGAAACTATAATGAAAGAAAAATGTATAATCAAATATTTTTTATGAGGAAAGAGAGGATTCAGGAAAAAATAATTATAAATAAATTATCCTATATGAACATTGAATAATTTTTTTATTTTTTATTTTTCTTTTTAGTGTGTCAAGGAGTGGGAAACATCATTTTAGGCTGAAGGAGTTTTAAGGTAAATTTATAAAATTATGAAACTTCAGGGTATATTCAAAGTGCCAAGAATTCTTTATTGCTAGATTTTAATATTTTCAGAAGTAAGGCTATTTGCATGATCCTTTGCTCATGCTACATATTTTGGAACGCTGAACTCTTGAAAACCTCTTTTATGTTTCTTAATCTCTTTATCCTTGTATCTCTCTCACTACCTCTTTCACCATGAATTTTAATGTCATCTCTATATTAAATTCATTCCTACAGCCTCACTTAACTGATAACTCAGAACTCATAACCACCTGACCAATTGCTAATTCCACCTGGATGTCCAGAAAGAATCTCAAGTAGAATATATTCAAATTAAAGTTTCTACTTTTTCCCTCAGTTGCCGTGTCCCAGTTAACTGGACCTGATCTACACAGTTGCTCAGCAAAGTGTGGGTCGTTTTTTACTTTATTTTTTTCTTTCACCATCCATGCCCAAGCTATATTCAAGTGGCTACCTACAACATCTAAGTAATATACTAAATTTATCCAGTCCTTCAATCACGTCTATGATCTTGGAGCAAAACACTTTTATTTCTCACATGGATGATTGTAATAGCTTCCTATCTCTCTCCCTACCTCCACTCTTGCCTTCTCCATCAATTCTCTCTGTAATAAATCATAGTGCATTTTTTAAATTAAAAATATAATTTTCTTCCCTACTTAAACCTGAGTAAATTGTGTCATCTCCCCTTTTCTCCCTTTTGTTAGCATGTGTAGAGGTTTATCATTGTTTTTTATACATATTTTTTCAAAGACCCAGTTTGGGGGCTTAATTTTTTTTTTTTCCTATTATTTGCCTGTAGCAATTTCATTTATTTATGTTCTAATTTTTTATTTTTATCATTTCTTTTATTCTGTTTGTTTTAAGTTTAAATTGCTGTTCTTTCTGTAGTTTCTTAGGGCAGACACTTTTATTGATTTTAGGATATTTTCTTCTCTGATACCTCCTATTAATTTCCCTCTAAGTATTGCTTTTACTATAACCACAAATTTTAATAAGTTGTTTTCATTTTCATATAATTCAAATATGTATTTTTTAAAAATTTCTATTGAGGGCCGGTCGAGTGGCGCATTGGTTAGGCGCTGGTTTTGGGATGCCAGCGGCCCCGGTTCGGATCCCACATGAGGGCCAGTGACACTGCCCTCTACAGCTAACAACAGCTCCACCTGGAGCTGGGCTGTGCGAGCCCCGGTGATGGTGTGGGCTGCAGCCCCTGCTGCAGTGGGCTGCCATAGGCTACAGTGAGTGGCCCGCAGCCAGCGTGAGCGGCCGGCAGCCAAGCGTGAGCTGCCAATAGCCGCGGTGAGCGACATCCAGAGGCCGGCGACTGATCTGCCTCATCCGGGAAGAGCGCAATGACGATACCAACAGTGAAGCAACGTCCTCCGCAGCTGGACTGAAGAACAAAAGGACAGCAACTTGTCTGTTCCCCTTCCCCGATTCCCCAACGCTCTTCCCCTCCACCAATTCCCCAATAAAATCTTTAAAAAAAAAAAAAAAATTTCTATTGAGATTTCTTTAATCTATGTATTATTCAGAGGTGATTTGTTTAAACAACAAATATTTGGGATTTTATAATTACCTTTCTCATGTTAATTTCTGCTTTAATTTCAGTGTGGTTTGAGAACATACTTTGTATGATTTCTATTATTTTAAGGTAAAGAATGTAGTCTAACTTGTGTATTAAGGCTAAGAATGTTTCATGTGACCTTAAGAGAATGTATTTTCTGTCTTTGTGGAAAGAGGTATTCTATAAATGTCAATTAGATCAAATTGATAGAGTCCTGCTCAGGTAAGCTATATCCTTACTGATATTGTTTGATCCATTAATTACTGAAAGACTGTGTTAAAGTTTCCAGCTATAAAGTAGATTTATTTATTTCCTCTTGTAATTCTGTTTGCCTCTCCAATTTTGATGCATTGTTGTTATACACATTTGGGATCATTTTACATTCTGAATTTTTGGTCATTTTATCATTACTTAATGCCCCTCTGTATCCCTCATAATTTTCCTTGTCCTGAATCCCACTTTGTTTGAAATGAACATAAGTGCTCCAGCTGTCTTTTTATTACTACTTTTTAGTATATCTTTTTCCCTCTAATTATTTTAATCATTCTGAGTCTTTATACTTGAAGCGAGTTTCTTATAGAAAACAAATAATTTGTTCTTATTTTTTATTTATTTTTTTATTTATTATTTATTTTTTTTATTTTTTTTATTTTATTTTTTTGAGGGCAGTGTCACTGGACCTCATATATGGGACCCGAACCAGGGCCCCTGGCTTCCTAAGCCAGCTCTTAACCACCAGAGCACTCAGCCAGCCCTGTTCTTATTTTTTATTTGTATTTTATTCATAAATTTATTCATCTCTGTCTTATTATTGGTTGATTTGGACTTTTTACATTTAAAATTATTATAGACATAATTATAGTAACATCTATCATGTTTTGTGTTGTACTTTTTCGTTCTTTATTTTTTCTTCCTTTTATCTGTTCTTTTTCAATTTATTTTATTTTTTAAGATTTTTATTAAAATATAACTAATATACAATATTATATTGTTTCAGGTATACACTATAGTTATTCAACATTTATATACCTAAACAAGTGATGACCCTAAGTCCAGCAACCATTTGCAACTGTACCACATTATCAAAATATTATTGACTATATTCCCTATGGTGTACATTACATCCCCCAGACTTATTTGTTTTATACCTGAAAATTTCGATCTCCTATCCTTCTTTAATTTTTCCCCCTTTTTAAAATTTTTCAATTACAGTTCATATTTAGTATTATTTTATATTGATTTCAGGTGTAGAGCATAGTGGTTAGACATTTGTATAATTTAAGAAATGATTCCCCTGACTAGTACTCGCCCGGCACTATATATAATTATTATCATTTTATTGACTATATATAACCTCTGTGCTTCACATTACATCCCCATGACTATTTTGTAGCTACCAGTTTGTACTTCTTAATCCCTTCAACTTTTACACCCTGCACTCCAAAGCCGTCTCATCTATCACCCCAACAATCTGGTACACATCGCACCATACATAACCATTACAATATTATTGACTGTATTCCTTATGCGATACCCTACATCCCCATGACCACTGTGTAACAGCCAATTCTACTTCTTAATCCCTTCTCGTTTTCACTCACACCCCACTCCCTCCCATTTGGCAACCATCAGTATGTTCTTTGTATCTATGAGTTTGTTTCTGTTTTGTTCTTTAGATTCCAGATATAAATGAAATCACATTGTATCTGGCTTTCTCTGTCTTACATTCCACTTAGGGCAATACCCCCAAGCTCCATCCATGCCACTGCAGATGGCAAGAACCCATTGCTGGCTGAGCAATATTCCATTGTATATATGCACTACCTCCTCTTTATCTATCAATCTATCGACAGACATCCAGGCTGCCTCCACATCTTGGCCATTCTAAACAATGCTGCAATGAACATATGGATGCACACATCCCCTCAAAGTAGCATTTGGGTTTCTTTAGATAAATACCCTGAGGTGGGCTTACCAGGCCCCTCTTTGTCTCTTATTGTAGCCTTTGTTTTAAAGTTTATTTTGTCTGGTAAAAAGTACTGTTACCCGAGCTTTTTCTGTTGTTCTTTTTTCATTTCCATTTTCATTAAATACCTTTTTCCACCCCTTTACTATCCAACTATGTGTGTCTTTCAATATGAAGTGAGTCTCTTGTAGGCAGCATATGTAATGGTCTTGTTTTCTTATACATTCTGCCCTCTTAAGTCTTTTGATTGCCTCATTTAATCCATTTACATTGAAAGTTATTGTTGAGATATATATATATAGCTATTGCCATTTTTCACTTATAATTTTGATCTTTTTTCTTCATCTTAAAAAAGCCCCTCTAATATTCCTTATAATATTAGTTTGGTAGTGATAATCTTTCTTGTCTGGGAGGCTCTTTATCTGTCCTTCTATTGGGTTGTTGGAAAAGTCATGACACATTTTTGCTATGAAAAACATACAAAAAATATGTCATGACTTTTCTGACAACCCGATAAATGGTAGCTTTGTTGAATAGAATAATCTTGGTTGTAGTTCTTTGTTTTTCATCATGTTAAAGATTTTGTGCCAATCCTTTCTGGTCTGCAAAGTTTCTGTTGAGAAATCAACTGACAATCTTATGGGAGCTCCCTTATAAGTTACTGGTTGCCTTTCTCTTGCTGCTTTTAGGATTGTCTGTTTGTCTTTAACCTTTGCCATTCTAATTATAATGTGTCTTAGTGTGGGCCTGTTTGGGTTCATCTTGTTTTGGACTCTGTGCTTCCTGGATTTGTATATGTATTTCCTTCATCAGGTTAGGAAAGTTTTCAGTCATTATTTCTCCAAATGGATTGTTAATCCCTCGATTTCTCTCTTCTCCTTCTGGTACCCTTATGATGATGTTGTTCCACTGGATATTGTCCCAGATGCCCCTCTTCTTATTTTTTTGGATTCATTTTTTTCTTTTTGCAGTTCTGATTGGATGTTTTCTGCTACCTTGTCTTCCAAATTGCTGATTCGATCCTCTGCTTCATCTCATTTGCTGGTGATTCCTTGTAGCACATTCTTTATTTTAGTAATTGCATTCTTCACTTCCGACTGATTCTTTTTTATGGTTTCTATTTCCTTTCTTATGCTTGCTAATCCGTTGGTGAAATTCTTACTAAGTTTCTTGAGCACTCTTATAACCATGGATTTGAACACTGTATCTGGTAGGTTGCTTACCTCCATTTTGTTTAGTTCTGTTTCTGGATTTTTCTCCTGTTCTTTCATTTGGGTTGTATTTCTTTTATTCCTCATTTTGGCTGCCTTTCTGTTTGTTTCTATGTATTAGTTACATCTTCTATGTCTCCCAGTCTTGGCAAGTGGCCTTATGTATTAGGTGCTCTATGGGGCCCAGTGGCACAGTCTTCCTGGTTACCTGCACTAGGTGCTCCAGGATTGTCCCTTGATTGGGTTGTAGGTGCTCTCCTGTTATAGTTGAGTCTTGGTTGCTATTGGCATGTCAGTGGGTAATATTGAACCTCAGGCTGATTGGCTGTAGGGTTTGGCCACATCCACAGCTTATAGGCTGCTATGTGAAAGGCTTACCCCACTGAGTGGGATTTGCCCCAGTGGGCTCCGTTGCCTATTGAGACCACCCTTTTTGTGTGCCATTTATAGGGTTATGTTGCATCCCGCATGACAGGGCTGTAGGAATTCGGAAGGGATGGCAGATTGAGAAACAAAAAAATATAGACCAGAGACAAAGGATAGTTAAAAAGCAGTGCTAGCCAGGGGACTCAGTGCCTCTAGGACAAACAGCCCCAAATCGGGCTTGACTGTGGCTTTTATTGGGATACATACAAGGGAGTAGCCCTGGTCTGTAAGTCTCATACATCATACCAGAGAACTTAGCTCAGAGTCAAATCACCCCATGGCCTGCAGGCTGCCATTACCAAAAATCCCATGATATGTTCATGTGCACCTTCTAAGGGACAGAAACTTCTCATGCTGAGACTCACTGATAGGATTATATGGAGGACAAATGTTATCACCTTTTTAAGGTCATTTCACAGGCAAGCCGTCAACACCTGAGACAAGGGTTTTTTTGCCCATTTTTCTCAACTCTGTGATTTCTCCTATGGCACCCCTGCGATGGTGTCTGGCTTGGATTACCCTATCTGCAGGTAGGGTCTTATCTGTCATTGACTAACCAGCCATCTTCTGGGCTCACACAGGAAGACAGAGTAGGCATAATGTTGAAGTACTGTCTCTATGAGGATCTGTTGTTACTGGAAGGTTTACGGGGGCAGACAGCTAGATTGCTGTATGAGCATAGGGTTAATTGGGTAGTGCTGTGCTGTGGTCTGAGCCAACCTCTAAGTATGTTGGTTCTGGCTCCTCTTATGAGGCGCTTCAGTGCAGGCCTTGGCCTGCTACTGCCTGTGCCTAGTCAGGGACTACCTGGTAAGAGCTACAAAGTGATCTGTTGTTGTTCACTGCCTTTGCAAACCCTGGAATCACATGGGAGAGGCCATGCTGCAAACCAAGGATATCTTCCACCAGTACCTTGCCTAGGGTAGCTCCACAAAACTCCAGAACACTCTGAGGCCAGCTGCCACCTGCTGGCTTCCTTAACATTCAGTCACTGGTAAAGCCTCATGAAGTACATAAGTTGCATGAGGCAGAGTCTCAGGGAGTCACTGCCTGAGTAGGAAGAGTTACAGTTACAGTTAATATAAATTCTGGTTTGGTGCCAGTGCTAGCATGGAGCTACTCAGCAAAAGTCTCAGAGCACACCAAGGACAGTTGGTGCTTGCCTGGGGTCTGTCAGACTCTGATAGTTTTCCAAGAAAGAGTGTAATGCAGGTGGATCTCTCTGCTCTTGGTGAAAGGGCATCTGGCACTGGGAAAGTGGGGTGGGGGTGGGATCCCCATGAGTCAGCAGGGCACAGCTGCAGAGCTCGCCAGACCAAACTGATTCACAACTGGCTGTGTGGGGGCAAGCTCAACACAGGAAAGATGGCACCCATCCGCTGGCTGCATAGGAGGAGGTCCTCTTCACAGAGAAATGGTGACTGTCCTCCAGCCCTCAACCCAAAGCAACACAACTCATTCTGCCCCCCATATGTGTCTGACACCCTTGGATTTACTGTTCCTCCACTGGAGCCCTAGATGAGTGCCTGGGAGTGAGAGAATCTGTGTGCAGGACTTTCAAGAGGATGCCTTGGTTTCCTGTCACCTTCCATCCCACCTGATTGGTCAGAATCATCACTGTTTTTCATAGCTAAATGTTGTGGGTGCTTCTCCTCTGAGCATCAATAGTCTGCGCTGGGGAGGCCAGTGCCAGTGTGGGGCTGGGGTACCTTGCTTTTCTGGGGAAAACCTCTGAGGTCGAGCTATCCCTCCTGGTTCTCAAGCACCATATGGGGGTTTCGGGCCAGTTCTATGTCTCCACCCCTCCTACCAGTTTTGCTGTGGCTTCTTCTTTATGTCCTTAGTTATAAAACTTCTGTTTAGGCAGACTTCAGATGGTTCTCCAAGCTGATTATATTAATTTAGTTGTAATTTTAATTTGTTCAAAGGAGGAAGAAAGCATAGTGTTTACTCTGCCATCTTGGATCTTCTCCCTTTTATCTGTTGTTAATTAAATTAGAATTTACCATACACATTTATAACTAATCCACATCTATCTGTAAATAACTCTATAACATTTCCAATGCAGTGAAGATACCTTATACCTGAGAATGCTAATTTGTCTCTCCTGGCCATTATATTATTTTTTTATTCATTGCATTCATCCACATGCTGCAGTCACCCACACATACTTTCTATAATTACTTTTTTTTTTTAAAGATTTTTTTTTTTAATTGGGGAATTGGGGGAGGGAACAGCATTGGGGAATCGGGGAAGGGGAACAGACAAGTTGCTATCCTTTTTGCTCTTCAGTCTAGTTGTAGAGGATGTTGCTTTACTGGCACATGTTGGTATCATTATTGACCTCTTTTCGGATGAGGCAGATCGGTCGCCTGCCTCTGGATGGTCGCTCACTGCAGCTATTGACAGCTCATGCTGGCTGCAGGCACGCTGGCTGCCGGCCACTTACTGTAGCCTATGGCAGCCGACTGCAGCAGGGGCTGCAGCCTACACCATCACTGGGGCTCACACAGCCCAGCTCCAGGTGGAGCTGTTGTTAGCTGTAGAGGGCAGTGTCACTGGCCCTCATATGTGGGATACGAACCAGGGCCGCTGGCATCCCAAAACCAGCTCTCAACAAATGTGCCACTCGGCCGGCCCTATAATTACTTTTTTTAAGTTATCTTTAAGATTAATTGAGAAGAAAAAATATAAAATATTTTACTTCACCTGCAGTTATACTCTTATTGATGTTCTGCTTTTCTTTATGTTAAGTAGTGTTTATGACTTATGTCACTTTCCTTCCTTCTGAAGTGTTTCTGATAATATTTCTTTCAGGGTACGTCTACTGGCAATGAATTCACTCTGTTTTTGTCTGAAAAAGTCTTCTTTTTCACCTTCACTTTTGAAGAATAATTTCTCTGGATATAGAATTTTAGATTGGTAATTATTATTCCCTTGACACTTTAAATATTTTACTTCACTCTCATCTTACTTCCATGGTTTCTGATGATAAGTCTGCTGTGATTTATAATATTGTTCCTCTCCCATCCCACCTAGCTTCTTTCAAGATTTTATTTTTGTCTTTAGTTTTCTGCAGCTTGTATATGATATGACTAGGTGTACATTTTCTAATATTGATCTTTCCTGGTATTCTCTGAGCTATCCAGATCTGTGATTTGGTATCTGTCGTTAATTTTGGAAATATCTAAGTCATTATTATTTCAAATATTTTTGTTCTCCATTCCTTTACCTTCTGATATTTCAATTATACATATGTTACACTTTTTAAAATTGTCCCTCAGTTCTCAGAATATTTGTATTAGGAGTTGTGTCGCGTCTTTGCGCGGCTGGGTCTAGCTTCCTCAAGAGGACCGGCGGGGACTCAGAAAAAGAAATAAAGAGCAACAGACAGGGATAGTTTAAAAAGCAATGTGAGCCAGGGGTCTCTGTCTGATGGACAAGAGCCCTGAATCTGGTCAGCTTGCAGCTTTTATTGAGTACACACAGGGAAGGGGCTTTGCTCTTTCTGAGGTCTGTAAATCACTTGTGTCACCTAAGATTTTAGCTAAATTTCCATATGCCTCACAGACAGCCCCAGCAGAAAGACTCTTTGATCAATGCAGCCCTGCCCCCTACGGGGACAGATAATGGTTCACTATGACACCTTGAGGTAAGAATGCAAGGAAGACTGCTGTTAGCCTCTTGGGAAGATTTCTCTTTTCCGTTGCAGGCTGTAAACTCTGCAGAAAAGGATTAATAGGCCCCATATGCTTCACCTCCTTGATTCCTCCCAAGGACCCTCTGACAGCGCCTGGCTTAGGCCGCCCTGATGCGCATATTTGATATAGGATCTCACACCTATATTGGCATCTTGCGCACATGTAGGGTATTGCCCGTCATTGGCTGACCCGCCCTCTCTCTTAGTGTCCCATGGGGTTTTGCCATAAACATAGTGAAAATCCTGCTCCGGTGAAGCCCTGCTGTTACGGGTGAATGCAGGGAGGCAAATGGCGAGGCTGCTGTGAGGCCACAGAGTTGAACAATTAAGTTTGTGAGTTCATCCTACAAAAAGTGCTACATATCTCATTGCTGAATATCACCACCGTCACCTTCCAAGTACTCCCCTTGGGACACAATGCACCGATGCCACTGCCTAGTCCACCCTTCAAAGAAATTTTGGAACTCTTTCTGGAATGGCCATCAGAGTTGTCATCGTATTACCCTTGATGTTCTGAATGTCATCAAAATGTCTTCCTTTCAATATTTCCTTTATCTTCGGGTAAAGAAATAAGTCATTGGGGGACCAGATCAGGTGAGTAAGGAGGGTGTTCCAATATAGTTATTTATTTACTGGCTAAAAACTCCCTCACAGACAGCGCCTTGTAAACTGGTGCATTGTTGTGATTCAAGAGCCATGAATTGTTGGCCAAAAGCTCAGGTCTTTTAACTTTTTCATGCAGTCTTTGCAGCACTTCCAAATAGTCACTTGGTTAAATGTTTATCCAGTTCATACAAATTCATAATGAATAAACTTTCTGATATCAAAAAAAGCTAGCAACATCATTGCAAAAAATTCGTGAACCTAATTGTCAGACCCATATATATTTGGTTTTGTCTTTTTTTTCCTCTCTCTCTTTGCATTTTAGTTTGGGAGTTTTCTATGGACCAATTCAAGCTTACTGATTTTTTTTCCTCAGCTGTGTTCAGTCATTTGATGAGTCCATCAAATATATGCCTTGTTACTGTGACAGTGCTTTTTATTATTAAATTTTCTTTTGATGAGTTCTTAGTTTCCATCTCTGTACTTATATTACCCATCTATTCTTTCAAGTTATTTACTTTTCCATTAGATCCTTTAACATATTATTTTATATTCCCTGTCTGCAAATTCTACCATCATTGCTATATCTGAGTCTTATTTAGACGCTTACTTTGACTCCTTGCATATGCTTTTCTCTGCCTTTTAGCATGCCTTATAACTCTTTGTTGAAACACACACACACGCGCGTGCGCACGCGCGCACATGTGCACGTCTAAAAATGTAATATACATTTTGAGAAAGAAAAAAAACACTGTTATAATTGTAATACTCAATATATACCAATAACAAAAAATGAATATGAATAAAAGTCATGTTTAACTTCTGCAATTATAAGAAGTGCTCAAAGTGGTTACCATCAGTGTCCAGACACTTCTGATTATGGCAAACTAACTACAGCTTGAGCATAGATAACATTTCTTAAAATGTGTACAGTTATTTTGCACCCCTGGTTTCATATATATATATCGTAAAGGAGAATGCTGTGAATTTATTTTATAATGGTTACATTTCACTTCCTCCTTCCAGAGCTACAAAGAGAAATTTCTCAGTGTTAGGTGACTGGAAATCCAACCCAAAATAAAACCCAAAGTTTGGGGCCTCATTATGTCTGCAGATCAGAAGAGTTTACCACTGTTACTCTAGTCTATATCAACCTCCAGCAATTTGTCAAAATTACCATTTGAGTTTCCCACCAGTTTATCATTCCAGTAGCTTTTGCTCCAGGTAAGCAGACCTCAGATGTAATTGTGTGTATTCTCCTGCCACTCCAGTTTTCAGAGTGGCAATTTGTCCTGAAACCTCAGTTCTCTAAGGGGTCCAAGGAAAGAAGTAATTTTCTATTTGTTCTGCTTTTTCTTGTTGTAAGAATGAAGGTGACCACTTCAAACCTTTTGCAAAGCAGAGTTGAATCTTGAACTCTAGAATATTTGTTAATTTAATTTTAATATTTAGACATGGATTAGTTTGTTTATGACACAAGGCATAACTGAGTTTAATCCTCTAATAAGTATGTCCAGTTGACCTAGTAATAGTCCTCATTATAAGGAAGAGTTAGTTCTCTTTTCCATAAATCAGAATTCATATATGTGTGAGTCTGTTTTTGCTTCTGTTCTGATAGTCTGATCAATAGCTTACTGTCTTAAATGTTGTAGCTTTAAAATAAGTCTTTATAAGTTGTCATATTAATCCTTCAGTTTAGTTTCTTCTCTTATTACAATCATTTTGTCTAGTTTGGTAATTTGTATTTCCATATAAATATTATACCCCTCATGTCAGTGATGGGAGTTTGATGCTAATTATTTAGATGATTTTAGAGAAATTCACCTGCCACTATAGACCAATTTTTTAAAAGTCAATCTATAGTTTTATCAGGTGGGCCACTTCAGAGTGATGGGGAACTTGTTACAACTAGCCAGTTCTATGAGCATGAGTCATTAGCTACACTTCATGTGTTGTAAAATGAGTTTTTGTTCAGAACCAATGCTCTATGGAATCTCATGACATTGAGTAAGACATATTGTAAGTCTACAGTTTCTGATTCTGGCTGAAGTATTGTAAGCATTAAGGTACTTGCCACAGTTTTATTAAGATTTAAGTCTAACTCAGAACCAATTCAGAGAGCCCATTCTTAAGCTCCTGTTTATTTAAATTATTTTTGGTGATAAAATTTTTTTTCATTAAGGAGTTTAGAGAAGCCATGATATTATACAGTTATTTGAATTAGATTTAACTCAATACTCAGAAGTGGTGAAGAAGTTCATGTTAGCCTGTTGCCTAGTTCTTAGTATAGGCAGAGTATAAAGATATGATTGATTTTTGGACTATACTGAAGAATTTCTCTTTAGGAGGTTGATGGATGGGTGTAAAGATTTCAATGACTCCTGAATGTTCTATTGCAGATGATTAAATGAAAGTAGCACAAAATGGTGAACTGTTGTAACTGAACAGGGATAGAATTTGGAGATAATAATGATATAATAATTTTTAAGTCATGTCCTAGAAAGTCTTTATTAATTCCTTATTCTCTCTGAAACTAGTCCTTCCAAATTTAAGAATTCATGAAACAGCGTTTCATCTTCTGATATGAGGAGATAAGAGTTTCCGGCATTCAGAGAGGATGACACCTCTAATAGAATATTAATATGAATTGGCCTAATAGATTTAAGAGAATGTCATCATAAGATGTCACTGTTTCAAGCAGTAATCTTCCCAATCATAACTTGTGAAGCACTGATAAAGGTAGGTAGGTAGACATGTGGATAGAAGTCAGATCAAAATTAATATGTGTCTTATATATAGAAAAAGTATATTTAATGTGTAAATATCTAGTGGCATCACATCAAGCTTCAACTTATTATTTACAGATTTTCCACTCATAATCCTTCATATTTTTGTAAGAAAACACTTTTTTTTCTTGGTTTTATACCTGACGGTAGATTTTTTTAGTAGTACCAAAGGTACCCAAAATCTATGAATAGTACTTTAAAGACAGTGCCCTTTGGCTTTCACAGACTGACTGTCACAGTTATCTTTGTCATTGCAATTTCTTGCTAAATTGATATTTAATGGTTATAGGACATGTGTCATCCAAGGTTGCAGACAATGTGAAATGATCGTTATTTCCACGTTGGTTTTAGCAACTTGAAAATATACAACAATCACAAGACGAAAAGGGAATCCTGATCTTTTGACCTGGTGGAAAGTGTTAAAGTGAGAATGAGAAAAGGAAAAGGCACTTGAAAGAATTCTCTTTTATAAGTTCAGAAAACAAACAGAAACAATCAACCCTGCTCATGCAACCAAATGTACAAATATTTTGCTTCAAGCTTAAATTAATTGCTTATCTTAAAAAACCAAAATTCAATCTTAGAGAATTATAGTAACAAAAGGGTAGCCTGAGAAAAGCTCACATGATTTCAAATAGTCTTACTATTGTCTTTTTTATTTTAATTCTATTTTTTCTTATATTCAATTTTAATAGGTAAGAGTTAAGAGTTACTATACTGTGATCATATAGATGCTACTATTTTCTGTATATTGTTAAAGGTAATTTAAAACTTATATGTGAAATAAAGTATAAAGAAAACTAACAATGTTCACAGGATAGAAAATGAATCAATAAACAACTGTACAATTTTTTACAATTTGTGAGTTCAAAGATTACCTGAATATGCTTTTTTTGTTTGTTTGTTTGTTTGTTTGTTTGTTTTTAAATGTGTGTACTTCACGATGATCTTTTATTTTATTTTATTTTTTTAAAGATTTTATTGGGGAATTGGTGGAGGGGAACAGCGTTGGGGAATCGGGGAAGGGGAACAGACAAGTTGCCGTCTTCTTGTTCTTCAGTTTTAGTTGCGGAGGATGTTGCTTCACTGTTGGTATCGTCATTGCTCTTCCCGGATGAGGCAGATCGGTTGCTGGTCTCTGGATGGTCGCTCATCGCGGCTATTGGCAGCTCACGCTGGCTGTCAGCCGCTCACGCTGGCTGTGGGCCACTCACTGCAGCTATGGCAGCCCACTGCAGCAGGGGCTGCAGCCCACACCATCACCAGGGATCGCACAGCCCAGCTCCAGGTGGAGCTGTTGTTAGCTGCAGAGGGCAGCGTCACTGGCCCTCATGTGGGATCCCAACCGGGGCCGCTGGCATCCCAAAACCAGCGCTTAACCAATGCACCACTCGGCCGGCCCCTGTTTTTGTTTTGATATATGAACTTTGGGCAGCTCAAAGTAGCAGGGCTAATGAACTATTCTTAAGCCTAAGCTACTAGATTTTGTGTAAAATTTTACCAATGGATGGATCTTGAGACTATTATGCTAAGCAAAATAAGTCAGACAGAAACAGTCAAGAGCCATATGATTTCACTGATATGTGGGATATAAACTGAAAACAACAAAAGCACAAGAAAAACAAATGAAGAAACAAAAACTCAAGACACAGACAGTAGTTTAGTAGTTACCACAGGGTAAGCGGGGAAGAGGGTGGTAGATGAGGGTAAATGGGGTAAATATAAGGTGATGGAAGGAGAATTGACTGGGTGGTGAATACACAATGTGATATATAGATGATATGTTACAGAATTGTACACTTGAAACCTATGTAACTTTATTGACCATTGTCACTCCAATAAATTTTAATTTTAAAAAATTTCCAAAAGGAAAAATCTCTTCACAAACACAGTGCACTATACTCCATCATTTGTATTATTGGCTTTTTTGTGCCAAGAACTTGAATTTCTTTCAAGCACGATTGTTTCCTGTGCCACTGTCACTTCTCTGCAAGGTATATACCTATGTACCTTTCTTTTCCTTCACAGCTACTATTTACAGTCCCACGCTTATCTTTTGTGATTCCACTTGTTCCTCATCTCTCTCTGTCTCTCTGTGTCTCTCTCTCTGTCTCTCTGTCTCTCTCTCTCTCTTTCTTTTTCTTTTCTTCTTTTTTTTTTTTGAGGGGCGTGTGCCAAGTACTCAAGTCAATCCTTGGTCAATATAAGCTTCTCAACTAGCTCTGGTGAAAATGGAAAAATAAGTGTATGGAATAGAGTCATAATATTAACAAACCATTGAAGAAAATTCCTCCAAAATCTAAGGTATTCAACTATAGGGGGAAAAAATAAATTAAAAAAATCTGTTTTACATGATGTATCTGCAAAAATAAGCACCTCTCTTTATATTTTGTGGTTGGTGTTGGTATTGGTGGTAATGGTGGTAGTAGTGTTTGTACATCTAATTTGTTTTCAATTCACTAAGGTAAGGTATAGATTTAAGTTATAATATGAGGTATTCAGCTTTATTATTAGGAAAATATAAAGTTATAAAGGCAAATGTTGAAAATTAAACTGCTGAACACCATGGCAATAGCTTCCTTCTACTTTTGCTAGAAGGGTAGCCACTTGCAACATAATATGTATTTTACCTTTGTCCAAGTTGTACCTCATGTGTTATTCAACATGAAGCTTTATTTCTATTGTAGTTATTAACCTTCAAATATAGTACTCTCACCAAATCCATCCCCAAATTTTCAATGAGATCTTGAGTTTCATGGCATATTGTATAGTTCATTCCTCCATTAAGTATGAAGAATACATGTAATTTTATATTTCCAAAATCCTTACAATTATAGAACTTACTGTAAGATCCTGAAGTTGTGCTTCCCATTTGTCTTTAAGTTATTGTGTTTTCAAAAACTTCCTTATAATAAAAAAGAAAGAGAATATATTTTCAGACTATGTTTTTATTTCCTTCAGCTGATATGAAATAACAGCTCAATAAACATCTATTGAATAAAACCTGACATTTCAGAGAAGACTGAGACAAACAAAAACTGGAATTGTTATGAAATGATAAAGCTTACAGCAAGTCTCCATTATCATCCTTTTATTTAGTATAAAACAAAGTATTTTTGCTATCTATAGGCATGCAGTTAATGAAGAAGGATTAAGTATAGGAAACTAATTATTATCTGCTCTTTCAGATTTCATACATGATTTAATTTCTGTTTGAGTTGGAATTACATAAAACATGTTTAAAATATATAAATGAGAGACAAAGATAAATTCTGCTTGTCTCATTTGATCCTAAATAACAATGTTCATAGCTGAAAATCTAAATGTCAGTTATTAAGCTTACAGATTTGTTGTGAATATCAAATAAAATAATGCATTTGCAAATATATTGTAAATTTGAAACATTAAAGTAAATATTCGGTGTTACTGTTTTCAAAGATTAAAGCAAATGACTTAGAGCAACCAAACTGTATCTAATTAAGAAAAGACACATGCCAGCTATAGAACAAAATAATGTTCCCACCTGCTTATTGCATTTTATTTTCACAGATTGCTAATTATTTTGTAAAATAAATATTAAGAACAGTGTGGATTCTCTGGCTAGTTCTTAAACAAATGTCATCAACTCATATTGATCAAAAGAGACTGTTAAACTTACTAAAGCGGAGCAAAACAAAATATTACATTGATGCCAATGGCTTGTAGATCTTATATAAAATGTGACTATTTTATAACAGATTTAATGTAAGCAACAAAGCAGCAGCATTGCAAATGAAGTTCCATGCCCCCTGGAATAGGAGCTCCTGGACATTCTTAAAGTGTGGTTAATGCTGAGAAACATTATATTAAATATCCTGTCATCTTTGAATACCCAACAGCAGGGAAAGGGGAATATGGCCTATCAGCCACTTAATTATCTGCAATGTATATGCAAATACTCTGAGTTTGATGAAGTCTGTACATTTCACCTTTAAGCACCACATTAGTAATCCATGAATCCACTACTAATGTTTCTGTGGCATTCAGGCAGCAGTGAAAAATTAAGCAATAATGACTTCAAAGGTGGAAGAACCACAAAATAACTCTGTACCTTTGAGGTCATTTTTACCATTTGAGCACAAATTATATGAGTGCACTTCATTGGCTTTGGCATTTGCAAAGCATTGCTAATGAATAGGGAGGTTATTTAGGAAATGGAGTGCAGGAGGTGGATATAGATAGAACACTAAATTGATTCCAAATATAAAAAGAAACACATTTATTACTTTTAAATGGCCTCAAATGTGAAATCCAGAGATAAAAAAAAAAATTTCAGAAAATCCAGGGAATGCACCAAAGTCGTTCAATCAACATGATGAACTTCAGATGCTTGCTTTTTGTGACTCTTCCTTGGCTCAATGGGAGCCCACAAATAATAATATATAAAAACTTCTTTGCTCTAAAGAGTAGTGTTTTGGAAAGTGCAGTCATATAAGACAAATTATATGACTCCTTAGAACTGTTTAAAAGCAACTTTTCTCTAACTGACTAAAATGTACATTTATACATATTATCATTGTGTTAAAAATATGAAAAAAAAAATGGTCCAGTAAAGCAAATTGGTTCAGCCTTGACTATAAAATTTCAAAATAATAAAAATGATAAGATAAAAATTAATTTGTAAACTATCCAGTGTTTTCAAGTTTTGCAAACCATTAAGCAAAATGGTAAATGCTAAACTTAATAATACAATATTTTGAAAATATTCTATATTATTTAGTTTAATATACAACCAGCAATCTGGTATAGATTAATCCTTTTGATAAGTTACATCTTTACCTTCTGCTTCATTAGTTACATTGTGTTTTCTCACATAAAATATTCTAAATCAGCCAATACACAATGCCAAAGAAATGGGTGTTTTCAATGGATTATAATCATGTCTGATTCTTCCAAAATATCAATTAATAATGTTGTAAAATGATAAACAATAACTTATTTTCATAGTATGCATATAGTAAGTCTACAATCTAATACAACTCAACTTATTATGATATACCTGGGTGCCCCCCCAAAAATGTATGCACATGACTTGTATAACAATAACCTTTTGTTGTTGATATATATTGAGTATTACAATGTTAATACAGTTTTTTCCTTTCTTAAAATGTGTATACTTTTTTTGGTACCCTTTGTAGTTAGATTTAAATTGGATTTAGGTGATATTTTGATATGACTAATAAAATGTGTAATGAAATCTTTAAATAACAATGCCTAAATGTGTAATGAAATCTTTAAATAACAATGCCTAAAGCTCTCAAATTATGTCCTGTAATCATTAAAAAAAATCTGTTTCATATATAAGTATCTTTACAAAATAGAATATGTATTACAAGGTGTATGTATGTGCTAAATGTTATTCTCTGCTGCAGATACTATTAAACTTTTTTGATCATATTGAAAACAATTAAACATACAAAAACATTGCTTGAATTATACAATAAACTTTTTGAGAGACTTTTGTTGATCTGATGTAGCATCATCCCAAAGTTTTATAGTATGTATTGCCTACAAACAAGGGCATGTTCCCATATTACCAAAGTGTTACCATAAAAATCAGAAATTTAATAATGATACATTAATACCATGTAATCCTCAGTCCCCATTAAATACAATTATATCCATAATGTCCTTTATAGCAGAAGTATCTAATCTATTGGGTTGCCAGAAAAGTCATGATGTATTTTTGTCTGCTTTTCCAAGGTAATTTATTTATGTAAAGAACAAGGGTCAATCAATGATATATTGCCCGTTTTGTTTGATAACCTTTTGCCATCTTTCAGTGAGCTTCATAATTAATTGATCATGGAAGAATCTGTCTTTATTTGCGAAAAACTGAACAAGGTGCTGATTTATAGCCTCATCTGAATTGAACATTGTATCACGCAAGGAGTTTCGAAGAGAGAAAAACAAGTGGAAGTCTGACAGCCCAAGGTCAGTTGAGTATGGTGGATGTGGCAACACATCCCATCCAAGCTCCAATAATTTTTGATGGGTGATCAAACTTGTGTGTGGTCTCGTGTTGTCACAATGGAACACAACTCCTTTATAATTAACAAGCTCTAGATGTTTCTGGATGATGGATTCATTCAAACTGTCCAATTGCAGACAGTCACATTTGAATTGATTGTTTGGTTTTTTGATAGGAGCTCCAAAAACATGACACTTTTAAAATCCCACCATACAAAGAGCATAACTTTCCTCTGATGAATGTGTGCTTTTGATGCTGTTTGAGATGAATCATCACGTTGGGACCAAGACCGTTTGAGCACCACATTGGCTTTTTAAATCTTCTATATTCATCTGGCAGCTAGCAAAGATGCTAGAATGACTTCCATTTATGTTTCATTGTTCCCAAATCTTCCCTGAGTCCAAAGTGGCCTAAGAAATGTAGTCCATGGCTATTGTTATAACCAAACAACAAGTTTACATTTTAAAAGGGGAAAACAATTTTTCTTTGTTGGAAATATAGCTATGTGAGTTACACCATAATATATACCTGCCCATTTTGATCAACCACAAATAGATTCTTACCATAGCTTGTGGGTATTATTGTATTATTAAAATAATCCTCAAGTGATTTCAATGCCTACTCTTTTCTCCAACCCACTCAAATCCATTCATCTCTCTTCTAGCACATTGATCTTCCTAATTCTATAATTAAACATATTACTTAACTTTCTATGCATTCAGTGATATTTATCACCTATAGGATAAACCCCACTATCTAAGCATGGTTAAAAATGTTCTCTAATCACTGGCCTCTGACTGTGTTCTCATTCTTCACCTTGGACAACGAAAGGCACACATTTTACCATCTAGTATGTGAACTTGTAATTCTTCACACATCATTTGCTTTTCCTCTTGAGTTATCATTAAAGGTCCAAGTCAGAAATTTATGCACAATATATAAGACCTTTCCTTATACGCATTGATTGGTTTATGCAAAGTGAAAAATGCACTATATAATAGTATATTTCGGTATGCTGGATTATTAAATTTTTAGTACCAAATGATATGTTATTAAGACTCTAATAAGATATACTATGAAATTGTGCTTCATTTACTATATTACACTGTTTCAAATGTCAACATATTTAATATAGAAAAATTGAAAGAATAAAGTGAATCTTGTTATATGAGACAAGAGCCATGATGGTCAAGCCATGATGGTTTCAGCCAATTTTTGCATTCTAATAGTAAATTGCCTATAATGCTATCGCTTCATTGCTTTCTTTATTTGCAATCGACCTGCAACAGAATGGAGTGTAGAACACAATTTTTAACTGTGTAAGAAGAACTGGATCACAGGTAGTATACATAATTGTTAAGCCCTTCAAAATTTGGTATATTTCAAATAAAGTATTATTTTTAGAAATTGTGTAAGATAAATTAATTTTAAGTTTTGATAGGAGCAAGATAATTTTGAGACATGAATACATAAAGCCCTCTGTTCTATAGATGGAAGTGGTGGAATAATAATAATAAAATTTGACCATTTGACACCATTTACATTTACATTTCTATGAGTTCCTGAAATTTATAACATTCTAACTACTTCTATGATCTCCATTTATGAAAATTATAGTTTTACACTCCTGTGAAAAGCCATTCTGTGTGTGTGTGTGTGTGTGTGTGTGTGTGTGTGTGTGTGTTGGCTAAGAGATGCAGGAAAAAGACCCAGAGGTAAATTGGAAATTGTATTTTTGCACTACTTTTAAAAATCATATTACTTTACCTTGTCCTTTCAAACTGATGCATTGTTTCTTGTGAAAATCATCTCTGGTTTTTTACATTTTAATCAAACTTTGTTTCTAAAATACTTGTTATTCTTAATGGATTTATGAAGTCTTCATTCTTTTTTTTAAAATTTGTTTTGTGTTTACTTATGTAAATTTTGGGGAAATTTTACACTCTTCCATTGATCTACTAAGCTTGCCATTTGAGACAATCTTGCACTTTTGAAAGACTTTTAAGGTTTATTTAAACTTTGATGCCAGCACCAAATAATATATATTTTTTAAACATGAATATGCAATATTGTATCCCTTAAAATTTTCTTCACACATTTTGACTGGAAAACTAAACCTCTTTATTGGTAAGCTATCAAATAAAATAACCTTTATTCAGATGCAATCATGTAAGTTTATAAAATTGCATATGCTATGCACATATTTTAATACATAACACTCTTTTTGTGAATTTAAAAGAATTAGAATAAGTGATATTAAATAGCAAAGACTGAGTGTATGTTCATTCATTCATTTATTCATTCATTCATCAAATAAGTCCTGTTTGCCTAAAATATATGGGCAATATGTTAGAAACGGGGCTGTGTTTGGCAGTTTGATAGGGTTTTCCTTTCCTCACTCCATGAGAAGCAAAGTGATACATATAGATCAAGAGTGTCTATGTATGAACATACAATGACAAAAAATTTCCCTGAATATATAGATAATCCTAGTGTTTAATTTATTCCACAAAACTAAAGGGCTGGAGAAGCAAATGATTATAGCTAACACCCAAAAAAAGTAGTTATGTATATTTCCAAAGAGCTTGCAATGTACAGATGAATGTGCTGTCTTATATGGTTAAACAAGCAAGGCAATGACATCTCCAAGCAATGATTTACCTTTAGGGACATATCTAATTATTGCTACATAGTCTTAACTAGAAACAAGAAAATTAATTTAAATGAGAGTAAATGCAACTTTTTAAATTTCTAGTGTGAGAAAGAAAATTGCCTTATTATAAATCATGGGGGGAAATCTGACAATTTGGAAAGAGAGCAAGAGGGTGGAGAAGATAAATGTTGTGCTTCCCGTCTCCCATGAGCATATTACAATTACAACTAAAACATAGAACAATCAACCTGGAGAACCATCGGAAGAATAGCTGAATATAATCCTATAATCCTAAGGATATAAAAAAGAATTTACGTTGAAACTGGTATGAGGGGAGGAGAGCAAAATATGTAGCCTCACATCCATGTGTCACAGTTGAGAATCAACTGGGAAGGGTATCTCAGCTCTGGAGGTCCCCCCTGTGGAATGAGAAACCCCAGTCCTACACCTGGCTCCCCAGCCTAGAGTACTGGTGCCTAGAAGAGGAGCACCCACAACATCTAACTGTGAATAAACAGTGGGGATTCCAACCACCATGGTGAGACAGAGGACTGCTAGAAACCCTGGCATCCCTCTTAAAGGATCTGCACACAGACTCACTTGCTCACAGATACTCCCCCTGGGCCCCAGTAGAAGGACAGGAGGCAGCAGAGACATACAGGAAGAGACTGAAGTGTGTTGCCTCAGGGCAAGGACTGGAGGCACAGTCACCATTCTCCCTGTGTAGAGCCCTTTTCCTGTGCAGGTGGCAGGTGGAAGCCATCATTCCTGTGAACCTCACCCCCCCTACACTCCCACCCCCACCCACACACACATCCAAATCTGAACATGCATTGGCCTGTTGAGCTCCAGTTTTTCCACCCTGGTGACTCCCTGGGATCCTACCCCATCCAACTTGCACACCATTGGAGGTTCTTTCAGTGATTGGCAACAAACGCAGCCCTGACTGTCCCTAGTGTTGTTTCTTCATATTCTCTGGCATGAATAATAAGAAATTGGATATTCACATTCTGCTTTATGATGTTCCTAATTATTAAATGGCCTAATTCTCACAGACATGTAAATAGATGTTCAGTATCAAAAATGAACAATGCTGAAAAAAAAAAAGAACAATGCTGGATTAGTTAAACAAGGTACATTTTAAAGCATTATGTTATGTTATCATGATTAACTTTTTTTTTTTTTTTTTTAGCTGAGCCATCCTGCCACCTGTTGGTAGCTCAACGGCAACTCAGTTCAGGCTGGCATCAAACCGCAGTTGCTCAGAGCTCAGCTCGAACTCTTGAGCAAGCTCTTAACCAACTGCGTCATTCGGCCGGCCCTTATCATGTTTCATATAATACTTTTTTCTTAAAATGTTCTCTAACCAATATTAACAACACCACAACTTTTTTTTTTTTTTTGAATTTGTCATATAATCTTACATATACTATTACTTTTGGCCTATCATAGACATTGCATTGTAGGAGTAAATTTTCTTTACAGTATGCACCTGGGTAGTTTTTGTTTGTTTGTTTGTCAATTATAATTGGATTTCCTTGATATTCTTAGAATTCAATCAATCTTCTTCAATTCTGAATGTATGGTGTTTAGCTTTCATTAAAATTAGAGTTGGTAGGGCCGGCCAAGTGGCACGTTGGTTAAGATCTGTCTTGGGATGCCAGTGAACCTAGTTTGGATCCCACATATGAGGGCCTGTGACACTGCCCTCTACAGCTAAGATGGTGAACAACAGCTTCACTTGGAACTGGGCTGCTATGAGTCCCCGGGGACAACATGGCTGCAGCCCCTGCTAGAGTGGGCTGCCATAGGCTACAGTGAGTGGCCAGCAGCCGGGGGTGGGGGGGTGGGGGGGAGAGGTGGCTGGCAGCTGGTATGAGCTTCCAAGAGCCTCTGTGAGCAGCCATCCAGAGGCCGGCGACTGATCTGCATCACCAGAGAAGAGCGCAATGATGATACCAACATGGGCCAGTGAAGCGACATCCTCCACAACTAGACTGAATAACAAAAGGATAGCAACTTATCTGTTCCCCTTCCTCAGTGCCCAATACTGTTCCCTCCCCCAATTCCCCAATAAAATCTTAAAAAAGAAAAAAATAGAGTTGGTAGTTATGTTTTCTTTTAATAGATGATACAGTTGTTATAGGAAATGGGCTTTATACAAAGGTGGTTAAGAAGGTTCTGGGAGGTTTTTGTCTTCACATCTGATGCTAAAGCTGAATGTCCATCAGGCATGTAGGCAGCAAGGTGAGGGAGAGAAAGAACAGGCTGGAACCCATAAATACAAACTCAAGCCATAGGATAGAGTGAAATCCATGTATGTGTTGGTTGCTTCTAGCTTTGATGGTGTGGGTATCCTTCAGAAACTAGGATTATTAGTCCTGGAGCTAAACACACACAAACCTGGCCCAGGAGTCAGAGAAGTCCTAAGAGGGTACAGTGGAAGGCAGCACAGTAGATGCACAACTACTGCCTTACACCCACCAGATCAATGACAATGGGTATGAGCTACTAAATGACTGCAACTTCACTTCCACCCTTCAAATCTCCACAGGAAACATTCTCATGACCCACTCAAACCAGCGACATACAAGAATGGGAATTTTGGAAAGTGTAGTTTAACGTGGCCAAAGTGGTACAACACAAGGCTACCAAAATGAACCAAAGCAAATACCTTATCCATGGGGATTTTCACTATTCATTATTATTAAAGTAGAGGTATTTTTAGGTGACTTTCAAACGGGCTTTAATAATGATCGATGGTAAGAGAATGTACTGCATTTATTTGGTTTAATATCTTGGAACGATTTGCAGAAGCTAAGTAAATAGTATATCCAATTTTAATGTCTTAAAAATTTCAAATTTGTGCAGGATATATTGTTCTGTGACAGAATAGAGGAGGAAAGAGATTTAATTGTTTGATTAAATAAAGTGTCAAATATTTAGCAAATCTACTGATATAGAGAAACAGGTACTATGACTCCAGGACCAATGATTTATATTCTAAATAATGTGTGATCCAATCTTTTCAGAGGACAGCAGAATTTAATTTAACTCAGAGAAAACTTTTTAATTATAATTTGCAATCATTGTGATGAAAGGGAAATTTTAAAAGGATGAGTTGATAATAGGAGGAAATGAGTATGGTTCAGATTTTTTAATAGAATATTAAGATTTATCAATAATTGAAAGTATTCCTCCACAAAATATCATCAACTGTAGTATATACCCTAGAAATTTTGTAGATATAGTCAATTCCTCCATGAATGTCAGTGAGAAAATACAATTATCATCTATATTCAAGACACTGGGGTGTGTGTGTGTTTGTGTGTGTGTGTGTGTGTGTGTGTGTGTGTGTCTGTGTGTATGGGGTTGTGTGTTGTATGACAGAAATGTAATAGAAGGGGGATAACTTTTCAGTTCTTTCCATTATACCCCTAGGATTAGTAGGTTTGAGGTGCCAGAATATCGAATGAATGCTAGAGAATTTGAAAGGTGAAAAATGTAATATTGTTATTATTGTGCTTTGCACTCATTGGCAAGAACAAGTTACTGGACAGATTCCAAATATTGTCATTCAAAATTGAAAGCAAATATTGGTTCCACTCGCTTTTTTGTAGAAGCAAATAGTGGGAACACTGAGTAAGTTTAAATAAATGGTTTTAATATCTCTCCAGCCGCACCTCTTTGCACAGCTTTTTTTTTTTTAACATATAAGTGCTTACCAAAAACCTTTCAATCATCTCAACATTAAAATTTCCTAAACGAAAATTTTGATTTAATCTTACTATCTCTAGCACTACCAACTGTGGTCTTTCTCCAGGGTCCCTCATCTGCATAAATGGCATGACAATTCACTGTTGCTCTTTGCACTTGAGTCTCCCTGCTCAGTGACTCTCAACTCTAATGAATCTGTCAGCAATGATGATTTTACTTCCAAATATATCTATGTTTGGGCTATTTCTCCCTCTATTTTCATCTTATATGCCATAAGAACTAAAACAACTGGTATAGGGAGAAAATGTCTTACAGAAGTGTGCTGCGCAATTAATTAATTTTTTAAAAATAGTGTTTTTGGTTGTTAGCTTTTTAAAATTGAAAATGCATTGCGATTTACTTTTTCTAAATATGTATTCACCTTCAAAAAACCTAATTTGTATATTCTTTTTCTAAAGAAAGACTCTTTGAATTGGATGAGCTTTAACAACAAGCTCAGGGTTAATAGGGAGTCATCCCATTTTTGGCTCCCAAATAGCTTCTTGAAAGAGAGATATTAGTAGGTGTTCTGTGGAGCACTCACAGTGGGCTCTGCCATTTCACAATTTAGGTAAAATAGAATAATATCAGCAGTGAATGGAGAAAAGGAATTCAGGCTGATAGCTTTCTATAACCTATGAGGTAGAAACAGATAACCATCCACAAAAATATGGGCCCTCTTACTTAATGTATAGTTGTCATTAGGAAAAAGATATACTATATTTCTCAGTTGCCCTTCCCTTTTGGTGTTGTCATGTGACTAATGCTTGTCAGCAAAATATAATCAGTAGTAGAGAATGTAATTTTCTGGCCAAGGCATTTAAACAACAGATAAGCCTTTTTCATGTCTTATGTTTCTCTTACCTTTAAAATTATTAAAACCTATGTACACTGGTATAAAAATATAGGAGGATAGTGAAACTCTAAATCACCATATGGTAGAAAGCACCTTAGTAATTAAAGATGCTAGCTACCACAATGCTTTTGAAATGTCTTTTGAATCTTTTGACCATTAAAACAAGAGTAATGCACTGGTCATTAGGGAGATGCAAATAAAAACCACCATGAGATACCACCTCACTCCAGTCAGAATGGCTATCATCAATAAATCAACAAACAAGTGCTGGCGGGGCTGTGGGGAAAAGGGGACCCTGCTGCACTGTTGGTGGGATTGCAGATTGGTGCAGCCACTATGGAAGTCAGTATGGGGGTATCTCAAAGAACTGGAAATAGAGCTACCGTTTGACCCAGCAATTCCACTCCTAGGTATTTATCCTGAAAAAACCAAGACACTTATTCAAAACAAGTTATGCACCCCTATGTTCATAGCAGCACAATTTACAATAGCTAAGATTTGGAAACAACCAAAATGCCCATCAGTAGATGACTGGATTAAGAAACTGTGGTATATTTATACAATGGAGTATTACTCCGCTATAAAGAAGAATGAAATCCTACCATTTGCAATGATATGGATGGACCTAGAGACTATTATGTTAAGTGAAATAAGTCAGTCAGAGAAAGACAAATACCATATGATCTCACTCATATGTGGAATCTGAAAAACTGTATGAATGAGCAAAGTAAACAGAAACTGTCTCATAGATATAGAGGAAAAATCAGGGTTGCTAATTGGGAGGGGAATGGGGATGAGGGAGAAGGGGAAGGGATTAGACAGCAAAAATAGGCAACTACAATATTGCCACTGGGATATGAAAAACAGTTTGGGGAATATAATTAATAATGTTGTAAATATTCTGTGGAATGTCAGATGATCATAGGTCATTTCATGGATGGAGTAGAGGTTTGATCACTGCACTGTATTACTAAAGCGGAGGTGGTATACCTACTGTAATTGAATATATATATAGATAGTCACGGGATGTGGATTATACTGTGGAAGAGAGTCAGAGGAAGAGTAATAGATATATATGCTATGCGGGGGGAGTGGGGTGGTGAATTGGGGATGGGGGGTTGTAACTTTGAGGGGTAAAATGTATAACTATTGCACTATGTTGTACACCTGAAACTAATTAAAAAAAATAAAATTAAAAAAAAAAAAAAAAAAACAAGAGTAATGAAATAATATAAAAATGTTGTAAACAGAGCCTTGTATAACATAGTCATCTGAAAAATAAAATTAACTATGTTTAAATTTTGTTTCTTATGTAATTTTTATAATCTCACTCTTTCCTCATTTTTTTTTTTTTCTAAATCGACTTTATTTTTTTAGAGCAATTTTAGGTTACAGCAAAAGTGATGAGAAAGTAATTTCCATATACTTTCTATCCCAACACATGCTTAGCCTCCCCTATTGTCAACATCCCATACCACAGTGGTACATTTGTAACAACTGATAAATCTACATCAACACATCATTCTTACCCAAAGTCCATAGTTTACATTAGAGTTTCACACTTGGTGTTGTACATTCTATAGATTTGGACAAACATACAGTGACATATAGCCACCATTGTTGTATCATAGAGAATACTTTTACTGCCCTAAAAATCTCTGTGTCCCCTCTATTAGTCCCTCCCTTTGCCCTTTGCAGCCATTGATCTTTTCCACTGGCTCCAGTTTTGCTTTTCCTAGAATTACGTATAAGTTCAACCATACCTTGTGTACCTTTTCCAGATTAGCTTCTTTCACTTACTATTATGCATTTGTTTCCTCTATGTCTTTTCATGCGTTGATAAGTTGTTTATTCTTAGCACTGAATAATGTTTTGTTGTCTGGATATACCACAGTTTGTTTATCCATTCACCTATTGAAGGACATCTGGGTTGCTTCAAAGTTTTGGAATTATGAATAAAGTTGCTAAAAACATCCATGTGGTTTTATATGGACATGAGTTTACAACTTATTTAGGTAAACATCATGTGGCCTCACAGCAGCCTTGCCGTCTGCCTCCCTGCATTCACCCATAACAGCAGGGCCTCACGGGGACAGGATACTCACTATGTCTATGGCAAAATCCCATGGGACCCTAAGAGAGAGGGCGGGTCAGTCAATGACAGGCAAGACCCTACATATGTGCAGGATTCCAATATAGGTGTGAGATCCTATATAAAATATGCGCATCAGGGAGGCCTAAGCCAGGCGCCTTGGGAGGGTTCCTGGGAGGAATCACGGAGGTGAAGCATATGGGGCCTAAGGGCCTGTTAATCCTTTTCTGCAGAGCTTACAGCCTGCAAAGGAAAAGATAAATCTTCCCAAGAAGCTAACAGCAGTCCTCCTTGCATTCTTACCTCAAGGTGTCATAGTGAACCATTATCTGTCCCCATAGGGGGCAGGGCTGCATTGATCAAAGGGTCTTTTGGCTGGGGCTGTCTGTGAGGCATAGGGAAATTTGGCTAAATCTTGGGTGATGCATGTGATTTACAGTCTTTGGAAAGAGCAAAGCCCCTTCCCTGTTTGTACTCAATAAAAGCTGCAAACTGACCAGATTCAAGGCTCCTGTCCATCAGACAGAGTCCCCTGGCTCACATTGCTTTTTAAACTATCCCTGTCTCTTGCTCTTTATTTCTTTTTCTGAGTCCCCGCTGGTCCTCTTGAGGAAGCTAGACCCAGCCGCGAAGAGACGCAACAAACATCAAGGAGTGTGATGATTGGATTTTATGATAAGAATACGTTTAGTTTTGTAAGAACTAACAAATTGTCTTCTATAGTGGCTGTACCATTTTGCATCCACAAAAGCAAGGAGAGTTCATGTTGCTTCACATTGTTGTCAGCATTTGGTGTTGTCAGTATTCCAGATTTTGGCCATTCTAATGTGTAGTGGTATCACATTGTGGTTGTTTTTTAATTTGTAATTCCCCAATGACATATGATATGAAGTATATTTTTATATGTTTATTTGTCATCTACAATTCTTCTTTGGTAAAGTATCTGTTCAGGCCATTGGCCCATTTTTTAATCAGGTTGTTCATTTTCTTGTTGTTGAGTTTTAGGAGTTCTTTGTGTATTTTGAAAACAGCACTTCATCACATATCTTTGCAGATATTTTCTCCCTGTCTGTGGCTTGCCTTCTCAGTCTCTTTACAGTGCCTTTGCAGAACAGAAGATTTTTTAGCTTTAATGAAGTATAGTTTGTCTGTTATTTCTTTTCTGGATTACACATTTGGTGTTATATTTTAAAAATCATCTACGTACCCAAGGCCACCTAGATTTTCTCCTATGTTATTTTCTACTTATATAGTTTTTGTTTTACATTGAACTTTATGAGCTGGTTTTTGCGAAAGATGTAAATCTGTGCCTAGATTCCATTTTTTTTTTTTTTTTTTGCATGTGGATGCTCAGTTTTTCCAGCAGCATTTGTTAAAAAGACTATATTTGCTCCATTGTATTGTCTTTACTGCTTACCAAAAATAAGTTATGGGGGACTATTTTGGGCTCTCTATTCTGTCCCATTTATCTACTTGCCTCTTCTTTCACCAGTACACTTAGATTATTGCAGCTCTATATTAAATCTTAAAGTCAGGTAGTCTCAGTTCTTTGAGTCTGTTGTTCTTCTTCAGTATTGTGTAAGCCATTCTGGGTATTTTGCTTCTTTATAAAACTTTAGAATCACTTTGTCAATTTCTATAAATAGCTTGCTGAAATTTTGATTTGGATTGCATTGAATCTAAAAATTAAGTTGGTAAGAACTAACATCTTGACAATATTTAGTGTCCCTATCTATCAATATAGAATAGCTCTTCATTTATTTTATTTTTCTTTGATTTCTTTCATCAGAGTGTTGAAATATTACCAATTTAGGTCTTTTACATATGTCATTAGTAAATTTATACCTAAGAATGTAATTTTTGGCATTGTGTTTTTAATTTCAAATTCTACTTGTTCATATCACGTTAATAAGAATGAGTTGAGTTTTATATGTTAACCAAGTATCCTTCATCCCTGTTATAATTGCTTACTACCATATTTTGCTATGTATAATGCACACTTTTTTGCCCAAATCTGTGAGGGAAAAATAAAGATCTTCATTATACATGGGTAGCACTATCTGTATCTATATAAATGTTTTAAATTCTTTTATTTATGCTTCTGAGTTAAAAGTGTAACTCTAGAAATCAATAATGATATCCATATGCAAAATAATACCATGGAATACGATAATTGGTTTTGTTGAACTTACAATGAACTTGCAAAGACGAAGAGTTCTTGGCTTTTTGTGATGCAAAAATATCGGAAGTTTGTTAATGGTACATAAATTTTTTGTACCTTGTATTTGTTCTTGTGTTTTATAATTATTTGTTACATAAAATTTCTTGTTTCATAATATATTAGAAAAAAATGAATGCTAAAATGTCTTTATAATACAAAAAAGTACCTAAATAAAAACAAATAAATATTTGAATTAAAAAATTGAAACAAAAGAATTTTTTCCCTGAACGTTTGGGCCAAAAACATGGTTGTGCATTATACACAGCAAAATATGGTAGTTCCAGGAGAAAATTTTTGTCAGTTCTTTTGGATTTCCTACATAGTCGATGATATCATCTGCAAACAGACATAGTTGTTTGTTTGTTTTTTTTCTTTTTATTTTTAGGGGGCAGTGTCACTGGCCCTCACATAAGAATGCAGGGAGAAAAGGTATATCAATAGGTCATTTCACAGGCAGGCTGCCAGAACCTGAAGCAAGGGGTTTACACCCTTTTTCTGCTCTCCCTGATTTCTCCCATGACACTCACTTGCACCCACAGGTACCCATTGGCACCCACGGGCACCCACTAGCACCCACGCAACCTCATCTGGCTTGAGTTGTTTCTCTCTCTTGAGAAAACTTACCCATCTCTGACTGACTGGCCATCCTTTAGTGCCAAGTGGGGATATATACAGTAAGCATCATATTGAAGTTATGATCTGTCATCATGGAGAGGTGTATGGAGGCAGACAGTCAGGCTATAATGCGACAATCTCTGTCTTCCCCTGTCTCTGTGTCTTTCTCTCTCTTTCTCACTCTCTCTCTCTGTTTCATATACGTATAGATAATTAAACTCAGACACATGAAAGGTATTTGCAGACATCAATGACACTTAAATAATTTATCATGAAATTTATAAGGGTAAAGACATTGTCTTACGTAAGTACAATATCATCATATCTAAGGAAATTAATAATCATATATTATCATTTACTCTCCTATTCAGTTAAAATATTACCCCCTCTCCCAAAAATGCTTTCTGAAGGATTCAATCAAGATTTATAAATTGTATTTATTTGTAAGGTTTGGGGTTTTTTTGTGGGTTTTTTTGGTAATTTTAAATCAGAGAAAATAACATCATGTATTTTGTTTTTCTTGACACTGACTTTCAAAAGTTTCACCTATAGGATATGTCCCATTGTTGCTTCATGGTGTAATTTAATTAATTATAATATCTCATGTAATCTATATAAAAATGTGAGAAGGTTAATAAATTCACATTAATCCTAGCTGATTATAAATAATTCCTATTCCTATGTTTGCTATACTGGTATTAAGAAGAATAAGTTTGCACAGTTGATCAAGGTGATACTCACTAGATCTTTACAGTATACAGCTACATTATTCCTTTTGTGATTCCTTAAAGGATCTGTGGGAAGATGCTTTTAGATACTATTAATATCCTAACTTCCAAGTCTAACATTCAGTGCTTTTAGACCACATTGATATTCCTTATGAAAATAATTTATTGCATTGTAGGATGCAAAATAGTGATTTTTCTAGTTACTTTTTTCTGATTAATTACCTGGTGCTATTCTGTTAAAAAAGAAAAAAAGAAAGAAAAGTTTTATTACTTCTTCACTTTTCTAATTCCTTGTAAGCATTTTTTAAGTTCATTGGTTCGTAATCAATTATGATCATTATTTTCATTGCTTACATTCCAGATTTGGCCCTTGAAAGCCCTGTTTGTCTTAGTTCCTTTATACTTTTGAAATGAGGCTGTCTCAAGGCACTTCTTGAAAGTCTATGGTGCACCTTGTACTTTCCTTACACCAGAGCTAGAATAACAATTTATCTAAGAGACTCGGTTCCTGTTAGTAGTCACAGGCAATAGTAATTACTAGGTGAGCACTTTGTAACCAAAATGACATTGTTCTAGCTTATTCCAGTGAAGTAACATAATCATATGCACACATATCATACTTCATACTACTGTTTCTGTTTTATATTTAATGTTACACAGTTGTATTGGCTGCTTTTATTGTGTAATTGTATCTTTTATAGTGATAATCATATTTCTTAAACATCAACACATTTGCTCATGTGCTTTTTCCTGTAATTTTTATAAAACAACATCAAATGTCATTATTAATTTTACTATTAACATACAAACTACTAAGCAACATTTAATATTTCCTTCATCATTTCAATGTGCTGTGCAGTTGGGGTTTTTTTTAATGTTCAGTTTTATAGCTTGTTTTCTTTTTCTATTTGCTTTAATTATATTGTTTTTGTATGTAAAATATTTACTTATTTGAAATATGAAATATTGAAAAACATGCTCAGAGGATTTCACTCTCATTCATAACTTCTGCAACCTGCTTTCTTTAAGGGGCCATTTTCATTAGTGTCTGGACTCTTTGAGTAGACTTTTGCAAATATAAATGTATGTATGTATGTACTGTGGTTTTTTACAGATACTATATATTAAAAATAAAATATATTTTTCTTTCTGTATTAAGATAACACAAAATGTTTAATTGTTAAATCAGTCTTAACATGGATTATAGATCTTAGTTCCAATTCACATATGACTCAAAGGACATAAGCAAAAGCAAGATACTAGCCAAGTGTTCTTCCTCTGAAAAGGTGCAGGACCATCTACAGCTCCCAGTTTGTTTTCTCTCTCGTAGTAGGACATATCCTGCTTCATGTTTATCATGCAAGGATTAATTAATGAATGTGTAGTGGGCTTGAAAAGAAATCATTTCAGCTGTGAAACATTTCCTTTTGTATCTTACTCATTACATAGCCAGCCATCCATGCTTCATTAATTCATATATTCTGGTTTATTTACAACAAACAAAATAAATAGACCATTCATAGCCTTCTAAAATATTTTCACAGATAAGATTCTTCATTGCCTTTCTGCTAGTAAGTACCATTAGTATGTTTACCAGGAGTTCTTACAATGTTCACAAGGTGGGGAGGGGTAAACATACCATCTCATTCTTACCAGGACTCCCCTGTGAAGGGACAAAAATTATAGGTCTGTGGTTAATAAAAACTTTTCCAATTGTACAAATAAAATATCAAGCATATTATATACACTGTGATTTGCTTTTGCTCTTAGCAATATTATCTAGAAATCAATCATGTCATTTTACAGAATTAAGATTGCTATGTTCTTGTTCAGTTGTATAATTTTTTGTTCATTAGTTTATTAAGCCAGTTTCCTATCAATAGTAATTTTAGTTGTTTCCTGACAATTATAGCTTGCCTGTCTGTTTCCATACACTTCTCCATAAAGACAGATCATTACATCAACATTATGCTTACTGTATATATCCCTATTTGGCCCCAAAGGATGGTCAGTTAGTCAATGACAGGTAAGATCTCTCAAGGGAGGTGTGACCTAAGCCCGCGGGTGCCCGTGGGTGTCCGTGGGTACCAGTGGGTGCCAATAGGAGGAATCATGAGTTGACAGAAATATTGTGTTAACCCCTTGCTTCAGGGTCTGGCAGCCTGCCTGTGAAATGACCTATTGATGTGATAATATCTGTCCTCTGTGCATTCTTATCAGTAAGCCTTGGCAGGGGAAGTTTCTGTCTCTTAAGAGGTGCATGACAATAACCTCATGGGACCTCTGGTAATGGCAGTTTGCAGGCAAGGGAAATTAGGCCCGGATATTAATTCTTGGGTGTGAGACCCACAGACCGTGGAAGCTACATCGACCCTTGCTTATGTGTAAGATAATAAAAGGAACAGTCAGGCCCAATTTGGGGCTTCCCATCCATGAGGCGGAGGTCCCCTGGTCCTTAACTGTATTCTCTGTTATTTGTGTCTCTCTCTCTTTTTTAATCCTTCGCCGTCTCTTCTCTACTCCCACCTACCCTGTTGTGCGGGATGCAACAGTTTCCAATCTTTTGCTAATATAAATGGTAATATATATATATATATATATATATATATATATATACACATATATAAGTTATATAGTTGTGATGTTTATAATAGAGTCCTTAATTGGGATGGATCAGCTAAATGTCAAATAACAATTGACATACATATATGCATTACAACATATGTATCTTCATATAAATATGTATATATATGATTTATGTAAATTATGTAAATACAGTCATATATATTAGATATTGCCAAATCCTTCATCCTTAGGTGGTGTATCATTTCATTTCCCTAAATGTGAAAGAGGGCCTGTAAATCAAAGAGAGGGCCTGTTTTCACAAGACCTATCAACAGGTTATTAGTCTACTTTTTGAGTATTTTTGAATTTCTGGCTTCAATGGTCAACATTAATCATTTGTATGCCATATTTATATTGACTTATACACATTAGCTTACTGGATTATGAGAACACATTTCAGGGATGTTATAGATGGAATCTATACATTGGAAAGAATCTGACCTTTGAGAATAGAAATTGTGATCACTGAAGTCAATGGAGATTGATAATTTAAAGGTTTTCCCATCTCCATTCAGAGCCAAGAGCTTTGAAATGTTTTTTCAATGAAAGAACCACTTCTATTTTGTTAGGAATTTCTCTGGGTTTAGAAGAGTAAAGCTCTCTCATACATAAATGGGTTTAACCCATTCTGGATAATCATTCCAATATTGCTTCCAAGGACATATTCAACTGCATTAAGATTCATGACAAAGTTACAAAGAAGAATCACTTTCACTGAATTGAACTTATGTAAATAGTAAAGCAAGACAGGTCAGGATAAAAATTATTGTTAATGTAATATCTATGATTTAATCTTTTGTACAAAAGAAAATGCTACTGAATTTCCATCTAACATTTATTTGTGGAAGAAATTTATTTGATACACTTAGAGTATTGGTCCATTTGATATATTTTAAAGGTTTTTGCATAAATCCATTTTTACCAAGACTAAATGCTTAATAAACTTTTTTTATTTAGGAAAATGATATAGTACTAAAAGGCATTTATCTATGTATTACTTAGATCAATCTCCATGCCCCTAAATTTGATATATCTATATATATCTTGAAAAGTTCTCACATTCAGGGGTCTTCCTTATATTATCAACAGGCTTCTCATAATTTTGATAAAAGTTTAGTGTCCAATTCAGGAAGGACGATGCATATGAACAACTTCAAACCTTTTTTTTTTTTTTTTTTTTTTAAGAAATAGTATCCAACATTTATAAAATTAAGAACATCAAAATTCATATCATCCTTTCTGCTGTGTTTGGTTCTTTCTCTTGATTGTCTCATAATGGGTACAACTTTAAGGTATCTTTGCAAGTACTATCTGGTTTTGGTTATAAAATTAAGTAGAATGATTAGTTTGCAATTAAACATTTTTCAACAAAAACACTTGAATACTAAATGGTTCTAGAGTAACCTGATTAAAATAAAGTGCATATAATTGTTCAGGTAAAAATTTAGGAAAACAGTGCTTAATGTTAAAATAACAAATGTTTTCTAATTCTATGAAGAGGTAAATATGATTTATAAATTAGGTAAATACAACTTATTCCTTTTTTGTTTTCTAGGTGATGTACAGGACAAACAGTATAAATGTTGTTTCTCTTTTTGGGCCTCAATAAATTTACTTTTATTTAGTTGGAACTTATAGCAACATCTTTGAAAGCCAAGCATTCATAGCCAATAACATATATCTTATTAAGTGCACATGCAAGAAACTGGAAAATCTATAGTGAAAAAGCTTAAAAGTCTATTTCAACTACTGAAGTCAATGACACAAACCTTATCCTGTAACATCAGCATCGAGTTGTATGGGGCAGGGAAGTCAGAGAAAATGTCCTTTGAATAAATAAATGAAGCTGTAGTAAGTTTTGCTTCAGAATGCAAATTACTGTCATATGCACTCACACACTCTGCCTCCCCCTTACACTTTCCACTGGTGTAAGAGAGGTAACAGAGTAAATCAGTTCTAACCAAGCTCTAAGTTTTAGCAACTATCTTTACACTCCATCCACTCTTGTCATTCTAAGATAAACCAATTACCTATTAGTTCCCTGTAGCATTAAAATGGTAAAATATTTACTTGTGTCAATGAAGATTTAATTTAGACATTCATTATTGTAATAAACCTAGAGCTTCTTCTTGTTGTCTATTAAATATTTCCAAGTCAGCCTTATCAAATATTAGTTGAGCCTCTACTCTGTGAATGTTTAAGAATGAGAAACAAAATGGTGATCAAGGCAGCAAAATGCAGGTACTATGAAATCACACTAAACAAATTTGAGTCCACCAAGGAAAGGGAACTCAGTATGGTGGCTGCTTGCATTTTCAAATGGAGTGAGAACCATAAGTGAGACAGCCATTAGACCTGGGGAAAATTATTGTACTTATTTCCACAAAGATTTGTTTTATTTCTCATTAAATAATTTGAACAGTTTTTTTTAACATTTTCTTTCCTTATGTTAAATACTATTAAAACACATCTATATGCATATTTACATCTATAGAAAACAGAAAAAGATACAGATACACACACACACACACACACACACACACACATATATACATCTATATACCACTGCTGCTTCCACAAACACATGACTTTTCTCTTTCAGATTCACCTTGTAATTGAGTTGAATTGTTTAGTAGAAATACAATCACTATTTCATAATGTAATTTTCATTAAAACATCTATATCAAGAGTACACTATAAGTGAGTGAGTGTGTGTATGAGTGTTTATAATACACATAGTACTAATAGAAGTGTGGTAATGTGGAGAACAAGATAGGATGTTTGCCCAGCCCATTTAAATTATGGGAAAAAAAATTCATCAAAGCAACACTTTTATAGGTTAAGAATATAGGCTCATATACCATGGGTGCCTAAAAAATGTATACAAGTGGACAGACACTGTGATCAACGTTGCCCAAACAGTAGTTCGCCCTAATCAGAAGTATCTGGACGCTGATGGTAACCACTTTGAGCACCTCTTGTAATTGCAGAAGTCAAACATGACTTGTATTCATCTTTTGTTATTTGTATACCAGTATATTGAGTATTACAATTTTAATACAGTTTTCCTTTCTTAAAATGTGTTTATATGTTTTGGCACCCTCTGAATAATACTTTGGTCAGTGTTACTTTGTAGTACCTAACATCAAAATTCATAGTGTGTCTTTATTTCAAAGTCTGTTTTCCTTTGTTTTTATAAGTATCTGTCCACTCTTTGTGATACAATCAACATCCTGCATCTAATGCAAATAATTAGTACATGAAATATAAGCAAACCCCCCCCCGAAAAAACTTAAACAAACAAACAAACAAATAATTATTTATGAGAGAGAGACTGATATCTGTTGGCACACTGTTTCATTTGTGACATTTTTTAGTTTTCTATGTTCCATGAAAGTCAGTTTGACTTAGTGGACTAATCACTGTATTTAAAATCAAGGGACCTGAGTTTAATGGCTCCTACTCTAACCAGTTATACAGTATCAAGTACCTAATTACTATCAATGAATTTCATCTCACCATGGAAGTCATTGGGAATACCACTTATAACATGTTAATAGCTGGGAGAGTAACTTAACCACTTTAACTTCACCTTAATCATCTTTTTTTAAAACGGGCGTCTATTTTTTTTTTTTTTTAAAGAAGGCAGTGTCACTGGCCCTCATATGTGGAACCTGAACCGGGCGGGGCCGCTGGCTTCCCAAGCCAGTGCTTAACGACCGCGCCACTCGGCCGGCCCTGGCGTCTATTTTTTTATCTGTCCTAAAATACTATGTGTTCTTCAATTTTTTTGTTTTAAAGAAAATATACAAATATTTATATTATAAAATTAGTAACTCTCATCCTGTTTTAATAAAAAGAAAAATAAAGTACATTTTAAATACCCAGTGAAGTTTTACAACTTAACTCAATTGTTTGGCAATATGAACTCACCCTTCTTTGCCTTTCCAATTGTTTTTAGTGTACCAGTGGCTAACGTCTACTTAGACTAACATTTATTGACCCACTTGCATCTGGTAACACTCTGCTTTCTGTTTATGCCTAATTACGTTATCTACTCTCTTTAAAATGACATGGTGAGTTAGAGTAATGGCCCCAAACACTATTATATCATTTGTTTAAGGAACCCTAGACAGATAATTAATATAATTCTCCATAGGTCGAAATCTAGAAGGCTAAAAATCTATAACTTCACCCAAGGGCACCTCTGAGGAGCTGAACTCTGTCCACACAGGCAGTTACAAGAATCTCATAATCCTTTATTGCTCTATTCTGAATATTGCACCGAAACACAAAACTTTGTGTTTCCATACATTCTATTCATACAGTCTCAAATTATACATCACTTCACTATAGCTTGGCACAGGCATCCATCATTTTTGTCCTAAGTGTCTCTATCAACAGATACTATTTTAATACATTTCTTTATAAACATTTACTTTTTAGAGAATATGACTTTAACTTGCATGTTAAGATAAAAGAGATGTTAATAAAAAACAAATAAAAAACTCTATAAATCAAAAGATTTTTATCCATCACATTTAAATTTAAGAAACCTCATCTTATAAAAAACATATTTTAGCATAATTTTCAATGCTCAGGATAAACTCTTAATAAGGTGCATTTACTGTTTATCATAATTTCTGATAAAAATGATAAATAAGGGTTTTAAAAGTAATAAAGTTTTGTTAGAAATAGGATATTTTCTCAATTATTCATTATATAATAGAGAAATGTATCCACACCTTTTGTCATGTAATTTCCACTATGAATAGAGAATTTTCCCCTGCTCCCTTGATGTTAGACTTGTAGAGCAGTCAATTAATACAGCATGACAAATAACTATAGCTTCCAGGTGTGGATATGCATCAGAAAAGCTGACCTGCTTCCTGTGGGCAAACCATTCAGTGACCACATGGAAGACTTGGGACAGAAAATGAGAACTGTATGCAATATATTGTAACTGAGGTGAGGTGTTGTCAGTTTAATACCACATCCAACCAGTTTCACAGTACTGATAGAGTGAAAAAAAATGAGCAGAGGAAGTGAGATAGGTAAAGGAGGTGTGTGGTTCACCCCTTACACATAGAAATCAGCTTATAATTTATTTATACTAAATATAATATGTTACAGAGCCTCCATGATGTTCTTTTATAAGAAAAACTCAACAAAGAAAGGTTAAAGTTTCCAGCTACATTTCACACTGCAGCAATTGGTCCCAAAGCTGTAACGGATATTTTATCTTCTCTATTCTCTCCTTTCCATTTTAGATTCTCTTCCCTTTTGGCTAGGTGACAAGTTTTTTGTTTTTGTTTTTGTTTTGTTTTGTTTTTAAATCTCAAAACATTAAAACTCAGTCATTTTACTCTTGTAAGCTGGAGTTACTGATATTGTCATTCATGATAATTACTGGACATGGAAGTACCAAGAGACATTTCATGCATTCTCTGTCTTCCACTTCAGAGTTCCTCTTTTTATTGTGTAATGGCAAACCAATCTCCTCTTTATTATAAAAGTTAATGCCACCTACCAATATAGAAAATCATTTCTTAGTCTTTGATCCACTACTATGAGAAGATCCAAAAAAATCAGAGGTAGTCATAACCTCTGAACAAATACAATATTTACTATGTCTCTTGCTAAAAGTAACACTGTCTTCCCTTGCATTGAGATTAAAGTATGGTTTGTGATTAATCAGTACACTGAATGTTTAAATTAAAAAAATATATGTATTACAGTAAAAGACACATTGCCATTTATCTTCCTGAAAATACTCCCCCTCACTTCAAACACTCTTACTCCATCATTCTTGCCACCTTCTGAAGCAGTTCTGGAAGTCCTCTTTCATGAGTGTCTTTAGTTGTGCTATGGTGACCGCCTTGATATCATAAATCATTTTGACTTTGGGGAAGAACCAGAAGTCACATGGTGCCAGATCCAGTGAATAAGGTGGATGAGAACATACCATAATATTTTTATTGGACAGAAATCGCTGTGGACCAGAAGCAATGTGTGACACGGAGCATTGTCATGATGGAAGATGATTTACTGCATACTTTAAAAGACACCTTCTCTCAACTGTAGCTCATACCTGACTGACTGCACTGAAGAAGTTGAAACTTGTCACACATTGTTACTAAGGCTTAATGTGCCACTTCCCATATTGAAGATCCCTGACTTTCCCTTGGGTGGCACTGGGCAGCAGCACTCACCATATTTGTTGATCACAACATGGAAAGTCTTTATGTCACACACATCGCTTAAGTTTACCAGTTTATTATAAAATAATATAATTCAGAAACAACTAAGGGAAAGAAATGCATAGGGCAAGGTATAAGGAAAGAAGGAGGAATTTCCTTGTTCTTTCTTGGTGGGCCACTCACCCCAGTGAATCTCTATGTGTCTGCCAACCTGGAAGCATTTTGAATTCCTGTTGTTTTCTTTTGTTTTTGTTTTTTTAATGAAGGCTCCATTACCTTGACATGGTTGATTAAATCATTAGCCATACATGATGGATTCAACTTCCAGCCCCTCTCCTCCCAGAAGGTCTGGGGCGGGACTGAAAGTTCCAACCCTCTAATCATCGTTAGTTTCCAGGCAACCAGCCCTCATCCTTAGATTACCTAGGAGCTCTCTGTAAGTCACCTCATTATCCTAATAAAAGACACCTTTATGGCTCTCATCACTTACGAAATTCCAAGAGTTTTAGGAGCTTTGTGTCAGGATTTTATTTTATTATAAATCACATCATTGATGCCAATTATCTTACATTTCCCAAATAATTGGAGCCTGTCTCAGACGGTAACCCATGCACAACTGGTTGACCCAGCAATATCTACACTAAAAATATGGGCCCAAAGTATGTGAAGCAAAGTAATGCATATATTTTCTAGTGTTTTGTCTATAGGAAGAATTAAACTTAGCTATTAAAAAGAAATTATTAGTAGTATTATAATAATGGCTCTTAACTGCAAAATAGCAAATTAGCAATATGATCCTTCCTAGCCACAGCGGGAAGCACAGAAAATCAATGAAGATGCATACTAAAATTTTGGATTTTATTCTCAAATTAATATACTTTTAAATTGGGCATTTAAATAACTTATTTTAAAGAAGAAGTACGACAAAGATTACATTAAACTATTTTTTCCTTTACAATTTGTTTGTATCTTCTTTACCTAGTGGAATAACACTAAAACATAATTTATATTATGCAATTGTCCTCTTAAAACTTATCTGATAAGTCCTATTTGCTAATCACCTCACTCCTAAAATTTCTTCTGTAATAGTACTGAAATACTAGTTTTGTGACCTTCACATTATTTCCTTTCTCAGTGCTTTTGAATGTAATATTTATCTAGTACTCCCTAAAGCCCATGCCTTACCCTTATTAGTTTTTTTTTAATTAGAGATTATATCATTCCTTTTAATAAACCAGAGCCAGACATACTCTCTTTGCTTTCTAATATGTATATATCATTTAGATAAATTGTTGCAGTGATTTTATTAAATAATGATTTTATTAAACCGTTACATACATATCCATGTTTCCTATTAGTCCATTTTAATGGCATTATCACACTATATTTATCTTATTTCGATTGTAATGGCAAGTTCTAAGTATATCTTGTGCTTGATTCTAACAAATACCACACATTTTATTTTTCTTCATGGATATACATTGGATATTCACAATCTATTTCAGAAAACTAGACATGTACTCTTGTAATAAATGCCTTCACAAGGGAAGTTTATGACTTGTTTCAGGGAAGAAGGGCACATAGGTCAGGGGGGAAGTCAGAGTGAGTTTCTGCTTCTATTTTTATAATAACTTTTTCGGCTTAAGATACTTAATATGCCAATGTGCCATATTTCAGGGTAGTGTACTCCAAACCTCATCTGTATATTGACACTTTCCCTGTTCTATATGAGTTTTTAGGTCCTTTGAAAGGAATTCAAGCTTTCCATATATGACTGAATTTCTGGAATGCAAGAAGGCATTTCTCTAAGGGAACAGTTTAAGTAAGCCTTTTCTCTACTTTAAGTAAAACCTATTTTAGCTTCTTTAGCTTGAAGTCCTAGCCAATCATGTCTTAACTATTGTATTAAGCTTCAACCCAGCCATAGCTTAATGATTAAACCATCACACTGAACCCTAAGTCCCATAGTTATATCTACCCACACTGGTAAAACCTAGAGGCAAATTTGGGGACAATGGCCACTGTAAACTACATAGATAAAAAGTCTATATGTCCCAGAATGTATCTTCTTATTTTCAACTTTCCAGGATTCCAAGCCATTTCTTCATGTGCTGAGGACACTGTGTGTCTTTCTGTGTGGTGTGTGTGGATTGCATGGGAAAACATGTTGCCAGTTAACTATCCATCACTCCTACATTCTGAGACAAGTTTATTCTAGGCATAAGGAGTTAGATGGAAATCAACAACTTAATTTAACTTGATAAAACTGAGTTTGAGGTAAGAACTTGAACCAAAACCTAAAATGCGAATTCTTCCTCTTTCCTCTGTGAATGGAATCTTAGTGTTCAGTTTTAGAAAGAGCAATTGGAAAAAAGTAGTCTTTCCCCATAACACAAATGATAAGTCCCATCCCAGTGACTATATCATGTTGTTACTGGGAATGGTGTTTGTAACTCCACTCTTGTCTTCTTGAAGGAAAGAATTCAGTCAAGAGACAGAGTTTGTGCAGCAAAGGATAGCAAGAAGTTTATTAGTAAAAGTGAGTACTCCCAGACATGGAACAAGCTGACCCAAGAGAGGGAAGCAGCCTTGCCTTACACTGTGTGAGGGTTTTTGTCTCTAAGGGTAGAATTGTCTCCCCCTCTCCCTTTGTATTATCTTTCCCTCTTTTTGCTGAGTTCTTCTGTCCTCCCCGCTGGTTCTCAAGGTTGTTTCTCAGGGTGTAAGTGTAAACCTGCTAATTTCCTATGATTATTAGAGAAGCTCATTAAAAATGGTTCTGAGAAGCAGGATGTATATTCTGAAAGGCCGTATGGTTTTGCTCCCTGTCCAGTATTTTTCTTTCTTCTAATGACATATCTTGTTTTCAATATCTTGCTGAACAAGCAAGGTGTTTGTATTCCAAGTGAGAGCAGCTGCAAGAGGCCTCCTAATTGGGGCTAGTTCCCTCTTCCTCCTGCTCATTTTTACCTTTCTGTCTACCCTATCAATATCACAGAGAGAAAAGCAAGAAAAAAAGTGCAGCCTATATATGGTAAAGGAGTTCACAATGAATGCAAGAGAAACCATTCTTCTCATATTTTAGCCAAATAACCCCAATAACTATTGCATGGAATGTGGAAAATCTCCACCACCTGAGGGATAGTGGTTGCAAGATCTGATAACAAGAAAAAGTGTGCATCACATCCTACACAGACACTGACATTAAAAGGTTATACAGACATTTTGAAAAGACTTGAGGGTAATTTTTCCATAGTAGGCTGTTATGATTGATTATGACAAAAATATATACGATGTTTTTGTTAATCTATTTAATTGCTGATAGATAAATTTGGAAGCTGTATTTCTACATGCATATTCCGTTTACCTCCAAAATTATTGAATATAAAATGCTTTTTTTGGAACTACTACTAACTTTGATATGCACATATGACTTCACCTCATAAATTTCCTTTTTATTTTTTTTTTTTTACTTTGGTATCAATTACTTAGGTGATTAATGATGTTTTACCTTTTTTTTACCCTTGTCGACTTTGGGTCACTTCTTTCCACCAATTTTTCCCTTTGAATTTCTTTCATGTTTCTTGTAAATATTCCTTACTGTCTTAAAATACACACTGTTATTCATCTCCATTATATTTAAATGACTCCCGGAAAGCAGACTTTTAACTTCAATGAATTTTTTTCCCTATGTTTCCAAATAGCCCACTCAAAACATTACTGTCGTACTCTTTCACCAAAGCTTTTGATATATTCCAATTGCTGATGAGATAAAGTTCACATTCCTCATTCTGGCATTCTAAAACCTCTATAATATAATGCACCCATTTTTAAGTCTCACCTTCTAAACTCAACTCATATTTTATTGTTTAACTGAATTATAAAAGTCATTACTCTTTAAAAAGTTAATTATTCTTATATTCTCCTACCATTTTATATTTGCTTTTGATAATGTTCATATAATGTGGAATATCTTGACCTTCAAAAACATATCTTTAATGTCTTCCTAGTTTTCAATAAATCTACTTTGATTTCTATCATTTTATGAACTCTTTCCTAAACTTCCCCAAAAGTCTAACTCTAATTCAAGTTTCTCTGTTCATTAAAAATGACTTTCTAGCCATGTATCCATTAACTACTGGATTTCTTAATGTAAATAATTCAATATATTCAGAGCTGAATGTATTTCATTCTCTTCCTATGGCAGAGATTACATAATTATTCACAAAACTATTTCCATTTCCTACTGGGAATTCAAATTAATATTTTCCAGTCTTCTTTGCAAGTAGATGAGACCAAGTGATTAAGTTCTAGGCAATGGAAATTGAGCACAAATGAAAATAAACTACTTTCTGCAAACGTCCAGAAAAATTAGTGTTATTATTTTGTATAAGGCACAAATCATCTTCTACATAAGTAATTAGTGTATTTGACTAATGATCATCTGACCCTTGTTATTTTTCTTATTAGTGAGAAAGGGATGGTTGTTAGATCTCTGAATTTTTTTCAATTTTCAGTAGTTTTTTACTCTATTAATTTTTTTAAATGAAAGCAAGATAAATCACTTTCTAGGACAATTTGGTGAAGTATGTTTTTGTATAAAATTTCATATTTTAGTTAGATATTCAAATATAGAATTATTCAGAGTATGTAATTTTCTCTCAGGAAAGACAAATCTGGGAATTATCCGAGAACAAAGAAATTAATTCTGTACAGCTACCAATAAGTAAGCAAAATATATATATATATTTTATAGATATATATATTTATTTATATATATATTTATAAATAAATATATATATATTTATAAAATAAATATATATATATATATATATATATACATATATATATATATATATATATATATGGCTTTACAGTGACAAAGAAACCAGACTATGAGATAAAAATAAAAATTGAAAATAAGAATAATGGGAGAAAGATCCATTAATAAAATAGATAACTAACAAATAGATTGTTCATTTTTTCTTTCCCTGTGCCCTATTTAATTAAAAAGGCCAAGATTTTGGAAGACCATGGCGCCCATTTGAAAACACACCTTCAGTCCCTTAGTGACTGTGTGAAAGGGCCTCAGGGCTTACATTGACATTGGGGTAAGGCATCAAAAATAAATGTTTTTTGTGTTGTCAGTGATATTACTGGAATGTACACTAGTTGAATTAGCCTGAAATTATACAACAGCTTCTCATTTCTTTCTAATATCCTTGTCCAAGCTAGCATTATATCTTACCTCAACTACTGCTAACTTCCTAATAGTTTCTCCTGTTTTTACAATTATCATTCAAAATAATCTCTACTTCACAGCCCCAAAAAACATATTTTCAAATGTAAATTTCATTATATTATATCTTTGGTTAAAACTATACAATGGAGTCTCATTTCACTGAGAGTAGAATCTAAATTTTTAATTCTGGCCTAAGGAACCCTTTAAACCAGAACCCTTCTGGCAAGGGACTCTGGGAAATGAAGTTTCCCATACCAGGCTTCCAGTCTCTAGGATTCCAGTCCTTACTGTTTAGGGAGAATGTAAAAACAAAAAAAGTAACACAATTTAATTGCAACACACACACACACACCCCACTGTAGATTATAATGCAAAATTAGACTTCTTTTAATCAGTACTACATTATAAGTAATCAGTGTGTATGTGAAGAATGAATATTGAACAAATAAATACAAGACATTCATAGTTTGTATTTATTTTATCCAAAAGAGTCTTTATGACTGCCTATAATTTGCATTTACTCATGAGTTATGTTAAGTTGTTTCCTTTTGCAATTGCATGTATTTACGTCTTCATATATGTATGTCTTGCACATATGCTAAATTGTGAGTGTTTACTTATAAGTTGCTCAATTCAGATTCATATGTCGCTATATGTAAGTCTGAACCATTAATTTCAAAATAAACTAGAATTTCTTAACCTAAATATGAGAGTGGTTTATAACAAGTGAGAACAGATGGACAACAATAAGTCAGCTCAATGGGATATAATTTATCGCTGGGCATGCAGGAAATAAGGAAAGTGCTTTCATGCTGCTGTCACTGATATTTAAAATGTGTCATTAAATGCAGGCAAAGTAGAGTGAGGAAAGTTTTATATGACAGTATTATAAAAAAATATTAGCAAATTTGGTGCTGGCAGAAATCAGTTTGTCAGATTTCAGTTGCTTCAAATATTATCTTTACTAAAAATGGTGCGATGAATCTGTAAAGTGGCACCAACACAAGGATTGATATTTCAAATGAAAGTAATGTTTCCCCTCCAAATCAGTGCCCCAATGTATATTTTCCTTTCTTGGATAATTTGATAGTTGTTGTTCAATCTTTAATCTATAATTATTTGATTCAGTGAACATCCATTGAGCTATGTATTAAGTATTAAACAAAGTATTTAATTTAAAGAAGAATAATTATCTGCTTTTAAAGAACTATAATGTTAATATCATATCAAATATATTGAGTCATTAGTATGTCATGCAGAGTTAAAGATACTTACAGATTATTATATTTAAATCACCATAACTGAAGGAAGCAAATACTATTTTTATCATATCTTCACAGATGAGGAAACTATGGCAGTGTTCTAGAGAAGACTAGCACAAAAAGAATATAAGGTAGCCTGGTAGGTTAGAATTATATGTAAGATGCAGATAGTTCACAAGAGCCTGGAGAAAGTGCTGTTTGAATAGTCAAAAAGGAGTTTAGATCAGCATTTCTTGTATGCAAAAGTTATAAAATTTTTGTCATTTATTATTTTATGTACATCTTGCAGGCTACAATTAAGAAGGATTACTTGGGGAAAAGAGAGGTATCAATGGGGTTGAATAAGATTGTACGTAAATTTTCTAGGTAAAAGATAATAATAAGGGTTTACTCTACCCCAGGGGCAGTAGGTAAGTACACAACACAACGCTAAAACTCTTAGTTGAAATGATGGGACTGGAGAACGTTAGGGTGGTTGATGAGAAAGAAAATATGTTTGAATATTTAAAGTTACATTTTATAGAAGTCTAGGTGTCGCATCTCTGCGCGGCTGGGTCTAGCTTCCTTGAGAGGACCGGCGGGGACTCAGAAAAAGAAATAAAGAGCAAGAGACAGGGATAGTTTGAAAAGCAATGTGAGCCAGGGGTCTCTGATGGACAAGAGCCCTGAATCTGGTCAGCATGCAGCTTTTATCGAGTACACACAGGGAAGGGGCTTTGTTCTTTCCGAGGTCTGTAAATCACAAGCTTCACACAAGATTTAGCCAAATTTCCCTATGCCTCACAGACCACTTCAGCCGAAAGACCCTTTGATCAATGCAGCCCTGCCCCCTACAGGGACAGATAATGGTTCACTATGATACCTTGAGGCAAGAATGCAAGGAGGACTGCTTTTAGCTTCTTAGGAAGATTTCTCTTTTCTGTCGTAGGCTGTAAGCTCTGCAGAAAAGGATTAACAGGCCCGTAGGCCCCACAGGCTTCACCTCCTCGATTCCTCCCAAGGACCCTCCGACAGTGCCTGGCTTAGGCCGCCCTGATGCGCATATTTGATATAGGATCTCACACCTATATTGGCATCCTGAGCACATCTAGGGTCTTGCCCGTCATTGGCTGGCCTGCCCTCTCCTTAGGGTCCCATGGGGTTTTGCCGTAGACATAGTGAATATCCTGTCCCCGTGAGGCCCTGCTGTTATGGGCGAATGCAGGGAGGCAGACAGCGAGCCTGCTGTGAGGCCACATCTAGGTAGTTAATCAGTAACACTCATTCACTGTTATTTGATGAGTGTTTAGTGTCCCTATGTTTGAGCTGCTATGGTACTAAGCAATGAGGGATCTGCTTTCTAGGCAACAAGAGAAAGAACAAAGCTAGGGGAGGATCACCATTAGGATGAACACTCAATTTAGAGAGAGAAGCCTAGACAGACCTCACTTGGGATTACAGATAAATTCATTTAAAAACTCATATATATATATATATATATATATATATATATATATGTTAACCAAGCTCTCTGTCTCTTCATCTCTCTGTCTCTGTCTCCCCTCTGTCTCTATTTCTCTCTCCCTACTCTGCCTGTTTTCCTATAATATGTTTCCTCTTAGTGTCAAACTCACATCTTTCCAGCACATACCTTTTCAGTAGTTCCCTGTGGTAAACAACTTCAGTCCTCTTTGATTATCTTCCAGGCATGTATTCTCCCAGCCACTAGGGTAGTCCAGAAGTGTCAGAGTATTAATGGCCTTGGAAACAGCCCTCAATAAATTGGTAGATGGGAACTAGAGGATAAATAATCCAGCTTCTTATTCACCGGAATTCAAGTCTAAGTCACACTCTATGTCATCTCCCAGAGAACTACAGAACTACAGTGATATTGATATATAATTGCCTGCAGATTTAACCTACATGTATATATTGTTTCCTTTAATATCTTCTTTTTAAATTTTCATCAAGGGCTGCTTATATCTTTATTATCTCTTATCTTTACATGTGTATATTCTGAGATTATGGCCTTCTTCACTTTCATAATTTTTTCCTCTCTAATCAGCCTTTCATTTTTGCTAATTTTGAGCCAAGAAATTTATCACCAAGAGAAATATCCCATGTATTTTAAAATATAGAATTATGTCATTAAATTCCAAATATAACATAATTTCCTATTTGACCAAAAATTCATTTTAAAAGATGTTTCTAAATTATAAAATGAATGGGGATAGTTTTACTTTTATTACTGACTTTAGATTGTATAATTTTGCTGAGAAAATATGTTCTAAATGCTACCATAGATCCTTTGCAATTTGAAAGTGGCATCAATTGGTGAGAATGCCCTGTATATGCTGGAGAATATCTCTTATCTAATGTTGAGTGTAGAATTTTGTTGTTCAATAAATGTGCCAAAGCATGTCCCTGAATATTTACCACTATGATTTTACTGCAGGCTGAGACTCATTAGCTCAAAATCCCAAAGAAACCAAATTCAAATTTTGCCCATCAATTACTTTGAAATAGCCCCACCAAGATTTTTTTTTTAGCCATTTAGAGCCTACCTGCTTTATATACCCCACAAGACATGAAGCTGCTATGTTACCTACACATTTCCAACTCAGAGACTCCCCGCCATGCTTCTAGCAACATCACCTAGACATGTCAGCCCCCTGTTAGACCTCTCTCTCCTCTGAGAGTTCCAACCCTTCTGGATATTGCCCTCCATACTGTAAAGCTCTGGACAGTATCATGCTATGAGGAATTTCTTCCGTCAGCAACCTCCTCAAGCACCACCCACTAAAGCTTGTGTGTTACTGCCTTTACTGGTCATATATTCTTCCTTGATCAATGCCCAAATACCAACACTTCTGCTTTTTATATAAGTCCATAAATTCAAAGCTGTACATTGTGTTCCTAAACTCCTCTAATACTCACTATTTTTTAATTAAATATGCCTATCTTATGAATCCCTTAAGGGAGGGTTACTGAAATAGCATATACTTTTTGTGGATTTATCAAATCCTCTTTAATTTTATTACATACAAGTCTAACAATTAAGTTCACAAACTCATCTTAGAAAAAGTGCTACATACCTCATTGCTGAATATCACTATGGTCACCTTTAAAGTAGGTGGGAAGCTATACACCAATGCCAGCACCTAGTCTACCCTTTAAAGCACTTTTAGAACTCTTTTTCTGGAATGGCCATCAGAACTGTCATCGTATTACCTTTGATGTCTTGAATGTCATCAAACGTCTTCCTTTCAATATTTCCTTTATCTTTGGGTAAAGAAAGAAATAATTGGGGGGGAGCAGATAGGTGAGCAGGGAGGGTGTTCCAAAACTTATTTGTTTACTGGCTAAAAACTCCTTCACAGACAGTGCCATGTGAACTGGTGTATTGTCATGATGCAACAGCCATGAATTGTTGGTAAAATGTTCATGTCATCTAACTTTTTCACGTAGCCTTTTCAACACTTCCAGATAGTAAACTTAGTTAACTTTTTATCCAGTTGGTAAAAATTCATAAAGAATAATCCCTCTGATATCAAAAAAGGTTAGCAACATCTTTTTGACTCTTTATTTGGACCGGTGGAACTTTTTTGGTTATGGAGAATTGGCTGACTTCTATTGTGCACTTTGATGCTTTGTTTCAGGGTACACCTACGTTTCATCACAAGTGATAACATGGCCCAAAACATCATCTTGCTTCTTCAAAAGGTCTTGGCAAACTTTGCCTCTCCTTTGCTTTTGTTCATTGGTGAGCTCCTTTGGGACCATTTTTGCACACACTTTTCTCATGCCAAGATTTTCAATTAAGATTTTCTTGTTAGGGCCGCCGAGTGGCGCGGTGGTTAAGCGCTGGCTTGGGAAACCAGCGGCCCCGGTTCAGTCCCACATATGAGGACCAATGACACTGCCCTCAAAAACAAAAACAAACAAAAAAAAAACTCTAAGATTTTCCTGTTTCTCTATCGATGCTTACTTGGTCTGTTATATTTCTCACAGTCGGCCAATGATTTTGACACACAATTTGACTATCTTTTGCAATGTTTTCATCGGTTCTGCTCATTATTGGCTGCCCTGACCGATCTTCATCAGTGACATGTTCTTTCCTTCGGAAAAACATTTAATCCATTCATACACTGCCGTTTTCTTCATGGAATTATCTCCATAAACTTGGACTAACCTGTTCCTGATGTTTTGCCAAGTTTAACAAGAAATTTAATGTTTGTTCATTGCTCTAATTCAAGCTCAGACATGCTCCCGATGGCACACAAAAACACTCAACAACAATAATGAACTCCACTCAACAAGAGAGTGCTACACATCAACATGAACACACCCGTGAGACACTGATATACAGTGCTGCCAATGTAAGTGCGCAGTGGCAAGTTCACGAGCATAATCATCCTACCTCATAACAGCAGCTTTAATGTCCTATGCTGACACTGGCATGAGGGTAACACTGAAACAGCAGTTTTCTCTTGAAGTGCTCTGTTAAATAATGAGAATAGCTCAGTGGCAAAGGTTAAAATTACATTGTCTTCCCTGCTCAATTCAAGCTTCCTGTTTCATATAATACCAATAAATTCAGCATCAATTTAAAGGAGGAAATATAAGACAAGCACAATAGCCAAAAAAGAAAAAGACAAAAATTACCAGGCTTTAAAAAAAATAATAATTAAATGAAATCTGGTTCACTTGCACATGAACTGACAAGGAGTAAATTAACTCTAAATATACTACATGCTTTTGAAACAGTGGTATTGACAAAGGAACCACAATCCTGGCTTATAAAAATCAGGAATTCTTCCATTCCTACAGAAACTTCCTATGCTTCCAAACCTATATTAGCAGTATGTGGGATACAAAAGAGCATTGCCATGATGATTGGAAGGTTTCCCAGTGAAGCCCTCAGATGTGGTCAGGGAGGATGAGAGACAAAGAAGGTAGTACCCGTTTTTCCAGAGGACTATTGATGAGTGTGTATTTCCTTATGAGGATAACCAAATAGGTTAGTCAAGAAATTTTCTAGAAAAGGAAATAATCACAATTGCTTCTCAGGGGGCTATGTAGTTTTTCTATCTTCCTTTTTTGAAATGAGTTTTACTTGCTATGAGTGTGTTGTCTATTGCAGCATTCTATATTGAATGTGTTGGAAGCAGATGAAGTGTTTGTAACTTTTATGGGACACTGAAATATCAGGGAACAGATCTAGGCCTCATGGAAAGGACTAGGCAGCATTCCAATATCCTGGAATGTGATCCAGTTACAATTCCTAGATGGGACACTGAGAATGAGGAAAGTATGGAGATAGCATGCATGCAGATATTTGAGTGACTAAGTGGCAGATGATGCTATCTGAACTACAGTAATAGAAAACCCTCCAATGTTAGCTGGGATCATTCTTTCTTAAAATAAAAATTAAATTTCTTAGGACCCTTGTATGTTGTCAGAGTAACAAAATTGAAAGAGATTGGGTCCTTAAAACTGTGAAAACCCATACCATTCCAGACAGTCTATCTGGATGTTTACATACAAGAAACACAAACCACTATCTTCTTAAACTTCTATTTTGGATTTCTTGTTGTTGTTATTGTTTTCATGCTTACATCCTAATCTAATTAAATAACATGCTAAATAATTATGAAACAAGTTTAAATTCATATACTAGGATGCATTAAACAATGTACACTTTAGATTTAGAAGAAAAATAAAGATAAAACAAGGGCCGGCTGAGTGGCGCATTGGTTAAGCGCTGGTTTTGGGATGCCAGCGGCCCCAGTTCGGCATGAGGGCCAGTGACACTGCCCTCTGCAGCTAACGGCAGCTCCACCTGGAGCTGGGCTGTGCGAGCCCCCGGTGATGGTGTGGGCTGCAGCCCCTGCTGCGGTGGGCTGCCATAGGCTACAGTGAGTGGCCCGCAGCCGGCATGAGCGGCTGGCAGCCAGGCGTGGGCTGCCAATAGCCGCGGTGAGCGACATCCAGAGGCCGGCGACTGATCTGCCTCATCCGGGAAGAGCGCAGTGACCATACCAACAGTGAGGCGGCGTCCTCCGCAACTAGACTGAGGAACAGGAAGACAGCAACTTGTCTGTTCCCCTTCCCCGATTCCCCAACGCTGTTCCCCTCTGCCAATTCCCCAATAAAATCTTTAAAAAAAAAAAGATAAAACAAAATGTCAAAAAAATAAAAATAAACCCAAGGATATTCTTTAAAAAAAAATTAAACTTTGTGTTGTTGCTATCTTTGAGACTGGAATTAGATTCAAAAATTTCTGAAAGTCTGCTATAAAAGTAAGATTTCACACTTTTGTTGAATTTTGCCTGATCTGACATAATGCAGTATTTGCCTAACATTGAAGAACACTTAACACAAGGTCATACAATTAAAAGGGAAAACTTGGTCAATAAAAGTATTCTTAAAGTCTGTGGTACCCTGACAGACTCATTTTCCCAAAAGTAACACTCTTATTTGTACTTAATAAAAAAAAAAATTCTTCCCATGATGTTTATAAGGATGACCTTTTATATACACATAAACGTTGTCTAAAGAGATAACATCTTAATAAGCCAATTACATTAATATGAAATTTCCCTACATAAATAATTGCAGACATAGGATTTAATTTTGATTAGATATGTATAGTCAAATCTAGTCAATCTTAAATGACAATATTTCTGTGGAACATAAGATGTTGGAACCATGGTCGTACACATTTTACCTACTATAGTCTTTACTCAGTAACTCAAAACCCCTAGAAACTCAATTTAGTAGTAGAATTGTGTCCTTCTCAGAAATCATATGCCAATAAGGGGTGAGTAAAAAAGCAAGCCTGGGAGATGACTGTCATTATCTCTTGTTATTTTTAATTCCTAAGCAACTTCTAACAGACATATCTCTAGAGGATGTAGGATTACAAAAATCAAAACTTGTATTTATTTTAAATAGTTTTAGAAGTAAAAGATATATAGTGAATAGAAAAGAGATGAGGACTTCTTTTTTGTTAATATAGATAAGAAAATTTGATGCAAACAGGAATATCCCCATAAGCGGGTACTCGTTGGCAAAGGGTTGAAACAATTATAATACAAGTGTGGTTTCTTTTTAGATAACTTTGGAACATTCTGTTTTCTAGCCAAGCACTATTTCATGTTTAGAAATCCTTGGATTTGAATGGTTTGTTTGTTTTACACTATTTACATTTTCTATCATTAAATATCTATTCAATATTTTCTCTGAGTAAGGCCGAATTGCAACAAAACAGCATCTTTTAGTTTTTGAAAGAAAATAAAATATATTATATAAAGTGATTTTCTCATGATGTTTTTCTCTAACCACTGAATTAGAAAATCTGGTTGTGTGTCTCATTAACATAAATGCCCATGATAGCAAGAACTTTGTCTTGTTTACTGGGGTATCCCAAACAGCTAGTATAAATGATGAATGCCATTTTAACTAACGTCTGAAAACTACTGATCTAAGAATTCAAAAGTGGAAAATAAGGGAAAGTAAATACTGATAATATTAAGTTTACATGTTGTTGTCTTATTATGTCCTTACTTTGCATCTTTGCATCTAAGTATTTTGACAGAGGCTGTTTGGGCAGACTAAGTTAAATAGGTTACTTCTGGTTTACTCCAACCTCTTTCCAGAAGACCACTTTTCAAATCCCTGTAGGTTAAGGGAAAGTGAAAACACATATATACACACTCACATAGACTAACATCAAATATTGAATAAGGGAAACCTTTCTATTTTAAAGATATATTAATGCAGAATAGAAAGAGTACAGAAAAAACATGGATAATTATATAAAATAAGATGTTTTTCTTCTTCAGTCTTGTTTAGATATGTCAATTTAGTTGTGTTAAATAACATTTAAAAATCTTATCAAATGTAGTTTTTATTCTTTTTCAACAGAGCAAAATAGTGAGCTTGACAACTGCTGCTCCAAATCTTAATGATGTCATTTAAAACAAGAATAAGACCAGCAGCATGACACAATGGCTATGCCATAAAAGGCCTTGTAAAACACTAATAATGTGATAATGTGAAACTATTATCATTCTCTCTCTCTCTCCTCTCTCTCTCTCTCTCTCTCTCTCTCTCTCTCTCTCTCTCTCTCTCTCTCTCTCTGTATCTCAGCTCTTTCCACAGCAGGTAGCTTTTTAACTGAATGTTAGTAGGTATCTCTTTGACCTGTTCCTAGGCTGAGAAGTTTTCTGTAAGCAGAGGAAACAATACAAATTCTAGTTTGTCTATGGGAAACTTTTCAGTAGATAAGGCAGCAGCTTTGGAAAACAGCAAATGCCATGGGCAGGCGGGCAGGCTTGTGCCAGTTCATAGTTATGACCTTGCTGGCCTAGGGCAGGGGTCAGCAAACTGCTGCTAGAGAGCGTGGCTGTTTGGGTATGTACTTGTGGTTCTGAAGTAAAATTGAAAATGGAAAGAAAACTATTGTAGTTTCATTTATAAAATTTTTAAAGGATATTATTCACATAATGGTGATTTCATTTGTTTTATGGATCTAGAATAAATTTTTTTTTTTTTTTGAGGGCAGTGTCACTGGCCCTCATATGTGGGACCCAAACCAGGGCCGCCGGCTTCCCAAGCCAGCGCTTAACCACCGTGCCACTTGGCTGGCCCTAGAATAATTTTGAAGTTGTGAGGGACAGGATTGGCTTTTCCATCTCAAAAGTTTGCCGACCCCTGGCCTAGGGGAACAATTGTGGGCCCCTTAGACTTGGAACTAAATTGATTTATGCTTTTCTCTATTATCCTTTCCTTTCTCATTGATGTGGTTGCTGATAGCCATAAGAGAGCAACAGTGTGTGTGTGTGTGTGTGTGTGTGTGTGTGTGTGTGTGTGTGTGTGTGTGTGTATGCTCAGTCTTCGATGAATTAAACAGCAGCCAAAGTAAAAGAAATAGAGTTTGGCCATTTCTAAGTAAGAATGTATCATTTTGTGTCGATAGATTTTGAACTTGCTGTGCTTCACTCCATCTGTTTTTACTCAGGCACAGGCTACATTTCTATTTGTTGACCACCAGGTATGTGGTTAACTTAAGAAATAGAAAGCCATGATATTTATCATTTCCATAAATGTTTTTCACATATGAAGGTTGATAACAAATAGCTCTAAGAAAGAACACTTGGCTTCTGGTACGACTTGGTGTTAGCAATGCAATCTCTATTCAGAGAGCAGTACAGGTTGCAGCTGACAATCTGTAAACACATGTGAAGGTATTGGGATAGGTAACATTTGCACTTACACTTGTACTGGATTCTACCCTTACGGCCATATCATCCCTTGGATTTCACAGCATAAAGGTGAGATCAATAGCAGCTTTAGGTGTTGTGAATATAAAAAAGCAACTAAGCTTTCCCTTGATTTTCTAAACAACAAAGACTTTTTTTTTGAGGTGATAGGGAGTTTTGATTACGAGACATTTTCTTCCCACCTTTTGTTTATTTGAATTCTGTTTTTATCTCATAATCATATTACTGTGGTAGATTATTGTAGGATTGGCCCCCAATTCTTTCATGCTTTCCTGTATCCATACTCTTCTGAATCCCCTCCAACACTGATTCTGGTCTTAACCAGTGGAATAATATCATACATAATGCAAGTGGTGGAGGCTTGAATAACTTCTGCATATTGAGGTTTGCCCTCTCCTGCTGCACTTGGGATCATTGTAACTATCATCATGTCCAGAAGTATTATGCTGATGGATGAGAGACTGTATGGAGAAAGCCCTAATTATCCTGGCTGTCCAAACAAGGCTGTTATAAACCAGCTAAGTCCCACCAGCTGATGGAAAGCATGAGGGAGTCCAGCCTGATCAGAGCTGCCCTGGTGACCTGCAGAATCATGAGATGATAATGAATAAATAAATCATTATCATGTTGTATTTATAAATGATAAAAATCAATATAAATGTATACAGATTTACATAGATTTATTCATCTGTATAAATTTATAGGTGGCAAATATTATGTCATTTAATTTGGAGTGGTTTGCCATGTAGTATTAGAAAATTAATATATTTCTGAAAAAATAAAATAAAGCTTATATACCAAGTGTCTGCATGTCAGTCAGAATCACTTTGCTCCAAGGTACAAAGCCTTGCTTTTTCGCAATGGGTTTGCCACCAGAACACAGGTGTAGTGAAAACCACCACTAAATCTAATCCAAAATGGGAAAGGAAAAGACACACATCAACATCGTTGTCATTGGACATGTAGATTCTGGCAAGTCTACCACTACTGGTCATCTGATCTACAAATGTGGTGGGATCGACAAAAGAACTATCGAAAAATTTGAGAAGGAAGCTGCTGAGATGGGAAAGGGCTTCTTCAAGTATGCCGGGGTCTTGGATTAAACTGAAAGCTGAATGTGAGCATGGGGCACAGCGACTTTATCAAAAACATGACTACACGTACATCTCAGGCTGACTGTGCTGTCCTGATTGTTGTTGCTGGTGTTGGTGAATTTGAAGCAGGTATCTCCAAGAATGGGCAGACCCCTGAGCATGCCCTTCTGGCTTGCACACTGGGTGTGAAACAACTACTTGATGGTGTTAACAATGAGCATGCCCTTCTGGCTTACACACTGGGTGTGATGGTGTTAACAAAACGGATTCCACTGAGCCACCTTACAGCCAGAAGAGATAGGAGGAAATCGTTAAGGAAGTCAGCACCTACATTAAGAACTTTGGCTACAGCCCTGACACAGTAGCATTTGCTACGATTTCTGGTTGGAATGGTGACAACATGCTGGAGCCAAATGCTAATATGCTTTGGCTCAAGGATGGAAGGTCACTGATAAAGATGGCAGTGCCAGTATGTAGGGAAAAGTGTTGGTCAGGCTCCCTCAGCTGGCCGTCTGGTGGAACGGCGGTAGTGACTCCCCATGTACAGATGATGGACTGTTGTGCAGGTGCTATCCATCTTGTGCACTCTTATGTAAGCGCACTTTGGCTGTGCGCCACTATTGTTCCCGCACTGTATAACGCCTAGACATTTGTACCAGGCGGGCGGTACCTAGAGAGCCAGTGAATAAAGAAAGCATGTCTACTCTGCCTTCAGCTGCACGCATTTTCTTCCAGCTCCCAAAGTCGCGGGCACTTTACACCGGGTCCATCATACTCCCTGACACTTGGCGCAGCGAGCAGGGATCTGGTTAGGTAAGGGAGCCATCCGCCCCTGGGCAGGAAGATATGTGGCCACCACATAGTGTGTGTGTGTGTGGTACCTGGTGGCCACTGTTCTCAGCTGGGCCCCTGTGGAGGGGTGGGAAGACGTGGCTGCTCCTTTGATCAGGGTAGAAAAAAACTTGCAGGTGTTAAATGAACAGCTGCCAGAGAAAGTGAAAGCCACTGCCGGCCGTGTAGGCTTCGTGTTGAACACCTCACCCATCATGTGGGTTGGGTGTTCCTCACTGCTCTGTGCCGCAATGTGGAGCAGGCGCTTGTTGAAGCGGCTCAGGTACAGGACTTGTGGTCCCAGGAGGAAGCGTTGGAGGCTTGAGTCCACCAGCTAGAAGAGGAGCTCCGTGGCATGGGGTTTGAGGCAGAGGCCCCTCTAGAGTCCTCAGCAGAAGTTGCTGATGAGGTCGAAGTTGCTCCTCACCCCCAGGTTCGGCCCATCGTGTATCAAAAGGTAAAACATGAACAGCCTTTCTGTCCAGGGCGGAGTGGCTACCAGCAACCCAGCGGTGACTGAGTTCACAACCTACACCCCCTCCACTCCCACTGAGTTATGGAAATTGGGGAGGCAATGCCAGCAACGCCCCGGGGAGCCGCTCCTGGCTTGGTTTTTGCATTTGTGGGACTAGGAGGCAGATAGCATCATGTGCTCGGCAGGCACAATAGGAAAACCAGCCTCGAAAACGGTGCATCCGTCCCTGTGGCAGTGGTCGCAGAATAGCTGCCAGCTGGCCCAAGGCCAGGATAGCCATTCCTTGATGGAGTGGCTCACTGCTGCAGTATGCACAGTGTGGGATAATGTGGGTGAGCTGCCAGAGACTGTCAGCGAATGGCAGTCGTATGCCGAACTTGTTCAAATTATCTGTGAAATGGGTATGGGACATGCTATGTTCGATCCTAATATGCGAGGGCTGGCTGATGAGCAGTTTATGGCCAGCATGAAAGATTTGGTTTTGGATACAGCCCTGGACATGCCTTTGGATCATTGGCCACCATCCTTGTGCACTATATGGGGCAACAAAATATATTCTAAGGGTAGAAGAAACCTAATGGGACTTGGCAAATGACCGTGGATCATAGGGAATTGAACATGGCGACGCCACCCCTGCATGCTGCAGTGCTTTCAATCCATGATGTGATGAACCTCTGGACTGTTCACCTGGGAATGTACCACTATGTAGTGGATCTGGCGAATTCCTCTTCCCTATAGACATTGTGCCTGCGAGTCAGAAGTTCACTCCACTGTTTGCCATGGGCTTGTAGCCCAGGATTTGGCCCAATGGGACCACCCATTCTCTGTAGCCCTGTTTCATTATGTTGATGATGTCTGACTAACTTCTGCTTCTCTTTCAGATTTGGAGCAAGCAGCTTCCTCTTTCCTCCACCTCCTGAAGCCATGTGACTAAGTGGTGAACAAGGAAGAAGTCCAGGGCCCTGGATTATCTGTCAAGTCTTTGGGTGTTGTTTGGTTGGGTAAGATAAAGGATATGCCCAAAGTTATATTGATAAAATACAGGTATTTCCCCAGCCGATCAAGGTCTCCCAACTACAAGTGTATTTGGGCCTGCTGGGTATTGATGGGTGTTTGTTTTGGATCTTACTTCCTGTGTCTCGCCCGGACACCTGTGAGACTGTGGTGCAGAAAAACCCTTTGTTGAGGTATTGGCGGGTATTGGTAACTCATTTAAAACAAGTGACAAGGCCCTTGTATTCCATGGTGAAACAAGGTGCCCTGTGGGTTTGGACAGAGGCTGTGTACCAAGCGTTTGTTGCTACAAAGCTGCTGATACAGCAGGCACAGGCTCTATGAGCTGTAGACCCTGGTTGCCCATTTGAACTTGATGCTCACATAACTCAGAGGTTGGGGCCTCTGGCAATGACAGGAACATCTCCGGTTGCCAGTGGGGTTTTGTTCCCAATTGTGGAAAGGGATGGAAGTCTGCTACTCTCTGATAGAGAAGCAATTGGCAGCTGCGTTTGCAGCAGTGGTGGCTACAGAAGACAGCACAGGGATGGCAAAGGTGTTGGTTCACACAACCTATCCTGTCCAAGAGAGAGTACACACTTGGACCCAAAGACCCAAAACAGGGTGGCACGGACCACAACCCTTGCCAAGTGGGGGGGCCTGCTTGAAGCAACGTAGCACTCTCAGTTCAAGCCCTTTGAGCACAGAGCTCAAAGGAACCTTTTGAGCTCAGAGTCTTGGAACCCTTTTAGGCTTGTAGCTCAGGCCACACCAAGTGCTCTTCCCACTGGGGAGAGCTTGGAGCCCTCACTCTACAGGGAAGGACAACCCCTAGTACCTGCAGATGCCTGGTATACTGATGTCTCTTGCCATGAGGGGCCCTGCCATATGGATGGCAATTGGAGTCCAGCCCAAAACAAACACCATGTAGTGTGATACTGGGGTGATCCAGAGTAGTCAGAGGGCCGAGCTACAGGCTGGATGGGTGATAATCAGCCATGAGCCTGGGCCTGCGGTCATTTGTCTAGAAACTTGGGCGGTATTCTGGGACCTAACCTTATGGCTTTCACCATCTGCTGTGGGGTCAGGCCATGTGGCAAGACTTCTGGGACTTAGAGCAAAGAAAGGTGACCCTGATACATGTCAGTGGGCCCTGATACATGTCAGGGGGCACTCCCTCCTAAAGTCCCCAGGTAATGATGATGCAGACTCCTTGGGACGGGTCCAGTGGTTGGAATGGGCCCTTGCCACTGATGTGGTCTATTGGCTGCATAGAAAGTTCAAACATGCTGGTAGCAGAACCATGTGGCAAGTAAGCAGACGCTGGGGGCTGCCCTTGAAGTGGCAAGAGATAGCAGATGCCTGGTATGATGGTGTCGTTTGTGCTCAAGACAGTTCCCACCAGCAGAATCTCCCCAGGAGACTGTCACATGAGGGAGGGCGCCCCTCGCTCGCTGGAAAATGGACTATGTAGGCCCCCTGCCTAAAGCTAGAAATGCCACTTACGCCTTCACAGTCATGGATACGGCTATGGAGTTATTGTTTGCTTGGCTGTGTTCTGCTGTGGATCAGTGGCATACAGTGGCCAATTTTGCATGGCTATGTGCCCTGTACAGGTGCCCCCAAGTCATTGAAAGTGACAGGGGCATTCATTTTACAGAGCAAGAAGTGCAACAATGGGCTCCCATGATGGACAGGCAGCTGGTATAATTGAACAATAAAATGGCCTTTTAAAGCAAGGCCTTTGGGTGTCCAAACACCCTCCCACAATGTGCAACTGGGCCTCGCGTCTGTGGGACATTTTGAGAGTCTTGAATGAGAGGCCACGGAAGGGAGGGTCCCCACCAGTAGTCATGCTTGAAGCAAGAGAATGACTACAATGGACTTGGCACCCGTAGGTCAAAAGCCCCCACTGACATTGATTGGGCCTGGTGGCTCCATGGGGGCTGGTTTGATCCAAGACTTGCAAGTACCATCAGGGGTGGTGGCCAAGAGGCCACCGCAAGTGACAATAGTGTACAGAGGTCCCAATACAAGGACGATTTTGCAAGGGACCTTTGTTTTCTCACTGTGGCCTATTATGGGGTCCCCTATCCTGCTACATGTTGAAACCACAAAAGGGACCCCAAGCACTGCCATAAAGGTCTGGTACCACAAACCAGGAAAGGTGCCAGTAGTGGCAACCCACCTCTCCCGGGATAAGAAGCTAGCCTGTATTGTCCCTGATGGGAGAGGTTTGCCATTGCTGGTTCCTTGACTACTATTTCTTTTTGCCTGTAGGTGCCTATGGGCTAATGCAGTAGTGGACTGGGCCCACACCTATGCCAGAATAGCCAAAGTCTCTAGCAGCTGGGTGTGTATGGAGTTTCCGGCCAGCACCGTGATGGTTCTGCCAAGGCATACCCATCCAGCTACCACAAAAAACTGGACTTGGTTGTGAGAATGGAGCCCCCTAGCAAGAGGCCTGGTGACATGTTCTCTCTTGCATGAGGGCACAGAGAAACCGCACCAAGCCCTGCTGAGCCGTGGTTTGGAACGGATGGAGGTGGCAGATGAGTGAAGGTGTGGAGCTTACCCAGGTCATTCCTCTGTGTTTGGAATGAAAGACTGGCAACAGAGGCATGGACTGGGTTCCTGCGGCCTTATGTCAGAACATAACCCGAGTGCCTAAAGGTTGGGTATGGTGGAATGGCCGAAGGCAACAGGGGTTAGCCTCCACCATTTTTGTCACAGAACTGAGTCTGTGGGTTTGTGGCTCAAATAGCTGGTCCTACCTCCCTGCCAATTGGACAAGGTGTTGTACATGGGGGTGGCCATACCTCCTGGCTAGTGTATGACCCACATTAGTGAGTTGACCCCAAAACTGGGAGTTGTTCAAAGCCAAACACCGCAGGGTCAAGAGGACACGCTGTTGATTTTATCCCCTGGCTATCTAGAGCCCCCAGGCCAGTTCCACTGTGGTGGAAACACAAGTAACTGCTCTTGCCTAGCACACTGCTGGACCCTCAACCAAACCCACTGGACCTTAGGACTCCTGATGGAGGAGGTAAACCAAGTGAGGAAAGTAGTCCTCCATATCCAGATAGCTTTGGATATGTTCACTGCTGCCCAAGGAAGGATCTGCACCATTGTGCATGGTGAATGCTGTGTGTATATTGCAGATAATAAGGAAAAATGTAAGCCAGGCGCTTTCTGCCCTCTCTGAAGAGATCAATGGTATTATTCAGTGCCTGACAGGAGACCCCTTACAGGAATGGTGGGTTCACCTTTCCTCCTGCTGGAGGTGGGCCCTTGCCCTTATGGGAGGCGGGCTTGTCTCCTGGTGGCTTTCTGCTGTTCTTTGTATTGTTGTGGGATCTGGGTGCAGGTCTCTGCCCTGCTCCCACACAGGACTGGGACAAAAGCCTGAATGGGCAAAGAAGCTGGTGAGGAACCCTGAAGGGGTGGAGTGTGGGGAAAAGAGTCGGTCAGGCTCCCTCACCTGGCCATCTGGTGGAACTGCAGTAGTGACTCACCAGGTACAGTCAATGGAATGTTTTGCAGGCGCTGTCTTGTTTGTGCACTCTTATGTAAGCGCACTTTGGATGTGCGCCACTATTGTCACCCCACTGTATAAAGCCTGGCCATTGTACAAGGCCTGGCGGTCTCTAGAGAACCAATGAATAAAGCATGTCTACTCTGCCTTCGTCTCCAAACATCTTCTTCTAGCTCCCAGAGTCTCCGGCACCTTATACCTGGACCATCACACTCCCAAACAGTGGAACAATACTGCTGGAGGCTCCAGATTGCATCCTGCTACCAACTCATCCAACTGACAAACATTTGCGTCTGCCCCTCCAGGATGTCTACACAATTGGTGGTATTGGTACTGTCCCGGTACGCCCAGTCGAGACTAGTGTTGTCAAAGCAGGCATGGTGGTCACCTTTGCTCCAGTCAATGTTACAACTGAAGTAAAGTCTGTTGAAATGCAACGTGAAGCTTTGACTAGTTCTTCCTGGGGACAATGTGGGCTTCAGTGTCAAGAATGTGTCTGTCAAAGATGTTCATCATGGCAATGTGACTGGTGACAGCAAAAATGACCCACTAATGGAAGCAGCTGACTTCATGGCTCAGATGATTATCCTGAACCATCCAGGCCAAATCAGTGCTGGATATGCACCTGTACGTGATTGTCACATAGCTCACCTTACTTGCAAATTTGCTGAGCTGAAGAAGATTGATTGTCATTCTGGGAAAAAGCTGGAAGATGGCCCCAAGTTTTTGAAATCTGTGATGCTGCCATCATTGACATTGTTCTTGGCAAGCCTATATGTGTTGAGAGCTTCTCTGACTACCCTCCTCTGGGCCGTTCTGCTGTTTGTGACATGAGACAGACAGTTGCTGTGGGTGTCATCAAAGAAGTGGACAAGAAAGCAGCTGGAGCTGACAAGGCCACCAAGTCTGCCCAGAAAATGCAGAAGGCTAAATGAATATTATTCCCAGTACCTGCCACCCCGATTTTAATCAGTGGTGGAAAATAGTCTCACAGCTGTTTGTCTCAATTGGCCATTTAAGTGTAATAGTAAAAGACTGGTTAGTGATTACAATGCATCCTAAAACCTTCAGAAGGAAAAGAGAATGTTTTGTAGACTATTTGTTTTTTTTGTGTGTGGCAGTTTTTAAGTTATTAGTTTTTAAAATCAAGTACTTTTTAATGGAAACAACTTGACCAAAAAAATCTGTCCCAGAATTTTGAGACCCATTGAAACAAAGTTTAATGAGAGAGAGAGAGAGAGAGAGAGAGAGAGAGAGAGAGAGAGAGAGAGAGAAGGCATACAGTCTTTTAGAAGTCCACTAGCACAAAGCCTCTCAAAATTTTTGTACATATGAGTCATATTAAAAAGATTCTGGGCCAGCCTAGTGGAGCAGTGGTTAAGCTCTGGCTTGGGAAGTCAGAGGCCCCAGTTCGGGTCCCACATATGAGGGCCAGTGACACTGCCCTCAAAAACAAAGAAACAACAAAAACACACACATTCTGATCCACTAAATAAATGGTGAGTCCTAAAATTATACACTTCTAACACAATCCCAGATGTCTATAGCAAAACTCTAGTATCCTTACCTTCATATCTTAGCATTATGGAAATCGATAACCAGGGGTATTGACAAATATTGACTGGTAGTTTATTGACTCCCTTAAAGTGTGTGTGTGTGTGTGTGTGTGTGTGTTGTTATTGTTATTATCCTACTATAAATAATAGACAATGGCTATAGAAAGATGTAATATAAAAATTTAGAGAGATTTAACAATTAACAAGAATCTGATATTTAAATTGCAAAATTCTGACAAAAATTTAAAACTTAATTGCATTTCTTTGAGTAAAGCATTAAGATGAATGATCTATTTAAATGTGTCAGTCATTAAAATTACCAGAAACAAATATTAATATTAAATAATTAGCTTATATTTAAGGGTGCCAATGCCTTCTGAATCTATATGCGAAAAGGGTTCAAATTCTCATTTATATTGCTCAGGGTTCAAATTCTCATTTATATTGCTCACATTTGATTTATTATAAAACAGTTTTTGTGTACATTTATATTATAAAATAAGGATTTGGAAAAATGAAATGAAATATATTTATTAAAATACATACTACAGACTCTCTAATAAATGTCTACACCGAGTTAAAGCAATATTAGTGAGATGGAAAGTCCAGTTGAAGAATTTTCAGAGAACAGAATGAGCAAAGAGGTAGAAAGAAAGAAAAGAAAAGGAAAGAAAAAACAAAAGAAAAGATACATGGATTATGGATCTAAAATTTCCCAAATCCTTTCTGATTGGAGCACCATGGAGGACATACAGGGAGAAAGACAATGAAACAAGGGCTGAATATTTCCAACAACTACAGAAATAGCGTTGTTTTCAGATAAAAAGACATGAGTAGTGCAGCATGATTTTTAAAAGTGGGTGAGCAGTGGGCCGGCAGAGTGGTGCGGTGGTTAAGCGCTGGCTTGGGAGGCCAGTGGCCCTGGTTCAGGTCTCATATGTGAGGGCCAGTGACACTGCCCTCAAAAAAAAAAAAAAGAGTGGGTGAGCAGAGAATATAACAATAATATAAGTTTCACATCAGAAGCTGTTATTGAACCTTCTGTTTATCTGAGAAAAGACAGATCCCCAACAAAGATTGGATTGACATCCATTTATTATTCAATAATGCTGTATGCAACACACAGTGCTCTATTACTTTCAGATGTATGTTGGAAGACTACTTTATGATCCCTGCCCCACTCTAGCTAGACATAATTACAGACACTTTGATCTTATCAGGTGGCCATGTGACTATACCCTTTGTGTCTCTTTTCTAGGTGCATTTCCTCCAGCTGAAAGGAACTAATGGTAGTCACCCAATTATTTCTTAAATCTTAACACGCTTTTGATTTGTCTTTGGCTTGAAGCTGGATTTTAATAACTACAGCTCTAGATTGTTGAGAAAACATTTCATCTTTCAAAACTTCTTGTCCTGGAATTCCTAGGTTGTCTATATTTTTTCACAATTCTCTTGCCATCTGGCCAGTTCTTGTGAGCTTCCCTTATTTTTTTAGGAACAACAAACTTCAGCAATCAATATTCTTCTTTGAAAAATTTTCATCCAAATCCGTAAATCATTAAGTATGTTTTCTGTTTCTCATGTTATTGACTGCAAGAGACAGTTGAATTAATTCTTCTCTGCTGCATATAGTTTAGTCACCATTGTCCAGACTCTTATACCAATCTCTTCATCACCCACCACCTAGTCTCAAAATCTATGCTACATATCTCAGGTTAGCAGCCTTCCCATTTTAACTTCTCTCATTAATCAGGTTTTGCATAGCCATTCTTGGCTTTGGATGAACAGAAGTGAAAACAACTATAAATTTAATCCAAATCATAATTCTTGGTCATTTTTAAAATTGTATTAGCTTTCTAAAATTCTGATTAAGTTCAATGGCCCAATAAATTTAGAATAATATGACTAAGTGATATAAAACAATTGTGATCTACACCAGAAGGATATTGTGAAAATATAACACTTGTTTTATATGTAGAGTCCTTCAAATTGAAAGGTCTACTGCTAGATTGAAAATAAAGACATATTACGCATAGTTTTTTAATTATTTAAAAATAAAATCTCTGTTTCCCTCACTAGCTCATGTACTGCCTTCTCCGTATCCCTGTTACATCCAGTTTCTCTCCCTGTCATTCTTTTAAAGCATTTTTAGAGAGTAGAGTTCCACAAACTCATATTTATAGGTGCCTTCTTAAAGTAAAATAGGAGCACAATGCACTTATTTACTTAGAAATTGTTTCTCTATTCTGCTTTTACCAAATGAGATATAATAATATTGTTTATTAGATAAAGTTTGATGTCATTTTCTCATCATTTTAAAATTAATAAATTGCACAGTGTTAATGAAATACAAACATTTACCTGTCTTTAAGAGGAAATATGCTTTTTAAATGAAAAGCATTACAATTGTCGCATTTCTGTGCGGCTGGGTCTAGCTTCCTCGAGAAGACCGGCGGGGACTCAGAAAAAGAAATAAAGAGCAAGAGACAGGGATAGTTTGAAAAGCAATGTGATCCAGGGGACTCTGTCTGATGCACAAGAGCCCTGAATCTGGTCAGGTTGCAGCTTTTATTGAGTACAAACAGGGAAGGGGCTTTGTTCTTTCTGAGGTCTGTAAATCACATGCATCACCAAGATTTAGCCAAATTTCCCTATGCCTCACAGACCATCTCAGCCTAAAGACCCTTTGATCAATGCAGCCCTGCCCCCTATGGGGACAGATAATGGTTCACTATGACACCTTGAGGCAAGAATGCAAGGAGGACTGCTGTTAGCTTCTTAGGAAGATTTCTCTTTTCCATTGCAGGCTGTAAACTCTGCAGAAAAGGATTAACAGGCCCTTAGGCCCCACATGCTTCACCTACTTGAATCCTCCCAGAGTACCCAAGGACAGTGCCTGGCTTAGGCTGCCCTGATGCCCATATTTTATATAGGATCTCACACCTATATTGGAATCCTGCGCATATCCAGGGTCTTGCCCATCATTGGCTGACCCGCCCTCTCTCTTAGGGTCCCATGGGGTTTTGCCATAGACATAGTGAATATCCTGTCCCCGTGAGGCCCTGCTGTTATGGGCGAATGCAGGGAGGCAGATGGCGAGGCTGCTGTGAGGCCACATTTCCCCCCTTCTTTGTTTGGAAGCATGAGAAACACAGACCTTGTAGATTCCTGTTTGATAGCACGTTGGAGGGTTGTTGGTCTAGTTCAGAGGACTAGACAAAATAAACACAATAAAATAAGCATAATGGCAATTGTGCCAGCAAACTCACCACCTAAGATTATCACCCAGATCAAAGGATCTAAATGTGATAGTCCATCTGCAGCAGCAGAGGGTACGTCTTCTCCTGGCAGCAGCTGAAGATTGGTGTAGGACATTTCATCCACCTCCTTCTGAAGTTGTAAAATATACACAGTAAGATTAGGAACATGTCCCAAAAGATGAGCTTGTACTTCTGTCCAGGGAGTATGAGTCTGATTATAAGAATAGGGAGTAACACAATAAGTAGATACATTCCAATCACATTTTAAGGTAATCATAGTATGTAAATTTTTCACTTGATCACAAAGAAAAATAACAGTAGTTTTTAAATCAGTTAATCTAACATTAATTTCTTGATTTATTTTTACTTGTTGATTCCATGATTTACTTGTATTCTTATGCTATTGTTGTATGAATTCAGTGGTCTGTACTGTCTGGTGTAGAGCCACTCCTGATACAGCGGAAATAGTAATGAGGGCTATAATTCCCATAATTGTAGCAATCAATAATCCCGCGAATCGTTTTACTCTACGTGAAATCTTATGTAATAATTGAAGAACTATAAGTAAAGTAGGAGAGCCTTTTCACACCCTAGAAGCTTGGACGGGGATCCACAATCCACGTCTTCTCTTGAGAATCACTATTTAATTATGTTCATTATAAAGAGAAGAATGGATACAAATATGTAATCTATATTAATCACATTCTATTAATTTTGTAATTAATATTACTGTCATTGTTCCAACTAGAAAAACTAATGGAATTTTAAGACATGTCTGTAAATAAACTGTTTTTGTTTCCTTAAATAGAAAAGTATATTTTATTTTTATTTATTTGTTTATTTTGGGGGTAATAGGATTGAGTATCAATAATCTGAGAAGAATTATAAGTATGTACCCACCATCTGAGAAGTTGGTAATTGGAGCAATTAAATTGAGTGCAGTTAAGGACTGTATCCCCATAGGGGCCCCAGTCTATTACTATTCCATAGGAATCATTAAAGAACACCCAATTCATACTCCCTCAACACTCTTCCCAATGAATATGGGACTGTCCATCAATCCAGTTACTTTGATTGGTACACGTAGGAATAGGGGGAGGGAAGCTATGAGTGCTTGCCTCCTGTACTTCAAATTTCTTTCCAAAAATCATAAACATATGTTTAAATGTATCATTTTCTTTGCCTTGAGGCACAAACCAAGCATATTCTTTTATAGCTAGGCATAGAGCATCAATTCCAATACAAATTGGGGTATAGGTAAAACCTAATGAGGTATATAACCTGAAAGTTTAAAAATGTGACCTTCTTCATCAGGGAATTCAGGTCCCCTTAAATCTTCTTGTCCTGGAAGCCAGGAGCTATCATTAATGTAAATTAAAGGAGGGTTATCATGTCAAGTCACTGGGGTAAGAAAAGGAGGATTGGGAACATAAGCCCAATATCTAAAATGTATGACTTGAACTGACAAAGGTAAAGAACTTACAACCATCAGAATGGTCATCACAGCCATAAACATATGAGCATCTGTTCTTGGAAATCTCGTTAAGACCAAGGTTTTTTTTTTTTGTCATTTGAGACAACTTTTGTATATGTGCCCAAGTAGAGAGAGGCACATCCAAATCAATACCCGTATTGGTGGGCGCAAAAAATACGTTCGCCGTTTTATAGACAATATACGGTTTTTAACTAGTGAAGCATCAACGGCCATTAGAAAAGAATTAGAGACCTCTGGAAAAGGCAGTTTCTCAGTTGCACGGCATTTCTTCCCCTGCCTGGATGTCTCCTGCATTATCTTCAAAAGGCGGGGTATGAGTCAGGCCGGTTTTCAGCTGATTCTCATTCATGAGACTTGACACACAGACCTGGTATCCACAAATGGAGTTCCTGTGGACCTGGAGAAATACAAGCAAAACCTCTTTCCCATATTAATAAAGTTTTTAAATGCCATTGATTGGTTTGGATATCAATGTCCCTTCCATCAGATAGGGACATTATCCAATAGTTTAGAACTGTTGATTATTAAAATATTTTTCTGTAGCAGTATGCCCAATGTTAACTTCATTACTTGAACCAGATGAATTTAAAATTTTTAAAGTAAACATGATTTTAGCCAATTGTATCTATGGGGATTCTGTTCTGTCTTCCCCCTTTTTTAATAGTTTTTTTTTTTAACAAAATTTGAAAAGACTGAATAGAATCATTGGAAAGTGGAGTCTGATTTAATATTTATAGGGTTTGAAAACATCTCTAAAGCAGTTAAAACAGCCATTAGTTTATCTTTTTGAGTTGAGATGTAATTAATCTATATTACTGTATGGCCTTTTTTAGGGTCTAACTTTTGGAAGACTTTTATGGACATGTCTGGGTCGTCTGAAAATTTTCCTTAACAGTCCTGTATTTGTCTAAAAATCCTGTAATGAAAAGGGAGATCTGAACTTTAGCAGATCTACATTTTTCTGGCATATGTAGGATATTAACATTTTTACTGGCAAATCTAGGAAGATACTTTGTAACCTTAAAAAGTATAGGCTTATGATAAAACATAAGACATATTTATTAACAGATTTTAATCTATCTTTGAACATTTCTGTGACAAGAAGCTAAAAATAGGTGAACTCATTAAAACTAATCTTAAATTGTTAATAGATGTTGAGAAATTACGTCTAAGTATTTTTAATATATGACCACTACTGAAAAGTTTTACTTAAAATCTTACTCGAGTGACCTTTTATTAGTTCCTACTCTATGAGATCCCAAAGTCAATTATACAAGGTCTTTTTTGACAAACTTTGTAGCAGAGATAACATGATTTTAAAAGTAAGTTAATTTAGAATGTTATCACTCATAGACTTAGGTTATTTCCCTTATGATGAGTCCCACTGTAGGTGGTCCCTACAGGAGTTTGAGCAGGGGAGGTGTTTCATTGCAAGCCTGAGCTTGCCTTATCCCCATAATTAATGTCTGATTCCTATACTTTTTAATTTTGTGGTCTTTTTTGAGAGATAATTATAGAAACATCAAAAACATCAATTAATTATAGAGATAAATATTTTGTCTTGTATTTTAATCTGGCAAACAGGATGAATTCCTGAAATCTTTTCTGTTAAAAAATACCTGTTTGACTGATGGTTTTAAATGTTTTAGTTCCTAGTACAATGTGCTAGCTGGGCCCAAGGACTCTTGGTGTGGTGTTTCTCCCTGTTTTTGAAAGGGAGGGGGATTCCCCTCCTGTGCCTGCCTGGAATAAAGCAAGCTTTGGCAGAGACAGACCTTATGGAGCTATTTCTTTCTTTCTTTCTTTCTTTCTTTCTTTCTTTCTTTCTTTCTTTCTTTCTTTCTTTCTTTCTTTCTTTCTTTCTTTCTTTCTTTCTTTCTTTCTTTCTTTCTTTTTTTTGAAAGCAGATTTAAAAATTTGAGAATAACTGTGGTGACTTTTAGAAATCCATCCTCTACTTTCTCCTCTTTGTCTCTTGATTTTAAAACATCCTCTTTTTCTTTTATCTTCCGTATCAATCTATGGAATTGGAGTTTGTTTAATTTTTTTAGGTAATATCCAACTGTATTTTTGTAAAAACTGAAACAACTTATTTTTAGGAAAATGATTATCAACTATTTCATAAAAATTACTAATAGCAATTTGTCATGAGTCAGAATGACGATTTAAATGTATTATTTGTGTTTTTTTTTAAGTGGAACTGCAATTTTATTAGGCTCTTGACCCTTAAGATGTAAAATTCTGTTTGAGCTCATGACACAAATTCTGAGATTAACTCTACATAACTCGGGAGTGACTTCACAAAGTTGTTAGGCAAAGAGCCACTATACTAAATCATTTTGTTGAACAATCACCGCTGTAGGCGAATGTGAAGTTGGGAAATTTAAAATTTGTAAGCGCTGTTTTGGATCTATGTGTTGAATTTGAGCTTCCAGTATTTTTTGTTCTACTAATTCCAACTCTTGATTAGCCTGAGTGGTTAAACTGCTAGGATTATCTAATTGAGGAGGCCCTAGTAAAAGACTAAATAAATTACTGAGAGCATATGTAGGAATGCCCAAAGTAGGGCATAGCCAATTAACATCCCCTAACAATTTTTGTAAGTCATTTAAGGTAGAAATTTGATCTCTTTTTATCTGAACTTTTTGAGGCCTAATAGTCTGTCTGTCTACAATTGAACCTAAATATTGAACTGGTGTAGTAGTTTGAATTTTATCTGGAGCTATACAGTGTCCTGCAGAGTCAAGTTGTTCTTTTAACAATTTAAAGCACTCTGCTAATTGTTTTGTAGATGAAACAGCACAAAGGATGTCATCCATATAATGAATTATGTAACAAGTTGGAAACTGTCTCTGACTGGCTGAATAGCTCTGGCTACAAAAAGTTTGCAAATGGTTGGACTATTTAGCATTCCCTGAGGAAGGACCTTCCACTGAAATCTTTTAATTGGTTCCTTATTATTAGTAGATGGAATAGAAAATGTAAATCTAGGGCAATCCTGAGGATATAAAGGAATGTTATAAAAAAACAATCCTGTAAATCAATTACTATTAAAGGCCAATTTTTCAGAATCATAGACGACTGTGAAAGTCCAGGCTGAAGTGTCCTCATAGGTTCAATTATAGCATTAACAGCTCGCAAATCAGTTAGCATTCGCCATTTCCCAGATTTTTTTTTTTTTTAGTTACAAATACAGGGTAATTCCAAGGACTAGTAGCAGGTTCTAGATGATTTTGTTTTAATTGAACCTGAACTAGATTTGTTAAAGCCTCCAATTTTTCTTGAGAAAAGGGGCCACTGTTTAATGGTGTTTCATTAGAAATTAACAGAGTATTTTGTGTGGAGCAAAGATTTACAGCTGTACTGTATTTTGTAGCAGGAGTTAATTGCTGTACTGAAAGCTAGGGGGTAGGGATACAGCCTGATAATTCTGTTGAACTGTTTGATCCATAGAGGCCCTGGTTATTGTCTGGGCCCGGGCTGGCCCTGCCATCCATTTCCCTGCAACAGAGTGCCAGTTTTATGAAATTGTGATTTACATTTTTTGATCCAATGTCTACCTCTTTCACAGCTATGGCAGATTTCAGGTTTTCTTTCAGAAGTTAGAGTGGGAATAGGTTGGGGTTTAGAATTAGAGTTAATAGGTGGCCGTCTACAGTCTTTTTTTTTTTTAAACATGTCCGGACTTTCCACAATTAAAGCAAGTACCAGAAAATCCTTTTTGTTCAATATTTACTCCTGTAATTGTATTTGCTAACATAGTGGATTGGTATTGTTCTGAACCAACCTCTTGGCATAATCTTATGTAGCTATTAAGATCTGTTTTTCCTTTTTGATTTCCAATTGCTTTCTGACAATCTCTGTTAGCATTATCATAGGCTAAAATTAACTGAATTATTTCAGTGGCTTGTTCATTTGACATTTGTCGTTTCATTGTGTCCTGAATACGAGCTACAAATTCAGCATATGATTCCCTAGGTCCTTATAAGATTTTACTAAAGGAACCTGTTGCTTTTCCTTCAGGTTTAAGTTGTTCCCATGCATTTAAGCAGATCCTCCTTGACTGATCTATAATCTGATTAGTCATTCCAATCTGTTGTTCCATTCCTTTCCAAACTCCTCTGCCTAACAATTGATCCTGATTAATATTAATATTTGCATGGCGATTACAATGGCCTTGAGCTTCAGCTCCTTCAATCCACCAAGATTTAAAATGTAAAAATTGAGCTGGAGAAAGGCAAGTCTGAGGCACAGTTTGCCAATCAAGTGGAACCAAGCAGTGACCCTCAGCCAGATTGTTAACCATGCCTCTAGTGTAAGGGGAATTAGGCCCATACTGAATAACTGTTGCTTTAAGTTCCTTAAGAATTGTAAAAGGCATAGACTCATATTGATGTGCAAACACTCCCTGCGGATTTTGAGGATCAATCCCTGGGGCAATTTGTTGATGAATAACCACGGGAAACGATAAGGCCTCCATATCTCTTGCAAGAAAGACTTATTTAGTGCCACTTTCCACCATGTAAAGAGCTGGCTGGGCGTTGCCAGCAACTGAGCTTTGTTCATTAATAAAAGGAGTAGTGGATTTACACTGCGTATTATGTATGGGGAACGGGGGCGGAGGCGAGCAGTGTTTTAACTTTCCCAAAGGTGGATATAATGAGTCTGAAGCCTGAATTGCAGGTTCAGGGATTTCAATCTCAGTGGATTCCTTAGAGCATTGTTTCTCATCCTGTTTTTCTATTAAATTTAATTCTTTCTCTTCGCTATTATCTTCTGAATCTATAAAAGTTCTAAGAATGACTTAACAAGTCTCCAAGTATCCCAGATTGTAACGGGAATAGAGACTCCATTCTTATGTAAAACCTGGAGATCTGAACATACCCTCTTTCAGGTCTTGAAATTTAAGGTTCCTATGTTAGGGAACCAAGCGCAATGTTCCTCAATGACTGCTAAAAGTGCCAATAACTTTTTCTCCGGGACTCGTGCCCCTCCTGCCTTCAACAATTGTAGCAGGCTAATATATATGGCTAATATTTACTCTGACTATGGGTGTTTCCCATGTTAGTTTTTTTATGAAAGGGATAGCAAGATATGCACTCACACTTCGTCACTCTGATGCTCATCTGGCCCGCCCCTCGCGGGAATGTTAAGGTCAGCCTTGACAGAAGGTCCACCTGTATAAATCCCAGGCCTGGTGAAACACCTTACGGTCGGTGTCCAGTTACCACATGTCTTTACGGCTTTGACCAAGGGAACCGCAGATTAGAGCCCACTCAAGTTCCGTAGCCGAAGCCATGGAACTATAAAGCATTCACACACACAATCACACGAAAAATGTTAGTGTTACCCTGGTAATGTTGCTTCTCGAGGCCTTTCCTACTCCACTGGAGTAGATGTGGCCACAGCGCCTCGAGGGTCCCTATCACCGGCATTACTCACCCTTCCTAGCTGATAGCTGGTGTATCCTCTCGAGCCCCAAGTCTGGGCGCCACCTGTCGCATCTCTGCGCAGCTGGGTCTAGCTTCCTCGAGAGGACCGGCGGGGACTCAGAAAAAGAAATAAAGAGCAAGAGACAGGGATAGTTTGAAAAGCAATGTGAGCCAGGGGACTCTGTCTGATGGACAAGAGCCCCGAATCTGGTCAGCTTGCAGCTTTTATTGAGTACAAACAGGGAAGGGGCTTTGCTCTTTCCGAGGTCTGTAAATCAGATGGGCCACAGACAATTATAAAATGATATCAACAAAAGTGTAATAAGCCTCATGTGATTTTTTTTTAATATGGACCTTTTTAAAGATGAAATAATGTAGATTATAGGTGTTCAAATAAGGTCTTAATAGTTACCTGAGAAACTACTGCAAAAATGTGTTCATGTTCCACTTTTAAGAATTCAGAAAAAAATATATTTTCTATATTAGTATAGTGTTACACTGTATAAATTTGTATTATAATTTTATAATTACTACATTATAATAATCCAGAAAAGTTATTTTTTTAAAGATTTTTTTTTAATTGGATAATTGGAGAAGGGGATCAGCCAAGCTCTTTTCCTTCAATCTTGGTTGTCGGTGGGCATAGCCCAACATCCCTTGCTGGAGTCCAACTGGAAACCTTATTGCTAAGAGCACATGCTCTAACCACTAAGCAATCAGGCCGCCCGTTGGCAGCTCAGAGCAGCTCAGCTCAAGGTGCCATGTTCAATCTTAGTTGCAGGTGGGTGTAGCCCACCATCTCATGCAGGAGTTGATCTGGCAACCTTGTTATTAGGAGCACATGCTCTCACCAGTTGAGCCAGCTCAGCTCAGGTGCAGCTCACTGGCCCATGTGGGAATTGAACCATTGACGCTGTTGTTCAGAGGTTGCACGCTTAACAAACTGAGCCACTCGGCCAGCCCTTTTCTAGACATTTTTTTTTTTTTTTGAGGGCAGTGTCACTGGCCCTCATATGTGGGACCAAACCGGGGCCGCTGGCTTCCCAAGACAGCGCTTAACCATCGTGCCACTCGGCCGGCCCTCTAGACTTTTTAATGTAGAACATGAACATATTTTTGTTGTAGTAATAGTGGCTGTAGTTGCCCATAAATGAAATATGTATATTGAATATATATATATATATATATATATATATATATATATATATATTGCATATAAGGCATATGTGTGTATATATATATAATGCATATAATGCATATATATATATATATATATATATATATATATATATATATATATATATAAAATTTGTGATAATGGCTCACACCATTATTCACATATTAATGGACAGGAAGGAAAATTTTTTTCTGTTTGATTTAGATTAAAATCTTTCAGTTGCCTAAGACTAACAATATAATGTTCTTAGCCTAATACTCTATATCTTTGAAGAATTATTGAATCTTAACTATTCCCTGAATAATAGGATTTGATGCAACTTGGATTATGTATAGTTAGATATTCTATATTGTTAATAGCCACAGCAATGTTGAGAAATAAGAACAAAGTGGGAGGCATCACCACTACCTGACATCAAAACATACTACAAGGCTACAGTAATCAAAACAGTATGGTACTGGCATAAAAACAGACACATAGACCAATGGAACAGAATAAAGATCCCAGGAATAAACCCATCCACATACAGTCATTTAATCTATGACAATGGAAGCAAGAATTTACATTGGAATAAAGATAGTCTATTTAATAAATGGTGCTGGGAAAATTGGACTGACACATGCAAAAAAATGAAAATGGACCACCTACTTACACCATATATGAGAACAAACTCAAAATGGGTTAAAGTCTTAAATGTAAGACCTGAAACAATAAAACTCCTATGAAAAAACATAGGGAGTAAGTTTGTAGACGTTACCTTGAATAATATTTTTACTGATATATCCCCGCGGGAGCGGGGGGTCCAGCCTCCGCGGAGTCCAGGGATTCCCTTCAGTGGGACGGAGTCAGAGAGAATAAAGAAGAGAAAAAGAAAGAAAGAAAGGAGAGAGAGTGGAGACACCGGAAAGTTTCACAGGAGTGTCACACTTTATTGTTACAGCATGTCCCTTTTATAGGGACTCTTTTCCAAAATCACAAGTCACTTATGTTTCACATGAGTATGGTGTTTTCTATTTCCCAGTTTTTTTACTTCCTTGTAATTGCTCTCTCCAGGGTGTACTGTGATTTACTCTTCTGTTTAAGGATTATCTTGTCCTTTATTATGATAATCTCTATGTGACCCCAACTTTTTTCTGTATATCACCTAAAAAATGCTTATCATGGCTATCTTGACTATCTGATAATTATCCTAAATTCTAGCATTTAAACATAATGATGAGACTCACAAGGCATATACTTGAGCTATTACTAAGAGACTAGCAGTTGCTATGTTTAAGATAAAAACATCTAAAGCCTATTCCTATGTAAATACAATACCTAGTAACCAAAGGGGGGTCTCACACCTCTCTTATCCTAGTCACCAATATCTCAGTTAAGGGGTCCCCATCGAGCTATAGCCTGTCTTAGGTAGTTTCCTTTTTTATAGGAAATCTTGCCCCGTCATTGATTTACACAGCCAGCTCTCATTGGGGTACCACAGGAACTTGCCACAAAGTGCAGTGAAAGCATTGTCTCCTATAGGATCCAATGTTGAAGAAAGGCACATGGGTTCACAGAGTCAGGAGATATTACATGACCAATCATAAGGCAGCACCCCAAACATCCAGTGCTGAGGGTGGCAATGTGACCTTGTCAAACACTAGGGGGCTGTTGGCCCCCCAAATTTGGGCAAGGGAAATAAAAGAAAAACTGAACACATGGGATTACATCAAACTTAAAAGTTTTTTCACAGCAAAGGAAATCATCAATGAAACAAAAAGGCAGCCTACTGAATGAGAGAAGATATTTGCCAACAATATATCTGATAAGGGGTTAGTATCCAAAATTTATAAAACACTCATGAAACTCAACACACACACACACACACACACACACACACACACAAAACCAATTAAAAAATGGGCGGAGGATATGAAGAGGCATTTCTCTAAAGAGGACATACAGATGGCCAACAGGCATATGAAAAAATGTTCAACTTCACTAATCATCAGAGAAATGCAAATAAAAACCACAATGAGTTACCACCTCACTCGGGTCAGAATGGCTTTCATCAATAAATCAACAAACAACAAGTGCTGGCGAGGATGTGGAGAAAAGGGAACCCTGGTGCACTGTTTGTGGGACTGCAAATTGGTGCAGCCATTATGGAAATCAGTATGGAGGTATCTCAAAAAACTGGTAATGGAACTACCGTATGACCCAGGAATTCCACTCTTGGGTATCTACCCAGAATACTCGAAGACGCTAATTCAAAAAAATATATGCACCCCTATGTTTATTGCAGCGCTATTTACAATAGCCAAGACTTGGAAACAACCGAAATGCCCATCGGTAGATGACTGGATTAAGAAACTGTGGAACATTTATACAATGGAGTATTACTCCGCTATAAAGAAGAATGAAATCTTACCATTTGCAACGATATGGATGGACCTAGAGACTATTATGTTAAGTGAAACAAGTCAGTCAGTGCGGGGGTCCAGCCTCCACGGAGTCCAGGGGTTCCCTCGGGTGGGACGGAGTCGGCGAGGAAAAAAAGAAAAGAAAGAGAAAAAGAAAGAGAGCGGAGACATTGGAAAGAGTTTCTCAGGAGTGTCACACTTTAATGCAATAACATGTCTATTTTATAGGGACTCATGTACATTGGTTTGGTGGTTTGTAGTTCCCAAGGTTTTCACAGTCTTTTCTCCCCTGCAATTGCTCTCTTCAGGGTGTACTGTGACTTACTCTTCTGTTAAAGGATTACCTTGTCTTTATTATGATAATTACCATGAAACCCAGACTTAGTTTCTGTATATCACCTAAAGAATGTTTATCATGACTATCTTATGTTAAGGATTGACATATTTTTACATATTGCCTAAAGAATGTTTACTATAGCTATCTTGACTATCTAGAAATTATCCTAAACCTAGCAGTTAAACACAATCATAAAACTCACAGTATACTTGAGCTATACTAAAAGACTAGGAGTGACTGTGTTTTAGGGTAAAAGCATCTAAAATCTATTATTATGTAAATACAATACCTAGCAATCAAATGGGTCTCACACCTCTTATCCTACAGAAGACTGCATCTGTTTCTCAGTCAAAGCTTCAGTATCTGTTGCTGCAACAAGACACTAAACAAAGGAATTCACACAAGGCTGTTAACATACCCCATGGTCAGCAAGCTGCCTGGAACTCTCATAGCCTGGAGACCTTTGGCCTCTGAGGAGACTTTTCACAGCAGGGCCCTTAGGCAAGTGCATCAGCCTCTCACAGGCATGCTTTTTTTGGCCTAAGTTGTCAGAGGTCTGTGCTTCAGTAACCAAGGGGCTTGAGTCCCCAATATCTCAGTTCAGGGGTCCCCACAGAACTACTGCCTGGCTTAGGTTGTCTCCCCTCTTTTCTAGGAGATCTTATCCTTCTTTGGCTGCATAGTTAGCTCATTGGGGTATCATAGGAACTTGCCATAAATGCAGTGAGTATATTGTCTCCTATAGGAGGAAAGGCACATGGGTTCATAGAGGCAGGAGATATTACATGACCAACCATAAGGCATCACCCCTAATATCCAGTGCTGAGCAGGGCAGTGTGGCCTTGTCAGACACTGAGAGGCTGTCGGCTTCCCACAGGTCAGAGAAAGACAAATATCATATGATCTCACTTATATGTGGAACCTGAAAAACTGAATGAATGAGCAAAGTAAACAGAAACAGTCTCACAGATATAGAGGAAAAACAGGGTTGCTAGTTGGGAGGGGAGATGGGGATGAGGGAAAAGGGGAAGGGATTAGACAGCATAAATAGGTAACTGCAATATTGCCACAGGGATGTGAAAGACAGTTTGGGGAATATAATACTGTTGTAAATATTTTGTGGGGTGTCAGATGGTCACATGTCTTGTCAGGGAGACCACTTCATGGATGGAGTAGAGGCTTGATCACTGCCCTGTACACCTGAAACTGATGTTGTATAATATTGTATGGCAACTGTAATTAAATATATAGATAGTCACGGGATGTGGATTATACTGTCAAAGGGAGTCAAAGGAATTGTAATAGATATGTATGATATGGTGGGGGGGAAAGAGTGGGGTGGCGAACTGGGGATGGGGGGTTGTCACTTTGAGGGGTAAAAAATATAACTATTGCACTGTGTTGTACACCTGAAGCTAATTTTAAAAAAATGTTTCTTTCACAAAAAAAGAATTAAAAAAAATAAAGAAAAAGAAAGAAAAAGAAATAAGGCATAAAGATAACACAAAGTAAATAAAATGCAAACTTCAATAAAGTGACAATGCAATTTCATGTTCATTTTCTCCTCTTAACATGGCATTCGTTAAGGATCAATTCATATTTTAGAGGATGTTTCAGTATTTTAGCCAACTGATGAAGTTTAAGCAGGTCAGAAATATGAACAGATGTCTGCATGTTTAACTTGAGTTCAAAAGTATCCTAAATAATTTCTTCTATCTACATCTCTTTTGCTTCTGCAGCTTTGCCTGAGACAAAAGATAAAATAAAAAATAAAAGGTTTTTCACTGAATTAAAATATGCTAAGGGAAAATTTTTATTATTTTCCCATTTGTTATCTTATATGTTTCTGTACAATTTTAATATCTTTTTCTCCAAGATCCCCTAGTGTTTTGCTATCAAAAATAATGTTCATGAAATGTCAGTTTCTACAGAACTCTCAGTTTTGCAGCCTATTCTAACCTGAAGGTTTATTTGAATATGGAAATTCTGGTATCTGTTTGATATCACTAAATGTCATTATTATAAATCGTAAGGTTTTGGTTTTATAATTACAACTGTGTTTCCTAAGAGTGGTCTTATTTTCTGTGTCAGAATAAACATAAAAATCATGGAATAAAAATATCAGTGAAACACAATGGAAGATTGACCAAATAAGATTATAAATAGTTTCAGTAAAAAAAACAAAACAGTTATTAGGAAAAAGGTTAGGTGGAAAAGAAGATATACCCTGCAAATAATTATTCAGAGGCACATGATTTAAAGTTAAAACAAAATACTAAATTTCACCAAATTATCACAATAAACTACTTAAAATGCATGAAATGTTAGTAAATAGACTTTGAATTGGGCACTCATACTTTGCAGTGATCGTCACCTGAAATCATGTCAAAATTTTAGAATTGAAATTTGCAAAACAAATATTAGAAAAGTTCTTGTCCCATCATTGTTCTCAAGGAAAAAGAAAATAGGAAAATAGAAATATTAAAAAACAGCATTCAAACTAACAACAAAACAAAATCTGAATATAGTAAAATGTATATATATACACATGTAAATATATCTATCACCTATCATCTATGTAAAGAATTATGCCAAAGTGTTACCAAGGGTTAATTTCTGAAAGATGGGTATTATGGGAATTTTTCTTTATATTTATCTGTATTTTTTAATTTCTAGATTTCCAGTAATTATTTTTTAATTTCATAATACTTATGTTACACATTAATTTATCTTATTATTAAAAAGTTTCAAACTAGGAAAAAAAATACAGATTAAAATACACCATTTATATTTGGTATAACCCCCTGAGAAACCATGTATAAAACTGTTAGTAGTAATTAATTTTGTGTACATGCACATACATACATGTATATTAGATGAATTTATTTTTCATTTAATGATGTCTTGGAAATTTTCCCTTATCAGTACATTTTTTGCCTTATTTTTTCTGAAGTTTCATATTATTCTATGGACTAGATGTACTATAATATACAAATACAGCTCCCACTCCCACCCCATTGCTTATAAAACCCTTAGCTTATTTCTGAAGATTTATCTGTTACAAACAATTTTCCATCTCCTTACTAGCATATGACTGACTATCCATGTACACTTCCAATTATTGCTGGAGAATATCAATCTGGAAATAAATTTGCTTTGTCAAACTTTATGTATATTTTTCATTTCAATAATAATGATATTTATTTGCCCTTCCTTTTTTGATTGTTCATACATTTTTTTTATATCTTGATGTAATTATTTGTTAAATATGCTGCTGATATTTTCCCACTCTCAGAAATAGCCTTTCACCTTTCTTGAATATAATGCTAACATAAAAATAAAAATAATATCAAATAGAGGGACAATAATAATCTAAGCACAAACACATTATAGATACATAATGAATTTTAAAATAAATGGACAAACTGTGATGACTTCAGAGCCCTTTTAAAGTTGGGTGGGGCAAGTCAGAGGTTGTTGAGTCCTGCAGGACGGGGTCTGGCTTCCTTGAGAGGGCCAACCGGGACTGAGAAACAGAAATGATAGGCAAGAGAAAAAGGATAGTTCAGAAGTAGTGCTAGCCAGGGGACTCAGTGCCTGATGGACAATGAGCCCTGAATCGAGTGAGACTGCAGCTTTTATTAGGTTCCATACAGGGAAGTATCATTGTTCTTTCCACGTTCTGTAGGTTCCATACATCATTCCAGAAAACATTGCTCACTTCCAATTGTCCTGTGGCCCGCAGCCTACCTTGGCTGAAAGTCTCATGACCTGTATATGTATACCTCCTGGGGAGACAGAAACTGCTCATTATGAGATCTAAAGGCTAGAATGCATGGAGTACTGACGTTATCATTTGTTCAAATTTCACTTCTCACACAGGCATTCAGCCCTGCAGACAAGGGATCTCAGGCCCATGTTCTTCACCTCCATGATTCCTTCCATGGTACCTCCCTGGACAGTGCCTGGCTTAGGTTGCCTTATTAACCTTAGGGTTGTACCCGTCTTTGGCTCACCCGCCCTCTTTCTTGGTGTCCCATGGGGAATTGCCATAAGCATAATGAAAGTACTGTCTCCATGAGGATCTGTTGTTAAGGAAAGGTGCAGGGAAGCAAACGGCTAGGCTGCTGTGTGACCACAGCATGTTGTTCTGGGCAATCATCTAGTATGAAGGTATGGGATATGGGGTTGCTGAAACATGCCTGGAAAAATTGATTCTCCCTTATATTGCTCTAGAGTAATCTACTTGTTTAAAGGTAACCTCAGCTCATTCTGATGCATGAAGATTATAGAAAAAAATCTTTGAGTTATAACTAGGACATGTCATAGTAAGAGTGAACAGTTTTTCCATGGTTATCTTTACTTTGGGATAGCTTAAATTAAGTTTTAAATTTTATTTTATTTTATTTTCTTCAAACTGACACTGTCCTAAAAAACCCCACATTTACTGATGAGCGTTTCTTGAGAAACATCCTCATAAACAATGTCTTTTTTCTTCAGATGTGCCCAATCACACTTACAGGAAATGCTGGAAGAGCTGTGGAGGGTTTTAAATCTATACCACTGATACTGGCCAAAAGAATTTCACTATAGGAATTCTAAGTTTTCTTTTCCCTAGTGTTTTGGCTGGTTATAATCATTTTTCAAGTCAGTTTCTTAATCATAAATAATAGATTGTTTTTACCCCAAATCATAGAAATCTCCTACCCCTGCTTGAGATAAGTATCCTAAAGCTTGTGATTAATGTCTGTTGACTATGGATATTGTATCACAGGCCTAGTTCCCGGGGAACAATACAGGAATGACCAGTAAACCAGAAGAAAGGCCAACCTCCATGAAGCTGAACAAGTTTTCACCACAGTGGCTTTAAATCCTGCTTCTTGGGCCAACACTTTTAACTCTATTAACAAAAATCTATCTCCTCTCACCTAGGGGCTGTTGGGATACAAGTGATCCCCAACCAAGCCTTCCAGGATATCCCAACCGTAGAAGTCAACATGGTCCTCCAAGTGGATCTCAAAACCCCTACCCCTCACCTAAGATCAGGTAGGGTGAGAATCCCATGAAGCCCTGATATGTAGGGACCATGGCCACACTCATCAGGAAGCAGATACAGAAGAGGAGATCTCCTGTCCCTCAACTTCCCATAGAGATTTATGGGGATCACATCTCTCAAGGGGGACATAAGGCAGGCAGTTAAAGACAGAAATTGGGCCTCCGATATGCCCAAACACATCAGGTGATAGTCCTGCATGTCTAACATAGTCTATGGGAAAAAGACCTCCCCTCTCTGCCCAAACTTGCTCTTGTTTACCATAACCATTAGCCATTATCAATCACAGGTATCAATCAAGCAGCCTCACAATTAGAGAGGAGTAGCCCATTCTAGAAGAGAAGGAAATAAAACCTCCAGGTCCTTGCCAGTCAGTGCCTTTGAGCCACTCCTTTGTGCTTGGCCCGTTCCAAACTATTTGAAGTGTACTATCTCTTTTAATAAACTGCTCTTTCACCACTTTACCTCTGTGTCTCTTTCAATTCTTTCCTTGAGACACCAGGAACCTGAACATCGCACTGAGGAGGGCTCACATCTGGCAACATAGTGGCTAGGATTCCCAGTTTTCCTCCCGAGCCCCAGGTTTGACTCCCAATGTGGGAATCTAGCCCAGACTCCACGGGGTTTGACCCCCAGTGTGAGAGCCAAGCCCGGACATCCCCACAAGAGGGGCCTGCCCTCCAGTAACAGCACACTGGACCTCCTGCTTCAGGAAAAGAGTACAGTGAAGTGGGGAAAGCACACACACACACACACACACACACACACACACACAAGTGCAATCTTTTAGAATTAAATAGTTGGCTCTTTAGCTTCTCAGTTGAGGACATCATAGACATTTTTTTTTTCCTTTAAGCTCTAGTTTCTTTTATTTATTTATTTATTTTTTATTTTTATTTTTTTAGGGCAGTGTCACTGGCCCTCATATGTGGGACCCGAACCAGGGCCGCTGGCTTCCCAAGCCAGCGCTTAACCACCATGCCACTCGGCCGGCCCTATTTTTTATTTTTTTAAGAAGGTATTTTTTAAATTATAGTTGACATACAGTATGATATTAGTTCATGTGTATAATAGTGATAGACATGTATATACCTTACAAAGTTATCACTAACTCTAGTATCTACTGACACCGTACATAGTTATTACAATATTATTTACTACATTCCCTATGCTGTACTTTTCATCCATGTGACTGATTTTAAAACTGAAAGTTTGTAATTCTTATTCCCCTTTACCTTTTTTTTTTTTTTTTGAGGGCAGTGTCATTGGCCCTCCTATGTGGGACCCGAACCGGGGCCGCTGGTTTCCCAAGCCAGCGCTTAACCACCGCGCCACTTGGCCCACTCCTTTACCTTTTTCACTCTTCTCTCTACTCCCCTTGCAGTTGGCACCATCAATTTTTTTCTCTGTATCTATGAGTTTGTTTTTGTTTTGTTCATTTATTTTATTTTTTTGATTCCATATGAGTAAAATCACAGAGCATTTGTCTTTCTCTGTCTGATTTATTTCACTTAGCATAATATCCTCTAGGTCTATTCCAGTTTCTTCGTTGATCTTTAATATAGATATAGCAACTACAATTTCACAAGATTTTGTTTGAAATTAAATGAGATGACCACTCGCTAACAAATAGTTTCTGAGTATCAGGGATTATATTAATATTGAGGCTACTGCTACTATTACTGAATGCTCTGCCCCTGACTTTGAGAGACTCACAGTGTGCATTTAATGTTTATATCTCAGTGCTGGAATATGGAATACACTGGTTTTATTAAGTTACTTTTACTGATCCTCAATCATTATGTCATAGGCTAAAAAAAAAAAAAAGTAGTAGTAGTCTTTCTTCCCCTTATGTTTCTTTTCCTCTTTTCCAGCTCAACACCAACTAGCCCTCTCAACCAATCTGAAGACTTTCTTTTCTGTTATTTAAAATTCTTTTCTGTTATTTAAAATTTATTTTATTTCCTTTTCTTCCAACTTCTTCCCAATTCAGTGGGAAAAATAAATGATCTTGAGCATAACTAATAACATTGTACATTTTGATGAGAAATAACCAAGAAGCAACATTAAGTCTAAATAGGTAATAAGACTATAAATGTAGAAATAATTCATTTTAATTTAGTTGATTTACTCTAAGCAATTTCTTTCATATTACATATGAATTTGATTGAATTACTTATTTTCATGAACATATTGATTATAAAATCTGGTTCATTAGAGTCTATGTATTTGGTTGAATTATAGAACTATTAATTTTGCTTAAACTCTGCAAGGATTAGCAGGAATAAAAAAAATCTGGCAAATGACAGAGCTTAAATCTGTAAGAGCTGAATTACAAATGTTAGATGTTACTTTGTGGCAGGCTTTAAAATATTCACATTACAATTCAAAACATGATGTGCTAAAATACTTATGTGTGATTGAATTTTAACATATCCAAAAATAAGACAAAGTCCTATTTAAAGATAAAATAATAGCATTCTTCATAGAAATTGATCCTGTTTTTACAGAGGAAAAATAAAGAATGAAAAGTGTTAGAAACAACTGTAAATAAAATAAACAGAATATTAGAATGTTGCTTCCAGCACAACAGAGCAGTGGGAGTGGAGAAGAGATGGGAAAGGTTAAGAAGGAGAGAGACACAAGTAAGAGCAAAATGCAGTTGATGCCAGAGGACTCCAGCCTCATGGACTGAGACCTGAAAAGGGCCTGACTGCTCCTTTTTTTGTCTCACACATAAGAAAAGATCAATGTAATTTCTACGGTCTGTGAGTCTAAATACCAGAGAATTTAGCTCAAGGCCAAATCGCCCATGCCTGCAAGCTGTCATTACCAAAGGTCCCATGATGTTATTGTCATGGACCTCCTAAGAGACAGAAACTTCCTCTGCTGGAACTTACTGATAACAATGCATGGAGGACAGATATAGGTCATTTCACATGCAGGCTGTCAGAACTTGAAACAAGTGGTCTACGCCCTTTTTCCTCAACTCCGTGATTCCTCCTATGGCTCCCATGTGACTGTGACTGTCTTAGGTTGTTCCTCCCTTGAGGAATCTTATTTGTCATTGACTAACCAACCAACCCAAGTAGGGATACAAGTAGGCATAATAAGTAATGATCTGTCTTTATGGAAAGGTGCATGGGGGCAGGCAGGCTATCATGTGACAACACTAGAAAATCCTAAATAATTATTTCTCAAAGAACAAAGAGAATCTTTAAAGAAAAAAAGTCCATGCAATTTCCTTCATCAAATACTTGTTTCCCTGTGAATTTAGCTACTAGTATATTAGACATTTTTGCGTTCCTCTTAATGAATATTCTTATAAATGCCAGAGGATAGAAATATGAATAACACTCATGTGTTTAAATTCCAGAAACTCATGTACCAAGATGGAGATATAAACACATATATAATACACAAGGCATAATATCACACATTTCTAAAGCAATGCCCATTAAAACATATAACGATTCATGATTCTTTTTTTAAAAGAAATGTAATAAATAAGACTAATAAATGAGACACAGAAAAGGAATTGAAGGAACAGCTTATACAATAACTAAAGAGAATGAAATACATATACTATGACTCTGTGTGTGTGTGTGTGTACGTGTGTGTGTGTGTGTGTGTGTGTGTGTGTGTGTGTCTAACTCTTTTTCTTGTTAGAAAATACTTCATGGTACCTGGGCATCATGTGGTTCAGAAATTCATTTATAAACAAAAAAACATAGAATAAAAATATTACATCAAATTTCAAATATCTAAATTTTGCTAGATACCTTACTGAAACAGTGAACAGAACTATTGACTACTGTCAAATTTTGTTTGTCAAATTCTTTGACATAATTTAATTAGTATGCATCAGCAACCTGATTATTCCATAATAATGAGGATCTCAGTATTTCAATTTATAATTTAGTGATATATTAATAATATTATTTCTGATTCAGTAATATTAATAAAGTGTTCAGTTTTATTAGTGATTTACTCCACTTTAAATTATTGTCTCATATATACACTTTCAGTCTCTCTGTCTCTGTCTCTCTCCATGTGGAGATATATATATATATATATATATATATATATATATATATATATATACACATATATACATATATGTGCATACACACAGACACATACACACAAACACACAAAAGCATCTGAGGAAAATATGTATTAGATTCAGGATAGGGTGACAACATATTTTATAAACTTACAGATGAAATTGTGAGATTTGGAAACCAATGTTGGGCACTACTAATCATTAATCTTGGGTGACAAGCATAAATCAGGACTTTCCTAAACACACTGGCAGATATTAACTTTAGTTAAAGATACACAGGACACTGAAACTTGACTGCCAGCACTGAGTTTTACATACACATGACCATGAGATTGGATTCTGAGAGAAAGCTGCCAATGAGAACAAATAAAGAAATTTACAGCCAAAGCTATGATCTGTTTTGATGATAATATCCATCTAAATAGCCACATTGTATCAAAAGTTAGTTTGTATTAATCTTGGGACTTTAATATCCTTAAATACAATTTCAATTACTTTCCTATTATTAGTCATATTTTTAAAATATTTATAGAAAAAATCTAAATAAATTAAATTATATATATAGTAACATAATTCCTTCAGGGTCTGAAATAAATGGTAAAGATTATAAATGTGGTATATTCTTTGTCAAAGCAAAAACATACTGAGTTTTCTCTAATTATTTTAAATTTTTACAAATGCTACATTTACTGCATTAATGATAATAAGTGACAAACAAATAAGAAACTTTTTTTTGGAAAACCTAATATGCTGTACTGCTGATATTATGGAAGAAATTTAAATAAATGGATAAAAATATGTTGCAAAAATAGAGAAGATACAATGCATAAAAAATTTCCATAGGATACTCTGTGTTAACTGCAATACACCAGAAATAGTGAATTACTGAGAATTGTTCATAATCAAATTCAACCTTCTATCTTGAGTATTCTAAATAAAACTCATTTACCCAACTTGACTGTGGTTTTCCAGGCTTTATTTTTATGCACTGCAGTTACTTAATGAGTGTTCACCTGCAAACTATAATCTGTATATTAAAGATTCAATGAGTTTTTACATTCATATGAACATTCTTCTTTATTTGAATAATCTAACTTGTATACTTTAAAATGAATTTAAAATTTAAGTAGCATCAACCAACTTCTTTTCAACCTCAATTGTTTCAATTATAATTCTTCAAGAATTAAACCTTGGATGTTATAGTATTATGAAACTTTGAACAATAATTGTTTTTATTACTTTATTCAAAATTTGTATTGTGTTGAGTGTCATTGTCCCCAACATTGAGGGGCTTGCAGGCTGGCCTTAGTGGGCTTGGTGAAGCATAAACTTGTTTTTCTGCTTTCATTGTTTCTTTATACACCTGAAGGGTGCTTATGACTTATTGAGGTTTGTGGTGAGGACGGTCAGTTCCTTGGGACACAAAAGAAAGATGGCTATCCAAGTCAATGGAAAAGGAGCCTAAGGCACACACGTATACACGGTTAATGATTTACTGCAGTTTACTTCTTTGAAAATTTTCAATAAAAGCTATGCGTTGACCCGATTCGGGGCTCAGTCTTCTTTGGCTGAGTCCCTTGGTCTTGCTCTTATCTTACTTCTGTCTCTTGTTCTTATTCAATCTGCGTCGCCCCTCTCGAGTCCCATTTGCCCTTGCCACGCAGGACGTGACAGTATTGTTCACCTATCTATGCCAGGTGCTATAGTTCTAAATATTAGAGATTACTATAAAGGAAATAGTGTTAAAAAATAAGTCATATATTAGAATTTTGAAAAATTTATTTGAGCAAACATCAATTTGAATTGGGCAGCATCAAACCTAAAGTGGGTAGAAACGCTCAGCCAATAGGAGCTGGGGCAAAGTATTTTTAAGGAGTGAACAGGGAAGCAAAGAAAGGAAGTAATTTCATTGCCCATCCATAGCTTTAGTTGACTAACTTTAGAAAGGCAAGTTTGGGGACGGCTGAGTGGTGCGGTGATTAAGCATAGGCTTGGGAAGCCAGCGACCCCAGTTCGGGTCCCACATGTGAGGGCCAGTGACACTGCCCTTAAAAAAAAAAAAAAAAGAAAGGCAAGTTAAGTTTGCTGTTTGTGATTAGTTGTTCTTAGGTTTCAATTTCTTAACCTTGAGGCATCTACAGAAACTTACTCTGGTTTAGTTTTGTTTGCTTACCTGTCAATGCATTAGAGCCACCTAGGTCTAACAGCCTCCTTGCTTAATTATAACCCTTAAAAAAAGGCAAAAAAGTTAGAATAGCTTTCACAGAAGTGCACAACTGTAACATATACTAACAGACATTTAACATTAAAAAATCATTGAGAAAAATGAGTATGAATTGAAGAATTTGACATTCTTTATTTTTGTTATAAACAAATTTTCAAAGTATGTATTACTTTGATAGGTAACAAAAGTAAAGTAAAGTAGCAGAACAAAACATCAAACAAAAGATAAATTATGTTTTTATATCAGTTAGGGTTCAATTGGAGTTAAACACAGAAATGCCAGGTTTTGCTCTTAAGACCTCTCAACCAATTGGATGAGATCCACTGACATTATCAAATCTGATTTTCTTTACTTAAAGTCCACTGATTGTACATGTTAACCACATCTATAAAATAACTTTCTAGCAATTCTAGATTAGTATTTGACTAATTGAGGGTTAGCCAAGTCAGGTTGACAAATAAAGCTAACCATCACACTTTGTTAAAGATGTTTTAAGAATCTGTTATAATACTGTAATCAATGTGTGTAAATTATCTTCTATAATCAATGCTTTTATAATGTTGCATGAAGATAAATTCTTACATAGCAATAAAGTGTCATAAATAAAGGGAAATAAAATAGTTAATTTAGTATAGTCCCTTTCTATATCCACTGGTTCAATATTTCATTTAATCACATAAAACAGTGCTTTGAATTAAATGTTAGATGCCAAATATATGTGGCCAGATGTCCTACACATTTTCATATATTAAGTTCTTACACTTGCTTAAAGAACCTCTGAATTCTAGAAGCACTATGTGTAACAATGACTTATTTTGCTTTTATGCATTTTTTGAGTGATTCTAAATCCTTCCAGATTCTGAATAAGACCGAGAGCAAGGATTATCCCTATTTTCTTTTTTGCCCGTCAAAACAAATTTTAAAAATAATAATAATTGTAACAATAAGTATTGGCAAAATAACTCGGTCACAGTATAATTTATGTGAGAATTCTGGAGGTGCTTCAGTGAGTGCCTAAGACTCTGTGCTAGGCAAGTGCCATGTTCAACAATCACATCAATAGCTATAATATCCTAACCAGACCATTTTTGCATCAGAAGTCTGGCTGCAACTTTCTTTTTTTGCTTGTTGTCCAGTTGGGCTCCCCAAGTTTATTTTACCACGCTTTCCAAAAAAAAATTTTTTATTAAGTTGGTTAGAGTAATGATATGCTAGTATTTGAACCTTTTTTAGAAATGTAAATATCAATCCTCCTTTCTTTCAAGTTGATACTTCTTGCAAAGACATCCCTACGAATGTGGTGTAGAGCACTGTATAAGTGAGGAAAATGGACAAAGTCCTTAAATGCTGATAAAATGACAAACTGGAAATACCTCAAAGACAGAGAATGTATACAGACATTTTATAAAGTCCTGTGTGTAATGTTAGTTTCCCAAGGAATCCATATTCTTTAAAAATCTTCCAGTCAGTGAGAGAGTGGGAAATTTTCTGTGTAGTTAATAGCTAAGACAGTCAATACTCTTTTGGAACTATCATCAGGAAGAAAAAAAAAGATAATGTTTGCAATTTGGCAGAAAATAAACCTGATGAATAATCCAATTTCAAAATCTCTCAGGCTAGTGGTAAATCTCCTGATCTAAATTAAATGGTATAAGCTCCACACTGCCAAATGAAACCATATTATAACTCCTATTTCTTTTCAGAGTACATTTTACTTAAATTTTTACAGGAAGATGTTATAAAATTTTTTTTAATATATAAATTATTTTACTGACACAGTTTACATATTTTTAATAAAAGTATCAGATTCTCACTCTACATTACATCGCTTATGACATTTGCTTTTCTAAACATGGAGATTGATGTCTACATTTTTAAAGAACAAATAATAAGAAACATACATTTTAATGACTGAATTCTTTTGCATCACAGACTATTTCTTGATATCATAGGTGTAATAGTAAATAAGTGAAAAATTGAAAAGATCCCTTTTACCCTCATCTACCACTCCCCTCCCCATTTATCCACTGGTAACCACTAAACTATTATCTGTGTCTATGAGTTTTTGTTTCTTCATTTGTTTGTCTTGTTCCTTTGTTGTTTTTAGTTTTATATACCACATATCAGTGAAGACATATGGTCCTCAACTTTTTCTGTCTGACTTATTTCACTTAGCATAATAATCTGAAGATCCACCCATGTTGTCACAAATGGCACTATTTCATCTTTTCTTATGGCAGAATACTATTCCATTGTGTATATATACCACATCATTTTTATCCAATCTATCGAAGGACACTTTGGCTGTTTCCATGTCTTGGCAACCATAAATAAAGCTGCAGTAAACATCGGAGCACATATATCTTTATGGATAAATGTTTTCAGATTTTTTGGGTAAGTATCCATGAGAGGGATTGCTGGGTCATATGGTAATTTTATTCTTAATTTTTTGAGGAGCCTCCACACTGCCTTTCATAATGGCTGCACCAATCTGCATTCCCACCAACAATTTATGAGGGTTCCTTTTTTGCCACAGCCTCTCCAACACCTGTTATTATTTGTCTTGTTGATGATAGCCATTCTAACTGGCATGAAGCAAACAACACCTTTGATAAGTGGCTAACATCCAAAATATATGAGGAACTCATACAACTCAACAACAGCAACAAACAACAAACAACCCAATGAAAAAATGGGCAGAGGACCTGAATAGACATTTCTCCAAAGAGGACATACAAATGGCCAATAGACATGAAAAAATGCTCAACCTCACTAATCATTAGAGAAATGCAAATAAAAACCGCTCTCTTCTTCTAATAGCACTCTAAAGAAGTAAGGTTCCCATAAAAGAAAGAAAGAAGTAGATGCATCTATAGGAAGCAGAAGAGGAATATAGATTTTTCACTCGTTCTACTATGACATTGGAATAGCAGAATGCTTTCTCATGTGAATAAAAGCACCATGGAAATCAGGAAGAAAAAGCTTGTCATAAAAGTGGCCTTTGCAGTAATGAGGAGTCAATGAGCTGTTACCAAAGAAACGATAGGTAGATGAAAGTTAAAAATCACCTATGATTTGTCAGTGGAACAGCCTCTAGGAATTTTATACAACCTCAGAGAAAATGAAGGTACAACAATTGTTGATTGTAAGTATTCATCTTTTTAGAATACCCATTAAATATGTTTCCTCTTGTATTTTACTATTGGTCTAGAAAATAAGTTTTTCTCACAAAAGCCTTTAGCATAAAGCATTTCAATTTTTGCTTTGCTATGTAAAAAACAAGTACAATGAAAAAAAATTAAATCACAACTACCCCAAAGTAAAACTCAAACTATGACATATTTCAAAGTAGTCAACCCGCTTTCTAAGAAGTTTATTTTTTAACAAGTCAGTGAAGACAATATTGATGTGGTTTGCAACAATACAAATGGATCTGCAAATGGAAGCATTATTCTTACTAAAGTGTTCTTTTAGGATGTTTATAATAACTAATGTCCTTTCACATTTAACAGGTCTAAGTTTGAAATGCTTGTTACATTCATGCCACCAAGACGCCTAGCATTTATTGTTTGCAAAACTATATATACTAAGAAAATAATATTCAAATATAATTCAAAATATATTAAAAATGAGATATAAATTTCATTTTGGAAGTCTTTAAGTGGACCTTTTTATGTTAGTCCCACTATATTTCCACATTTTTCAAGGTTCACAGAACACAAATTATTTAAATAACCCATGGTTTCAAAACATGCAGCAAAGATAAATAAGTAATTCTTACCTCAGACAACAATTTCATATTTTCCCACTGTCTGACAGCTGGATCTCTTTAATGTCACAAACCATAACTGATTGGCTAATGCCACCTGTTCAGCACAAATTCAAAAGCCATTCATTTGTGTAAAATAACCAAGCACATAAAGTAAGCATACTCTTTGCAGAATATAAATTTAAAAAACTCTAATGAAAAGTAGGAGCAGAAAATGAAAGAATGCACTAAAGGGGGAGCTATGTAATTTTGAATAGCATCAAATATAGTGTATCTTCTGCAACATCAAGCCATTATGACTACATTCTTTTCTGAATACACTATAGTTTGAAAACTAAAGGTTTTTAAGATTTGTTAGATCTGTCACTTGACAGGTGTGTTATCCTTGAAAAGCTATTTATCCTCTCAAATACCCATTTCTGCATCAGTAAAATAACACGTAATTTATGTTTCTTGCAAATATGAAATAAGGAAATTAATGAACAGTGATTAATTCAGTACTGCGGTAATAACATACTTTAATATGTTAGCAATTTAAATAAAAAGTCTTATAAAATGCTTTACACTGAAAACTTTGAAAAATAAAAATAAAAGTGGTTTGCCACACCGCACACACATATTTTCATCATATGTATTTGTGATTTTCCTTGAATTACAGAGCTTGATAAATCTTATTAACAAATAGTATCATTACAAATACCATTAGTATTAAAATGTTTTTCCAAATTGCTATATGACTGAGTACCACATCATCCCAATTTAGTGGTATAAAGGAATAACCATGCTTTTATTTTCTTGGACTCTGGGACTCAGGAATTTGGGCAGATCACTGCTGGACAGCTCTCGCTTAGAATGTCTCATATTATTTCTGTCAGATGTTAGCTGGGGCTACAATCACCTGAAGACCTGAGTAGGCGTTCATAGTGGCTGTCACATGGTTGGCAGATGCCACTTTCTGCTGGTAGAAAATTCAGCAGGACTGTTGATCAGAGTACTAGTACATTGGTGTGTGGATTTTCCCAGAGTGAATATCCAAAGCTAACCAGGTAAAAGCTGCATGACTTTTTCCCTTGTAGACCTGACAGCCATAAAGCATTGTTTTGTTTATACTATTATAGTCACATGTATGCTCAAATTCAAGGGGAAATGATATACATGGCCACTTCTTCATGGGATAACTTACTTACAAGGTAATTTTACATTGGAAAAGTACATGTAGGACGGGGAATAAAATGAGCAAGCTATGTTTTGGGAATTATCTTTCCGGGAAAATTTATGTGTTCAGTTCTGTTCTCTGCCATGCTTGAGGAAGAGAAGAGATTCTTGGTGAGACAGGCCTGTGTTTATTCTGTCATCTGTGTCTGTGATTGAATGACTACATATAACTGAAACGGGGTATTAACGGATTTTAAGAGACCATAGATTTTACAATAGATGTAGAACATTTTTCAAATAGTGTTATGAGTATTTTTATGTTAGTAAATAAAGAAAATATAAGAAAACCATTATTGAGAAACATGTATCTGTAGAAACATTTCATGTTTCTAAAGAAGTAAAAGACAAACCAAGAATAATGTTTAAAACAAGTAAGTAACAAAAAAAAACTAAAAAATAATGCAGAACATGAAAATATTTTTAAATGCTTATACAAATTAAAAGAATAAAATGGGAAAATTTCAATTACGTTTTGTAGTAAATTGCTTCCTTGTTTTTTATTTTTCATATTTGAGATCTCATTAACAACTATGAAAATTTATAATTTTTCATGTGAAAAAAGAAAATTCAAGGCTTTCAGTTCTCGTAAGGGTATTTTTTATTCTAAAAGCTTTATAAAATGTAAACATTATTTCAAACTACATTGTTACTCCTACTTAGCTAAGAAATGTCATGAATAGCCACAAGAAACAATTAGATATTTTCACTGCATTCCCTGGCCTTTAAAAGAAATTCAATATACATAGCTTTATGTGTGTGCATGCAATAATACATATGTGGGACTACAAAGCCCAATCCTAAAATGTTAGGTATAAATGTAATTTGAAATTCAGAATGATTTTAGAATTTAGAAATGAAAATAATAGGTATATGGAAGTTACATACCATGATATGTATGGGTCTAGGATGGCATCTGTCTATCAAACACATGTTTCTTCAAAGGAGAGTGTATATATTCACAATATGTGCAATAAATATATATTAATTTCAAGTCAGACTAACCTTAACAGCTTAGTAATAAAACCTTTTTTTGGTCAGAAGCTTTTTGTTTTCAGATTTTTAGATGAGAGATATGGGGTCTGTATGTAGGATATAGTCTATCTCTGTTTTTCTCTCTCTCAATATAGATAATAGATAAGTACACAGATAGATACCTACAGAGGTTGCTAAAACAATGTGTACACATTTTAAGAAATGTTATCTTAAAATATGTATACATTTTTATGTCACCCCTGGTATATACATGTACATATAACTATACATACACATACATATATATTTTTGCTTTTTTTAACCATGTACATTTAATATATATTTGAATAGTCAATATATAGAAAATATGAAAAAGCAAAATAAAATGATAAATATTATATTTTAGAAATTACTTTGAGTAATTAGTGAGGTTAATCCTAGGCAAATTTGAGTTTTGATCATACTGGTAATAGATACAATAGATTGAGTAGTAGGAGAATTTTGTTGCATTATGCTGCTATCAAATTCAGTAAGCTTAGGCAAATTACTAAACTGTCTTGGTTTCTCTAAAATGAGACTCTTAGGCTCTAAAATAAGAATGCTGAGCATATGGCCTCTCGGTTTCCTAAGGTCTAAAATTATTGAACCGGGGTTATTATCACCACTTTTCCATAATGTGTTACACTGATCATGTTTAATAAAATACTACCAAATAAAAACTAAGCTGGACTTGGACATTGAGATGTTAATTAGAAAACTATTGCAATAGAAAGAATGTTCCAAAGTTGAGAACAGCAAGTGTCTCAAAATAAAACACAAAGAGGCATTTTATTTATAGGAAAGAATAGGTAGTAAGTAAAGGAAGTTGAGTAAATGAGTTGAAATGATCAATAGGGTCTGACAAGAAAAGTGTCTTGCTGTGGTCACTTTTTAGTGCTTACTCAGGTGTGGAGGCTCACAGAGTTCGGAGGCTGGGGGGAAGGAGAGAAGACTGACTAAACTTTGGTCACCAAAAAGCAGCGAGTAACAAATGGGGAATTTTGAACACTTCGTATCTACCCATCTCCGACAGAGATTGGTGGTAATCTTCTCTGAGTTTTTCAGATCTAAATTTATTTTAATTTTTAATGTTTTTGTGTTCTTTCCCTTTGAGGGATTCTTAAAAATATAAATATTTCCAAATTCTTAATATACATGCTGTTTTACGGTGTTAAATTATTTCATACTGTGCAACCCATGCTGTTGTTTAATATTCCATTACAAATTCACTTTTAATCACTACCACTTCTGTTAAAATACAAAAATTAAACCAATGAGATGTAATTTTATTCTTGTTCATATCTGCTTATGCAAAAGGATTCTAGTCTTGGTTACAAAAAGAACAATGATAAAATATATAAATCTGTGTAAAGATATGTAATAATAAAAACATAAAAATTATATATATATATATGATTCATTCAGTATAGTCTGCCTTCATTTATTGACATAGTCACATCCAAAAAAATGTATATTATGCCCTGAGTTTGCATAGTGATATACAGAAAGTCCCAATCCACTCATAAATAATTTTTGATGTAATTATGATCAATTTTACAATTGAGAAAACTTTTCTTTAGGGAGGTTAAGGGACTTATCTATGGTTCCCAATTAAAAAAAAAAAAGAATCATGTTAAAAGTGTGATGTGACATCTTCATCTATCAACTTGGACACTCAAGCAAAGAAAATTTGTTCAAGGTCATTATATGATGTCCTCAGCTATTATCTTTAATGTGTCTATCAGTTCTTAATCTAAAAGTACTTAAGTAATCAGTACTTAAAATTTTAACAATATAGATTTTAGGTATCAATTACTTTCTTTTTGATCATATTGTAGGGACAGATTTTACTTGCCAACCTATTCCATATATTTACTTTTTTTTTTTAAATTTTTTTTTTTAGGGCAGTGTCACTGGCCCTCTTATGTGGGACCAAACCAGGGCCACTGGCTTCCGAAGCCAGCGCTTAACCACCGTGCCACTCGGCCGACCCCATATATTTACATTTTTAAGTGTATCATTGCTTGGATAGTCTTGAAAATAAAATTGCTGAAGTTTTAATTTGAGAAAATATGATTCTCCATCCCAATATACTCCATCGCTCTATTCCTTCCAGTGAAATGGAATATAAAATTATTATTTTTGTTATAACATTCATTATTTATTAAATAGTATAAATATTTTAAGCATGAAAATAAAATAAGAAATTTTTGAAAAGAAAGAGCAGGTTCTAAAATACCTTTATCATAAAGGATGTTAAAAATACATAAACCTTACACATTTTCTCAATTGTAAACATTATTGAAACTTTGAACATTTATGTGCTCCTAAACATCTTATATGTTGTTTCATTTCTTTTTCCCTGAATCATATTGTTCAAGTCATACAACTGAAAGAATCTGAGATATTTGAGAGAGATTTTATGTGTATTCAAGACTGTTTTCTTCCTGAAAATAGAAAAACACAAAGAATGTAAAGAGTAAAATATAAAAAGAAATGTACCAGGAAGGAAACAAAAAGATACTAAGTAACCTAAGCAAAGATAAATAAAGTAAAAGAATCTTTAGAGGTGTCAATATGTAGAATCACTAAATAAAAAATTTGTAACTATTTGTCATGCTTGACAAAAGGGAGAACCAAGAAAAAAAAATAAGTCCATTGATTCAAGAATATATGGATTATAGTAAAATCCAGTTGAGAGCAGAATTACATATAATTGTATCAATATAACTAATTAGGGCCGGCCAAGTGGCGCATTGGTTAAGCGCTGGTTTGGGGATGCCAGCGGCCCTGGTCCGGATCCCACATGAGTGCCAGTGACACTGCCCTCTACAGCTAACAACAGCTCCACCTGGAGCTGGGCTGTGCGAGCCCCGGTGATGGTGTGGGCTGCAGCCCCTGCTGCAGTGGGCTGCCATAGGCTACAGTGAGTGGCCCGCAGCCAGTGTGAGCGGCTGGCAGCCAAGCGTGAGCTGCCAATAGCCGCGATGAGCGACATCCAGAGGCCAGCGACCGATCTGCCTCATCCGGGAAGAGCGCAATGACGATACCAACAGTGAAGCAACATCCTCCGCAACTAAACTGAAGAACAAAAAGACAGCAACTTGTCTGTTCCCCTTCCCCGATTCCCCAACGCTGTTCCCCTCCACCACCAATTCCCCAATAAAATCTTTAAAAAAAAAAACAACTATATATATATATATATATATATATATATATATATATATATATATATATATATATAATTAGTTTAAAGACTTCTGGGTTTTTCATTTTCCTCAACTGTCCCTGAATTCGTGTAGAATGTCTGGGTTCTTGGCTTCCTCTGATAAACCTAGAAAATAACATGAGGGGACAAAGTGAATAAATGGATCCAAGAAAATGCTCATCCTAGAAGCAGAATATTTCTGTTTCAAAGGTACCGAATTGTAATGAAAAGAATGAGATCTTGGTTCAAACTCTGAAGAAAGGAGAAAAATAAAGACTGAGATTGACTAGAACATATTAAATTTTATATTTCATGTTTTACTTATCCCACATGGAAAATTCACCAACCCACCCCCGTTTTTTGAAGGGGAGGGGAGGTAGAACAAGAAGTCATACATGTTAGAGAAGAATCTATGTCCTAAAGAGTAGATAATGTTTTTTAAAGGGTTGAATAGGAATCAAAGACCCACACTAGGCAACCATCCCTAAGGCTAGATTATTTTGCGAGCGCAGGTCACAGAGAAGTAAAATGATTTGGCAGGAGTAAATATTAAAATAAAATTTATAGGGCCGGCCAAGTGGCGCTGTGGTTAAGAGCTGGCTTGGGATGCCAGAGGCCCCGGTTTGGATCCCACATATGAGGGACAGTAACACTGCCCTCTTAAAAAAAAAAAAGAATTTATAGTCAAAATATTAACTACATTGGGAATTATAATATGCAGAAACCAGGAATTAATTAAAATGATAAGAGAAATTGAACTCAAACAGATAAACACTTCAACCTAGGTGAAAAGCAACATCAAGAGGACACTCCTATTCTTTTTGAGGCAGCAACAATTTCCAGCATAAGTAACCAAGTTTTAACAGGCTATGTAAAGATTGTGAAGAGATTGTGAAGAAATTTCTCCCTGCATGCAACTCTTACATGAGTATGAGCTATTACAAAAACTGAGCTAATAGATGGGTGTTGTTTTCAGCTGTAAATTTGGAAAGAACTTAAAGCAGCAGTCAGTAATTAATGTCACATATCAAATATCTTGTAAATACATTTAATTTGTCATTAAACAATGTTTTAAGAATATCTTATTATTGCCTTCTTTTTAAAATGAATTCAATATGAAAGTCAGAAAAGTCTGGTAATTTAATTTCTATATCTATTGCATGGAAGCTATAAAAATGATTCCCACAGTATTGTGGTACTTCTCAACTCTGTAAAAGACATAGATAATAGATACAGATATGGAAATTAAGGATGTATCACAAGGAAGTACACAGTTTTGAAAATGATAACTGCCTAGTCTTTATTTTAGCAGTACACTACTAGAATTGACTCTCAATGAGACATAATTGCTAAATGCTTTCATATTCCAGCTTCACAAAATAAAACTGTCTAATTTTTGAAATGTAGAAAATGTCAATGTATGCAAATTTGAAGAAGGGTTGGAAATCATAGGGTGGCAGAAGGGAAGAAAGGAGATGAAATCCTGCAATTAGATTTTCCTAATATGAAATGTAACATACCCATAAAAAGACTACTAGTAATTCCTCAATTGGAAATGTCAACATGTTTTATAAAATAGTAAGTGGAGCGTTTATGTTAAGAATGATGAATGGCCTCAAACTTCATTACCTGTAAAATAGGGCTTTGAAGTTAATAAATGGGCTGTTTCCCTGAAGACATTGCCAATGCAACAAATATAAAGTAATTGTCCAGAAAATATTAGAGGTGTTTTGTAAACATAATACCAGTACGGATATTTATGATAGATTAAGTTAACACCTCCCTGCATTTTCAATATACACAAATTCACCTCATTAAATACAGATATCATGGATAACTTCCCTTTTTTTCTCTGCTCTAAAGATTGTGCTAAATCTATTTTAACAGCTACTATCCACCTAGTATAGTTAAAACATATTTGACCACAGCTTGGTAAAGTAGATATTTAATGATATTTATTTTTAATAATAAGATAGTCACAAAAGAAATAAATCAAAGGAAATAAAATGGTATGCAGTGAAAAAAAGCATTCTTTTCAACCATTCCCTCAGCTTTCCTCTTCCCAATCCAGTGGTGGTTGCAATTGCCCATAGCATATATATTCTTACAAAAATATTGTATGATTATCTAACTCTGTGTGTACATATATATTTTGTGTGTATGTGACTTACTGAAAGAAACTTCCCTTACCAATTGGTAGCCCTACAAGAGTCAAAACTCTTAAGTTGTCATTTCTGATGTCCACTACTAATAAGAGAGTAGATAAATTATGGTATATTTGTACAAATGGAATATTATACTGCAGTAAGAAATAAATGCACTGACATTCGAACATCTGTACTGATAAATGTCACAAATATAATTTTGACCAAATAAAAATGTTTTAAAAGAATACACAAAGAATGATATCACTTATATAAAATTCAAGCTAGGCAATATATCCTATATGTATATGGTTTCAGTATAAAGTGGCACTTTTATACACATTGGCATATTTAATGTTCAATGTTCTTGACGTTAACACTGTCTCTAAAAAATCCATATCGCAGTACAGATCTGCCTTACTTGTTTGAACAGCTGTACTATATACCATTGTTTTGGTATCATATAATATCTTAATATCACATACTCTTTCCCTTGATCTCTTTCCTTAACTTGACACATACTAACATAGTTGTTTTTAAAACTGCATATCAATGATGGCAGAACTACGTGATTAAACAAATTTGTGTCCTTGAATCAGTTGTTGAAGAGGACCCATCTTAAACTTTATAAAAATTAAAAAAAATCAGTGTATAGTGCCACTTGTAGAAAAAAACTAGGCCAATAATCTAGCATATTGTTTGTCATTGTAGGTACATAAAAGTACAAAGTTATTCTTGCACATAATAAACATATCATTTAAGGTAGCGATGACCTTTGGGTGTGAAGGAGCGTGGATAGATACAGGCATGTGATCCTTTTTGGGAAGAACACAGCACTGGACGTCAGTTAGCCCAGTGTTACTCCTTATATTTTATAGGTATTTTATTCTATTTTATACTTTTTGTGTGTTTGATATATTTCACAAATTCTTGGGTTTGAATTCAGTTCCTTACTCATTTCTCTCATTACATTGGGAGCAGAAATAAGTGAGTAGAAATAAAATATTTTCCATGTTTTATCTAAAATCTTCTACTATATGTGTTTCAGTAATAAGCACAGTAATTAATATATAATATTAGTTTAATATATATTTTCTTTATATAGTTATTGTTATAATGTTTATTCAGGACTTCACATTCATAATTTATCACAGAATTGTCATCAATAAACAGAAAAAATTGACTACCATTTGTAGGGTAAACACAATGGTTAGAAGTTTAAGGTCTCTCAACTACATGCATTTTTGATATTAGAAGAAAATGCAACAACAAATTCAATCATAAAATGTTATGTGTATTTTATCAAGTCACATTTACAGAAGACAGAGAATATGGAGAAAAAGATGCAAGGAATAAAAGAGAAAAAAAGGGAAAGGAAGAGATTTTTTTTATAAGCCATAAAGCCTATATAGTGATTTAAAAAATAAATGGGACAGAATAATTCACACAGCAACAATCACTTCCAGACTATAACCCCATATATATATATTTGGAGGCTCATTTGAATTAATTATAATATGTGCACAGAAGATGTGAGAACTAAGCAACACAGATTGAATGATTTAAGCAGTAACATTAGGAAAATTGTTTAAGAAGCTTTTAATTCAAGAGAAGCAATTACTCCAATACAAAAACAACATTGGCTATTTTTCTACATAAGCTAACAGATTCAAACAACTGAAGGAGAGTGAAATTGATTCCTTCAACAATTTAATCAACTGCAGAGTTTATTAGTGTTTCGCTTTGCTGGCATCAGTGATTGCCTGTCTTCCTTCTTAAAACTTTGCAGTCAAATTACAAAATACTGTGAACTGAGGCTAAATTTCTTCAAAAATAAACCCAAATATACCAGTAACATACTTAAAAACAAAGTGTTAAAGGTTATCAGGAGGATTTTACTTATATTTTTTATGGATAACCCACAATTTGGTAGGCATATACGATAGCTGTGAGAGATTCAGCTGTTTTTGCCTAATAGTTATAATGTGTGTCAATAATAGTTTTCCTCTGAACAAAGTACATTTAAAGATATAAACATATTTCCAAACCATTATTATTATTAAATGGAAAACAACTGTTTTTTAAGCTTCAGATGTATCTTTATTCTATCATTTTCTGCAGTTTCAACTTCCCATTAGATTCTCTGTAGTAGGTGGTTATGAACCTTTTCACATGTGTTGTAGTGACCCCTCAGAGGTAGAATGTTCTGCCCACATACCCCAAATTTGGCAAGCTGTAACCGATAGTGCAATACAGGCAACAGGAGGGTATGGAAAGTTTATTGCTCAAATAATGAGACTTTCTGGGGAGAACAGGGCAAGCTCTCAGCCTGGTCCAACATAGGCTTGCTAGAGAGGAAAACGAAACTGGCTTGACCCTTATAAATTGTTAAGAGGTGAGTGTTCTTGCGTTGTTGAAGACTTGCTTGGTGGTTTGACTTCTCTACCAACTCAAAATCAGGGAGCACGTGGGCTTTCATACTAGTTTGCTCGTTGTAGGGCAAGAGGGGAAGTGGCAGTCGTGGGACTTGAACATTGTATGCCGTCAAATGCAAAAAATATATTCAAATTAATTAAAAGAATAATAATGTGGAGCCGGCGAGTGGCGCAGTGGTTAAGCGCTGGCTTGCGACCCCAGCAGCTCTGGTTCGGGTCCCACATGTTAGGGCCAGTGACACCGCCCTCAAAAAAAAACCTAATAATAATATGTCAGAAATTGCTAAATATTAATTAATTCACCTGTCTCTTTTTATTCCTGAGCACATCTTTGCACTACATACTTGGGAGTATGATCAATCAAGGAGAGTCATGTGACTGAATTACAGATTGAGTTTTGAGAATAAGTGACATTAAAACTTCTGGGTTTACATTTTAAAATGTAACATCTATTATTTATTATATTTCCTATCTTGATGCATAGTAACACAATCACATTTACCAAGTTTTATTACACATGATAAATCTGTAACTGGTTAGGATGGCAACTTGAGATGCTGCTGGGCTTTTTTTTTTTTCCTTCTTTCTTTCTGTTCCAAATGAATTAAGTCTCATCTGGAAGGAAAGCTGATAGCTTTCATGACCTGTCCCACCCTACAGAGTTTCTACTGTAAACCAAAGAGGGCATATCAGAGAAGGCTCAAGCACGAGTGCCACAGACTTGTACTCTTCCTACACAAAGCTTACTCTTAGTAGTTTGTTTGTTTTTTTAAGAAGCTTCAAATTTGTTGCATTAAATTGGTCAAGTTCCAGATTGCTAAAATGACTATTTTTTATAATTTTATCCAGTTTTGTAATTACTTTGTAATTTTGCTGTGTCATTTTGCCAAACTTCTCAATCTATCATGTAATAATTTTTGCCTCCCTTATTTCTACTGAATTTATTTTCTTCTTTTCTACTTTATCTCTTCTGGATTCTTAACATTTTCTGTGGTGTCCGTTTATATATTTTATATCGGTGTCTATTTTAATTTTAATTTATATTCACAAAGTGATTTTTTTCCCCCTTTATTTATATTTTTTTTGGGTTCAGATATCATTCTTTTTATTTTTTTGTTTGTTCAATCATCATTTCTGATTAAAACTAATACCATTAATTTTCCTCTTTTATTCCTATTATTTTCAAAATTCCATTTTTAGTTAGTTTTGATATACTGTGTTATCCATTTTATCTGATTGTGGGCAGTTTTAAAGCAAAAGCCTTCACTTATTTTTTTTTTTGACTCTGTTCCCCCTTGCCTCTACCTGACATTTCTGTTGCATTCACCCTACTGACCAAATTGATTGATATTCCTAGTAAAGTCTGATCATTGAGTGTTCTGTCTAGGAGGACGTTTTCACCAGCAGGTTGATTATTTTTAGGGCCTGGTGTACATCAATACTCTGTTATTTTTCTACCTGCTAAAACTCATACATATTTCCCTCAGCACAAATTGGAACTCTAAAACTCCATTTGACTTTTACTGTTTTTTTTCAGATAGGCCTAGCAAATTTCCATTCCAAGTGATGACTCACTTATATAATGAAGATTGTTAGAGATTTTTGTTTTCTCTGGTTCTCAAGATTATTTCATGCTCCCTTATTATCCTCTTGTTTCCTTCTAAACACACACACACACACACACAACACACACACACTAACACACATACATACAGATAGATATAGATAGATAGATAGATAGATAGATAGATAGATGATAGATAGATAGATAGATGATAGATAGATAGATAGATAGATAGATAGATAGATAGATATAGATAGATGTTATTCCTCTTAGTGACCAGTTTGTGGCTTATGAAAATACCTTGCTACCCAGTTTTTATTAATTAGTTTAAAGAGGTTGCTATTTATCAACTAACTTAGATGACATTTTTATTTCTATAGGATAGGGACTTGGGAGCTGTTTTTTACACAATATTGCCTGGCCTCCTGAATGTTTCTTTGCTATCAAGTAGTTTTTAAATATTTCCCTTACACAGTGTGAAAGAAATAAAAACAAATAGACCACATTTAAATGATATTGGAGAGAAGAAGAAAGAAAAATAGACCCATATAAAAGGAAATATTTGTGGAGATTAATGATATTTAGCCTGGTGAAAGTAAAAAAGTCAAGGGACATAACTACCATTTTTTTTTCAAACTTTTAATTATGAAATCATTTAAGCTTACAAAAAGTTGCTAAAATATTGTAGTATTTGTACATACCCTTAACCTAATCTCCTCTATTGTTATCACCTAACATAACTATAAATATACATATCAAAAACCTGGAAATTAACTGTGTGGTAATATAATACCATGCCTAAATTTCAGACTACTTTTTATTTTTTTTTGTCTGATACATGATTCAAACGTTTCACATTATATTTGTGACATTTCTGCAGTCTTTCTCTGTCCTTCATAACTTTGGTGCTTTTGGTGAGCGCTGGTGGGTCTTTTTATGGAGACTCCTGCATTGTCTGAGGTTTCTCATAATTAGAATGAAGGTATGCATTTTTGGCTAGACTACCTCATAAGTACTATGTCCTTTTCATTGCTTCACATTGCGATGTCAACATGTCTTATTATTTTCTACAGTTAATGTTACCCTCATTAGTAAAGATGGTGCCTGTGGGATTTCTCCACTGTTGTGTCACCCTTTTTTCTCACTTTATAATAATTAATATCTTGGGAGAAACACTTTGAACCTGTGCATATACCATATTTCAAACTTTTTCATGCTAATTTTCACATCCATAGGAGAATTCTGTCTGCAACCATTATTACTGCGATATTTGACTAGTGGCAATTTTTATCTCCCTCTTTTCTTCTCCATTTAATTTTATGAATTCTTATCTAAGGAAAATCTGTCCCTTTTCCCTCACATATTTACTTAAATATTTGTTCCTATTATTATAGATTCATTCATATTTGTTTTACCTTATGGATTATATATAGCTCAATACTAAACTATTATCTTCATATATTTTTGACTCAAATTGTTTCAGTTTTGATTTTAGGATCTCCATCAAGTAGACTATTCTAATCTTTGAATAATACCTCCTTTTTTTTTTTTTTTTTTTTTGTCAGCACTTTTATTTCTGGAACCGCAAGATGTTATAGGCTTTTGTTACATTTTCTCCTCTCCAACCCTTAAATTAAGTACAACACCAAGAAACCATTATTATTATTATTATTTTCCTTTGGAAAATAGTCTTTAGAAACCTAGATTTGCGTATTAGTTATGCTGTGTGCTCCTGGGTACCATTGCTTCCAGGCATTCTTAGTGGACAGAGCTAGAAAATATATGGTGTATATAACCCTACAGACACACATGTATATTACTTTCTATCTATATCTATCTATCTATCTATCTATCTATCTATCTATCTATCTATCTATCATCTATCTCTCTATCATCTATCTATCATCCTCTATCATCTATCATCTACCTACCTACCTACCTACCTACCTACCTACCTATCTTTCTTTCTCTTAAAAACCTTGAGTCTATACAGGCTTCTTCTGGTAAGAAATTTGGTAAAAAAGTATAATATGCATTTTCTTTTTTTGTACGTAATATGTTGCTACTCTCTCAGGCTTCTTTCAAGTTTTTCTCTTTATCTTTGGTTTTCTGCAATCCATTCAAATATGATGTGCCTGAGTAAACTATGTGTTTCCTTTACCTTACTTAGTGTTCTCTGAGCAGTCTGCATTTGTGGTTTCATGCCAGTACAATTTTGCAAACTACTTAGCCACTATTAATTTGAACATCAATTAAGAGCTCTTTTTGCTCTCTTTTACTTCTGGCATTCCAAATAAGAATATGTTACTACTTTTGAAAATTTTCCCCTCTTCTTGGATTTTCTATTCAATTTTTTCAACTCTCCTCGTGTGTGTGTGTGTGTCTGTGTGTGTGTTTCAATTTGAAAAATATCTATTTGTGAATATTAAAACTCACTGTTTATTTCTCCATGTCTATCTACTGACTAGCCCAACTAAGACATTCTTTATGTCTGTTAAAGTCTTTTGATTTCTAGCATTTCCTTTTGATTATTTCCTGGTCTTCTAGTTTCTGCTTATATTACTCATCTCTTTTTGCATATTCTTTACTCTTTCCTATATAGGCTTTAGCATATTAATTATAGTTATTTTAAATTCCCAGTCTGATAAATTCAAAAACCTGCCATATCTGAATCTGGTTCTAATGATTGCTCTGGCCCCTCAGACTGTGTTTTTCCTTGTTTTTTTTTTTTTTTTTTTTTTTTTAGCATACTTATAATATTTTGTTGAAAGCTGGACATGATGATTGGATAATAGGACCTGAGGTTAGCATTTCATCTAAGATTTTATGTTAATATGGCTAGAAATTGAGTTGTATTAAATGTCTGCTGTAGTTGTAGGTGCCAAAGCCTTCAAATTTTTCAAGTGTCCTTGTTATCATCTCCCCTATTTTCTTTGAGATTCTAAATATTTCTGCAGAATTATACTGTTTTATAGTCTTTCAGCTGTAATCCCCTTTTAATATATTGGAGCTCTGTTTTTGTGGTGGTAAAATGGGAGGAGTGTAAGTGTACTATAATCATATTTTTCAATTCTCACTTTTGTCCCTGGGCTGTGATCTTCAAAAATGTTTCTTAGGGCTGGCTGAGTGGCGTGGTGGTTAAGCGTTGGCTTGGGAAGCCAGTGGCCCCGGTTAGGTCCCACATATGAGGGCCAGTCACACTGCCCTCAAAAAAAAAAAAAAAAATGTTTCTTAGCTTTTTCTCCCTTTCCCATTAAGTGGGACAGGAAGACTACAGTGGGCTGAAGTCAGAGAATGCTTTTCCCCAAGGTGGAATAAGTCCTTGGGAAAGTCTTTTTTCCTGGAGGAGTAGAACTTTATGAAGGGTACTTTGAATAAATGCTAAAATGGTTATTACCCCCTCCCTATTGCCTTAGTTAAAAGGGGAGCTTTCTTGGCTGTCTCCATGAGAATACAGTGGGGCTTCTGGTGGTAAAAATTCATGAAAGTTTTGGGAGAGGGTACAGCCTTTAGATTTTTAGGAGCCATTAATTCCCAAGAATAAAACCCTTGGATTTTCTCACTATCATACTAATTCTTAGGAAGCCTCAGAGTATTGTCAAAATTGCCATTTCAGTGTTTTTACGGTGTATTGCTTCAGAGTGTTCTGCCCCAAATAATTATCTCTTGGTTGTGACTCTATATATGCCCGTTCCTCCAAATTTCAAGGCAAGTCTCCAATAAGTGTATTAAAAAGCATTGATTTTTTATTTTGTTTAGCTTTTTTCTTAATGTAAGAATGGGAGTAATGACTTTGAAGTTCTTTACATCCTGCAGTTGAAAACAAACATGGACTTCATGTTTTGATAGAAAATATTTTTTAATCTTATTGCATTATGTTCAGAGAGTGCTGTTTGTAGTTTTATTTGTGAAATTCTTCTTTACTAAAGTGACTCATATATATTTTCAAATCTAGTATATGACAAATTATGAATGTGTTGTAGGCATTTGAGAAGAATGAGTAGAGTGTTGTGTTCAATCTACCCATAAAGTCTATCATATTAATTATGTTGTTTAGTCTTTCTTTTCATTACCTATTTTTTTATCCACATGATCTGTCTTGCATTGAATATGGTGTATTAAAATTTGCTATTATTTTGTTCTGTCTTATCACATCTCTTATAGTAGGTGAATCATTAGGATGATTGATGTGTTATTTCATTCTTAAATATTCATATATTTTATGTCTTTATTGAAAAGTGTGGCTTTTAGCTTTCAAAAGTATTCTTTTCCTGCTTAGTGTTCTAAAAATTGGATTCCAATTTGTCTTATAGTAGGATCAATGCCTGTGCTTTCTTTTTGTATCTCTTTGCCATCAGTACTTTTTTCTATCACTTTATATTTAGCTCTTCAGTTTATTTTGTTTTAGATGGGTCTTTTGTATACAAAATGTAGTTAGGTTATCTGTGGGAGCCAACTTGTTTTTTTTTATCCAAACAGGTAGTTAAGCCTATATTCTGTTATTGTTATTACTAATAAGGTTTTTCTAATTTTATAATTTTGTGTATTTTTATTTTCTACATTTATTTTTCTACAAGATGTTTATTCTTTTCTTCTTTACCGATTTGATTGTCTATTTGTTTTACCTAGGAGGGGTTGTAATTTTTTTCTAGTTCTTACTTTTTAACTTACATGGTTTACAATGTTGTCAGATCTTTAACTACTTACTTCATCTGTTTATTGTGATATCCTTTCATACCCACCTTTGCTTATATAAAAACAAACTTTTCCATGTTCTATTTTCCACTCTCATCACTTTTATGTTTTAAAATGCTCACCAGTCACACGTGGTTGAGATATACATCTAGTAGTTGATTTTTAAAGAAGGGATGAGAGTAAAGATTTCCCTAATTTCCTGTATGCTGAAAACATTTTTTTCCCTAAAATCTTAATATTTATAAGGTAGTTGAGCTAGATATAACATCTCTGGTTTCCATTATTTATTTATTCATGTATACGTGTATATATTTATGTGCTCCAATGATACTTCCTTCTGCATGCCAGTTTTAAAAAGCTTGATGAGAGTATGCTACTTTGCTTCTCTAAGTTATTTAATCTTTATTCCTGGAGGCTACAATAATCTTTGTTTGTTTGTTTTTGAAATCTAATAGTTTTACTAGGCTATGACTTAGAGTTGATCTTTCTTCCTTTATTTTTTCAAATATTTAGTAACTACAGATTCATGGTTTTGTCTTTTTCTTTCTATTTCTGCAATGTTTCCTGAGTTGTAGATTTGTTTGTTTATTTGTTTTTTCATTGTTTGTTTTTAATTTGTTTTATTTTTCCCTTGTTTAATTTTTATCTTCAGGGACTCTGATAATTTAAATATATTAGGGCCGGCCGAGTGGCGTGGCGGTTAAGCGCTGGTTTGGAAAGCCAGCGGCCCCGGTTCGGTCCCACATGTGAGGGCCAGTGACACTGCCCTCAAAAAAAAATAAAATAAAATAAATATATTGATTTTTGCCAATTCTTTCCATTTTTACTAATCATTTTAACTACTTTCTTCCTGTTATACCTTCCCTTGGTTGTGTTTTCTTACTTTCTTCAATGTATTTTGTTAAATTTTCATATGAATCTAATTCCCTTGAGGACTTTAAAATTTGTTTTTCAGTTCTGAGGTTTTGGATTTTTCATCTGTTTCAGATTTCAATCAATTCACTCTTTATTGCTTTTTTTGTGAGTTTAGTTTATGAATTTTTATTCAACATACTTTTCTATATACTCAATGCTTATCTGAGTATATTTAACTGTGTTTTGAGTGTTGACTTCTATTTTCTGCTTGTTCATGACTATTTTTCACTGATATTATTTATTCTTCATTTGATATGTTTGAAATTTTGTTTCCAGATTTTCTGCACTAGATATGTAAAGTCTTTTTTTGTTTTTCCCCTCATTGATTTCTATGATGATGGACTATGTCAAAAGATTATTAGTTTAATGGTGCCCTCTTCTGTCTGGAGAGCAAAATCCAGTTACTTTAGCATATTAAAAAAAAAAAAAGTTGTTAATGTGGGAGGTGTTGTGAGAATTTCAAATGATGGTTTACTTTTGTCTTTCAGTGCTTTAAAATGTTCCTTATTCTTCCTCCTAATTCCTAAAGGATGTTTTCTATTTCTTTTTCACCTTTTTATTTTTCTCCCACAGAATCTATGTGTTACAGCAACAGACCTTTGAATCGTGCAATCCCTTAAAATTTGATGGGACTCTTTAAATGACATGTGCAGCTTTCAATTTTGCTTTTTCAAGTAACTGGTGTTTTGAATCCTTTCCCAGTACACCATGCTCTAATCTGTCTAGACACTTTTCCAATGTTTTTGTTTTAGAATGGATTTAATCTTCTTGGAAATTAATTTAATCTTCTTCTCTAGTCTCTTTTCTCTTTCCTGCAGATTTTCTGTCTGCATTTGCTCTTCCCAAAGCCTTGCAGCTGGGCTGAGGTGGGGTGGCAGTCCAAAATGCTACACCCAACAGTTTGGTGATATTTCCCTTTTTACTCACTGCTATTCTGCAGTTCAGCATTATCCGTCTTTAAGTTATGCTAAGTATGCAGCTTCATGTTTAAATTTTTTTTCACTACTTATTCTTTCATGTTAACTAGCAAGGATATTTGGAGACATGTTTTTGTAATGTACCCAATGCTATTCTTGATTACATATCTTATGACAGTTAGAATGCCATTTAAAAGGAGCATTAGCCTTGAATACTTTGTATCCCTGGAACAAAAATAGAATCACTAAAAAAGTAATATAGATGATATTTTGAGGCAGACTGTCTATCATTAATAACAAAGATTAAATAGGTTGCATTGAAATAGACTGAATTTCCCATAAATGCATTTGGTGAAAGATTTCTTTTTGAATTATCATGAGAAAGATGCTTTGCATATTTTAGATGCTATAGATCTTTGGAAATCGTATATAGATCTTTGGAAATCATATAAATCAGATAAGGCATATTTCTTCTAAGAATCTATACAACTCTAAAGATCTATAATTTTTTGATTATTAGTGTCTGAAAGTGAGATTCTTTTTAAAGTTGATTTTACTTTCATAAATCAAACCCTGCTTTTGCTTTCTCCTCCAACTGTATCAGAACACTGAGTATGTTTCTTGCTATTATTTACCTCATTACCTATTTATGTGTAACCTTCTACATTATGTCTTTAATTCTAAATTTTCAATAATTCTGCTCTCCTTTAAATCGTCCAGTATGATAATTAATGTGGGGAATTCTTTAACATAATTTGACAAACAAGCATTCTAAATGCATTTTGTTATTCTTTGATATATTTGACAGATCCTTGTATTTAGTGTAAAGTTTAATATGACAAAACTATGACTTTGAGTTCAATTTGACTTTCTCTTTTTCTTAAAAGGAAAAGGAACTTTACAAAATACTATGACACTGTGAAGTCAAATTTCTTTGTGAAAAGTGATGCTGGTAGCATATATATTATCCTAAATTTTGTTCTTTAAAGTAATGCACTAAAATTTTAGCATTCGACTCATTTCAGATGTTACTTTGTTTTTTTCAGGACAAATAAAGAAAAGACTTTTTAAATTAAATAGTAAAATATATCATTGTATTACTATAAATAACTATATTCCGGAGATTGAAAATGTTAGATTTCAAGCCAGAATGCCTAGCTTCAACTATTGGCCCTGCCACTAACTTGTTATGTGACAAAAATGTTATTTATTTTTTCTATATTTCTTTCCTCATCTGTAAAATATGACTAATAATAATGCCTAACTAATAATTGTTGTAAAATCTAAATTAACTAATATATTCAAAAACCTTAAAACATTACCAACTATAATCACATAATAAATTCTGGCTTTTCCTAACTTCATTTCATGATTTTATACAAAAGTGAAATAATTATAGTTATTTAAGGTACTTAACAATATATGATACATATGCATACATATATATTAAAATAAGGTCATCAAAGAATATTAAAATAAATTAAACTGTGTTTTCTTTTAAGTTTAATATCGTATTTTTCCAGCTTTATTGAGATAGTATTGACATATAATATGTGCAAGTTTAAGGAATACAATGTGATGATTAGATACATGTGCATACTGCAAAATGATTACTACAATATGGTTAGTTAACACCACCATTCACTCACATGATTATGATTTCTGTGTGGTGATAACATTTACTCTCTTCACTTTCAAGTTTATAATATAATACTGTTATAATCACCATGCCATACATTAGCTCCCCAAAATGTATTTATCTTGTAGCTGGGAGTTTGTACTCTTTAACCAACATCTCCCCAGTTTTGCCACCACCACCTCCCCTACCACCCCACCCCCACCCCCCAGCCCCTGACAACAACCATCATTCCACATTCTATTTTTATAAGTTTGGCTGTTTTTTAGATTCTGCATGTAAGTGAGAAAATACAGTATTTGTCTTTTTCTGTCTGATATATTTCACTCAGCATAATGCACTCAGTCTATCAAGTTGATGCAAGAGGCAGCGTTTTCTTCTCTTCGTGTGTGTGTGTGTGTGTGTGTGTGTGTGTGTGTGTGTTAAACGTATATACAGTTGTCCCTTGAATAGCATAGATTTAAATTGTGGAAGTCAATTGAACTGCAGTCAATTAAAAAAAAAGTCCACTTATGACTGGACCCATGTATATATATTTCATATTTTCTTTATCCATTCATGTGTTTTCCATTCATCTGTTAGTGTCCACTTGGGTATTGTGAATAATGCTGCAATAAATATGCAGTGAAAATATCTCTTTGAGACAGTGTTTTGTTTTCCTTTGGATATATACCTAGAAGTGAGATTGCTGGAAAATGTTGTAACTCTATGTTTAATATTTTCTATAATGGCTGTACCTATTTACATTCCAATCAACAGTGCAAAGGGTTCCTTTTTCTCCAAAGTTTGCCAACATTGTTTGACAGGGCCCAGGCACATTTAGGCGAGCACCCCAGAGGTCCTGGGACAGGGTGGGGAATGTCCAGCTGTGTGCAGGCTGACCACTGACCCCGACCCCCAGCAGAGAGACCTTGACTTTGGAGCCTGCTGTGCAGGCACCAGGATCTGGTTACATAAATCCTTTAGGTAAACATGCTTTACACTTGCAGGAGGGAGCATGCGCACTTCCGTGCACTCTCCTTCCCCCAAACCTCTATATAATGGTTGCTATTGCTGATTAAAGATGCTGGTTCTGGGGCCGGCTGAGTGGCGCAGTGGTTGAGCGCTGGCTTGGGAAGCCAGCGGCCCCGGTTCGGGTCCCACATATGAGGGCCAATGACACTACCCTCAAAAAAAACAAAAAAAAAACAAACCCAAATGATGCTGGTTCTTCCTCATGTCGGCTCTGGGTGTCTTTTTTACCATTGGGCATCTCATCTCTGAAACCGTCCCCCCGCCCAGCGAGGACATTGTTGTTTCTTGTTTTTTTGTTTTTTTTGTTTTTAATAATAGCCATTCTAACAGGTGTGAGGTGATATCTCATTGTGCTTTTCATTTGTATTTCCCTGATGGTTAGTAATGTTGAGCATCTTTTCATGCATTGTTGGCTATATCTGTCTTCTTTGGAAAAATGTCTATTTAAATTATCCATTTTTAAATCAGATTGCTCTTTTGTTATTGAGTTACATGGTCCTTATATATTTTGGACATTAACTCCTCAACAGTTAGATGGTTCATAAATATTTTTTTTTCCCATTCCATAGGTTGCTTTTAATTTTGCTGATTATTTCTCTTGTTGTGCAAAGACTTTTTAGTTTGATGTAGTCCCATTTGTTGATTTTTCCTTTTGGTGTTTGTGTTTTTTGTGTCATATCAAAAAATTATTTGCCAAGACCAGTGACAAGAAGCTATTTCCTGTGTTTTCTTCTAGTAATTTTAAATTTGGGGTCATGCATTTAAGTCTTTAATTCATTTTGAGTTAATTTTTGTGAGTGGTATACGATAGGGGTTCAATGTTATTCTTCTGAATGTGTTTTTCTGTTTTATCAACACTATTTATGGATGAGACCATGGTTTCCCCATTGCATCTTCTTGGCTCCATTGTCAGATATTAGTTGACCATATATAACTAGGCTTATTCCTGGGTTCTTTAATCTGTTCCATTGGCCTGTGTGTCTGTTTTTATGCCAGTATCGTATTGTTTTGATTATTATAACTTTCTAATAATCCTTAAAATAGGAACTGTGGTGCCTTCACAGTTGATTTACTTTCTCAGAAATACTTTTGGCTTTTTGAGTCTTTTGGTTTCCATTCACCTTGTATCTTCTAATACATAAAATTCTATATCTATTATCATTATCTTATATAAATATTTATATATTTATATACATACTCTAAGATGCTTCTGTATCTTATAGATATAGAAGATTCTATAAGTCACTAAAAATATTTATAAATGCCTATAGTTCCTGGTATCTACAGATAGGTGATAGATAGATAGATAGATAGATAGACAGACAGATAGAGATTGATAGAGATAGTATATATAGGTAACATAAATGACATGTTATAGCTGGCATTTAGAAAATAGAAATGATCAGTTACTGGTTATATTCAGAACATGAATGAAATTAATCTTAGCTAAATATTTTAGTGCAACAAAATTTAACATTTAAGGTTGACAAAATATAAATTGAATCAATAATTAATACTAGTTACTTTCCCCTTCACTGTTCATTAAACGAAAGCTTTTCTACATTTTTATGTGAATACTCTTTCAAAACATACAGGATTTAATCTAAAAGTTGTAATAACATATATATGTTATGTAGTTCTCACTACCAATAGCTATCCCACATAATTCATTTCCAAAAAGCAAGGATATTCCATTTCAAATTTCAGCTATTTTTCCAGAGAATAACCTTAGTTTTCCTTGTTCTAATGTAATGCATGAATAAATTTAAATGACTTTGGGGGAAGAAATACAGAACATTTGAAAAACATCAATACATCAATGCAAGTAGTTTCGTTCGTTGTTTTAAAATCCATTTGTAAAGTAATTCATTGCGTAGCTTTTCTTTTCAGGAAATGTAAATTGATACTTTACTTGGAAATTCTTGCACAGTATATAGAATAATGTTTAGAAGTAATTTTACTAATGGTTTATTTAAAAAAATATATTATGTATGTCTGCCTAAATATAGATGATCTCCTAATTCATTCAAGACAGATTTAATATTTCATATTTTTGCTAAGTCTACTTTTCATTGTGAACTTATAATATGTAATACATTGTAAAACTTATAAATGTGTGCATATTAATAAATATCCGTCCCTTCCAGGAAATTGTGACCTTGAATTTGATGGCTAGTTATCATATAACTATTTTTTAAATTTATTTTTATTTTTTATTTTTATTTTTATTATTATTAATAGTTACAGATGTACAAAACTATACAATAGTTATCTTTTTCACCCCTTATAAAGTGACTACCCCCTTCCCCCTCCCCTGTCCTCCCACCCTTGAAATCATACATATCTATTACAATTCCATTGACTACATCCCCGCACTATATTCCACATCCCATGACTACATATGTGTTAAATTATAGTCAACATCTAATATTAATCAGTGGCAGCTCCAGATGTACAGTGCAGTAGTCAGGCCACTACACTGTCGATGAAGTGGTCTCCCTGACAAGACATGAGTCCATCTGGTCCCCTAAAAAAATATTTGCAACATTATTGATTATATTCCCTAAACTGTCTCTTCTGTCTCTGCGGTAGTATTGTATTACCAGTTTATGTTGCCTCGTAGCTTCCCCTTCTCCCTCATGCCCACCCCCGTCCCATGTAGCCCTCATCAGTTTTCCCTTTGTGTATCTAAGACTATTTCTGTTTATTTTGCTCATTTATTCAGTTCTTTAGATTCCACATATAAGTGAGATCATATGCATTTGTCTTCCTCTGACTGACATATTTCACTTAGCATAATGTTCTCTAGATCCACCCATATCATTGCAAATGGTACGATTTCTTTCTTCTTTATAGCTGCGTAATACTCCATTGTGTAAATGTATTACAGTTTCTTAATCCAGTCATCTACTGATGGGCATTTTGATTGTTTCCAAGTCTGGCTATTGTATATAGTGCTGCAATGAACATAGGGATGCATATATTTTTTCGAATTAATGTGTTAGATTTTGACAAATGCTTTTTCTGCATCTGTTGATATGACCATATGATTTTTATTCATCATTTCGGTGATGTGATGTATCACATTAATTGATATATGAATGTTGAACCAGCCTTGCATACTAGGGATGAAACCCACTTGATCATGATGTATGATCTTCTTAATATATTGCTGAATTCTGTTTGCTAATATTTTATTGAGAATTTTTGCACCTATATTCATCAGTGATATTGGCCTGTCATTTCCCTTTTTTGTGCTGTCTTTATCTGGTTTTGGAATCAGGGTGATAATGGCTTCATAGAAAGAGTTTGGGAGACTTCCCTCCTTCTGGATTTTTTTGGAGTAGTTTGAGAAGAATAGGTGATAGTTCTTTTTTGAATGTTTGATAAAATTCAATTGTTAAGCCATCTAGTCCAGGGCTTTTGTTTGTTGGGAGCTTGTTAATTACTGATTCAATTTCCTTGGTAGTAATCAGACTATTTAGATTTTCCATTTTTTCTCAAATTAGCTTTGAAAGGTTGTATGCTTCTAGAAAATTATCCATTTCTTCCAGATTGTCAAATTTGTTGGCATATAGTTGCTCATAGCAATTTCCTAAAAATTTTTGTATTTCTGTGATGTGTAGTCATTTCCCAACTTTCATTCCTGATTTTACTAATTTGAGTCCTCTCTCTCTCTTTTTTTTTTCGATGAGCCTGACTAGAGGTTCTTAATTTTATATATCTACACACAAAAAAACAGCTCTTGGGTTTGTTGATCTTTTGTATTGTTTTTCTAGTCTCTATATTGTTTATTTCTGCTCTGGTCTTTATTATCTCCTTTCTTTTACTCCCCTTGGGTTTCTTTTGCTGTCCTTTTTCCAGTTCCCTGAAATGTAAGGATAACCTGTTGATTTGAAATTTTTCTTCCTTCTTTAGGTAGGCCTGCACTGCTATGAACTTCCCTCTTAGGACTGCTTTTGCTGCATCCCAGAGATTTTTGGTCGTGGTGTTTTCATTTTCATTTGTCTCGAGGTATCTTTTGATTTCCTCCTTGATCTAATTTGAGACCCACTAACTATTTAGTAGCATGTTATTTAGCCTCCATTTATTTGACAACTTTCCGGGTTTCTTCTTATAATTGATTTCTAGTTTCATAGCATTGTGGTCAGAGAAGACACTTAAAATGATTTCAATCTCCTTAAAGTTATTGAGACTTGCTTTGCGTCCTAACATGTGGTCTATCTTAGAAAATGTTCCATGTGCGCTTGAGAAGAATGTATATTCTGTAGCTTTGGGGTGAAATGCTCTGAAAATGTATGTTAACTCAAGCTGGTCTAATGTATCATTTAAGATCACTGTTTCTGCAATGATTTTCTGTCTGGAGGATCTGTCCATTGGTGACAGCGGGGTGTCGAAGTCCCCTACTATGATAGTGTTACTGTTGATCTCCATCTTTATGTTGAACAATACCTGTTTTATATATTTAGGAGCTCCTATGTTAGGTACACAGATGCTCACTAGGGTTATGTCCTCTTGTTGTATCTATCCCTTTATTATTATGAAGTATCCTTCTTTGTCCTTTATTATATTCTTCAATTTAAAGTCCATTTTGTCTGATATAAGTATCACTACTCCAGCTTTTTTCTCAGTTCCATTTGCATGAAATACTTTACTCCATCCCTTTACTTTCAGTCTGTGTGTGTCTTTAGATCTGAGGTGAGTCTCTTGTATACAGTATATGCTGGGGTCTTTCTTTCCTATCCATTCAGCCACCCTATGTCTTTTGATAGGAGCATTTAATCCATTTAAATTTAATATGATTATTGATAGATGCGTAGTTATTGCCATTTTGTTATTTGTGTCCTTAGGCTTCCTTAGTTAGGTTGTTTTTCTCTTCTGCTTAAAGAAGCCCTTTAACATTTCCTGTAAAGCTGGCTTGGTGGTAATGAATTCCCTTAACTTATTCTTTTCTGGGAAGTTCTTTATCTCTCCTTCAATTTTTAATGACAACCTTTATTTTTCATCACTTTGAAAACCTCTGCCACTCCCTTCTGGCCTGCAGTGTTTCTGTAGAAAAGTCTGCTGATGATCTTATGGGGGTTCCCTTGTAAGTAACTTGCTGCCTTTCCCTTGCTGCTTTAAGGATTCTGTCTTTGTCCTTAACCCTGGCCATTTTCATTATAACATGTCTTGGTGTGGGCCTGTTTGGGCTCATCCTGGTTGGAACTCCCTGCACTTCCTGGGCTTGTATTTCAATGTCCTTTGCCAGGTTAGGAGAGTTTATAGACATTATTACGTCAAATATGTTCTCAATCCCTTGCTTCCTCTCTTCTCTTTCTCGTATTCCAATGATGCATTTATTGTTGTGTGTGATGTTGTCTCCCAGCTCTCTTAAACTATTTTCAATGTTTTTCATTCTTTTTCTTTTTGTTGTACCGCTTGGGTGATCTCTGCTATCTTATCTTCTAAGTCACTGATTCGATTTTCTCCTTCATCCAATCTGCTAGTCACTCCATCGAATTTGTTATTTAATTCAGTAATCGCATTCTTAAGTTCTAGCTGGTTGCTTTTCATGATTTCTCTATCCTTCTTTATATTTTCATTAATTTTCTTGAACATTCTAATAATCAGTGTTCTGAACTCTGTCTCCGATAAGTTGTTTACCTCTATTTCCTCTAGTTCCACTGATTCAGGAGGCTTCTTCTGTTCTTTTATTTGGGTTGTATTTCTTTGTCTCCCCATTATGGTTTACTCTTTGTGCTTGCTTCGATACAACAGATAGATCCCCTAAGTCTCTCAGTCTTTTTGGGGTAAACTTATACGGTGTGTGTCCTTTATATTTGAATTACTCAGTCTCCCTATTGTCTTGCGCATGTATATCTGAGGTGTTCCTTGTGTTGTGTCTTCACCTGTTGAAGTTGAGCTTTGATTACTTTTGGCTTGTCAGTAGGTGGGATTGATTCCCAGACTGATTAGCTGTGAGGATCAGCAGTGTCCGCAGTTTATGAGCTGCTGTGAGAGGGTTGACCCCTCTGATGAGGTATGGACCCTTTGGGCCCTTGAACCTGTAGCGACTTCTTTTTGGGTGTGACTCTTGTATGTCAAACCCAGAAATGCTCTGGTTTTATCTAAAGTTGGCCTGTGGGTATGATGATTCTTGTGTCTGTTTGTGTAGGCCCAGTTGCAGAGCGATTTTAGAGCAAAACAGATTAACAAGTAAAACTCCCACAGCCACCAAAGGAAATCAAATGCTCTCACATGTAAAAAAAAAACAACCAACAACCTACAGTCAATTTGTACAGAAATATCAAACATACAAAAGAAGAAAACAAACAAACAAAAAACAACCACCTCACACAAAAAAGAACAGAAGAGGAAACACACTACAATATAATATCATAAAATAAAAAACGGAAAAAACATGAGAACCCAAATAGCTATGCCAAAGAAAAAAATATAAAAATAAAATAAAATTTGCAGAAAAAAGAAATGGAGGAAAAGTATAGTGGTGAGAAGAATGAACAAAAGAAGGGAGAAAGTGAGTGTGGGAAAGAAAGAAAAAGAACGAAAAAATATATATATATATACACACCCATATATGTGGACATATTTTCACCTATATAAACTCATATATATGCCTATATTAAGAACTAGAAAATGATAATAATGAAATAGAAATAAAAAACAAAAACAATCAAAACAAGCAACCAATAAAGGGAAAAAAAAGTCAAAGCCAGTGCCAGTCTTGGCTAAAGTCCACCAAGCTCTCTTCAGGTTGTCCTCTGCATCTTGTGGGAACAAAGACGGCCACCTGACGCCTAGCATGTTCCTGGCACTACAGGTTTGCTGTACTTGAGTGTGGTTGTGTTGTGTGATTGGTAGTTTTTCCAAAGTCACTGCCGTTTCTTCTTTCGCCTGTCACAAGCCAGGCTGCGCACCCCAAAGGCTCAATGAGTGGCTTTGGGCACCCTTTCCATTGACAGCTATAGAGAATGAGAGAGTTCCTGTTGCCAAAAGCCAGCTGCCAGGAATCTGTTAGTGTGTGCAGCAGCAGCAGAACCTGCCCTACCTCCTAAGCCTTGCAGGAAAGGTGGGGGTGGAGTAGGTAGTCTCACTCTGCAGTCTCTTCTGGGGCGGAAATCCTTGACCTCCTATAGGTAGGAGTACTTCTGTGGTCTTCCCTTATTGTTCCATTCAGGGGTTAGTTTAAGACTTTGGCTTGGCGGGAGCCAAGATTTCTGAGGAAGGGTGAGGATAGGTTTTTATTTCTGTAGTTGTTCTTTTATTTTTTTTTGCTTTCTGTCCAAGAGAGGAGGAAAAATAAACAAACAAACAAGTAAAAAACCAAAATAAAACAAAACAAAATAAAACACAGTCCCAACACAGTTTTGAGCTAAGGCCTTTGCCTCATAGGCTCCGGAGGAGTTCCTGCTGCTCTCCCAAAGAGACTGCCACGGTTTAGGGGCTGCGCGCACCCTGCAGTGGCTCAAATTTCGGTCTGTTTCCCGGGGACCTGTATCTCTGCCATGCGCGTTTGCCCCCCACCCCCCACCCCCCGCGAGTATTCTTTCTTCTCCTGCTCGCCCGGTTTCAGGCTTCTGCCTCCGAACCTGTGCACACCACGGTGTTCCTGCTGCTCTCCCAGAGGGACTGCTGGGGTTTAGGGGACTGTGTGCACCCTGCCGCGGCTCAGATCCCTGCTCTCTCTCTCAGGAACCTGTGTCTCCCCCTGGCGCGCACTGCATCTCCACGCGAGTATTCTTTTTTTCCCCTACTCGCCCGGTTTCAGGCTTCTGCCTCAGCGTCTGTGCGCTGAGGTGCTCTTGTTGCACTCCGTGGGACCCGGTGGACGCAGAGACTGATCCCCGAACCCGGCGGGTGCAGAGATTGATCTTGCCCTGTTGCTGCCAGACTCTGCACCCTGCTTCCTGGGGACCTGGGAGCCGCAGGTGCAGCTCGTACCTCTGCACAGTCGTCTCCTCTCTCTCCTCCCGCACTTGCCCAGCCTGAGGCTTCTTTCTCAGGTTGCAGATCGTTGTGCTGTTGCTGTACTCTAGGTGGGCTGTGGGGTGCAGGGAGCAAACAGTGGGAACAGTCACCGATCTGCTCTCTGAAGCTCGGGGCCTCTGCAGCCGCGGTGCGGGCTGCACCTCACGCACTTGCCGCCTTCTTCCCCTACTCGCCTGGCCTGCCCAACTTCCAGCAATGGTTGTATGAGACTCTTAGTTGCTCTGTGTGATGAGTAGACGTCCCTTTGAAGAGTTACAGAAGTTCAAAGTGTATATATTTCCAGGGGAGAACTCAGGGAGCCTGTCTTACAGCCGACATCTTGCACCCCTCTCTCTCGTATAACTATTTTTCTGTGTATAATATCACATCATTTTATGGATGTTGAAATATATACTATAAGTAATAACTTCCTCTCCCTGTATTCTATTTTAAGTTATCACTTAACAGTCCTGTTAACTGCTTATAAATTCAAATACACTATTCATATTTACTTATAAAGTAAGACCAACTTACTTTTCTCATAGAAGAGGACAAATAAATTAATTTTCTAAATGCCAAATAATTTGCTTCCAGCCCTTGACATCAAGACAATTGATGTTATCTTCAAAAATCAATGAAATTATTGTTTTCAATTGAAATAAAATATAGTAATGAAATTATAATTAAATTCTACTTTGAGTAGCAGTTGTTATATGAAAATAAGTTATTAAGTCAACTAGCTTACTAACATGCCACTTACTATATTAAATAATATATAACATTTCTAACAACTAGGGTGACAAGGAGTTAGTAAACATCAAACACAGTTGTTTTCTTGAAGAGGGGAACGTTCTATATTATCCCTTAAGAAATGAAACTGAAGTCTTCACTTACATCAATTAAATTAATAGAAGCTTGTTCTTTCTTAGAGAAGATTATCCCCAAATTCAAAACACTTGTTCCATGGAGAGTTGTTCTTGGGGCTTAAGAATTTTATAATATCCACCCATTTATTTTGAATGGCTTGTCATCATAATTTCTTCTTTTGAAGAGCAGCATACTAGATATCTGGAGTCCTCTTGCTTTTCTTTCCTAAAGTAAACTTTCCAACATTTTAATTTCTTTCATTGAAAAGTTTTCATTCTTCTTATAAGGCACATTATGATGTCAATGTTCCTACTGAAATTTGTGATTCAGAACTCAAAAATAGTCTGTTGGACCTGATCTGTTCCTTCTTTAACACTTCTTAATGCTCCTCTGAAACTTTTTATTCTAATTTTTTAATAATATTCTCTCCTAAATTTTGACTTGTTTGTTTTATTGGTAGTAATATTTGAACTTTGTTTCTGATGGTGTGTTTTATATACATTTTTAAAATGCAATGTTTTCAAATTTAGGTATCATTAACTTTTCATTTTATTGATATTTATTTTATGGTACATTTGCCAGAGATAAGAAATACACACTTCTATACCTTTGTCTTGCAATAATGTCAGGATTTTTATATCTTTTAAACAATCTAAAGATGTTTTTGTTTATTTACATATATATGTATATGAGGAGGAGCTTGGATTAATAAGAATAAACCATCTGAATCTTCAAAGAGTTCACCATTTCTAATCCATAAATTACTGTGTAATTACAATGTTTTTACAAGCTAAGGCCACATATTTTATTGTTTGTTTCATTACTCAATAATTGCCTTTTTTTTTTTTTTTTTTTTTGAGGACAGTGTCACTGGCTCTCATATGTGGGACCCGAACCAGGGCTGCGCTGGCTTGCTTAACCACTGTGCTACTTGGCCGGCCCATTCTTACTGCTATAAATTTAATTAATTTAATTATATTGGACCTTTTTTTCTTATGCGTTTAACTGGGAGGAAAACTTCTAATTCAAACTTTAATTGGTAAACTGTTTTGTAAAATGTGGTTGTGATAGCATTTTATAAATTGCATCTACATTTAATACGGTTCCATTGACAATACTCGGGTTAGATGATTGTTGAAATCCTCAGGGGCATTTTACAGTTTCCCTCCCATGTACTTGTATTTTATATAAAAAGAAATGAAAGCATATTGATTTGAAAACTATGTCATATACCTTAACCAGTTAGTGTTTGATCAAAGAAATGGAAACAGAATGCATGATAAAATAAGTGATTTATCTATGACATTGATATAGTAGAATAACTGATTTATTGTAATGTTTAGATCTTAAGCACTTGCAGGAGGTGATGGAGAAACCTATGTAATCTATTCCATGTATAACTAATATTGAACCAATGTCTCTACAGATCAGCCTAGCTGCCAATCAGGAAGGAAAGCTAGACATGATGTGGGCAAGAGTTAGGGCAAACCAAATTAGTCAATACATTTGAAGTTACAATTGCTAAACTGACTTTGACCAGGAGCTGAGATAGAGGCAATTCTTTGGTTATGGATTTTACCATTGGTCTAGTATTATTATATTCTGCATTATTTTTAAATTATATAATTTTGGATAACAAGTCTTTGTTATTCAATATGAGAAAAAGGTATACTTTATTTAACTGTAGGTAAATCACATCTAGATTTGTTTTTTGGGTGATATTGTGCAACATTAAACATAAAAATAAAGCATATTAAAATCAATGTACCTGTTATCTTAAATTATGTAACATTGGTTGTTTTGTGAATGGAACATACTAGTTAAAATACAAGATGAATTGATAAATCACTCAAAATAAGCAACAATGAAAATTGCCTTTTAATTTGCTAATTTGGTGCTAGCTTTAGAAAAAAGGAAAAAATATAATTGTGATTATTTTACAAATAGCTAAAGGGAAAATATGACCCATTTCAGGAAACAAATTACTGGAAACAAAGCTAAAGCACAGCACGACACTTATCTTCTTAGCTCTAATAATGTTTTCATGTATAATGAAATCCTTGACCTTACTTTCTAATGGCTTTATTTTTTTAACTTTGGTGAGAAAACAAAATACGAATTTTACACAACACACAATCTGGGAAATAATGACATATATTTACTAGATTATAATTAAGATATGATGTAGTATAGACAGTATCATAAAAGGATTTTTGATTTTAACTAATTCCTTGTTGAATCATTACACAAATTTAGAATTGATATTTCAGCTTATTCTTCTTGTTTCATTTTTACCTACAAATGAAATGCTTGGAATTTGATAAAGTTGCAGAAGATTTCTACCATTAGATTAGTAGAGAAATATGAACTTTCAGAACATATTATGTGATATAGAGATTCATTACCAGAAGACAATAATTAATATGAAGTTGGTGTAATAGCACAGAATATATGACAATAATGAATACCATACTTAAGGCTTAAACCTTTATTTGATAAGAATGTATTGAGTTTCTTCTGTGGACCATGTGTGTGAAAGACCTAGTCCATATTTTCAAGGAAACTGGTCTAGAAGAGACTAAACTTTTATCTATATATCTATATATCTATATATCTATATATCTATATATCTATATATCTATATATCTATATATCTATATCTATATCTATATCTATATCTATATCTAGCTAGTTAGCTAGCTAACTAGCTAGCTAGCTAGCTAGCTATATATATATATAAGAATATATTAAAAAAAGGGACCATATATTATACCTAACAGCTCAAGTGAGGCCAGCATGGCAGGACCTACAAACTCAGAAACCAAAATTAACCACATAGGATGGTCTGAACATAAAAATTCCTAACTAAAAGCAGGTATGGCAGGTAGTCACACCCTTGGCCTGTAGCTTCCTTGACAAAGGTCAGTCTTTACCTTAGGTGAAGCTGCCTATTGTCTTTTTTGCATTTAATATAACATACCCTTGGAATGTCAAAGTGATCCCTTTTTCTGGACCCTCAGGACATAACCCACTCCACCAGAACAGGAGACAACAGAAACTCTCATTGTTACCTTGTTTCCCCAATACCATCTCTAAATTCTCTATAATGTTAATTGCTAACTGTCCTGTGCTCACCAATATAGAAGAAGTATGTTTCCATTTTACTTTGTATTCAATCCCAGAGAGTTCGCCACTTCAGTTTCTCCCACTCTATTAATCTACCACCATGGATTTCATGTAACTCTCCTTACATCTCCTTCTTTTATTCTAATGGATAAAATAAATTGCAAAACTACCTGCCATTCTCCAGAGCATTTTCTTAATCTGTTGAGATTTTGCTTCCGGGCGATTGTCATCAGTTTGGCTCATATAAACTCATTAAAGTTCTCTACAGGTTTGGACATTTCTTACATATATATATATATATATATATATATATATATATATATATATATATAATACCTATTCGTAAATACTATGAAAGACTAATCATGGTGTGTTTTGAATGTAAATAGAGAAGGAATATAACCATATATTGAGTATATGTGTAACATGGGCTTTAAAAAACTCTCAGGAGGAGGTGGAATCTAAACTGAAATGTGAACAACATGTATAATTATGTTAGCTCAAACTGATTACTTTAGTTTTAAATCTTTTCCATGTCTAACACCTTTTTTGGCTAGTTACTACCTTAGGATGATAACAAACCACATTAACACAGATTACAGGGGCTGCAAATTCTGTCACCTACCTGCATCTCCTACCATATCACATCTGGTATTACATATCCCTCCCTTCTTTGATTAAGGTCCACCAGTTTTCTATCATATCCTATGTGCCTATTATCTATGTTCCTATAAATGGTCAGAACACCCACTAACTGGATGCTAGTCAAACACTCTCCTTAGCCACACTGGAATTTGCAGATAGGATCATAAACAGTATCCACAGAGCCAGAAATGAAGATTATGATGGTAACAGCAAAATGGACTTCTCCCTATCAACGCAGCTGAGTAGTTAACTTGCTAGTAAATACAATTATATTTTAGCTCTCAATAGCATATCTCAGGGAAATCAGCCATCTACTGATTTCCCTGAGATACACTATCTGCATTAGAGGCAAGTTATCTACATTAGAACCAATGCATAATGGAGTTTATTCATCCTAGAGTTTATTCATTCTAGAGTCAATGCCCCAATAGGCTGTTGATAAGTTTCTATTACTCAACTCCCTGAAAGGGCCGAATTCCTTCTTTTTCCAAGCCTCATTTCAGACTCCCCATCCCATTTAAGATATACACAATGTTTTAAGTGAGTTTCTTTCTGTGAAATAACAAAATTTAATTGAGTAAATCTCAAGATCTAATTGGCTTTATTAATTCATGAATTGGGCAGTATCCCATCTAGCAACTAGAAAGCCAATTCAAGGGGTTGTACAAATGCAAGGTGTTTATAGGAAGAAGGGTAGGGCAAGGAAGCTATGAAGAGAATAAAAGAAAGGATTATTTTTAGACCACAACATCTTTTGGGAGAAGGGACCAACAAAATTATTTTTATTTATTTTTTTTATCAAGCAGATTGCCTTTTCTTTCTGTGGGGGTTGTGGGTGGAGAAGGCCCACTTACAGATTTACCTTATTTGTAATGACCAGAAGATTCCAGACTAGTTGATTAAGAGCATGCTTCTGGGAGAGACTGAGCAAGCAATTAGGCCAACTATTCATCTAGTTTTGGTATCACGGTTCTTTAGCACAAGTGATGCCATTTTTGTATCTAACACCTCCTAGATGAATAAACAAAAATTAATTGTTATTATTTACAACCAACTATCACTAATGTTATATAATTTAGATGAAGAAAAGATAATAAAGTCTAGATATTTTAAGATGGAAATATCAAAAACATTTAAAACATTAAATATGAAGTATTTAATAAAGATTAATGTTTAAGTTTTACTTAGCCAGTAGATGAACCATCATTTCATTCACTGAGATCAGACATACATGCCTCATTTTTTTTTTTTTTTTGGACACCTGGGTCGTCTGACTACTAGAGATGTCTTATGACCCAGTCAGACAACAGGGTCATAAGGGTTCTGGCTGTAAAATCCTGCCCAGGCTCCACATCAGGATTGCAGTGTGAGGGAACCTCTGGTCCCAGGAAGATGGCCTGCCTGGCCAGGTTGGCCCTTTTCCGAACAGACCTAGAGAGCCTGGATAACTGAGGGAAGATGGTTGGACATGAACTGTTGTACATGCACAAGCAAGTGCAGGAGCCAGGCCTCCTGGCCTCCTGGGGTAGGTCCCTGCCTCTGAGCCATAGAGGAATAGGCCAGGCCATAAAGGGGACATACTTCACTACCAAGATTGTGCCTCTCTGAAACCTGTTTCATGAACCCAGATCTCACGATCTCGGTAGCCATTCCAGGCTTGACCAGGGCTAACATGGATGAAAGCCACCTGGGAACCATGATTGCTAGATAGGCCCCAAGTCCTTTAACATCAACAGGGTTATATGGGGTCTGAGTGTACCACCTTTGGAGCCTCCTCACAATGGTACAGTGAGGGGCATAGCTGGCTCTAACATATGGCCTGGTGGGGGAGGGCACGCCTTGTCTCCACAAGACTGGAGGGCCTGGTGCACCAGGAAAGGTACACTGGAGCGAAGTGTGCCTACACGTGTTTCAGGCTCAGCATCTGGAGATGAGGTACACAGGAAGGGACACGATTTGATAGAAGGTGACATAGCAACTTCTTCTATTATTTATAGTACATAATTCACATTGATTGAGCATTATGTGCCAGGCACTGATCTTAGTACTTAACATGTATTAATTCAGTGCCCACAAAAGTCCACCAAGATAGCTATAAAATTTTCCTTGTTTTACAGATAAGGAAATTAAGATTCAAAGGGATTAATCAAAATACATAAAGTTATACAACTACTACCATATTTTGCCATGTATAATGCACACCCTCGTTTTTGGCCCAAACTTTCAGGGTAAAAAATCTTTGGCTTTAATTCAAAATTTTATTTGTTTACATTTAGGTACTTGTTTTTTGTACTATAAAGGAATTTTCATATTTATTTCCTTATATATTCTATACAAGAAATTTTATGTAAAACGTAATTACAAAACACAAGAACAGATACAAGGTACAAGAAATTTTATGTACCCGTAACAAATTTACGACATTTACACATCATAAAAGGCCAAAATCTCTTCATCCTTGCAAGTTGTAAGTTCAACAAAACTGATAGCTGTATTTCAGAGTATTATTTTGCATACAGATATCTTTATTGATTTCGAGAGTTACACTTTTAACTCATAAGCATAAGTACAAGAATTAAAAACATTTATATAGATACAGAATTAGAACTACCCATGTATAATGTGTATTCTTATTTTCCCCTCACAAATTTGGACATAAATGTGCATTATACACAGCAAAATATGGTAATTGGTCGGGTAAAAATAGAAACCCAGACTGAGTTTAGAGTCCATACTCTGATATTCTAATAAATCTGGTTTTAACATGCTAAAATTTTGGCAGCTACTTTATATTCATTACACAGCTGTTTCTATGCATCCGAAACTCAATAAACAGTTCCAGAATAGATATATATTTTGGAAGTTAATCCAAATATGAATGATTCAGTGCAGGAATGCACATTATAGTTAAGGATTTGAGATTTAGGTTAAGACTTCCTGAGTTCAAACAGAGGCATATACTAGTCCTTCTTAACTGAATCTGAAAGTATGGATTAAACAATATATTCTGTATTTGGTGGCTGTTAAACAAATAAGCATCTATTTTGAGGAGATGTTTTCCTTCAAGCATGCTGCAAAATGCAAAATTAATTATAAATATTTCTATTGAAGAAGAACAAAAAGAGGGAGAAAACTCATTTTCATTCTACATATTCTGAAGTTAAAAACAGATATGCAAGTGAAGATTATACAAGGTCTATGTGGTTTTTGTAATTAAGCATTTTGTTTTGAGCTTATTGTAGATTCATATACAGTTGTGATAAATAATAAAGAGAGATCATGTGTATCTTTACCCAGTTTTCCCAATGGTAACATCTTGTAAAACTACAGTACAGTGCCACAGAAATGATATTGACATTGCATTGATATGGTCAAATACAAGACATTTCCATCATGTCCCTCATCATACCTTGTAAACCAAGTGCACATGCCTCCAACCCACACAACTCCCTTAACCCCTGGTAATTACTAACCTGTTTTCCATGTCTATAATTTTATCCTCTCATGAATGTTATGTAATTGGAACCATCTAGTATGTACCATTTTGGTGTTAGCTTTTTTTCACTCAGCATGATGTCCTGGAGATCCATTCCCAGCATTGTGCATATCAATAATTTGATTATTTTTATTGCTGAGTAGTATTGCATGATATGGATGTGCCCCAGTTTTAATAACCATTCACTTGTTGAAGGATAACTGGGTTGTTTCAAGCTTTTGGATATTTCAAGTAAAACTGTAATAAAAAATGATGTATAGGTTTTTGTATAAATTTAAATTTAAATTTCTCTGGGATAAATGTCCAGGAGTGCAATTCTTGGGTTGTGTGGTAGTTGCATGTTTAGTTTTTCTTTCTTTTCTTTCAATTCTTTTTCCAGAGTGGCTGCACCATTTTACATTCCCATCATCAATATGAGCTATCCAGTTTCTGGGCATCCTCACTAGCATTTGGTATTGTCAGTATTTTTTAAAATTATTTTAGCAATTCTGATAGTTTTTTATTAGGATTTTCCTAATGATTAATGATGTCAGACACATCTTTTCCTGCGCTTATTTGTCATCTGCATATCCTTGGTGAAGTGTTTCCATGTGTTTCGCTCATTTCCTAATTGGATTTTTTTTTTTTAAACTGCTGACTTTTGAGAATTCTTTATATGTTCTAGACACTAGTCTTTTTTCAGATAGGTGGCCTGCAATATTTTCTTCTACCCTGTAGCTTATCTTTCCATCCTCTTGTCAGGCTCCTTCACAGAACAAAATTTAGAATGTTAGATCTTTTATTGTCTCAAAAGTCCTTGAGGCTTTATTTATTTATTTTTTCAATCTATTTTCAATCTTTTTTTTTCTTTTAGTTTGAGTAATTTGTATCATTCTATTTCCTACTTCACTGATTTTTTTTCCTCCATCTTCTTCATTCTGCTATTATTGATCACATATAATAACCTCTTTATTTCAGTTCCTGTGTTATTCAATTCTAAAATTTCTCTCTTCGATCTTCCTTATAGCTTTTATTTCTTTGCTATGACTTTCTGTTTCTTTCTTGAGGCTTTCTTTTTTTTTTTTTTAACTTGTTTCCAGGATGTTTTTAATTGCTCACTGAAGTATTTTTATCATGGCTGCTTAAAAACCTTGGTAAGAGATTTCTAACATCTCTGTCATCTCAGTATTGGCATCTATTGATTTTTTTCCTCTTCATTCAGTTTGAGAACTTCCTGGTTCCTGGCATGACAATTTTCTATTGAAACCTTGACATTTTCATATTATATTATGAGTTTTGATTTTATTTAAGAAACATTTTTTAATTGGCTTTTCCTGACACTGTTCCTGCTGAGATAAAGGGGAACTCTAGCTTATTACTAGCAAGTGGTGGACATAGAATTCCAGCTTCCCCAATAGGCCTCCATTATCACCCCAGAGAGAAGCGCTCATTACTGCAGGGAAAGAGTTGGAATTTCCACTCCCTAGATGGTCTCCACTGACTCTGCACTGCTCATGGCCTCATTACTGCTGCACAATGGTGAAAATCCTGACTCTCCATGAGGCTTCTTCTTACACCAATCAGGAGAAGCACCACAGCCATTGGACTTGGGATTCTAGGATCCCTATGTGACAATCAGTGATTCAAACCAGGGAGTCATTTCATTACTGGCTAGTAAGATGAAAGAAAGTATTGGATCATTACTTGTCTTCTCTGACACTATCTCAAAAGAGTGTTAGTTGGCTTCTTCATTGCATGGAAAGGGTGGAGATCTATGATCCCCATTCAGTCCTTGCTTGTGGGGTTAGGGCTGGGGCCTAGTATTTTTTGCAGGGACAGGGGTATTTTTTGGCATTAAATAGAAATAGAGCAATTATTATCCTTTTATTTTTCCTTTTTCCTGTTCTTTTGTTTATAGAGAGCAGATGTTTGGGGGATTTCTTTTTGTGTGCATCAGTTCGCCTTTACATATTGTCAGTTGCTTCAACCACAAGACTTAGAAACATGAAACAAAAAGAGAGCTCATGGAACTCACCATCATGTGATTCCACAGGTCACAATTTCATTAGCTGGTCTGCCTTTTTTCTTTCTACTCTTCCCAATCTTCTTATATTTGTTTCATGTATAATGTCCAGGATTTTTAGTTATACTTAGTGGGAAGAATAGGGAAAAGTACATTTACTTTATATTCCCAGAAACACAGATAAACAATAGTGTTTTAATAAGTGACAAAGATGGTAGCCTAACTTTTCAGAAAGTAACAAATGAAAGAAAGAAGTACAATGAACAATATGAAGGAGACCTAAAGTGGAAAACTCTGAAATAAAATTGAAATAACCTTTGCTGGTGTCAAAAGTTCACTGACACCAGTCCAATGCCAGGACAGGAGTCCAGTAAAAGAATAGACTTCATTCAAGTGAACAGTTTGCAAATTTGGGAAACTCAGCCTTTGGTGAAAACTGAAAGTTTTCTTCCAAGTGCTTCCCTGAGACAAAGGGGTATGCAGCCTATACAGAGAATGTGCCCACTCTGGTCCCTGATTGGTCCATTTTTATATAAACGAAGTATCCAAATTTACAGATTGGTTGATCCAATTTGCACTGTACTTATTTGTTGGAATCATATGTGCTGATTGGTCATTATGGAGCCATTATGATTAATCAGTAAAGATGTAAATAAGGATATAGCTGAGCAGCTTTGATTGGACAGAGCTGGTCTCGCCCATTGGTCAACATAACCATTCCAGGAATTCCTTTATAAGGGTTGGCTTAGATGTCAGGAACACAGTGTAGGAGGCTTGGCAGTCCAGCCTGTGGCTTTTCCCTGAAATGCAGTATGCATGAGTCCCCCGTAAAAAACGGTTGCTAGGCTATGATTATGAATGTGACACAAGAATCACTTTTGAGGACCGGCTGAGTGGCGCGGTAGTTAAGTGCTGGCTTGGGAAGCCAGCCGCCCCGGTTCGGTCCCACATGTGTGGGCCAGTGACACTGCCCTCAAAAAAAAAAAAAAATCTCTTTTTCCCTTTTGACAAGTGTATTCATTCTCAGTGTCAATGGTTTTAAACAATATATATTTTTTTTCTTTTTTTGGGTAATAAACCCTGGGCTTTTTTCTTTTTCCCTCCATTTCTCTTGGTTATATAATTTTATGACTGGAAATTTAAGTTTAGAAAAAGTAAATGGTATTTTCTTACTTAAGTCTTGGGAAATGTTGCTTTATTTATTTATTTATTTAATTTCAGTGCATGTCAGACTCAAAAATAACTGTCTAACTGTTAGATACTGATATGATTATTTACTTGTCATCATTCTTAAGAATGCCGTAACAGCTGAGTGGTTCTTTTTTTTTGATTAATAATAGGTGACCTTCAGAGAATGTTACATATGGATATGAGCAAGATCGTGGCCCCAAAATATTGTAAACACACAACTATTTCTGAAATTTTCACAATATTCACTTATTTCCTAGGACATTAGGGGCACATGCCTCAAGAAAAAAGTTAAGATAATCAGATGTAATGCCTGTATGGAAATACAAAATTTCCCTATCTCTTTTGATAATATATGCCCTCTTTTTAATTACCCCTATCTGTTTTCTATCTCTTTTGATAGTATCATTGAATTGTAAAATTTGTTACATTTTGTCATATGCCTAGGACAGAGTTCAACTAAAAAGTAATTGAAAAAAAAAAATAGTGTATCCATGAAATATCTGTGAGATTTTTCTCTTTGACTTTTACTTCTGACAGCATATAACCGATATCAATGCTACTATTTTCATGAAGATAATAAAGTTTCTTAAGAGGCTGAGATTTAAATTGATATGTTTTCTCATTTTATTTCTGCCAGACATAAGGTAAGCAATACCTATATGGAGATGCTCAGTAACAGTAATATATGATAAAACTGGGAACCACAGGTGGAAATAAAGATTTCTCTATGAAGAACTCTCTCAGGAAGAGCTGAGAGGTTTACAAGCAAACAAACAAACAAATAAATATTTTTATGATAAACTTCACAAAGCAGAACTAAATTCATATGACCAAAATAGATTAATAGGAAATGGATTTACCTTCCCACCTAAAAGAGCTAAACAAAACAATAGACAAAATATATATAAATCATTTCAAGATGTTGGTATTGGGCACTGAGGACAGTGATCCCTGAAAGATGCGAAACAAAAGAGTGAAACTCAGTAAATTCCTTGGATTACCTCCTAGGTAATATTTCCAGTCTGTAATTTAGAAAGAAAAACACAGGTGGAGGCCAGAATTCAACAAATAGAACTGGGAATCTGAAGACAAAGAGAAAACTATAACTCATATGGTGAGAATATCAAACATGAGAGGTAGGAGAGGTAGAAAGGAAGAGACAAGGGGGAGAGAGAACACATGAGAGAAAGAAAGGCATGCATGTGCTCTGGTGGCCTGAAAAGCAACCCCTGTGAGTCTTTAGCTGAATATGATATGGAACAGAAGAAACTACATGAGAAACTATATAAGAAGGGATAAAAAGCCATCCAAAAAGACTGCAGGGAACAATGCACCAGAATTACACAGAAAAGGGAACAGTTTCTTTTCTACCAGTGAAAGTGAAAAATCTCATAATCTATAGGGGTATTGGATAGAGAGTTTAGAATGCTTTTGCTTCTGTGGTTCTGCAAAATTAGCCCAAACGTAAATGCTCTTCTGGTTCTGCCTAATAAAACGTATGCACAGGACTTCAATATAATCAAACTGTTTCCACATAAATTAACTATGTCCCAGATCAAAACTCAACAATGTTTATAGGAATATGGAAAAAAAAAAATCAGTGCATGACAAGGTAGTTCACTGTGTCTGGAGTACCCAGGGCCACAAAAGTAACACTATCAATGCAAGATGGAGCCAGTTAGAAAATGAACAAACTGCATACACACAAACTCCTAAAGCTTTCATTTTAATTTCATATTGTATTGTGTGCTTTCATTTATAATACTGCTCTGCAAAATTATATCTTTGTCTAAAATTGCTCAATGCAAAGGTATTCAAAATAATTGTCTTAGGTGTCTATTTATACCACTCTAGCTACTATAGGATCTAGAATATGGTATAATTTTTAAAAGCACAGTTCCCTTTGTATGTATACAAATGATAGTATTTTGTTTTTTCTGACCTCTAGCTTAAATTTTTTTTTCTTTCCAAGATGTCCTAGCTGTGCTAGTACAAGTATTTTAAATTATAGAAATAAAATATAACCAGCTTGCATCAGAGCAAAATTTGCTTATACTATAATTGCTTAACTTTTCCATTTTTTAACTTTTCACAGTTTAAATTCGATATTAGAGTGCTTCACATTTATTATAAAAAATAAACTTACAACAGCATACTTCCTTTTCATTCTTACCAGCCTTTCTTTATTACTGTCAGTTTGTCTTTAGTTTTATAAGCCATATTCTTATTACTTTTGTTTTTAAGTCAATTATCTTAAAGATATTTAAATAATAAGATTAATATGTTATATTTTCCCACACAGTCACCACTCCTTTAAACACTAATTTAGCTCTTGCTTGTGAAGATATTTTTTATAATACACATTGTTGATGTATTAACATGTGGTTAACATCTACAATCAGTTGACTTTAAGTAAAGTTGAATACCTACATAATGTGGGCAGGCCTCATTCAATCAGTTGAAAGGTCTTACTAGTAAAACTGAGGTTTCCCTGAGGAAAAAGAAATTTTGCCTGATGACTGCAGCATCCGAAGGTGAAAGATAAAACAAAGAGTAGTATAGCAACTACGTGAAAAGATGATCTTGTGTTTTGGGCACGTGCAAGAACTGAAACTTGGCCAAAAGATGGTGGGGGAAGTTCAGTTTAATTAGAAAGGAATCAATGAATTAGGTGTGATGTATTTCAATTTCAAATCATGAACAGTATTTTTTTAAATGTTGGGTAGTCATGGGCTCCAGAATATGTATTTTTATCCTTGTATGCTATCAGAGAGAATATGTTTTTCTTTATGGTATATTAGAAGCAGTATAAAGCAATGCTGATTGAATAGATTATGTGTGTTGTTCATTGCAGATATAGCTATTTCAAAATGTGGTGCATTGAGTTTAATAAATGATATAGATCACATAGTGTCAATGCATCTGAATCAAAAAGTACTATATCTTATCAAGAGAGTGATATAGTTAGTTCAAGTGTGATCATTCATAATTCAACTTTAGATAGTCAATGATATATTTTGGTTTATGGATAATTACTAATGTTCCAGTTTCTAAAATTTTTCATTATATATTTTAGAAAAAATTATCTTTGTATTCTCCATGCTATCACTTAAAATAATGCCTTGTCTCATTCCTTTATTTTTTTTCTAGAATTCTACTTACTTCAACAACAGCATGTTGAAAACCAAAGAGAAAATCAAGAAAGTCCTTAGCTCAAGACTTTATTTAAAATATTGTAATATAAGAACAAGTCAGGGGATATTTTAAAAACTATTTTATATAAATTATGTAAAATAGAAAGCTGCATTAGAACTTAACTGTGTATTAGTCAATATAAAGTAGAAAGCAATCTAAGGCAAATGCTTCCGAAATCTTCTGAGAAAAATGTAAGCACATAATCACCAAAATAGCCTTGTTATTTGTTGACCTCACTGATAAGGCTGTACCTTACAAAACATTCTAAGAACATTCTTTAGCAAGGAATAGTATTGCCTATCCTTTAATACAGACATGTTGGAAAACATTAACGCCTTGTGTAGATGAAGGTATTAAGAATGTATATAAATGTATTAATAAACCTACTATCAAAAGATCTCTGCTAAATTAGAATTTAGCATTCTGAAAGATCTTACTATAGCAAAGGAAGGTGAAAATTTAATGTTTAGCAACAGCAGAGCAATTCATTTATATACTGTAAGCAATAGCCCCAAAACATTCAAATATGATTTAAGAATTATTAGAATCTAATGGTATTGGAATTGAATACCTGTAAGCCTAGAAATTAGATGAAATAGCAATAAGTAGTCAACAAATTCATGGAATGTATTTACAATAGTACTGATTTTTTTGGTTCTAATAAACATAAAAAGCAACATAGATATGGACAATTGTGCTACGTGAAGTGCAAAGAATTCCTATAAATAAAAGAAAATGAAGTTGACATTTTTATCATTCAGGCGACACTGCTACTTCTTGTAATAACAATTACCAACATTCATATAGCAATTTTCAGTCTGAATATCATCCACCATGCACAATTACATTTAGTTCTCACCCCTGAGAGGCAATTTTAGTACAGTTTTATAGATGAGGCAAGTTGGGTGGCTGTGGGAGATAACTCAATAGATTCCCTGGAAATTCAAAGCACTTTACATACATAATCATGTTTAATCCTTTCAACATTCATTCAATTAGTTATTATAATAAACATTTAACAGATGAGAAAATGCAAAGTCAAAAATTTTGCTAAATGCTATTTATGTGTACAAGCATAAAGTTAATATGTAAACCCAGTTATAATGACAACTTCATGTTTGTTTCCAGTCACACTGAGGAAATGAGGCAAGACAGAACTGCATTCACTCCAGGACTACATATATGTAGTATGTCAATGCTAAAAAAATGGTCCCTAGTCTAATACAATACTCATAAATTCTTATAAATTTTAGGGCTAATGAGAGAATTATCAATGAACTGATGACCTAATAGAACACAGAGGTGCTGAAAACTATAACCTGAAAATCAAGTATTTGTTCATTTGAGTTACATCGTTCCTGGCAAGATTTGGGCTAGCATCAGACTGATTTCCAGGATTTGAAAGAGGTAATAAATGGAGGAAAAAATAATTCCCATTAATTACATGTCAGATTATAAATTATTGTTTCCAAAGTACTTCATTATTTATGCACATGTAGTGAATGAATTGCTTAATGCATAGATGAATGAATGAATGGACAAAATAAATAAATAATAAAAATAAACAAACAGAATAGAATAGGAATCATGAGATGACAGATATGTTTTCAAATGTAGACAATTGTTTCAATCAATTTGAATGTGACCCATATTGCATTTTGCATTTCAGAGAGAGAGAAATTATATTCTGGTCTTTGTATCTGATAATTTTAGGGGGAAAAAAAGTATGGTATCACTTTAAAAATATTACTGGATTAAATTTTGTAAAAGTTCACAAAAGGAGCACTGGGTGACATAGAAATTATATTTGCTCTAGGACTTCAAGCTCAAAAACATCTTGGCTAATGCTGAAAGAAATGATACTCTGGGGGGAAAAAAGAATTCTAATAAAAATGGAAATGATGACCTACTACATTCCTATGTTTCTTCAGGCTATTGATCATCCTGCCATTGTACGTATCATCACTTTGACATTAATCATTGTACAGTAAGCTGGAGAACAATTTCCAGCAGACTAACAACTCCTGATATTGAGAAAGTTATAAGACATTTAAAACCTCCTCTCTCATCTGCAGAGGATACTGGCATTTATCCACGAGGTATGCATACAAGCAACATCCTGTGAGATAGTTTTATTTCACTGATGGAAATATGTGCAATTTGCCTGAATCTAAAACAGTATGTAAATTTTTCTGGAATTTCTTTTTAAAATACAGAGAAAATTAATGTCATTAGAACAATCGTAATTAATTAGTATGACAGTTTTTGTGTATAATTCTTTTAACTTTAATATGAGTAATAAATTGCACCTAATTATAAAATTAAAATATTATGATAAAAATACTTTTTAAAGAAAATTACATAGCAACACTTCAGGGTGCCTGATTTTCAGAAATGCAAATATGAGATTTTAACTTCTCCTGTATAATTTTTTCAATATGAGAAAATTTTGAATATAAATTAGTTAAGATTTCTCATTTGGAATGAATTTGTATTGGTAACAATATGTTGACTACTAGTTGTTTTGTGATACCACTTAAGTCTATAATTGAATGAAAGTGATGTGATATAAAAACTATTTTTAAAGCAAGAATTATGTTTTTAAAAACACTTTAGGGGACGAATTCAAGGTGGTGGGGTATATAAATGCTATGCTTGCCCCCTCCCAGACCACATTAATATTACAACTAAATTATAAAACAATCAACCTGAGAACCATCTGAAGTCTAGCTCAGGGATCTGCAATGTTTTGAGATGGAAGAGCAGCCAGGTGTCAGCAAACTGTGGCTCGCAAACTGGCTCTGAAGTAAAAATTGAAAATGAAAATAAAACTATCACGGTTTAATTTATAAAATTTTTAAAGGCTATTATTCACATAATGGTGATTATGTAAAAAATATATTTATGGCTCTTGAATAATTTTTAAATTGTTGTGAGGGATAGGATTGGCTCTTCCAGGGATTGGCAAACTTTTGAGATGGGACATACCCAAAGAGCCGCACGTGGTTCACAAGCCACAGTTTGCCGACCCCTGTTCTAGCTGAATAGAAGTCCTATAACTAAGGATATAAAAAAGCCACCTTGAGGGCCGGCTGAGTGACACATCGGTTAAGAGCTGGTTTTGGGATTTGGATCCCACATATGAGGGCCAGTGACACTGCTCTCTACAGCTAACAACACCTCCACCTGGAGCTGGGCTGTGCGAGCCCCGGCAACGGTGTAGGCTGCAGACCCTGCTGCAGTGGGCTGCCATAAGCTACAGTCAGTGGCGGGCAGTCAGCATGAGCGGCTCGCAGCCAGCGTGAGCTGCCAAGAGCCGCGGTGAGCGACATCCAGAGGCCGGCGACCGATCTGCCTCATCCAGGAAGAGCACAATGACGATACCAACATGGGCCAACGAAGCAGCATCCTCTGCAACTAGACTGAAGAACAAAAAGACAGCAACTTGTATCTTCCCCTGCCCCGATTCCCCAATGCTGCTCCCCTCCCCCAATTCCCCAATAAAATCTTTAAATAAAAAGAGCCACCTTGAGATTGTTATGTGGAGCAGAGATGAGAAATAGGCAGCCCCACACCTGCATGTGATGGTTGAGAATTGGGAGGGATATCTTGGCTGTGAAAGTCACCCATTCCCTCTCCTGGAGGAATGAGAGACCCTAATCCCACACCAGACTCCCTAACCCAGAATACTGGTGCCAAGAATAAGAGCTCCAACAACATTTGGCTGTGAAAAACAAGGGGAATTTCTACTACTCAGGTGGGTTGGAAGGTTGTGGAAAACCCAGGTGTTCTCTTAAAGGACCTATGCACAAACTCACTGGCTCAAAGTCACTCACCCTGGGCTCCAGCAGAGGGACAGTAACTTGGGGCATTTTGGAAAAATATGGGTAGACTGAATTATATGAATTTAGGATGAGGACTGGAGGGAGTCACCAGTTTCCGTGTGAGGTCCTTCTTCTGGCCAGCCACCTGGTGAGCACAATCTTCCCTACTGAATCCTCCCTCACATGGCCAAATCTGAATCTGCATTGGCCTGGTGAAATCAACTCACTCTACCCTGGGACCCGGCCCCATCCAACTCTTGAAATGCAGGAAGAACTTTCTCAGTGAACAGTGAGACCCACCTGCATTGTACTCTTTATTGAACAACCATCAGGAGTCTGCAGGCCCAGGCAGGAGGCAGCTGGCCTTGGTGTGCTCTGAGACTTTTGCTGAGTAGCTCCAGGCTCACCACTGGCACCAAACTAGAATTTACACTAAGCTGGTGAACACAACTTGTTCCACCCTGGTGACTCCCTGAGACCCTGTTTCACCCAATGCCTGATCTACAACCAAGGCTTTGTAAGCAACTGAACCTTGCAGGAGCCAGCAGGCAACAGAAGGCCTCTGGGTGTCCTGGAGATTTGCAGAGCTCCCCCCATCCTAATACTGGTGGCAGCCTTCCTTCGTTCACAGTGTGGCCACTCCCATGCACCTCCATATTTAGCCCAGTCAGTGACAAACCATGGATCACTTTGTAGCTCTTACTAGGTAGTCCCCTGCCTGTGACAGGCAGGGGGTGACCTGAACCTGCACTAGATTCTTCCCAAAAGGCCCAGAACCAATATACTTGGAGGTTGGCTTTATCCACAGCAGATCACAGTCCAATAAGCCTCACAAGTGGCACACACAAAGGATGGTCTCAACAGGCATGAGTCCACTAGGGAAAATTCTGCTCCATGGGGAAAACCTCCCACATAACAGCCAGTAAGCTGTGGATGTGGCCAAACCCCACATCCAGTCAGCCTGAGGATCAATCCTACCAAAGTGTCAATAGCAATCAAAGCTCAACTGTAATAGGAAAGCACACACAACTCACTCAAGGGACACTCCTGGAGCACCATGCACAGCTGACCAGGGAGACTGTACCACTGATCCCTACAGAGCACCTACTGATAAGGTCACCCTGCCAAGAATGAGAGAAGTAGCAATTCTACCTAATACATACAAATAAACAAAGAGAGGCAGCCAAAATGAAGAAAGTAAAGAACATGTCCCAAATAAAAGAACAGGAGCAAACTCAAAAAACAAAGAAACAAATAAAAAACAAAACAAAACAAAAAAACAAACTAAACAATATGTAGGCAAATGAAGCTACCAGATACAATGGTTATAAGGATGTTCAAAGAACTTAGTGAGGCCTTTTGAGCTTCTTTTGCTCAGCCCGCTCCAAACTCTTTGGAGTGTACTTTCTTTCCTAATAATGGTCCTTCAGCCATTCTCTACTGCTCAGGACCACTTCTGCTTCTTTAAAATGTATTTTTACTTCTAATAAACTCCTTTTCTGCAGCTTTAAAAAATAAAAATAAAAAAAACTTAATGAGAACTTCCATAAACAGATAGCAAATCTAAGAAACGGCAGAGAAATGGTAAAAAAAAGAATCATTAGAAGTAAAGAATACAATAACTAAAATGAAGAATGCACTAGATGAAATCACAAACAAACTAGATGAAGCACAGGATTGAATCAGCATTTTGGAAGATAGGGTAGCAGAAAACATCCAATCAGGACAGCAAAAAGAAAAAACAATCCAAAAAAATTAGGATAGTTTAAGAGGTCTCTAGGACAACATCAATGTAACAATAAACGCGTCATAGGAGTACCAGAAGGAGAAGACAGAAAGCAAAGGATTTAGAACATATTACAATAAATAATGACAAAAAAATGTCCTTAACCTGGTGAAAATTAGACATAGAAGACAAGTAAGTGCAGAGGGCCCTAAACAAGACGAACTCAACAGGCTCACACCAACACACATTATCATTAAAATGGCAAAATTTAAAGACAAACAGAGAATTCAAAAAGGAGTAAGATAAGGCAGTTAGTTACTTATAAAGGAGCTTCCATAAGATTGTCAGCTGATTTCTCAACAGAAAATTTGCAGGCCAGAACAGAAGGCACAAAATAGTGATGAAAAGCAATGACCTACAACCAACACTACTCTACCCAGCAAAGCTATTTAAAATCAAAAGACAGTTAAAGAGCTTCCCAGACAAGAAAAAGCTGGAGTTCATCATCACCAAAGCAGTCTTACAAGGAATGTTAGAGAGACTTCTTTAAGACAGAAAAAAAAAATCAAAATTATGAAAAATAAAATGGCAATAACTAATATCTCTATCAAAAATTACTTTCAATGTAAATGAATTAAATGTTCCAATCGAAAGACATAGGGTGGTTGATGAATAAATAAGAAAACAGAACCTTCACATATGTTGCCTACAAGAGAATCACTTCAGATTGAGAGATATACACAGACTGAAAATAAAAGGATGGAAAAAGATATTTCATGAAAATGGAAATTAAAAAAAAAACAATTAAAAAAATAAAAAAGCTGGAATAGCAATACTTATACCAGATAAAATAGACCTTAAACAAAGCCTATGTCAAGAGACAAAGAAGGACCCAGTAATCCCACTTCTGGGTATTTATCCAAAGAAACCCAAAATGCTACTTAGGGGAGATGTATGCATCCATATGTTCATTGCAGCATTGTTTACAATGGACAAGATGTGGAGTTAGTCTGGGTGTCCATCGATAGATGAATGGATGAAGAGGAGGTGGTACATATATAAAATGGGATATTGCTTGGTCAGGGAAGGGAATGTTTTTTGTTTTTTTTTCCATCTGCAGTGGCATGGATAGACCTGGAGGGTCTTATGCTGAGCAGAATGAGCAGAATATGTCAGAAAGAGAAAGACAGATGCAATGTGATTAATCTAAAGAACGAAATGAACAAAGAAAACAGAAACAAACTTAGATACAGAGGACATTTTGATGGTTGCCAGATGAGAGGAAGGTTGGGGGATGAAAAAGGGAAAATAATTAAGAAGTATAAATTGGTAATTATAAAATAGTCATGGGGATGTAAAGTAAAGCAAAGGGAATATAGTCAATAATATGATAATAACTATGTATAGAGCCAGCTGGATACTAGACTAGTCATGGGGATCACTTCTTAAATTATATAAATATCTAACCACTATGTGTGTACCTGAAATTAATATAAAATAATATTGAATGTAACTGTAATTGAAAAATTTTAAATGAAGGGTGGAAGGTGAAGGGGAATAAAGGGTCTAAATTTTCTAGATATAAAATAAATAAGTCATGGGGATGTAATGTATATCTTAGGGAATATAGTCAATAATATTGTGATAGCATAGTAGTATCAGATGGTTGCTGGACTTTTCATGGTATATAAATGTTGAATAACTACGGTGTACTCCTGAAACTAATACAATATTGTATGTTAGCTGTATTTTAATAAAAATCTCAAAAAAACAAACAAACACTAGTTTAAAAATCTCACAATATTTTTCACAGCTTTGCCTAACTCATGTCCAATCTTTTCAGTCCCTCACTGCATCCTTAACAATTTTATTTTGAAAGAAAAAAAGAATTCTTAAACACAAATCTTAAAATTATCAAAAGTATACATTTATAGAGTAATGAAATCACTAGGTTAAAGAGATGAAAAATTTTCTAAAATCTATTTGTGTGTGGTATGTGGTGTGTGTTTGTGTACATGTGTGAGTGTGAAAAGAGAAGAGACTAAAGTTGGTCATGAAGAAAAAACACTGATGTTCCAAAATAGTCAAAGCAAGGTGTAACTTGCTTTGAGAGCAGCTTTCCTTTCCAATTAAAAAAAAAAAAAATGCTATGTTTTCATTGGGATAAGATTGTCAAGGTAAGATCTGGCACATGGTTTGGTCAGTGTTCTTAATATTAGCCTCTCTGAGAAATTTGGTTTTAATTTGATTTCCTTAATAACTACTCATGAAGAACATGTTCCCATGTGCTTATTTGCCATCTATGAATATATGTCTTTGGATAAATATTTGTCCAAATATTTTCCTATTTTTAAAATTATATGTTCTTGTTGAGTTTTAAGAGTTGTTTGTTTCATCTTTGTTAGGTCTAAGACCTTTATCACGTACATAACTTACAAATATATTCTCCCAATTGGTGACTTGCCTTTTCACTCAATAGTGCTCTGTGAATACCGACTCTTACTTTTTGTGAGGTCCAATTTACAAATTTGTACATCCTACAAATTTGGATATGTCTTAATTTTAATTTAATTCAAATATATTCTTTCTAATTTCACTCTAGTTTCCTCTTAACCCATGGATGCAAGTGTGTTAGTTTATTTAGAAGTGTTTTATTTGGTTCCGATACCCTTGGGGAGTTTTCAGTGATATTTCTGTGATTCATTTCTAATGCTCTTTCCAACTTAATCAAATTATCGTCTGCGAACATGTGTTTTATGGTTTGAATACTTTTAAATTTATTGAGATTGATTGTATGGTTCAGAATATGGTAAATGTTCTGTATGTACTCAGAATTAATTTGTTTTCTATTGTTGGTTGGTATCTTCTGTAAAGTCAAATGGATCATGTCGGCTGATAGTGTTCAAGTCTTCTATAACCTTATTTGATTTTTTAAAAATTTGTTCTATATATTATTTAGAGAGGGCTATTGAAATCTTCAACTGTACTTAAGGATTTACTGATTTCTCCTGTAGTTTTACTAGATTTCCTTCATGTATTTTGAAGCTTTATTGCTATGGGCAAAAAGTTTAGAATTTTATGAGTTGATGTCTTTGTCATTGTTCAATAAGCTTCTGTATCCCTGAAATTATTTTTTTCTTTCTAAAATCTACTGCATCTGAAATTAATCTAGCCATTTCAACTTTGTTTTTTTAGTTTCCCCATGATAAATCTCTTATTGAGCTTTTCCTTTTAATCTACTTGTGTTTTCATACTTAAAGTGTGTTTTGGTTGGCACATATGTTTGAATATTGTTTTTCATCTAATCGGACAATGTCTGACTTCCAATTGGAGTGTTTTAATCAATTACATTTAATGGGATTATTGCTATGGTCATGTTTCAATGTATTTTTAAATTTTTATTATCTGCTCTTTTGTATATTTTTCCTTTCTTCTTCCTTTCTGGAAAAATTGTATATTTTTCACTCTTTTTTAACTCACTAACAGGTTTAATTCATTATAATTCTTTGTTGTATAAACTGTTGGTTTACTGTTGTAAATATACATCTTTAATTTTTCTCAATCTACCACTAAGTTATATTATACTTCTTCACATATAGATAAGAACCTTATGATAGTATTCTTTCATTCCTTCCCTCTCAACCTTTGTATTAGCGTTATCAAATATTGTATTTACAAATATGCAATGAACCCACACAGTATGATTGCTTTGTCAAACTGATCACTTATATTTTAAAGATATTTAAATTTTTAGAAGGGAAACATATCGATGTCTGAGTACCTGCTATTTTGTGTGGTTTTTATTTGTTTGTACAGTTACATACTTCCATCTGTATCACTTTCCTTCTGCTTGAAGAATTTCCTTTTAATTTCTTGTAAACTGGGTGTGTTAGAGATAAAGTACAGGTGATTTTTATGAAAAAAAAATTGGAATGGCATCTAGAAGTTAGATTGATGATTTGAAAGTCACATGCGTTATTTCAGTAAAATTTCATTTACTTATAACATACACCGATAAAAGGAAACAAAACATAAATATATAACTTCCTAAAGTTTCACAAAATAAACACTCCCGGGTGATCATTACACAGATAAAGAGAAAGAACATTACAAGCAACTCTGAGGACTCTTCATGACTTTTACAATTATTAAACTCCATAATGTTGACTCATTTCCAGACATTTAACATCATGGTTTAATGATACATGTTTTATAAACATTATATAAGTGGACTAATGCAGTAAATGTACATCTATGTTGGGTTACTGTTTATGAGATTTGTATCTGATGTGTGTTGGAAAGATTCACCTATGCTTGTGTAGTTTTATTATTTTCATTAATGTATATTATACCAGCATATCATCATGGCAAAATTGATTTATCTATAAACTATAGATGAATATTTGGGTGCTTACATTTTTTAAATATTTACAACAGCATTACCATAATTTTTCTTTTTTGTGTTTTTTGGTTAACATATGAACACATTTCAATTCAGCATATACCAAGAAGGAAAATTCCTGAGCCAAGTGTATGTATATGCTCAATTTCTGTAAATATTACCAAACTGTTTTCCAAACTAATTGATCCAATTTTCCTTTCCTAAAAGTGTTGTAGGAAAGTCCCAATTTCTTCAAATCGTTAAGAGTGCTTATCCCTGTCTATTTATTTTCCTTTTAGCCATTCTGATGACTGTATACTAATGTCTCAGTTTGGTTTAACTTTAATGAAATAAGTAACTGAATGTCCTCTTTTTGAAGCATGTGTTCAAGTGTTTTGCTCATTTATTTAGTGTTATTTTTTATAAATCTATAAAAGTTATTTAATATTTGTATATCTTTTTCCAAATATTGTCATTGCAAATATAGTTTGCTCTTTGATTTTTTTTTTATTTATTTCATTATGTCTTTTGTTAAGTAGAAATTCATAATATTAATTTTGAGCTGGTTATTATTTGCCTCTTTGGTTAGCACTTTTTGTGTCCTTCTAAAAGGTTCCCCAAGGTTATAAGACTACTTTCTATGTTTACTTTAGAAACAATTTTTAATCATTAATATTTTGATATTCAATCAGAAATTATTTTATACATTAAGAAAACATACATCATTTTATATATGAATATACTATTGACTATTGAAAATAAAATTCAACAAATAATTGAAAAATAAGCCATTTCCCTGTACATTGAGGTTTCACATTTGTCATATATTAAGTGGTGGTCATTGATCTGCTGTTGTAATTTGATATATCCTACTTGACGGTTTTTTAAAAATTCATTGGTAAATAACCCATTTTGTAATAATTATAGTACCATTACAATATAATTTTATATATGTAGCTCAAATTTCACATATACTTGATGGTAGGATTGCTGGATTTCTGCTTGATACCATTCTTCTAAGCGTTGTGATATGGAAGGAACTTACATAATGATTTCAATATAGCCTATAGTAATTTTTAAGAATTTTATTTTCTCTTGCTTGTCACTATTTTTCTCTCTTTCACATGCCTAATCATTTGGTTTGTATGACAGATGTTGTGTATATAAATTTGTAAGACTAAGTGACAGTATCTTTATTCAGAGAGGATTCATCTTTTTATTTGTTGCAGCTTTAATGGGAGTTATCATCTTAAACTATTCAAGAATAGATATGTGTCATTTGGGTAATGTTTTTTTTATCTCTGGTTTACATACTTTTATCTTTTGTCTAGGATTACGCATTTGAACTGAAATCTGATTTTCTGGAGCCCTGTTTTCAGTCAGTTTCCAGTTTCCATTTTCTGTCTTTTCACTTACACAAGTTGCTTGATAAAACATTTAGTCTATTTTCAGAAGCATTTGCCTTAGCTCTTTGCTTCTAACCCTCATATTTTCAGAATTTGGTAGATTTCTTTAGGGGAAATGGCTGTGGGTTTACTACCTATTCAGTCATCAATTTCTTTACTCTCACTACAAAAACACCTAAGTTCTGTCAGTTTTACTGTCTTTCAGTAATAGCACTGTTCCAAGCAAATATATATATTCTTGTATTTTCCCAGATTTGGCAAATTTCCATGGGAAAAAATGGCTACAGAAGTTTAGTCTACCTTCTATAATTCTCCACTATGCAAACCCTTGGTCCTTTTGGTTCTCTTGGCTTCCACAGATCTCACAGCTTTAAAAGGAAGATTTTTATTTTTTACCCAGCTTTCTTATTATCCCCAGCAATAGTATTGAAATGTCACAAGATATTATGTTCTATCATAATTTTTATTGCTGACAGATGTACTGATTGAATTTTAAGACTGAATATACAATTCATATTCCTTTGGCATTATTTAATAAGGTCCTTTTTACTATATTACCATTAGCACAGATTTTTTTTTTTTTCATTTTCACCAGTGACATGGTTGAGAATGGATTTCAATGTAGCCAGAAATTATCATGCTAGGATTAACTGATATATAATTTTATGGTAAAGGCTGGTTCCTATTCAGTCAAGGTTCAAATAAGAATTTTCTAAAATATTTTCAAAAGTGTAATCTACATATATTAGTCTAAAACTGAAACTGTGTTTAGTTTTAATAATATTGTTTTTGAGATTCATTAGCAGATAATACTAGAGTCAATATTTCGACCAGAAGAGAGATCAAAATAATAATTCAGAAAACCTAACCCACTTAGATTCTTTGAAAAACTAGGTACAATTAATAATTAATAAAATCTGACTTCAGAATATTTAATGTTTTTTTCTACATATATTAGAGTAATAATGTATACCTATCTTGTCAAAATACTATTATCACCACATCAATTTTCTGTAAAACATATATAAGGAGGACTTTTCTTTCAAAATGTTTATTCATTTACAGTTCCATTTGTACTGTCATAGAAAATATTATTTTCTTGTTCCTACAATGTAATCTAATGCATAACATTTCTGAATTATTAGAGTAGAATTTTATTTTCTTGCACTGAGATATACCTAGAAGTAATTGCCCAACTCATAATTTCTGGAGACTTTCACTTGGCCAAAATAACAAATATTGTGAAAAATATAATATCTGAGCTTAATTCTTTTTGTTGTGGCCACTTGTTTTTCAGAGTTGGAACATTCTTTTGCAGGCAAGTTTTTCATTAAGTCTAGAGAGTCAATATAACTGAAGCTTCTGATATTTCCTAGAGTTCTTTTTAAACTGTGTTCTGTTTAATGTGACTTTGCTTCAGGTATAGGAGTGATGTTTCTGTGTCATACCGAGCCATTTTTATACTTTCTTTATTATTAAGGCTGACAAGTTACCAGGAAAGTTATGGCAACCAAACAAAAATATCACTTTGTTTACTTTAGAGAGTCCTTTTCTTTCACTTTGATATTTTGGATGATGCACCAGAATTTATTTCTGTTCCACATCTGAGAATTTGCTCATTTGATCTTATTTCTTTGGTGGCTTTTAACATTTATTTTTATTTTTTATTTTTAAAACACATCATCTCTTTCTTTCCACTGCCAGTCTCATAAGTACACCATGAGCTTCAGAGGGTTCACATTTACTTTCAAACCTGTAAAAGGAAATTTTGTCATAAGAAGCACCATTACGACATCCTAAAAATGGTTACAATGTATACTATTTTTATATTTTAAAAAACTCTGAATATTTCCATAGTTATACTAATGTTACATAATTTGAATCCTATTATCTATTGGATCACAATTTTATTGAGACTGAATTATTTAAATTAGCTCATTCAAAATGTTATACAATACCCTTCAAGTTACTATAAATGATAAATAATAGGATTAATTTTTCATGTGATCATTAAGAAAATTGAAGTCTTATTTTAAGTGTGGCTTCAATAAAACATGATCCAGTTCTATAGACAACACAGTTTATATTAAAGTAGTGTATGTTTTCCTAAAATATTGACTTTTAAAAAATGTTGTTTCAACACTGTATATTTTTTATAGAGAAGTATGCAACTAATTCAGGATATATAGTTTGTCCAAGAAGGTGATAGATAAATATTCATAAGTGCTCTCTATTTTACATTTTAGGAAGACTTGACTTTTTACTTGAAATGTACTTATTGAGGAAGAAGATAATACATGTGTTTGTAAATATTTATTGTATAACTACATAAATATTATTATAAGAAATTCTGTATACATGTGAATTCATTTTGCAAACAACTGAACACACATTATATTTCTGCCACTCTGTTATGTACTTCCCATTCAAAGCTTATTAAAATATCAGTTACCATGAGTAGGTAACACATTTGGTGAGAACAAAAATAAGTTAATCCAAGAATATACCATATTCTCATAACTAGGTAAGAACAACTGAAAAATATATACTTGACACTATGGAACACAAAGGAAATAATTAATAATAATAATAATAAAGATAAAGATTTATTTTTCAATCATTAGGTGGTTTGCTATAGCATAAAATATGTGAGTTAATCATCTAATAGATCTTCTTGTCACCAATGTTGTGAAATACGTTTTCATTCTAAGAATTCAAGGAAAAAGAAACATAACTTTTATAGCTGTAGTTGAAGGAAGGAATTGAGAAAAGGGTTCTGTAAAGAAATCATAACATAAATAGATTATTTTTCAAGAAGAATTTGTTTTTAATTTCATCAAAGTGCTGGAGCAGTGACACACTATTTTCATATACTTCCAAGTCTTCAATTGTCATCAAAACTTACTTGAGAGAGCAAATTTCATGACATTTAAAAATATATTCACTGAGTTTATCTGCTTGGGTTTGAAATTCAGCACCATGAATTATAAACTATATCATCCTAATGAAGTAACTTTTTCATTTTGATTCATAGTTTCATCATCTGGGAAATCAGAATGAAGATTTTTGTTCCAACATTGAATATTTGTGAAGATTAAATTAAGTTAAATAATATTTGTATAACCAAGAGCCTGAACAAATTATACTCAATAAATGTTATCTGTCATTACATTGTTATTATATTCCAGTAATTAAATATGCAGCCTTTTTTTAAGAAATAAATCTGGATATCTTATAAAAAGATAAAACAGAAAGAAATAATGAAATTATAGTGTTCAGAATTTTTTATGATGAAGGAATATAGTTGGATATATAATTGATATGTACAGGAATATACAATTAGACCAATTTAAAAGAGACTTTGAAGAAAGTAATTGTCTATTTTCAATATACTTTATAAAAATTTTAGCCAGAAAAAAATAGGAATGTAAAGTGGCCAAGTACTAGTGATTTCAGTGATGTAGGTTTGATTTAGAAAAATAAAACTTTTTCTGCCTCCAGCCCATATACCCACACAAAGAGAAAGGTCAGTATGTAAATGCCTGCTTTGATATATATATATGAAAGTCTCCAGTGTGGAATTTTATACCTTTTCTGTAATGTTTTCTACAATGTTTATACATTTTATTATAATGCTGAGTTGACAATTGGAGGATGTAAGATTTACCAATTTAAACCCAATGTCAATGAATTAGAATATATGCTTAAGACTCCCTCTAAACTAATTCAATTAGGAGCACTACCGGTGTTTGCTATTTTGTTTATTTTTTTGTTTTGTTTTGTTTTTGTTTTTTTAAAGCACATCTTAATATTGGAATGATTGTGCCTATTCCTAATTGAATTTGCGAATTAATTGACTTATACTCCCCCAATTTTTAAAAGATTTTAACTATAGCTACATGGGTTTGATTTAGTAAACAATATGTGCAGAAAAGAGCCAACTCAATATTTATTTGTGATCTTTCTCTTATATTTTACAATTATTTGACATATAGTCCCCACATTAAATAAAATATCTAGAGTATTCAGATTTTATAAACCTAAGTGTTCACTTATGACAAATTCCAAGGGTTTATCTTGCATTTAATGCATTATATGTATTTTTTCAAAGGATAGAGTGAAGTTTTATTTCCACAATGCATATGCATTTTTAACACTGAGAGAACTGACCAAACTATTCTTTATATCTAGATTTAATTTAAACATCTATGTGAGTAGAGGTTATAGATAATACATACTGCCCATTAAGTATGATTGGGAAAACTAATATGTCTTCATTGTCAGCGTTAATAAAATAAATTGCATTCAGATATAAAAAACATACACATAGTCAATATATATAATTCCACTTGGCTTTGTTAAGATATAAGTTTACCAAACTAGAAAATTAAGATTTTTATAAGAGCACATTTAGCTTAAATAAATTGTGTAGGACTATTTCAGTGCAGACAATTTTTCCCATCAATTCTACAATTCAATGAAACATTTTTTTAATTAAAAGAAAAATAAGAATTGATGAATATGCAAAATAATTTTACATCTTCATTATATCTATTTGAGTTGGATGTCTAAATTAACAATAACACAAATGACAATAGCATTACAAGGACTAGAGACATACAGTTGAGTCTTTTTAATGAAGGCAAAATAAGCACACTTAATATCTCAACACTGTCATTTCAAACAAAAGAATAAGAACACCTCACAATTTCCTAACAGATCTGGTATCAAAAACACAAATTAGACTATATCATTGGCAAGCAGAAATAACAGCATGTACTAATGTTTGGTTTTTTTTAAAGGAGAAGAACAGGAGGGAAGCAAATTCAGAGACTAATTGCAAGCTTTTTACCCCCTGCAATATCACAGCAATGAAGCAAAACAGGAGTAAATAACAGGTCCACAAAAATTTTTAAATTCTTTACAGTTACTTGCTTTATGTCTATTTGCTCACATTAACTGCTGGTAATTTGAAGTGAGTTTATTATATACTATTGGTTTGGGCATCTCAATCATTTCCAACTCACAAAATCACAGATTTAAAGAAATACCCTTGAGAATTTTAAGGATATCAAAAACAAGTACATATATTTGATACTTGCAGCCTCAATCCTATTTCTATAATTTATAAAGGTCCAGAAGTCCCACTTGCACATTAAGTATTTTAGGATGAGCTCATGTGTCAATGGAAGGGGGGAAAAAAAGAGAAATTATATTCTGAATTACAGAACCACACTACAAATATGGATATCTACAAAAAGACATGAATCCAGTCTTTCTAAAGACAAAAACCATATCCCAAGCATCCCAAAACAATAAATAGGATTTATAGACATTAGTAAGTTTGAAACAAAGATTGATAGCAGTGACCTTTATAATATCTATTGCCTGCATTTTTCAGAGACATGACTAAAGCTTATGAAGTGTCATCAAAACCTCTATTATCCATTTAGAAACTTTAAGGAAAAGCATGGAGCATGCCTTGAAACACATTGATGTAATAGATAGGAAACAGGAAAACTTGAGGGTATATAAACTATTTTCATCTTATGGTGTAAAAATAGTCATCCTTCGAAAAATAAGCAACATAAGATTTAAGTAGATAGTTATATTGAAGAAATATATATTTTTTTCTGACTGAAGATACAGGTATTTGATAATAAGGACTTGTCACTAAAAGGATGAAGGAGGGAATGAAAAACTACAAGTTACTTTCCTGTGGTCACACAGCAGCCTACCCGTCTGCCCCCATGAACCTTCCCATAACAACAGATCCTTAAGGAGACAGTATTTTCACTATGCTTATGGCAATTCCCCATGGGACCCCCAAAAAGAGGGCTGGTTAGTCAAAGACAAGTACGACCCTAGTGGCCAATAGGGCAATGCAAGCCAGACACAATCCAGGGGGTACCCTGGGAGGAATCATGGAGGTGAGGAACATGGGCCAAAGACCCCTTGTCTTCAGTGCTGATAGCCTGCCTGAGAAGTGAAACCTAACCAGGCGATAATATCTTTCCTCCGTGCATTCTTGTCTCTAAGCCTCAGCGTGGGAAGTTTCTGTCTCCCAGGAGGTACATGTACATAGGCCATGGGACTTTTGGTAAAGGCAGCCGTAGGCCAGGGGGTGATTTGACTCTGAGCTAAGTTCTCTGGTATGATGTCTGTGACTTACAGACCGTGGAAAAAACAATGCCACTTCCCTGTGTGTATCCCAATAAAAGCCGCAGTCAAGCTCAATTCGGGGCTTTTTGTCCTAGAGATACTGAGTCCCCTGGCTAGCACTATCCTTTGTCTCTTGTCTATATTTTTGTTTCTCAACCCCTGTTGGCCCTCTCGAACTGCTACGGCCCTATCTTGCAGGACACGACACTTTCTAGAAAAAAATTAATTTGGAAGATTACACCAACTTATATTTAAATTTTTTTTAACACCAAGATCCTGTGATAGCAAATGTAATACAGGCAAAATATCAATATAATTTAACTATATGTTAAATATGAAAAAAAAACAACCTGAAAGTATAATAGCATGTTTCATTCATTTTAAGAGTAACCTTAAATATACATCAGAACTTTTGTAAAACAGGGAAAAAAAAATCATCATTAAAATCACTAGCCTCATAATTACCATAATCATTCAACTGTATTTTTATAGTTATAGTCATCGGATTATATAAAATTATTGAATATATAAAATTATATATAATAGCTGTTTAGATTAATCATGCATTTAGGTATTATTGCATATTATCAATAGGTATAATCATAATGATTATATAGTATTCCATTCAGGAAATAAAATATAACACAAATTTCCTTTTTAAAAATATTTCTACAAATGTAAAAATACTGTTATGAATAAATATCATGCCTTCCACACATATCAAGGTATTTTTCACAATACATTTTAAAGAGTACATATTAGAACCAAATTTTGCACTTTTCTACAGCTGTTGATATACAATACACAGAATGTGCAAAAAAAAAAATAAAAAAAAAAAAAATATATATATATATATACACACACACACACATTTTAAGGAAAAAACTGTATTAAAATTGTAATAATATATACTGATAACAAAAGATGAATACAAGTCATATATATATATATACATTTCTTTGGCACTCCCCCACTCCATATCATTGATTCCAAAAATTTTTTTTCCATTCTAGAGCATTTTATGAGGGACTTTTGTTGAGTCTGATTCTCAGATTTTACATACTAATAATTTACTTTATTAAATACTTTTGACAACAGTAAATAATTTTGAATTTCTACTATGATCCAGACTGTATCTTAAATCAGGTTTGACAAACTTTTTCTGTAAAAGGCCAAATAGTAAATATTTCAGAGTTTGTCAGCTATGCAGTCTCTGACACATATTCAACTCTGCCAATATAACTGGAAGCAGCCATAAATAGTATTTAAATGGGTAGATGAAACTGTTTTGCAATAAAATTGTATTTAAAAAAATCAGTAGAGAGCTGGATTTAATCTGTGAGCTGTAGTTCGCTTGTCCCTGTAGTAAATGATTAGTTATTAATATATATTCCATGCATAAAAATATTAATGAATAATTTTGTTATTCAATTTGTGAAATAATTTTACTAGAATGAAACTCAAACTCTGAAAGTCAAACATATATATATATATATATATATATATATATATATATATATATTTCCTAGAGATCAAAATAACCTTGAATTTATATGATTCTGTCTATTTTATTGAATGCCAGATGGCTCATTAACAGTAATTATAGATTGTATTTGTGACAGCAACATAATAAATTATCTGTCTTTTAGTATTTCATTTCCTTTTAGAAACTAAGTAATCTCATATGTACTACGTAAAGAAATTATACTCACTAAAACACCTTCCAATGTCTTTATTTACAGAAAACACTTTCTATTTAAGTCTTATATTTCCAAGAGGGACTTCTTTTTTATTGTCTAAATATATCTGTTATCTCTTTTTATTGAATACTTTCTGGTTTTGGATAACCAGTGTTTAGAACATAAATTATAATTTAAAATATTGGTATATATTTTCAAGTACTTATTTAGTAAGGGCATAAACAACTATCTAAATTTGTAGAATATATGATTATTTAATATCTATTATTAACTTTACAAATCATTTGTTAAAGGTCTTTATTTTTCACAACTTCCTTAAAACACTCTGATTTAGAAATAAGTGGAAAATATAATATTCAGAAAATCTCCAAATCATATAATTTTTTTAAAAGCTTATGATAATGTTAGTACTACATTGACAATAGAAATCTTTTCCTATAATATTTACAGTTAAAATGCAGGCCTATAAGATTATGTTTTGAGAAAATAGGTCAAATAATTGCTAATATTAATTTTATGACTAATATATTTAATATTGGCAGAAACATTTTTTCTACCACTGACACTATTATAGATTTAAAGTCTACATTTTGATACATAAAATATTTGTCAATATTGTCTATGATTAACTTTAGTTTAGAAAACCAATTTGCAAGTGTATATTCTAATTTTGCAAATGGTAAATGCAATGATAAAGTTAATTTCCCCAGTTACATATCAAAAGGAAAGCATAGCCAAGACTTGTATTCATCTGAAGCTCTCTGCTCTCTGGACAGTTCATCTTGTACTCTCCAAAGGTAAAATAATCTGATTTTATTTATTATGGTCAAAAGATTTTGTGTCCTACAAGATGGTAAATTTCAGTGACAGCCTTATATTTAGGCAGAAAAACTGGACTTTATGGGCAGCCACAACCTACAAATACCTAACTTCTACAGCAGTATGTAACAATTAGCATTAATTCTATAACATTAGGCTCACTCTGTAAAAATTGAAATGCTCCTGGGATAGTTAATGCTATTTATTCTAGGGAGCATATGGTGCATAGTGTTTGTAGTACTGTGGAATACATTTACTTTTGTTTGTCTGCTTTTTTACTGGTAACCTGCACAAAACCTTCTGTTGCAATTGGTAGGTGGACTTAACACTGCCAATTCTATACAACTGTAACAAGCACAAATATTAGCTTATCTAAAACTTTGGCGGACTTCAGGACTAAAGATGTTGCAAACTAGTAACTCTTGTTTGACTTCTTTCCATTAAAACATCCTTGAAAACTTGCCAAAACAAAAACAAAAATTTTCACAGTAATACAAAAAGTGTCTAAGTTATACTACAATATGGGAATAATTGCCACATAATACAATGTTACTAAAATAGGCAGAGCAATAAAGAGAAAAGGCACCTATTTTGTACCCAATACCAGAAAAGAGAAAAAAATCATAATAAAAAAGTTAAAAAAAGACACTCAGCATCCCATTTCTTTCACCCCAGGTTTGGAAACCTCCATTTACTTAAATCCAATCCATTTATTTTATAAGAATGTTTTTTCTTGATTTATCAGAACAACTTCTAGTAACCTAAACCCCTTTTTTGGAGCATCTATTTAGAAAAACAAATGCCAGTCTGTACCATGTCAGTGATTAAAAGAAAATGTATTGTCATGTTCCTGCACTACAGAGCAGGTGGGAGTGGAGAAGAGACTGCTAAAGGTTAAGAAAGAAAAAGACAAGATATAAGAGAGAAAAATGCAGCTGAGCCAGGGGTCTTCAGCCTCTTGGACTGGAGCCCCAAATCGGGCCTGACTGTTCCTTTTATTATTTTACTCTTAAGCAAGGGTCAATGTAACTTCCTTGGTCTAAGTCTCACACTCAAGAATTAACCTCCAGGCCTAATTTTCCATGCCTGCAAACTGTCATTACCAGTGGCCCCTTGAGGTTATTGTCATGCATCTCTTAAGAAACAGAAGCTTCCTCTGTCAAGGCTTACTGATAAGAATACAGGGAGGACAGGTATTATCACATCAATAGGTCATTTCACAGGCAGGCTGTCAGAACCTGAAGCAAGGGCTTTACACCCCTTTTCTCCTCTCCCAGATTTCTCCCATGGAAGTCACTGGCACCCACGTGACCATGTCTAGTTTGGGTTGTCGCTCTCGTGGGATCTTACCTGTCACTGACTGACTGGCCATCCTTTGGTGCCAAACAGGGATATATATATATATAGTAAGCATAATATTGAAGTTATGATCTGTCTTTATGGAGAGGTGCATGGGGGCAGACAGGCAGGCTATAATGTGACAATGTATGATTATGGATTATAACAATAAATGAAAACTAAACGATCTCTGGACACTGTATACCCAGGATAGTTATGCAGCCTTATATCTGGTCTGTGAAGAGTAATGACAAGTGCTTCTAAACCTGAGAAACAAGTAATGGAGCAGGACACACTCCCACATTGTCCATGTTTGTAACCACAATAAATGAACGAACCCCTGCTAGAGTCCTGTTACATGCTGCACACAGACATACGAGATTCAGTTTTAGATAAGGGAGGAGAATTCTCTCAGAGAAAAAGCACGATCAGATGGAGATTAAGGGTCATCAATAATGCTGGATAAATTTGTCTTCTGTCATAGGTAAGTAAGCAGAAAGAGAAAAAAGTAAGCTAGAGACCTTTTTTTTTTTTCAATAAAATCTTTTAAAAACAGAAAAGGGACTCTGGTTTTAGGGCTTTTAAAGAAAGCCTTTCTTTTAATTTTCGTACTTTTAGAGCCAAATAAAGCAGTAAGAAGTTCTCTGCTTTTTACTCTCTGCAAAATAATAGTTTATCATGTCTTTATTAATAAGAATTAATTATAATGCAAAACAGATTAAAAAGACAAAATAAAATCCTGAGAAGAAATGAGAGCAAACAGTAATCAGGCAGTAGCGCCTAAATTTTAGTAGCAGCATTGAATTCTATATTGGAAATCAACAGAAAGCAAACTTGAGACTAGAAAAAATGCAATCTGTGTTTCAACAGTCAAATAAAAGATGTTTCTTTTTTTTTTTTAAGTGACTTGTATCCATTTATTTATAAGTCATGAGCAATAATTAACGTTGGCTTGCAGCCTGAAAATAATCTCTTCCTTACAGGAGATTAAAAGATGATTTCTTTTGGGCACCAGTAGACTTCACCTTTACATAAAGGTGGGTGTTTTGCTTGAGCCTGGTGTTTTGGTTAATGCTGGGCTTCAGGAGGTAGCCAGTGGATATCCGGGAAACACTGGAACCATTGGTGGCTTCGCTTGTTCTTGTCAACCCACTGAGTCAGGCTGTATCTTTCCAGAGGTTACTGTCAGAACCGGGCATAGTTTAGCGTGGTAAGGTCCGAAGGATGTGGCCATTTTGGGTTATGCATATGATGAACTCGATCCACCAAGACATAGAGCTCCTTCAAGGTACCTTGGTTAGGGTCCACTGGATCATTTATATGAGCAAAGACATTCTTGAGATAAAGTTACTTCTTCTGTTCTAGATCTAATTGTGAAACTGTCGGATCATTAGTCCTCATTTTGGCTTGCAGAACCAGAATGACTTTGCCTAGTCTTCACTCAGGGGCTTTCAGCTTGCCAGAATTCTTGTCAAGAACATCCTGCTTGTTTGATGAACTGGAAACACCTGAAAGCCGCATTTCACAACTGGATTTATGTGATCCATTTCTGCAGGGTGACCCTGTATTAGGAGTCTCGGAATGGTCCAAAATCTGAGAGGATCCAGTTGTAGGTTTCTCACTGTCAGGCATACTTTTATCAGAGACAGTTTGTTTAAAGTTATTGTTTGAAGAAGAAGGGAGCAGAGACCCATCCCAGGCAGAATTACTGGGGCTTATCCTTTCAGATTCAGTGCAAAGTTTGCTCTTATTTTGGCTAACACCATCTTCTCTCATCTCTTCTCCAAGGGAGGAAGGTTTTTCAATATCTTTGGATGTATCAGTCTTGTCCTTGTCAAGCACAGCATCACAAGCTGTTGAATCAAATGGTGCAACAACTGTTAATTTTACAAGATTCTTTTCTAGGGCAAAGCATCTATTTATTGGCTTAGTAGAAATTGGTCCATTACCAACTGATGTACTTAGTTGAGGTAATTTGAAGAGGCCAGGAGTCCCAAGCTATACAACAAATTTTTCTCTTGCAGAGTGTCAAGTAGAATTTGAGCTCCTCTTCCTCCTTTCTCAACATGCCTCCTGTCACCTTCAAGCAACTAGTCATCACAAGAAATATGCTAATTTGATTGGTTATCATCTTTTAAGAGCTCCTCAATCTCTTCCTCTGTGAAACTGAAATGGTCATCATCATCTTCTCCAACAGACGGCTCTAGCTAAGAGTCATTCAATCCATCCTCAGCCAAGGAACCCCAAGAAAACGGGGCATTATCTTTAGGCAAGAGAAAAGTACCAGAAGACTGTTCAGAGGGCATTAGTGAGCACATCATATTGTGTGGAGCTGCTGGCGTGAGCTCTGTCTTCACCACGAGACCAAATGTAAAAAGGTTTCAGCTCCTGCTAGCTGCTCCTTTCAGGAAACTTATCAAAATGATTGATTCCCACCTTCCAGATGATTTTGACGCAAATCCCAGGAATCACATCAGTTCATCTCCAAAGGCAGGTGGAAGCCAGAGCGAAAGACCGCGCGTCACTCCGCCCCCTGCGCTATTTTATAAAAAAAAAAAAAGATGTTTCTTGACATTTGATAGAAAATGACAAAGTAGTCAAAATTATGAGTGATAATTGGTATGTGTATGAAAAATAGAAACCTAATTCTCAAGAGGTGTTGTTAACATATAATAATCTTGAACAAATAGTCAGAAAGTCACAATCAAAATTTTTGTTGGAGAAAAATAAAATGCCTGAGCTGAAAATGCAAACAAGATGTGAGGGAAAATTATTTGAAATACAAATGACAAAACAAAACAAAACTGATTTCCATTATATAAATTACTCTTATTCATGTCTAAAAGCTATCACTTAAATACCCCCTGAAACAAAAGTATCAAAGTAAGAGAACAATTCAGAAAGTTCATAGTTCTGAAAGGTTATAGAATATAATAGTTCAGAAAGATTATAGCATCTATAATGTAAAAAAGAACAAAGTTGTCTGTCAAGTAAGTGCAAATTAAAAAAAAAAACTATAATAGTATTTTTATTAGTAATATTGTAGGCCATTGAAATGCACTGATAATATTCAATTGTATTCTTCAGGATTCTGTTAGGAAGGAGAAAGCACACTAAATTTGGTTGTTTCAAAGATGTTTATTTGTTGAGGGGAATATTAGGAAACATACTGAGATGAGTAAAGAATCCTAGAAACAATAATCAATAATAGCAGGAAGTTGTTACCACTTACAGTTTTGAAGAGGTAATATGAAAGGCGAGAGAGGGTGATTAACCAATTGGATATGTATGGATATATACACACATATATACGAGAGAGAGAGAGAGAGAGAGAGAGAGAGAGAGAGAGAGAGAGAGAGAGAGAGAGAGAGAGATTGATTTAGAATTTTGTAGGTAAAAGGGCCAGCCTTCTGAGAGAAGCTGTGCCTTTGGACCTGCAGGGAAGGAACAAGGGGAAGAAATACTTCAAAATCACTTAACTTCCTCTCTCCAGTCTTTTCTAGGTTTTAGCAGCAGCTTTTAGTACTTTTCAACATGTTTCTACAAGTCCATTTATGGTGTAATCCATAAGCCTATGTGTTTTAAGTTCATTGGGAGAGAATGCTTTGCAACAATCAGACTGCCTGGGATGGTGTTCTCACACTGGGGCACATACCATCAGATCTTACAGTAGATGAAGTGCCTGTGATAAATAGGAATGCTTTAGGAAGATCACTATAGATACACTATAATGCATACTCCAAGGATTTTGGAGCAAATATAATCCATCTTATGTAGAAATCTGTTCATTCTTGGAAAAACAGCTCTGCATTAACATGTGCCTGGTAGAGATTGAATGCTTCAGCATGCATCTCCAAAGCACTGCATAAATTAACTGTCCATCTTGAATTCTAAATGCCTGAGCCATCAAGTCATAAATTTGAGTACATTAGCAGGACTCCATTATTAAGTTAAAATTGGAAATAAGAGAGTATAAAAGTATTGGAGGCATAGCTAAGTTGCATAAGGAAGCCTCTTAGATGCTCATAGAACATCAACCCATAATGCTCCAAGGAGCATTGCCTATGAATACTTGACTGAGAAAAAAATAAAATCAGATTTCGTTTACAGATATTGCTAATAAGCATGTTGATACTCTTTGAAAGTAGACAACCAAGAACACCCTTCAAGTAGGATAAACTTTGAATTGCATGCTTGGCTGCTAACTTCATCTGGAGGGAGACATGAGCAAAGGTGTAAATCAACATTAATTTATGAGTTGTATCTAATCATTTGATGAATGATCAAGGACTTGGAAGGAGCAAGATCAGAAATTTGGTGGCAAATAGATATGGGAAAAACTATGTTCACAGACCTCCAATTTGGCTCTGTCCACATACATGTAAGCCCTTATTCTTACATTTATCCCCTTTATTTCCCTAACACATGTAGTGGTTACTTTTTCCAACCAAACTGAGATTGACATACCATGCATGCCCAATGTAAAAAAAAGACAGAAAAAAATGCCATCAAGCATTAAGGCTCTTGTGTATAGATGAATTTATTATCATTAAAATGTTTGTGTAACACATTGATAAACTAGAAAATCAGTTAATGTAACATACATATTTTTTTACAGAAAATAATGTAAGTTGCCATTAAATTTAATTTAATTTAATTTAAGGAAACATTTTTGCTCAACTAATCACATTAGGCTCCCTTTCACAGCTGACTGGGTGCTCTTGGATAGATACCACCAGTTCCACTTGTACACTTCCTTCTATCACCCCCCACCCCTCCCATTGAAAAGCTGTAGGGAACTGGGAATGATTAAAGTACTTAGAAACTGCTTAATGATACATATATTGTTAACTTGAGAGCAATGTAATAATTATTTTTTTTCTTTTGTGTTAAGGCTCAAACTTTGTTATATATGGGTATTTGTGGATTAATGAGTAAAGATAGGGAGATGTGTGGTGGGGCTTTGGATTTGACAGTTTTTTTCCCTAGAACTCTTATGTCCATTTAAGGAGATTCCAGTACTTCCAACTGAAGGCAAAGTGGAAACAATGATAACTCACATTGCTTAGGCGTGGTTAGAAAATGAGAGCAACATTGAGTTGAAAAACTTAGCGTGCCAGCAAGCATGGAAAATGTACCGTGACCAATAGCTCAGTGAGGGCATTATCTAATACAGCTTCCCTCCTTTTAATGTCATGATCCTTTCCACTTGCAGAGCTCTCAGTTCTTCCATTTGCCAAAATAGCATTGAAACAAGTTAATAAACTTTATTGACTTGAAATATATTACATTGGTTTCTTTTAAAATAATCCAATATAAACTCTTTGCCAATCTTGCAGGCATGATAAGAAAAGTAACAACAGTGTACAATCTTGCACACTCCAATGGAGAATCTTTTAGTTGTCTGACTGACACCTAGGTCTGTCTACCAAGTCTGGGAGTAGATCAGTGGTAATTAAGCAGCCTGTGAGGCCAATATAGCCAGAATAATTGATGGCTAAATGTACTAAATACATAGACTGCCTAACATGTCTATATTTTCAGCCTTTATACAAGGTCTGAAAATGAAGCTCGTGAACTTGTTGCAACACTGTTGCTAAACTTTTTTGATATCAGAGGGATTATTCATTATGAATTTGTACCAACTGGACAGTTAATCAAGTTTACTATTTGGAAGTGCTCAAAAGGTTGTGTGGAAAAGATTTTAAAAACCTAAACTTTTTGCCAATAATTCATGGCTCTTGCATCACAAAAATTCACCAACTCACATGGCACTGTCTGTGAGGGAGTTTTCAGCCAGTAACCAAATAACTGTATTGGAACACCCTCCACACTCACCTGATCTGGCCCCAATCACTTCTTTCTTTACCCAAAGATAAAGGAAATAATGAAAGGAAGACATTTTGATGACATTCGGGACATCAAGGGTAATATGTCGACAGCTCTGATGGCCATTCCAGAAAAAGAGTTCCCAAATTGCTTTGAAGGGTGGACTAGGCACTGGTGATAGTGCATAGCTTCCCAAGGGGAGTCATTTGAAGGTAACCGTAGTGATTGATATTCAGCAATGAAATATGCAGCATTTTTTTCTAGGATGAATTCATGAACTTAATTAGTGTGTACTTTGAAACCAAATGTGTTTAAGTGTGCAAGAATAAATCTATTTATATAGAAGCCTTGACTGACTTTACCCAACTTATTACTAAACCAACATAAGTCACTAAGCTACTTGTAACAGTTGTATAAAATACAGTAAAATGAATGAAAACTCACAGAGATTAGAGATCACTTAAGAAATCCCCATATCTGATGTATTGTTTTGTGTTATCAGTGCTTGAACAATCTGCAAAATGTGATGTTATTCAGGATAATCAACAATTATAAGTCAACAATGACTTCCAAGCACAAAACTATTTGAAACATTTCTGCTAGCGAGATCTGATATTTATTTTTATGCAATTCCCTTAAATATTCACTAGAGAATTCAATGGATAAAATACTTATCGGCCTTAGGCAAACTCAACTACTAAACTGAAATAACCTAGAGCCTCTATACCTTCTAGCACAATTCTGAGCAAACTTCAAAATTATCATCTGTGTGTTGGTGAAACATATTTTATGAATGCTAGCCAAGATTATGAATAATATAAGTAATAATTGGGCTTGGTCTTTTTGAGTGCTATTTGTTTCTTAAGGAAATGATTTTATAGAAATTATTCAACTCAGTAAGCCTTTACTTCAAGGCTTTTTTTATTTATTGGCTATTTTTTTACAGATATATTAGTAACAAATATATTTCTGCACCTTGCAGTTTAGTTGGAACATGGGAGATGTACCCATTATGTATGATATCTATGTGTATATTAATAACAGCCAATTTCTTATTTCCTATTTCATTAGTCCAGACTGCTCCCTTCCACTTTTGTCTATCTTTAACAAAGCAGTGTGACTAATGCAAAAAAATAAAATATGAGTCAGATTATCTCAGACTTAAAATGTTTTCCATCTAACTCAGATCATTGTCCAGATATCAAATAAGCATTCAAACTTAACATGCTTGAAACTAAACTCTTTTTATCTCGCCTCCCCCAATTCTATTATTAGTAATTAATGTGTGTCTATAACTTAATCCAAAAACTTGGATTATTTTTGACTTTTTTCTTCATTACACATTTCCCATTCAATTTGTTGGTAAACTTGGTGGGTTTTAATTAAAAAATATATTCATAATTGATCACCACTATTGGCACTTCATAGATTTGGACCAAGCCATAATCATCTGACACCTGCATTGTACTAATGGCCTCCTAACAGGGGTTTACTTCAGCATTGCCATCCTTCCTTCTAGATCCATCACAACTTTAGTGACCCTGACAAAGTTTGTGGCACTCTGTTGTACTAAACCCAGTAAAGCTTCACATTTCACTTAGAGAAAAGTCAAACCCCATATAAGCTTGAATGCAATCTTACCCATCTTATCCCACTATCTTCCTTCTTATTTGATCTCATTTCTCATCACTTGATCACCACCAGCACTAGTCTTCTTGAGCCATGTTGGCCTCTTTGATGTTCCTTAGACATAACAGGTACTCTACTCCCCAAGGTAGTTTTTTTTTTTTTCCTCTTCTTAGAATACTTTACCTAAAACTTTGCTCCCTCATCTCCATTTAGTCTTTTTTTTTTTTTTTTTTTTTTTTAAGGGCAGTGTCACTGGCCCTCACATGTGGGACCCAAACCGGGGCCACTGGCTTCCCAAGCCAGCGTTTAACCACCGTGCCACACGGCTGGCCCCATTTAGTCTTTACTCAAAATTTACAGTTTTGTCTGTGAAAACTTCTCTATCCTCTGTATTTCATATTAAATACTTTCCACCCTGGTATTCTTTATCAAACTTATTAAGATTTCCACATCAGTTTTTTTCCAGAGCACTTACTATTACCTAAGATTATATATTTTTTTTGTGTTATTATCTCACCCATTAGAATATAACCCCATTAGGAAATGATATCTCTTCTCTTGTTAATGCTATCTCTAGGGATAAACGAGTGTCTGGCATGTATTTGCGTTAAATAAATATCCATCAAGGAAAAAATTAGTGAAATACATTTAAAAATTCTTGACTCAATGCAATTAAAATGTATTTCGTATTTGACAATGAAATGTAAAATTACTAGCCATTAATATGGATACCATATTGCCACGCTAGAACTTTATCAGTACTTATAAAATTTATTCTGATTTTGTGGTTGTTTTTAAAACTATATTATTAAAAGTACACCATTAGGTGATACATTTCTGTCTGCAGAGCAGTCCAACAATGCAGGCCATATAAAGAAGCTGAGAGTCTCCAGTGTAATTTACAAATTCTTTCACTCAAAATTACCTTGCAAAGTTAATGTATGGAATTTTAAAATCATTAAAAATATTTCTGCTCCTCCACTTGGCAAAATTATGACAATTACATTATTTTTAGTTATAAAATTAACAGTGACTTCATATTCAAAATAGTTTGCACATAATTTGCATAAAAGAGACTTTTGAATGAATGCCATGACCTGCCATTGAAATGAAGGTATTTAATTTAGGCCTTCATCATTTAGTAGAATAAAAGGCTGCGAATATAAGGACACACATTTTTAGAAAGAAAACTATGCTATATCTAACTATGAGTTTGGATATTTTCCTAAGGTTTATGGGAAGGTTTCCTAAGGTTTATTTGTACTTGTATGCAACAGAAAAGCTTTCTGTAGAGCAATGATACAAGCGGCAGATGTTGGGGGTTATGATAATAGTTTTATTATTTAAAACCAAGAGTAGGAGTTCAATGTATCCTAATATAAACTTGGCTCAGAATTGCTTAAAGCTCTTATTAGCTTATAGAGCTGTTTGAGGAGACTCACACTGCCAATAGAAAGAAAGACAATTTAAAACAGAGAAGAAAATACCCATTTGGTTAAATTCATGGTTTCATTTTACTTGATAAATGATGTCTTTGAAGCATGTATTGGGTCTGCTTGAATATTGCCTCTGACAGACACCTACCACCTACTGCTGTTGAAAATGTCTTTGTCAGGTTTGAAGAGTTTATGTTCTATTTTTTGCATTGCAATAAATTATGCATTCTTACTTATTTCCTTATCTCTGGATTTTTTATCTTATAATTAGATAGAAATCTGCATATTTGAATTTGACATTGAAAGAAAATAACATTCAAATCTTGATTCTACCATATATTGCTATGCATTGAGATAAATAAAAATAAGTAATGTAACTACTGTAAAACAATACCATATATAATTTTTGACAGGATAAAATTATTTCAAAGAACATTTCGGATTTCAATTTTTAAGTAAATTCTTAGTAACAATCATTATTGTTAAAAAACAAATTCTGAAAGAAAACATTTTCCCCATTACCAAAAAACTAGTAGTGCCAGATTTCCCTAAAGGTATGTATGTCCCTATTTTTGATACATTTAAAATATCGAGTCTTGATGGGCCCTAAAGTCCCTTTTTAAATAAAAAACACAGTATATTCCTTTTCTGAAAGGAGAATCAGTTATTATAAACTATTTTGAAAAAATTTCAATAGAAAATCAATAAAAATAACAAAGTGTAGCATGAAAGTTTTTTTGTTTTGTTATTTTTTTAAATTATTGGGTCAAAGAAGAGCTACTGAATTCACATAATTTAATTTAATTTCACACAAAATGTTTTCTTTCACATCATTGATATTTAATGTTTATGAAACTTATAAAATTATATTTTATTTATCATTTGAAAATTACTTATAGCAAATAACATATACATTTAAAAGAAACATTAACTTACTTTGGTATATGCCTTCTTTTTGTATCTAAAATAATGAAATTTTCATAATATATGGTGATTATGAACTAATAACAAAATATTAGTTAAATCTAAGATGAAACCAAGAACTAGAAAATCATCAATACCAGAGGAAAATACAATTGTATTGTCTTTTGTCCCTTCAGCTCTGTGAAAATATGCCTTATTCTAAAGTATGGCATACTCATTTTTCTGCTTTTTTTTCATTCATATGATAGAATATGATTGCTTCACTTTTTCTAAATGTATATTATACAATGCCAGTCATATGAAAGAGTGACAGAAAATATTATTGCTTCCCTTGAATAATGAGTCCAGCTATTGTCGCGTTCCAGCATGACAGAACAGGTGGGAGTGGAGAAGGGACAACAAAAAGTTAAGGAAAAGAGAGAGAGACACACACAAAATAGGAGAGAAAACAGTTCAGGGCCAGGGGACTTCAGCCTCAAACACTGGAGTCCCAAATCGGGCCTGACTGATCCTTTCATTATCTTACACATAAGCAAGGGTCAATGTAACTTCCTTGGTCTAAGTCTCACACACAAGAATTAACCTCCAGGCCTAATTTCCCATGCCTGTGAACTGCCATTACCAGAGTCCCCATGAGGTTATTGTCATGCACCTCTAAGAGACAGAACTTCCTCTGCCAAGGCTTACTAATAAGAATGCAGGGAGGACAGGTATCATATCAATAGGTCATTTCACAGACAGGCTGCCAGAACCTAAAACAAGGGGTTTACACCCCTTTTCTCCTCTCCCAGATTTCTCCCATGGCACTCATTTGCACCCACGGGTACCCACTGGCACCCACGGGCGCCTACTGGCATCCATGTGACTGCATCTAGCTTGGGTTGTTTCTCTCTCTTGAGAAAACTTACCCATCTTTGACTGACTGGCCATCCTTTGGTGCCAAGGGGGGATATATACAGAAAGCATAATATTGAAGTTATGATCTGTCTTTATGGAGAAGTGCATGGAGGCAGACAGCCAGGCTATAATGTGACAAACTATGGCCCAATTAACTCAAAACAGAGAAGAAAATATAAAAAATTTACATGTGACTGTCAAGAGCTTATCTCCATAGATCTGAGAATTTATCACAGAAATTGGGAATTTGATAAGTGACGTTGGAGTGTTACATTAATATTATTCAGTTGAAAATTGATTTTTAGTATTTTGAGATTAAAATGTTACAATACAGAAGCAAACATGGAATTGACATGCTGAATTTCATATGTTCTCATGATAGGTATATAGCAGGAGAACATAAAGTAGAAATTTTTTGATGTTTCTAGGCCTATGAATCAAGAATTTTAAAATACTGAAATCAATATTTAAAATTTCAATAAAAAAGCAACCATTCAAAAAGGCAAACACATTTTCATGTACAAGAATGAGGATTACTGAGGAGTGACAATTAAGTTCAAGAACTCACCCTAGAAAAAGTGCTACATACCTCGTTGCTGAATATCACTATGGTCACCTTTGAAGTACTAACCTTGGGAAGCTATACAACAATGCTAGTGCCTAGTTCACCCTTCAAGGCGATTTTGGAAACCTTTTGTGGAATGGCCATCAGAGCTGTTGTCATATTACCCTTGATGCTTTGAATGCCATCAAAATGTCTTCCTTCAATATTTCCTATATCTTTGGGTAAAGAAAGAAGTCATTGGGGGCCAGATGAGTTGAGTAGGGAGGGTGTTCCAATACAGTTATTTGTTTACTGGCTAAAAACTCCCTCACAGACGGTGCGGTGTGACCTGGTACATTGTCATCATGCAAGAGCCATGAACTGTTGGCGAAAAGTTCAGGTTGTTTTTGTCTAACTTTTTCACACAGGCTTTTGAGCACTTGTAATAGTAAACTTGATTAACTGTCCAGTTGGTACAAATTCATAATGAATAATTCCTCTGATATCAAAAAATGTTAGGAACATCATTGTAACAAGTTCGTGAGCATAATTGTCAGACCTCATACATATTGGGTATTAAATTGGTTGGTCTGAGTATTTAACCCCCAAAGAAAGCACTGTTGAAAAACAAAACAAAACAAAACAAAACTATCTAAGCAGGGGTAACTGTTCTCATTACTATGAAGTGTAAGAGAAACTGGTAAATAAATGATAAGATATAAAACAGTTACTTATGTCATTTACATTTGTGTTTATAAGTTTAATGTATATTTGATATAATTGCATAAGCATAAGGTTTCCCTAACACATTTACAAACTACTTAAAAATCAAACATATAGCATTCATAAATATATACATACATATGAACACTGTACATCATACTTATAAAATTGTAAATTATAATCAAAAGTTAAAACCTAAGAAAATTTGCTTTTTTTATTTTTTATTTATTTAGTTTTTTAAAGATTTTATTGGGGAATTGGCGGAGGGGAACAGCGTTGGGGAATCGGGGAAGGGGAACAGACAAATTGCTGTCTTTTTGTTCTTCAGTTTAGTTGCGGAGGATGTTGCTTCACTGTTGGTATCGTCATTGCGCTCTTCCCGGATGAGGCAGATCAGTCGCTGGCCTCTGGATGTCGCTCACCATGGCTATTTGCAGCTCACGCTTGGCTGCCAGTCGCTCACGCTGGCTGCAGGCCACTCACTGTAGCCTATGGCAGCCTACTGCAGCAGGGGCTGCAGCCCACACCATCACCGGGGCTCGCACAGCCCAGCTCCAGGTGGAGCTGTTGTTAGCTGTAGAGGGCAGTGTCACTGGCCCTCATGTGGGATCCGAACCGGGGCCGCTGCCATCCCAAAACCAGCGCTTAACCAATGCGCCACTCGGCCGGCCCTAAATTTGCTTTTTTTTAAATGCATAACATTTTTCACTTTACCTTTCTTATGACAATTCACATTTACTAAGCACTTCAGATACATTGGGCACTGTGCTTGATGAGGACATCAAAGATAATATAGACAAGCTTTCTGATTTGAAATTGCTAATAATTAGTAAAAGAGAAGTAATATTATGAAGTTTTTCAAGAAATACTTCAAGAATTTTATTTCTTAAAACTTAGCCTTTAAGATAAATACGTTTTCAACAGAACAGAAAAGGGAAAGTAAGGCAATACTTGCATAGCATTTCATGAAATATAAAATTATCTTCTGCATTCTAGAATATCTGAAAATTATGTGTGTATGTGTGTGTTTTTATATTGATATATAGATTATATATGTAGTAATACATAAAGCATAATTTCTACTTCCAAGTGAACTCAAGTGCAAGGGACAAACTGTATTATAATTTAAACATGTTGAAGATATTGTTTCTATTACTTTACCTTCATTGGAAATTATTATGTACCAAACACTGTGCAAAGGAGCCTATAGATTCCATTTAATTTAATTAATCATATAGCAATGTAAATATAGTTGCATAAAAGATGGTAATAATTATTCTGTCTGGCTGGAAATGGGAATTTTTCACATAGTAGATAAAAACTAAAACTGGATGTTGAGAATGGAGAGAATTCAACCCAATTGACGAAAATCATTCCAGAAAGAGGAACTATTTTTAGCAAAAGTGGGGAAATTTTATTTATTTTTTTATTTTATTTTATTTTATTTTTTAAAAGATTTTATTGGGGAATTGGCGGAGGGGAACAGCGTTGGGGAATCGGGGAAGGGGAACAGACAAGTTACTGTCTTTTTGTTCTTCAGTTTAGTTGCAGAAGATGTTGCTTCACTGTTGGTATCGTCATTGTGCTCTTCCCGGATGAGGCAGATCGGTCGCTGGCCTCTGGATGTCGCTCACTGCGGCTATTGGCAGCTCACGCTGGCTGCCAGCCGCTCACGCTGGCTGCGGGCCACTCACTGTAGCCTATGGCAGCCCACTGCAGCAGGGGCTGCAGCCCACACCATCACCGGGGCTCGCACAGCCCAGCTCCCGGTGGAGCTGTTGTCAGCTGTAGAGGGCAGTGTCACTGGCCCTCATGTGGGATCCGAACCAGGGCCGCTGGCATCCCAAAACCAGCGCTTAACCAATGCGCCACTCGGCCAGCCCAAAAGTGGGGAAATTTTAAAATGAATGGTGTATTACAAAACTTGTTCAACAAAGATATGACCGGAGCTGAAATATAATGTTCTAAAGGTAGGGTGAAAGGAGGCAATATAGTAATAGTAGTTAATAATAATAATAATAATAATAATAACAACAATTGGTTAAATTCAAATTATATAGAGCATTATTTGGCTATTACTATCCTATAAATAATTAAAAAGACTAAAAATTTAGTTCAAAGGGTATGAAATTTTGTTATAAAATGGTGTAATACACAATAAAAAAGTCAAAATATATCAAGATGTACATTTTTACTTATTACTCTTAATATATGACTTGTAGCATTTTATTCTCATTAAATAATTCATTATTGAAATGTATATTAAGAGAAATAAATATTTACATCAGTATCTACAAAAGGAAAAAGAGAGCTTAAAAACAAGTAGAAAAGGGGAAGAAAGAATAAAAAGGGAGAATGAAAGAAATGAAAGGAGGAAAGAAGAAAGGAACAGAGGAAGGAAAGAAGAAACAATCAAAGAACAAATGACCAATATAGGAAAATGACAATAATATGGAGAGAATTAATGAGAGATTCATGATGGGGAGAAACTATTAAAGAAACAAATTCAGTTTGCAGGTTCAGCAGATCAGATGATGAAGCCTTGAATGAAATACTCTCTTATATTTTTATATCTCCCTATCAATATATTGTATTAAATTAAAATGCAATATATTAAAGTTTCAAGTTATTTTTATATTACAATGAAATTCAAATTTTATCAAAGTAAAAAAGTAAAAATTGAAGGTTTCCTACAATATATCCTGATGTTATATCCCAGGGACAACCACAGTATTTGGATATATCCTGACAGTTATATTTATAAAAATTAATATATGTATAAATTATACATACATTATATTTTAAAGGGTATCATATTAGTGATGGTAGTGCTTAACTCTCTAAGAAGACTTTTTATGGAAAAGTGAACTTAAGTGTATAGCTCAATGAATTTTCCCAAAGTGAACAACAGCTATGAAACCAGGAATCAGATTGAGAAAGAGATATCACCAGCACACAAATAGCCTACTCATATTCTTTGTGTTACAACCACAACCTCCTCACAGCATACTGATATTTCAACTTCTCACAGAATACCTTTACTTTGACTGTTTTGTACTTTACATTAATAAACTAGTATAAAGTACACTTGCATTTGGGTGCTTTCACTCAACTGTATGTTTGTGAGATACATATATATTGTTGCATGTAGTTATAGATCACTCATTCTCATTACTTTACAATAATCCAACAAGTGATTACATTGCAATTTATTTACCCATGGTGCAGATATGTACATTCATATACCTGTCATAAGAGAATATATATACCTGCTCTGTAGGATCTATACCTAGGAATGGAAATTCTGATTCAGAGGATTCGCATATATTCAACTTTAGTACATTGTGCCAAACATTCTCCCACAACAGTTTTGCCAATTTATTTTCTTCATTTACACATGAGAGTTCTGGTAGCAGCACACCCTTGCTTTGTATATGTTTTGTCTTTTTAAAAATTTTAGCCTTTCTAGAGGGTGTATGGTGGTATATGATACACACATACACACACACACACAAAATATATGTACATAATAAATTATATATAATATTATATATAATATGTAATATAATATATAATATAATATAATATATATTTTATTATATATATAAAATATGTTAGATATTATTTTTTACAGCAGCTTTATGTCTATAGCAAATGAAAGGAAGGTATAGAGATTTCTGAAACTCACCTTGTCCTCACCCATGCATGGCTACCTCCTTAAATCAACATGTCTCACTACAGTGGTGCCTTTGTTATAATCTATGAACCTATGTTGATGCATTTTTATCACCCAGAGTCCATAGTTTACATTAGGGTTCATTAATGATGTTGTACATCCTATGAGTTTGGGCAAATTTATAATAACATGTATGTACAATTTTGGTATCATAGAGAAAAGATTTGCTTCCTTAAAAATCCTAAGCACCCTGACTGCTCCTTCCTCCCTCACCCCTAAGCCCTGGACACCACTGATATTTTATGAACCCCATAGTTTTGTCTTTTCTAGAATGTCATATACTCATATGTTAGAATCATATAGTATGTAGTCTTTTCAGGTATGTTTCTTTCACTTAGTAATATGCATTTAAGTTTCCTCCATATCTTTTCATGCTTTGATAGCTCATTTCTTTTTAGCACTACATAATATTCCATTATTGGGATATATCACAGTATATTTATCCATTCATTTACTGAAAAACATCTTAGTTGCTTCAAAGTTTTAACAATTATGAATAAAGCTGTTATGTATATATCCATGCACAGGTTTTTATGTACATGAATTTTTAACTAATTTGGGTAAATGCCAAGAAGTGTGATTGCTAGATCATATGTTTAGTTTTGTAAGAAACCACCAAACTGTCTTTCAAAGTGGCTGTACCACTTTGCATTCCTACCAGCAATGTGTGAGTATCCCTTTTGCTGCATATATTCTCTAACATTTGGTGTTTTCAGTGTTCTGAATTTTGGCAGTTGTAATAGATGTGTGGTAATTTCTCAATGTAGTTTTAATTTGTACTTTCTTGATGACATGTGATGTGGAACATCTTATCATATGATTATTTGTCATCTGTATATGTTCTTTGGAAAAGTGTCTGTTCATGTCTTTAGCCCATATTTTGATTGAGGTGTATGTTTTCTTATTGTTGAGCTTTAAGTTCGAATAGGTGAGAAAAAGCTAAGACCAGAGGAAAGATTCTTTGAATTTCTGAAAGAAGTTTAACCCTAACTGGCACAAGACTTGGAAAAAGAACTAAGCAGGAGTTATGCAATTAATGACATAGTAAACAATTTTTAGGAATTAAGTGTTTTATTCTAAAAGAAACAGAAAGGCATTGAATGGTTTTAAATGGGAAGTGCCATAAACACACTTGCATTTGAGGAGCAATTACTTTAAAGTGAGACTGAACTAAAGTGGTTTTAGAGCAATTAGAGTAAAAAAAAAAACACATTATGAGTGAGGTTTTATAATTCAGTTGAGAAAGTATAATTTTATCTTCAAATTATTTTTTCTCAGAATATTCACACTACATTAATTGATGTCTAGCATACAGTTGGAGAGAGAGATGCCCACTGACTGATTCTTGTTCTTTTTGTGTGTTACTGATTTCATCTCCTCTCTCAATGAATGTAGTACCCCCCTTTCTTCCTTCTGTTCTCTTTCTAATATGATTGATAATTTTATCTTTTTAGTTATTTAAATTTAAACTCATTTTATAATAAGTGCAGTACCAAAAATTAAGACTTTCAAGACACTATATACTAATAATTTCATCATGGAAAATTTGTGACAAGAAAATATCTCTGAAGTGAGACAGTTGCAGACTGTTTTAAAAGAGGCAATGTTTACTATTGTGTTATATCTTTTATTTGAATTGTAGGAATAATATAACCATAGTGGTAGAAGGAAATGAAATCAGTAAATACAATTACAGGTAAGAAAATTGAAGCCTATAAAAATATAATGCTCATTTGTCTAATGCCTGACTTTTAGTTTTGTGGATCTGCTTGTATAATTACCTTAGAGATATTTGTTAAAAAACAATACACCCCTATCCTTTAACAAAAATGTTGAGCTTATTTAGTGCAATTTTCCCCCAGTAAAAAACAGAACTTTTTTGTTTCTGCACGAAGTTATCTCCTACATACTGGAAAGAACAGAGATTATGAAATGTGTCTTTAAATTTTGAACAAGTTTCAATAACCTGCCAGCTCTAAGGCTATTCATTTAACTCAACTTGCAGAAAATTCTGAAGTTCTATTCCATCATTGACTCCCAAAGGTTACACCAAACTTGAACTTTGAGCAATGAACCTTTAGAGTGAGGGAACACTGAAATATAATTTGTCATTTTTCAGGAAAAAAAATGTACCTATTACATGAAATAAATGGAAACTTAATTGCCTCACCTCACTTGTGCTTGAGAGGACAGATTGTTATTCTATATAGGAATTCAGAAAGTCTGGTTTGGCAAATGCCACGAGTTTATTTACTTGACTTGATAAAGTAAGAAAGCATTAAGTTTTTCTTGTCAGGAAATATTCAACGTAAGTGTATTCCAACTTCATTATTTATTTTAACTGGAACATTTCAAGTTAAGGCAGATAAGCTAGTAAGAGTTCTAGTAAGAGTTCTATTAAGTAAAACCTGTTTAATTAGTTAGGTTAAATATTGAGTCACACATTTTATCTGATGTACTTTGGTAATATAGTGCTTTATTTTATATGGATTTCAAAAATAATATTTTGTAGAAGCAGTAGTGCTTTGTGTGTATGTGGTAGTTTGAGTAGACAAGTATTCTTGCCCGCCGAGTGGTGCGGTGGTTCAGCGCTGGCTTTGGTAAGCCAGTGGCCCCAGTTCGGGTCCCACATGTGAGGGCCAGTGACACTGCCCTCAAAAAAAAAAAAATCATAGACAAGTATTCTGAAGCTCATTTTATTTTTCTCAGGGACCTTGGCATATATCTTCTTGAACACATTAATGTCTCTATCTCAAATGTCAGGAACAGAAAGTTCATTTGTAATAAGAGAAACTTTGTGTCTAATGAAGTGATATTTTCATTTAAATATAAAATTCAATTCTTTCTGACTGTTTGTACCTTTTCTCCAAATCAATAAATATGTCACATAAGTGAGCACCTACTAACACAAGTACATAAAATAATAATATAAGATTCATACAAATACAACATACCTATTTGCATAAACACAGCATAAAATATAAATCATTTCTGCAAGTATGAATAAAGAAAATGTTATGCAACCTGTAACCACTCAAAAAATGATCATAAGAAATGGTGATATCATTTTGGTAGAATTGACTCTTGTGTTTATTATAATTTCTAGGTCTAAATTATTTTTATTAAAATTTCCTATTTATGATAGCACCATTCACTAAAAAGACTATGCTAACTAGTAATAGAGGAGAATATCTTCAACTTGATAAGAAGAACTACAAAAACCTACAGCTAACATCATACTTAATGGTGAGAAACTAGATGCTTTCCCTCTAAGATCAGGAATAAAGCAAGGACATTTCCCTCTCACCAGTCTTATTCAACATCATGATAAAAGTTCCAACTACTGGAATAAGACAAGAAAATGAAAAAAATATATATGGATTCAGAAGGAGGAAATACAACTGTCTTTGTTTATAGATTACATGATGGTCTATGTGAAAAAAAATTGAAGAATCAACAAGAACTTTTGGAGATAATAAGCAATTATATTAACTACATTTTCTTATTTTATTTATTTATTTTTTGTATTTTTGATGTTTTAGGGCCTAGCTGACTGACGAGATACTACCCATCTCAGGGCTAGCCAATTCTTAGAGACAGCATATGACTTCTCCTGAAGAGTACCCTTCACATGCAAATTAACCAATCCAGAGTTCACATTTCAATAACCTCCTTTATTTGGCTCTTACATCACATGAGGCAGTATTCCTCTGCCTAATCATCTCCGGGCCAGTTACCAGACAACTAGAGACAGTCCTTATTCCTTAGAGGCCATTGAAATTCAAACTAGTCAATCCTCAGATTACCTATACTGCTTTCCCTTGCCTTTCCTATGGAAACCAAAGTATAACCTCCCACCCATGCTTTCCACTCACTTCTCTCTCTTGGCAGACCACTGTGCCTCCCCGTGTGGCTTTGTGTGGTGTGGCATAACTCCTATGCTTTGTAACTTTGATTAATAAAATATCTTTTCAATGGCAGTCATTTCCTTATCTGTTGGTTTCACCATACCTGAACAATAATAAAGCTTACCTTTTAAAACTGCAATTATAAGGCCGGCAGAGTGGAGCGATGGTTAAGAGCTGGCTTGGGATGCCAGCGGCCCCAGTTTGGATCTCACATATAAGGGCCAGTGACACTACCCTCTAAAAAAACAAAAAAAAAACAAAAAAAAAACTGCGATTATAGCAAAGTTGTAGGATAAAATGTTAAAACATAAAAGTCAATTGCTTTCTCGTTTCCAACAATAAACAATAGGAATTAAAATTTTAAAGTATAATACATTTACATAAGCACCTCAAGTACGAAATGTTAGGATGTATATCAAATAAATACGTATAACATCTATATGAGAAAAAGTATAAAACTCTGATAATGAAATTTAGAAAAAAAAAGTTAAATAGATGGAGAGATATGCCATGCACATGGATAGAAAGACCCAATATTACCATAGTGTAAGTTCACCCCAACATGATCAAGACCCAGAAAAGCCAACACAATATTAAGGATCAAATTAGATAACTTATACTACATGACATCAGGACATACTCTAAAACTACAGTAACCAAGACACTGTGGTATTGATGAAAATACATATTAATAGATTAATGAAACAGAATAGAGAGCCCAGAAATAGACCCACACAAATAGAGTCAACCAATTTTGACAAAAGATCAAAGTCAACACAGAAGAGTAAGGGTGATTTTTTTTTCAACAAATGGTGCTGGGAAAACTGGACATCCACAGGCAAAAAAACCTAAACACATACTTTATACTCTTCACAAAAAGAAATAACTCAAAGTGGATTTGGGCCTAAATATAAAATGCAAAACTATAAAACTAGAAGACGACATAGAAGAAAATCTAGATGCCCTTGGATTTGGCTATGGTTTCTTAGATACAATACCAAAGCATGATAGATAAAGTAAAAATTGTTAATTTGGACTTTGGTAAAGTTAAAAAACTCTACTCTGAGAAAGATACTATGAAGAGATTAAAAAGATGAGCCACAGACTTGGAGAAAATATTTTCAAAAGATATGTCTGACAAAGGACTTTACAATACATAAAGAACTATTAAAACCCAACAATAAGAAACCAATCAATTCAATTTCAAAATGGGTAAAATATCTCAAATAGGCATCTTGCCAAAGAAGATATAAAGACAACAAATAATCATGTGACAAGATGGCCCACATCATATGTTACAAGGGAAATGCAATTAAAAAAATGAGAACTCTTATGTGTTGCTAATGGGAATACAAAATGGTAGTCACTTTGGAAGACAGTTTGATGGTTTCTCATACAATTAAACATACTGTACCTATAACCCAGCAATTATGCTCCTGGGTATTTACTCAAATGAGTTGAAAAATTACGTCCACCCAAAATTCCACACAAGAATGTTTTTAGCAGCTTTAGTCATAATTGCCAAAGTGCAAGTGACTAAGATATTCTTCAATAGGTTAATGATACACAAACTGTGGTTCATCCATCCAATGGAGTATTATTCAGCATTAAAATAAAATAAACTATCAAACCATGAAAAGACATGAAGAAAAATTAATTACATAATGTTAAGCAAAGAAGCCAATCTGAAAAGACTAAATACTGCATGATTCCAACTACACGACATTATAGAGAAGACGAAACTATGGAACCGCTTTAAACATCTGTGGTATCAGAAGCTCAGACAGAGGGAAGAGATGAATAAGTGGAGCACAGGACAATTTTAGGACAGTGAAAGTATTCTATATAATAGTATAATGGTGCATACATGTTCGAAATCATAAAGTTATAACACAGAGAGTGAATAATGTAAACTATGAGATTTAATAAATTATGTATGAATACTGAATCATCAATTACAGCAAACATACCACTCTAATGCAAGATGCTAATAATTGAAGAACTTGGTGTAGGGATGTTGAGGGGATTATATGTGAATTCTCTGTGCTTCCCATACAATTTTTCTATAAATACAAAACTTATCAAAATAGTTTATTAATTAAAATAAAAAAGACTACCCTTTCCCTACTGCATGGCTCTAGTACTTTCATTTTAAGTTAACTGATCCTAAATATACCAGTTTTATTTCCTTTTTTACTCTCTATTCCATTACACTATATATTTTTATGAATTTGTACCAATGTCATATGGCTGAAATTACTGCACTTTTTAAATATGTTCTTCTACCAACTAGGTTAAGCCTTCAAATTTTAAAACTTTCAGATTGCTTTGTTATTATGGTTCATTTGTATTTTCATATAAATGCTATCAGCAGAATGCCACTACCCCCCCACCCCCACCCCGCCATGCACTTTGTTCTAAACTGGCTGTGTGTGCTATCCAGTTATTTATCATTGTTTGCAAATCACTCTAAATATCATCCTAAATAAATCCCAAATCCTTACCATGGTCTACAAGTCTATGCATGATCTGTAACAATCATTTTCACCCTTACTTGATTATTGCTTTTTCCTTGCTATCCTTAGTCCAGACACCTTGACTCCTCTCTTTTCTTCAAACTTATGAAGCACATTACACTTTGTGGTCTGCATTTGCTGAATGCTCTGCCTGCTATTCTACCCAATCTCCACTCATGTAGCTTCTTCATTCTTTCACTTTTATGCAAATCTCATATTCTAAACAAAGTCTTCTCTTATATCATTGTTAAAAATCAAACCCAAAACTCAGTTTCCCACAATCCTTATGTCCCTCTCTACTTCATTTTTCTATGTGCTTATCAAATTATACCTATATACTTCCAAAGTATACATTATAAATCATCTAGTATGATTATCTTTACTTCAATGTTCTTATTTTGAATTCCAGTATTGTATATTTCATTTTGTCTTATCAAGCCTTAAAAATCTTCTTATTATGGCTGTTGCATAACTTCAATTTTATTGAAGCCAAAGTTTGCCATTATAACTTTGTTACCATCAAATTAACTTTCTGTTGTTTGTTAGAATAGTACAGTTGTTAAACATACCGAAATATAGATTTATATGTAGTGATGCACAAAGATATCCAAAGTATATTGTCAGTAATTCATATATCAGAGTAATATATATGAGTATATACATTTATATGCATGATTTTCTAAAAACAAAAGAATGATTGCATATATGATTGTATAAAATGTAAAAGAAACATTTCATAGGTTAGCCTCCTGAAAACTGGTACCTTATGAGAAAAGAACTTTTGGTTGAAGTTTTTATACCTGTAATGGGTTTGTGTTTTCACTATGCACATAGAACAATTTTATAACATGATCAACTATTATAAAAAATAAGTAGATAGATGTAAAGGATTTCTCATCATGTACTTTAATGTATGGGAGACATTTTGGTATTGCAGTTTTTTGGAGCTGTGTGTCTACAAGGTGGCTTTTCCATTATCAAAATTTGTCCACCAGGAAAGAAAACATTAAAATGTCATCATTTAGTACAAGGTAGTATCCCATTTCCCAACGCAGTATGTTTTCCTCCATTTTTAAGTAAATCCTTATTCTACAAAGTTTTATAAAAACTGAATAATCTTTAGTATCAAAAAGTGTCTAACCTAGAAAAATATGTGGAATTAGAAATGATAAAGCTTCAGTATGCTATCTAGAAATTGAAATGATAAACACAGCATCATTCTTTGAACTCTCCTACAGGACAAGATTAATTTCAATAGTGATTCTGCTTTAAACATCATCAGTATGTGTAAGATTAATCATGTTCTAGCAAGATGTATTGTTAGAATGTTTGATGCATATTAATGTCCTCACAGTTGTGGTTATTTATCTTCATATTCAAAATTTGTTGCAACCTTAGCATTAATAATGTACAAAGTCATTACTCTATAAAATCTCCAGTTATGCACAATGGAACTATTATTTAATAAGGGACCTACACCTTCAACATATTATTTGTTTTTATGTAACATCTTTAAACGCTTTCTAAAAAAAGGAACATTATTAAAAGTCTAGCTTCATATCTTTCATGATATGAAAATCTCAAGAAAAGCAGTAGCACTAACAAGACTGAAAAATATCACTATTAATGAAGAAGATATTAATATACTGAATTAAAATTAAAGTGCAAAATTATTAGGTTGTCTAACCACATATATATAAAAATGCAAATTTACTCCAATGCCTCCACTTTTTAAAAATCTCTTCAGTTATCATCCAGTGCTGAAATCAACACCCATATTTATTTCAAACCAGACCACACTTTTGAACTTCAAATCTATGTAACTACTACATAACTAAATTCTCCATTGAATCTCTTTTAAATACCTCAAACAAACGTGCCCAAAAGAGTGAGAACTTTTGATCTGAATTTCTATTATCCTTGTTCTACTATTATTGTATTCCCAATGGAAGTCAATGTCATTATCATACAATGTTTTTTGCTCAGACTAGAAATCTAAAGATTCATTCCAAACAACTTTCTTTTACATGAACTTTTAATTACATAAATTAACAATTAGACTTCCTCTTAAATTCCTCTTGAATCATCCACTGTTTTTCCTTGCTAACTACTAACACCAAATCAAAATTGTATCTTTCTTTGTCTGTGCCAAAGTAATATTCTACCAGTCTATGCATTTCAATGCTTACTTATCTTTTTCATTGCATTGAGAGTAATCTCTCATAAAATACAAAACTTGCCTTTCAACTTATTTGCTTAGAACCCTACAGGGACTCCATGTTGCTCTTACAAAATATTCCAAAATCCTTAATCTACCCTATAGGATTTTAAATAGTCAGGTCTTTGCTTACCTTTATAGCCAAAGCTATCACTCTTCCATTGTATTTATTTATTTATTTATTTATTGGTTTCAATATTTCCTTCTTTCAGTTTTTAGTCTTGATCTTAAAAGTTAAAAATAAGTTAAAAATTCCCTCAGCCCCTGGTACTCACCATTTTAATTTCCGTCTCTATGAATTTGACTACTCTAGGAATCTCATCTAAGTGGAATCATAAAATAATTATTCTTTCATGACTGATTTATTTTACTTCGTATAATGTCTTTAATGTTCATCTATGTTGTAGTATGTGTCAAAATTTCCTCCATTTTTAAAGCAGAATAATGTTTTATTGTATGTATATTCTGCATTTTGTTTGCCCATTCAATCATCATTGGATACTTATTGCCTCCACTTTTTGGCTATTGTGAATAATGCTGCTGTATATGAGTATACAAATGTCTGAGTCCCTGTTTACACTTCCTAACATGATAAATTTGATGCCATGTATACTTCACCACAAAACAAAAACTAAAAATAGCATATAACACAGTGGATTCAGTAAAATAAATGTATTATAATAAATTAGTGAAGAATAAAAGTAGTAATTAATATTAGATTTAAAAAGATTATCTAAATATTTAATGAAAGATAAGTTGAGTTTCACCTATCACATTCACTTTTTATTTTATTCTATAAAATAATTTTTATATTGTTTTGAAATAATTTATTATTATGTCCTTTATGAACACTGTCTATTAACATGCACATCTCCACTTTTAATATGATAATTAGCTAACAAACATGTCATTTAAAAGATATTCTTGATGGCTTTCACATGTTAACTTTCCTAGATTTTGGATATTCCGGTCAATGTAATATCACATTCAACAACACACTTGCAATAATTGCTTCAGAGGCAAATGGATGCCTAGTTTAGGATTGAGACTGAGATGTTTTGTATCTTACATTGGCTCAGGTGATAAAGTAAATAGAAAATGATTTTCTACCTAGATTCATCTGCTATCATGCCTCTATACTCAACCAACTATCATTTTTAGGAATAGTCTCTAGTGGTCTCCAGAAAAATGTTATACAACATTTAAGTTAAAATATAAAGAGAATGCACTGTTTACAACAAATCATAATAACAGTTTTGCAGTTCTTACTGTCCATCTGTTTCATTCTACTTCCAAACGCTTACAAAATAAGATGAATTCATTTCTGACTAGATCCATTGCTATCACTTTTCTCAATTTACAAGAGTGTACATTAACTCTAACTTTTTTTTATCCCAACCTGTATTTCATATTTTGTAAAATTGCTTAGAGGGACTTCATAAAGAAGTGCACAAATCACAGGAGCACAATTAATTATTGTGCACCCCATAAAACCAGCACCCAAATCAAGAACTACAACTTAAAAACATCCCAGAAGTACTCTGAGTACCACTTCCCATCATCACCACTTGTTGCAAAAGTTTATCCAATATGCTGACTTTTAAACAAAGATTGATTTTGCTTGTCTTTTGAACTTTATATCAAATAAAGCATATGGCTTTTATTTTATGTATCTAATTTCTATTTTTTCACATTATATTTTGAATTTCATCTGTGCTATTATATTAGTGTGTGATTTGTCCATTCTCATTGTCATATAAAGGTTCATTAAATGAATATATTTATTATATGTATATATCCATTCTACCTTTGATAAAAGTTGCATTGTTTTTTGCTTGTGCTTCCTACAATAAGATTTACTGTCCAAATTTTTGTTCATATGTCATGGCCAGCATCCATAAGATCTCCTGAATTATAACAAGAAATGCAATTACTTGTTACATAATATACATATGTTAAGCTCAGTAGATGCTGCCAAAATATTCCCAGTGTTGTAAAAATTATACTTTCACCAAAACTACATGAGAGTCCTCCCCATTCTGTGCTCCCCATTCTGTGCTCCCCATTCTGACCAACAATTAAATTTTATGTCTCACAGTGTGTAACAGTATTGCATTATGATCATAATTTGCATTCTCCTAATGATTAATTTAGTCATTATGACTAATGACTAACTTAGTGCTGTATTGTTTCATGCTATTTGGATAGTGGATAAACTTCTATGAGTTGTCTGTCTTCTTCTTTTCCTATTGAGTTGTCTCTTTTTTGCTTTTTGTGTTCTAGATATGAATTTTTGTCAGATGGATATATTGAAAATATATTCACTCATTCTGCATTTTGTCTTTTTCATTCTATTAGTATCTTTTGATAAACACCGTTTCTTAATTTTAGTGTAATCAAATGTATTATTCTCTACTTATGTGTCCTTTTTAAGAAATGTTTGCCTAACCAAGGACATAAAAATAGTCTCCTATATTTTTGTCTAGATTTTTTTTTCCTTGTGAAATACAGAATTTTATTTAGAAACTATTTAAATTGGGGGGAAAATCACTGTCAAGAAAGACCAGGTAAGAAAATGGTTTCCAACAAAATGGAATTTTAGGGCAACAAAAGTCTAAAAAGGCCACAAAAGAGAAATAGCCCAACTGCTATTTGAACAATGGTTAATTACTTGCATTTTTGGCGTTGTTAATCACTGAATCTGGGCTTTCTTCTGAATTCCACACACACTGGCAAAGTGGTAATAGTGGAGGCGGGTGGGATAGCAGATACCCAAAACACTCAGCTTTGTAGATCTGAAGGTAGCAATAGCCTTCACTGATTCCTACTCCCTTGAAACAACTTGCAGCATGATCACCTGCCTGCTGAACTTCCACTCTAAGCAGCAAACTTTAAGGAGACAAAGAAGAGTCCCCAGTGGGCAAAGGAAGCAGATAAGAGTAACATGCTAAATGTAAACTTAAAAGACAGTAAAATGGTATACAACCCCCATTCAAATCTCAGAGATATGGGCAAGTCCCCAAAAGTAGTTGGTAGATTTAAAAACTGAACACACCTCATTTCCTAAAAAACACAATACATAGAAATTTCAGAGGTAATTGGAAAAGTTGTCAGAGAAATGCTCGATGAAAAAAGCAAGCTATTCAACTCAAACATCTTATGGCTGAAACACACCCTCTATTCATTCAAGCACCAATGCCTCTTGCTTTTTAGAAGAGATGCAATTGGTCATGAACACCAAACGGCTTTACAGAGCAACATTTTAAACTTTACTTCTGGGGTAATTTGAGGCATATGAAGACTGAAGCAGCTCTGCGAAACCTGTCAACTGCAGGTTCAAAAATTCCAAGGTCTGGCCCTTCCTTCCCAGACAGAAGGTCAAACAAACAAAATCTCCTGTCCGATTACATTTTATTTTATTTTTATTTTTTATCCCTTGGTTAGTATATATATATACACCATAGAATACTATTCTGCCATGAGAAAAGATGAAATATTGCCATTTGCGACAACATGGATGGATCTTGAGATTCTTATGCTAAGTGAGACAAGTCAGACAGAAAAGGTCGAGAACCATATTACATTTTATATTTTGAAATATGAAAGTATATTTTAAGTACTCTTCAGGCATTTACTTATTGAAATGTTCTCTGCCACGTTTTCACATTAGCTTAAAATTCAGACCAGTCTTTACATTTCTCTAGCGAGGTCTCCACCTTAGCATATCACATAAAAACACCTTCTCCAGTAAACAGCGTTAGCAGCACCCATTTGGTGAGCCCCATGGTCACCCTCTTTGTTCCTTAGGTGTACCAACTAGATGTTAATACTTCTCTGCTACAAGGTAAAATCTCCTAAATCAATCTTATTGGGAAAAGACTGAAACTTCTGCAAAGTGCACTTTAAGAAGAGTTGCTTTTTGCTTTTGAAATGAAACCAGTGAGTCCTCTGAGAAAAATAAAAGGGAGTATGTTACAGTGAAGCACATAATTTGGAGTAAAGAATTTGGATGTTCCTCTGCTGGTCCAGGCTATCAATACTCTCCCTGTTCGTCCCAGGACCCTCTTCATCAGGCGTGACAAAGCCTCTGTTTGTGGCCTAGAGAATGTCCACAGTCCTCTGCAATACAGTTTTGTCTCCCACCTCATTCCGCTGGCAAGTCAATTCAGGTTCCTTAGCTTTCCGTAGTAGAAATCTCTTTTTCCAAGGCTTCAACGGTAAGTTTCAATATGGTGACCTGCTGCAGCAGTTTCGCTGCCTCCTCATCCCAGTTGCCCACATTAGGATTCTCTGGCACCACACCTGGCCCAACCTTTGGGGTTGCTGTCACTCTGTGTGTTGCCATGGGCTTCTATGGAGCGGCACTGCTAGGGTCCAGTTTGTTAAGAGCTGGAGCTACAAGGAAAGGAGCTACCACAGTTTCTTGACTGTGGCTGGCAGCTACAGGGTCATAGTGTTTTCCATCATAGTTTGTATCAAATAACTTCTTGAACCACGGAATGAATTAAACATGGTCCTGAAACTTCCCTTTACTAATTTGTCTACAGGAATTATTTTGTCAATGCCCATCTTCTTAAAACTTCCTTGTAATATTTTGAAGTTCTGGATGTATTCATGTTCGAGCTAGCTTGGAATTTCACTTTTTCAAGGCAATGGAGCCAGTAAACAGCATGTCCATAAACTGACAATAAGCAGCCCCTGAGCACAACTGTTCGATCCTTGTCAAATTCAACTTCAGAGACTCATTGATCCAAGCCAGCCTGTCATGTCAACTTAGGTTATCGCTGGTGACTGATGTTGAGTATAAGTTCACCGTCATCTTCGGCTCTTGGCAGAACCATGTCTGCTATCAGTGTTGGACTCCAATTCTGTCTTCATCTTTTTCAAACTGTAGGATCCCACCAGCCAGCATGATGACCTGACATCCCCTTACCTGCCGACGTAAAAGCCTAGGATTTTTATTGCTTTGCCTTTCATATTTAGATCTACAGTGTATCTAAAAGTGATTTTGTTAATGTTACCATTCAATTTTTCTTAAGGACATCCAATGATCCAGATCCATTGTTTATAAAGATCACCTTTTTAATTGCAAGAGTGTATGCCAACTTTATATTCAGAAAGTATCCATTTAAAAGAAGAGGGAAACTGTTGAAGAGTGAAGAGGGAATGTTAGGTAGAGATAGTTTAACATCCAATTTGAGAGTACATTTTTGTCCCAAATTATATAAAGTATCCACCACTATTCCACTCTTCATACAAATGGTCCATTTTCTCACATAGTAATACCATAGTATTGATTTATTTTTGGTGTATATAACAATTTACTTTGATTACTACATGTCTGTCAGTGCAACAAAACTTATTTTCCTGGTTCATAGTCGAAGTTGTAACATTTTTATTGGAATGAGTGTAGTTTTGCTTTTTGGCTTGACCTTGTCACTTAAGAAATCATTACTTTTTAATGACATATAGTTTAAAATACCTCTAGGTGTGAGTTGAATATGCTGAAATATTTTTAAGAGTAATTTATTACCAGAGGTTGTCAGAACACTTGTAGAGTATCAACCTTCTTCAGGGCAGATATTTTAGAGTACTTGAAATGAATTAACGCTTCTACCATTAATGTTTGATGGGAGACCATAGTGAAAAAGATGGATGCTTATATAATTGGCATCCTTAACATTTCGAGCTGAATACTTAAATGCCAGAAACATAATTCTGAATAAAATGTCAGGACCTAACTCAATAATATTTAATGATGTAGTAGGAAAGGAATGAACAGAAGTCATTTTATATTATTAATGAAATTATTTAGAATAAGCTTAATTATCCCCATATATCATTAAGAAGCTTTTATTCATATTATTGTTTCTAAAATACTTTGTCTAAAATATTCAACTTTGTCTCAAATATTCAACCAGTCCAGTCCAAAGATATCAAGCATCTTTTTGATTCATATGATTGCAAAATACTTTTATCAAAATGTAAACAGCAATTATACTTGGTCCACTAACTATTTTAATTTATTACAATTGTTATAGTATCAAATTCTGATATAATCTTGATTTTGTAAAAGTCTTAGCCAATAGATTGATCCTTTTCTAGTTAAATGTTATACTTAATAATCTTAACTTATATTCATAGTATCAGTAGACATATACAAAAAATAAAAACATGTAATGCCAAAACAACATCCATTTAAAAGTTTTAAAAATTAATCATTAATCAGCATGGTTGAGAAATAACTGAATGACAGATAATTATATTATATATCAGTTTGATTGAATAATTTTTATTAATAATTCCATGAAAATGAGGGGTACCAGTTTCAAAAATAGTTAACTTCATCTTTAATAAGAAAATGGTACTTTTGGGATTCTACTGCAAAATTGTTTTGGGGGAAGGATACTTTAGAGGTTGCTCTTTACAAAATCTTTACTCATTATATACCAAGAACTACAAGAAACTTGGCACAGATTGTAGTTCCGGTAGGCATTTTGCCGAGCATCAAATCCTGCTACTATAATCTTAATTACTTCCATAAGAAGAAAAACAGGCTATAGTGTGGTAATCAAACTTATATTTAATCATGTCCATCAATGTAGGGAAGTCTCTTGAAGAGGGCTCCTGTATGAGACTAATGAATTAGGCTCACACTTCAAACAATAGAGGAACTACTTGTCAATATTAAGTATGGAATTTGAGAATATAGTGACAAGTAGCATGAGATGGTCCAAGGTACCAGCTAGCATTGACTAATTCTAAATAGTCATTTTTTTTTGTCTCGATCTAGTCTACAAAACAGTTAACCAATATCCTGAGAATCAATATTCCCTTTCCTAGTATTATTACAGTATGTTTTCCAGTAATGATTCTCAAATTCAATTCCAGAGAAGCTTGCAGGGACTCCTGAGGTCAAAACTATTGTCATTTTAATTATTTTTACTCATATTTCTTCATGAATGTGTAGTGAATTTTTCAAAAGGTTACAGGATTAGTGATATTGCGACAGACTGAATGCAGGAAGACATGTGAATCCAGCTGCCTTCATTAAGCTAATTATTAAGGAAATTTGTTGAAATATACAACAATGTTACTTTTTTCACATTTTTTTTGCTTTGGAAAGTGTAATTATTTTAATAAAGTATGCAATGAGTCTATTATTGTTATTTAAAGTGAATTAATATTTTTTCAGATTTAATTTCTAATATTGTGAATTTTAATAGATCTACCATATGAATAAAAATTCTGGACATTTAGCACTAAGTTTATAAAACTTTCCTAAGAGAAAATAATTTGAGAACCACTGGTTTATAGCATCATTAATGATTGAGTTATTTTTGTTATTGCCATTTTTATTAGAAGTATCTTCTCCCTACTCCTGCACCATTGGAGAGAAAGCATTTTTTCTTAGGATGTAGAAGTACCTTCCTATTATAGGATATATCATAAGATTTCTAAGAAAAGCCTACATGTAAAATGGCCCTTATGGTACATGGAAAATATTGTATTTTTATCCCAATTAGATATCATCATTTAATTACATAAGAAAGCTATTCAAGTATACTGAGTATATTTATCAAAATATATTTATCAAAACATTTCCCAGTGTAAACCCAATGGCAATCAGGGTATTACTTTTCCTCTTTTCTGTAAACAAATTTGGGGCCAGGGATGCTGCTTCTTTATTGTATAGTATAAACATATAATATTGTATACTTCAATACATAGTATATTTTCTGGAATAAAGTAGCTAGTTAAATATTTGATGAATTAATAAGTGGCAGAAATATATGCACTCTTTACTATTAGTCTTCAGTTATCCTGAATTTGTTAACTTCAAGCAAATCAGATTTACATTACTGTTCTATTCTTTTAAAAGTTATATCGATTCTCTCTCTCTCTCTCTCTCTCTCTCTCTCTCTCTCTCTCTCTCTCACACACACACACACACACACACACACACACACACACACTCCTGTTGACCTTGTATTACCTACAAAGTTAAGTAAATATTTGCACCCTGGTTTGGAGAGCTCTAGTGTATCCTAGCGTGGGTGGGGTGACTGCTGCGCCTTCCAGCAGTGCAGGCTTTTCTTGGCGCTCTTTTTCTGCCCCTTAAAAATAGGTGCTTTCCCAGTCCCTGTGAGTCATCAAAATCCAGGGACAATGTGGGGATTTGAGGGTGCATTATGTAGATAATCGGGAAAATCTCAAGGTAAAAAAAAAAAAGAAAAAAGTTATATCTGCTCATTTCCTGTAGCTTCAGTGTATTAACCACCCATGTGGAAAATTATTTTTCAAACTTTCATGAGTATCTCATGTCATCGAAATGATTCTTTGTTTCCTTATTACCTTCAGAAGGAAGTAAAAATTCCTTGCATGACAAAGTCTTTTATAATACCATCTGACTAAATTTAACTCTCAAAAATATACTTCTTCAGTGTTCTTTGAGTTACATTGTATTCCTTTGCCCTAGAAAGATTGTTATCTTCCCAAACATATTAACTCTGTTATTCTCCCAAACATATTAAATATTAACTCAATTCATATTTTTCATTTAAAATAGTAACAAAAGGGTTACTATTTCCAATATTATAGTCTTATCTAATTATCCCAAGTTAAATTCCATAATATACAGTTTGTTTATGGTCCTTTTCATTCTTGTAACATTATTTTTCAGTATCATTTAATAGCTGCTAAGTGATAGCACTTAATTTAAATTGACTTTATTTATGTTGGGTCTAAATGTCTACGCGTTGATGAATTTTATAATAATATGGCTTAATTACATATTGTCATATACTTCTTTGCAAAATACTATTTTACAAATGCATATTAGCTGGGTTTGAATTTACAATGAAACAAATAAAGAATGAGAAAGTGAAATCATATTGTAGTTTCTTATTATAGGTAGTTTTTTTGATTCAATTAATTTAAAATATGTATACTCCTAATAGGGTGAACATTACTTACTTTTGGTTTCTTGTAATAAGAATGATTTTTTTTTTTTTTTGAGGGCAGTGTCATTGTCCCTCATATGTGGGACCCGAACCAGGGCCACTGGCTTCCCAAGCTAGCCCTTAACCACCATGCCACTCGACCAGCCCAAGAATGATATTTTAACATAAAATTATACTCATGAAATGTTTGTAATTTTAAAAAAAGAACATTGTTAGAACAGTATGGACTTTGATGTTTGATACCCATGAGTCTGAAATTTGGCACGCAGTAGCGAAGCAAGGCCAAGTTACTTAACTTTTCAGCCTCGTATTTTGTTGACCAGAATAAAAGTATTAATACTGTAATACAGTCATATGTCAGCATTATTGTGAATTCTGTTCCAGAACACTGCAATACAGTAAATATCTCAATAAAGTGAGTCACACATTCTTTTCCCATTCCCCAGTACATATAAAAATTATGTGTACACTATACTGTAGTTTATTAAATGTGCAAAAGCATTGTCTAAAATAAACCAATATATATACCTTAATTAAAAATCGCCTTTTTGCTAAAAAATTCTAACCATCATTCGTGCCTTCAGAGGGTCATAATCTTGATGTTGGAGGGTCTTGCCTCGATGTTGATGGCTGCTGACTGATTAGGATGGTGGTTGCTGAGTGTTGGGGTGACTGTGACAATTTCTTAAAGTAAGACAACAATAAAGCTGCTGCATCAATTGGCTCTTTCTTTGACAAATAATTTCTCTGTAGTATGAGACAGTGTTTGATAGCATTTTATTTACAGAACTTTCAAAATTTGTCAGTCTTCCCAAGCCGTGCCACTGCTTTATCAACTAACTACCTAATATTCCAAATCCTTTGTTGTCATTTCAACAATTTTCACAGCACCCTCATTAGGAGTAGATTCTATCTCAAGTAACTACTTTCCATGTTCATCCATAAGAAAAAACTCCACATTTGTTAAAGTTTTATCCTGACATTACAGCAATTCAGTCACATCTTCAGGCTCCACTTCTAATTCTAGTTCTCTTGCTATTTCCACATCTGTAGTTACTTCCTCCACTGAAGTTTTGAACATATCAAAGTCATCCATGAGGGTTGGAATCAACTTCTTCCAAACTCTTGTTACTCTTGATATTTTGACTTTTTCCAACAAATCAGAAATGGTTTAATGTCATCTAGAATGGAGTTAGGCCCTTGCTCTGGATTAGGCTTTGGCTAACGGGACTGTTGTGGCTGCTTTGTTCTTCTATACAGACCACTAATACTTTCTCTGTATCAGCAATAAGGCTGTTTTGCTTTCTTATTAATAGGGTGTTCACTGGAATAACACTTTTAATTTCCTTCAAGAATTTTTCCTTTGTATCCACAACTTGGCTAACTATTTGGTGCAAGAGGCCTAGCAATGGGCCTATTTTCAGCTTTCAACCCTTTTTCCTCAAAAAGCTTAATTATTTCTAATTTTTGATTTAAAGTTAGAGGTGTGTAACTCTTCCTTTCACTGCAACACTTAGAGACTACTGTAGGGTTAATAATTGGCCTAATTTCAATATTATTGTGTCTCAGAAAATAGGGAGGGCAGAGTAGAGAGAGAGAGATGTGGGAACAGTTACTTGGTGGAGAATTCAGAACATACACAACACTTATCCATTAAGCTTACCTTTTATGTGGGCATGGTTTGTGGCACCCCAAGTCACTCACAATAATAACATTAAAGATCATAGATCACCATAAGAAATATAACAGTAATGAAATTTTGAAATATTGTGAGAATTACCATAATGTGACACAGGAAGTGTGCAAATGTTGGAATATGGTGCCAATAAACTTGCTCAATGCAAGATTGCCAAAATCTTTAATTTGTAAAACTTACTTAATCTATGAAGTACAATAAAGCAAAGTACAATAAAACAAGGTATGCCTTATGGCAAAATATGATCTGTCGTGTCTAGCACGACAGAGCAGTGGGAGTGGAGAAGGGACAGCGAAAGTTTAAGAAAGAGAGAGAGACACAAATAAGAGAAAAATTCAGTTGGTGCCAGGGGACTCAAGCCTCATGGACTGAGCCCTGAATCATGCCTGACTGCTCCTTTTATTGTCTCACACATAAGCAAAGATCAGTGTACCTTCTGTGATCTGTGAGTCTCATATCAGAGAACATAGCTCAGGGCTAAATCTCCCATGCCTGCAAGCTGCCATTACCAAAGGTCCCATGATGTTATTGTCATGCACCTCTTAAGAGACAAAACTTCCTCTGCATGGAGGACAGATGTTATCACATCATTAAGTCATTTCACAGGCAGGCTGTCAGAACCTGAAACAAGGGATCTATTCCCTTTATCCTCAACACTGTGAATCCTCCTATGGGTCCCATGCGACTGTGCCTGTCTTAAGTTGTTCCTCCCTTGAGGAATCTTACTCATGATTGACTAACCAGCCATCTTTTGGCACCAAGTAGGGATACATAGAGTAATCATAATATTGAAGTCATGATCTGTCTTTATGGAAAGGTGCATGGGGCAGGCAGGCTATTGTGTGATGACAATGATCTTGGAAGTTTTTATTTTCTCTGAAATTAATTTTTGTTATTGATTAAATCAACATGTATCCTGTTTGTGGTCATACAGCAGCCTAGCCCTCTGCCCCCATGCACCTGTCCTTAACAACAGATCCTCACGGAGACAGTACTTTCACTATGTTTATGGCAATTCCCCATGGGACCCCAAGAAAGAGGGCTGGCTAGTCAAAGATGGTATGACCCTAAGCTATCAATAGGGCAACACAAGCCAGACACAGTCCAGGGAGTACCATGGGAGGAATCATGGAGGTAAAGAATATGGGCAGAAGACCCCTTGTCTACAATGGTAACAGCCTGCCTGAGAAGTGAAGCCTGAACAAATGATAATATCTGTCTTCCATGCATTCTTGCCCTTAGACCTCTTAGAGAGCAGTTTCTGTCTCCTAGGAGGTGCACGTATACATGGGATGGGATTTTCGGTAAAGGCAGCCTGCAGGCTATGGGGTTATCTGACTTAGAGCTAAGTTCTCTGGAATGATGTATGTGACTTACAGACCATGGAAAAATACAATGCTACTCTCTTGTGTGTATCCCCAAAAAAGCCGCAGTCAAGCTCGATTCGGGGCTCATTGTCCTAGAGGCAGTGAGTCCCCTGGCTAGCACTGCTTTTGAACTATCCTCTGTCTCTTGCCTATCATTTCTGTTTCTTAGTCTCCATCGGCCCTTTTGAAGTGCCTAACCCAGTCATGCTTAATATGACACCTGTTTTTTTAGGAACTCCTGATAAATTCAAGCAAGGGTAAATGTTATACATCAATTGTTACTATTATTATTATTAATGCTTTATTTTTTAAGTATTGCCAATCAATTATACTATTACCATTTATAATAATGGCAAATTGCCATCTGCATGTGTTCTAATTAGGAACATTATATTAAAATGTGTAATGTGAACTACTCTACTCTAGAGATAAAACAAGAAATTTCAAGGTTCTTTGCACAGTGAACATGTATTACTCACTTACTTCATAGCCCATTGTGGTTGATGGGGAAAAGGAAAAGAAGACTCTACTCCATTAAGTTATTCAGGGAACATGTGTCTTCTACATTTTAATTGGCCATTATCAGAACATGGCTCCAAGATTACCCTGGTATCATCTATCTGGAAGAAATGGGTAGTCTGGACAAAAGCATGAAGAATTCTATGGAGATTTTAGGACACATTATAGAATATATATATATATATATATATATATATATATATATATATATAATTTATATCCAAATCCAAATGTCCAGAACTGTCATATGGCCATTCTGACAATTTTGAAGTGTAGATAATATAGTTTTTCTGTATGTCCAGGGGAAAAATAAAATGGTTTGTTGAATACACAACATTGTCTCTGTTGGACTAAGTAGCCAAATAAGAATGGCATTTGAGAAAAGTTTGATTACCAATGTAGAATATAATTTCATGGGATTAAACACTACATTTAAAGACAATAAATCCTGGGTAAAGAAATTTCAATTATAAATAATATCTGCAAAAGACAAAGACAGCTTAATGTTAATTTGAAATTAATTAATATATCATAAATTATTTTATTCAATAAGGCTTTGTGATTTTAATTTAATTCATCTCTGAAAAGATTCCAGAATGACATAGCAGCAGGAGTAAAATATCATCTCTTGAGACTTCAAATGTTGATGAAATTGAGTAGCAGAGTTGCAAGCTAATGAATCTTGCGCAGTTAACTTAAAGAAGCAAGTCTATAAGAATGTGCAACTCTGAATATGAATATGAAATTGTATACTTTAATGACTTCATTGGGTTCTCAGGAATCAGCTTTGATATCAAATTAACATTTTATATGCACTATATAAATGCTAATTTTATTAGAGTACTTATACATATTAGGATATTTGCATATTAGTATATATTTTTCATTTCTTCCTGGGAACACCACATGTTCATTAAATATATTAGCTTTTCTCTCTTTCTTGATTTCTAATTCTCTCACTCACTCTTGTTTTCTCTCTGTATCCCTCTCTCTTATTCCTGAGACAGCAGCTGCTTTCTCTCCCTATAATACTTCTTTCCTTTCACATTAACAGTTGCTGATCAACACATTTAAAGATGCATTTCACAGCACAGTGATTATGTGATGACTTTGCTTTGTGTTGACATCAGTGTAAGTAGCAAAAAAACTGAAAAAATTAATCTGTTTTTCAATTATTTAGAATGCTTGACAGCTCTGATCAAATATTTTATATCAGCTTTTTCTAAGATGAAGAACTTAGCATGCTTATGCTTTCTTTATCAAAAACAGTTTGTGGACATTTGCTAAAACAGTTATTATGGGATATTTGATGTAAAATTCTCAGAAACTTTAAACTCCCTTATGTATTTTGAATATATAAAAGGTACATAGTTTGTCCTCGCAGAAAAATTGTTGGTATGTTTATCTTCCATATTCTGGAAGGTATCTAAATAAGATATTTTAAGACTAACATAACTAGAAATGAATATGTCTTAATTACATATAACTAGATTAAGATTTACATGACTAGGAATTAATTTACAGATATTTATTTAGATAAAAAGAGGTATTGGGAAAGAGTAAAAGAGGAATATAGGTAAGGAAAGTTGTATCAGTGAATGGTTAGGTAGATATAAGTTGATGAAAATATTTAGAGATTCAGATAAGTTTATTTTTTATTTTTAATCTTTTTTTTATTTGTATTGTTGTTTTATTATGTGTTAATTGTGTGCCCTAAGCCTTTCACGCTAAACTGAAAAAAAGTCATAATGGAAAATATCACTCAGAGCCTCATAAATGATAAACGCTACTATTTTCTGAAATATGTTTTTTTCTGCATTTGATCAGGCAAGGTCCTACCAGAAAAATTGCAGATTATTTTTAATTATGACAGTAATAATGGATTTAACAAAGGGCATAAGAGACTTTTGCAATGAGTGGTAGGCTGAAGATTAAAGGTCTTGAAACACAGTGCCCAGGAAACCCAGAAGTTCAGACTTCTGAGAGTATAGCACAGAATTGATTGGGGGTGCTTGCTCAGAAGCCACTGCAAACTGAACTTGGCCAAACTCCCATGTAATTGTCTTCAGATTTCATCTAAGAATACCTTGAACTTCCCTTCTGTCTTCCAATTTTTTTGCAAATATCTCTCATTGGCAGAATCACAATTGTAACTCTGCTCACAAAACAACTTATGGACCATGATTTTCTAGCCTTTCTCTTGTTCTACAGGACAGAGTATAAAAAGGAGACTTCAACAGTTGAAAAAGATAATATGATATAGTAAACTCCTTTATTGGTATTGATAAATGCCTTTCTACCCATACCTAACTAAAACCCCAACAATAAACAATGCATTTTTCTAGCAAGTTTTGACTAACTAACCTTTGTATATAAATGAACACATGATTATCCTTTCTACAAGAGACTCAAAGCCCCAATGATCGGCTTAATTGCCTACAAATTATATTGATCCCTTTTTATACTCCATTTGCAATCCATTTTTGATATTCTATAATTTTGAAACTAAATTATAAGGTTGACTAACACCACCATTCCTTATCTAAAATAGTACCAGGGTAAGATATGCATATATGTTACCTTTTCTTACTTACACTCCTTAATTTACACCATTATGAAGTTCACTTTTTTAATTTTAAGATTTCTATAAAAGGGTAATTACAAAAGCTTTGATAAAAGCTTAATTATAAAAGTATGTCAAATCTTCAGCATTATCATGGCTTACCTAATGGTCTTTGGAAGTTTCAAAACATGTCCACCAATTTCTCTGACATTTCTTCCATCAAGGAGTGGGGTCTGTGTCTCCACTGCTTTGATTCTGTACCAGCTTTAGTTGCTATTGACCATAGCATGTAATGGAAGTGATACTATTGCCTTATGGAGTTATGTTCTAAATGGCCATGCAATTCTTGCCTATCTCTCTGGATTACTTGGACTCAAACTCTGAGTTTTCATATGAACAGCCTGACTGCTATGGAAACACAACAAATGGACTGACAACAAGAGATAGAGACAACCAGCCAGGTACAGCCAGCATCTGCTGCAGGCACCCGCTATTCCAGCTCCAGCTACATGAAATGACCTGAGTTGTACTGGCTTAACAAGGCTTGTTCCAAATTCCGGAGTCACAGAAATCAAGACAGATAATAAGACAAAATGTTTTGTATTTTGAAGAATAGAAAAATTTAGGAAGAAAATGTCATCCCCTCTGTATTAAACATGGTTCTCTAGAGAAACATAATAGATTTAAGAACTTTTAAATATCACAAGTTTTTCTTCCTTTGTATTTTAAAAAAATCTAGTTAAATGAAATACTCTGTTTGTAATTTCAGCAAACTTATAGAATATTTATAATGAACTTTATAAAAATGTTACATATCACATATTCAAAAATATAAAGTCTTTGAATGACATAAAGTTAGATGTTTTTGGATGGAATAACATAATATCAAAATTCCAGCATTCCCAAAATAATGCAGTTAATGCTATTCATTCAGAAGTCCAACAGACTTTTGTTGTTACTGTTGTATTATTGAAGAAGATTATCTGAAAGTATATATGAAATTTAAAAATGTCTAAGAGTAGCCATAGATATTTGAAAAGAATGACTCAGAATTATGCTATGTTCATCTCAGTTCTTTCATCCTAGCTGGCCACCCAATGTATGTTCTTTTCTTGGATATGGCAAAAAGAAAAGGAACAACTCCAAACTTGCAAATATATTAAATTCTCTGCTTGCTGCATGTCTGCAAGTATCTCATTGGCACAAAACATAGCATGATCAGGACAAAAGTCAAGGGACAGTCTTGAGGATGACAACCAACAGGAACATTGAGATTGGTAAATGTTCTTTCCGTGGAGGTGAGGTGTGAGGAAAGAGAGTGAAAATTTGCTGAACAATATCCTATAAAATAATATGGGGTACTTGACAATGGACTTCAATTTGGAAAAATTATATTTCAAGCATACTTAAAATTAGACCTCTCAGGCCAGCTGAGTTGCGCAGTGGTTAAGAGCTGGCTTGGGATGCCAGCAGCCCAGGTTCGGGTCCCACATTTGAGGGCCAGTGACACTGCCCTTAAAAATAAATAAATAAATAAATAAATAAATAATAAAAATAAATAAAAATTAGACCTCTCTTAGAAACCTAAATACTCCTGTTTTATTCCTGGTCTCAAGTCTGTTTGTTTTTGAAGTAACTCCTCATCCATTTGTTTTCAATTCCAATTTTTCCATTCCTCTAATCTATCCACTATAGCAGTACCTCTCAAATTTTAGAAGGGCATGAAAATCAGCTGGGATGTTCCTAAAATAAGGATTCCAATCAATAATTCTGAGTAGGCCTGAGATTCCCCATTCTATCAAACTCCCAGGAGATCCTCATGTTGCTAGTATGTGGCTCCACCTTAAATTAGTGAGACTTTACCCTGTTCTCAGAAATGTCTTTCTAAAACACACACACACACACACACTCATCGATGTTATGGTTAAGTTTTATACTGTGCTCCTATTAATCATATGATAAAATTCAATTACCCGTGTCTTCTTCACTCTTTTTTTTAGAAGTTTTTATTTTATTTTTTTGAGGGCAGTGTCACTGGCCCTCATAGGTGGGACCCGAACCGGGCCGCTGGCTTCCCAAGCCAGCGCTTAACCACCACGCCACTCAGCTGGCCCTTCACTCATTTTAAATGGAGCTTCTCACAATGCCAGTTATATGCTCTTTCCCACATTTTTCACCTTTAATGAACAAACACCGACTTGTTGTTCCAGAGGTAGATCAAGTGCCTATAAATGTCCTACTGCAATTAAGAAGTCTGTACCACATTTGTTTTTACCACTAATCACTAGACTATAAGTTTCAGCAAAAGAGCAACTCTGTTTACCTGCAGAATCTAGCATATGGCCATGGGTCACATTCACCACACAGAAATATTTATATCATCCAAGTCATGTTATATTTGTATTTTTTAATTATTATTTCACATATAATGAAGTGCCTATTAAGTGCCAGGCACTGAGCAGATGCAATGTTGCAGAACACTTCCCCCTGGAAACTCGCAGTCCAGTGGAAGAAAAAAACATATACAAATAATTATATCATTATAGATTCTAGGTACTATGAAGGAAAAGAAAAAAAAACTATAACAAAGGCATGTGGCAATGAGAACTGATTTGTGGGGAAGCAACAGGTGAACCTTCTCTGAACATGTATTAATATTTAATGCTAGAGTATAAGTAGGAGTTAGTGAAAAGAAAAGTAGCAGGAGGGTTGGAAGAGTGTTACAGGCTGAGAAACCTGTGAGAATCAAGATTTCAGTTAGGCGAATGCTTGGCATATTGCATGAACTCAGTAGCAGCTGTGCGCCTTGGGCAGGCAAAGGAGGGTCGTAGTCTAATAAATGAGGCTGAAATGGTTAGCGATGGCCGACAGCCAAATTGTGCAAGCTTCTTAAAGAGTTTGGATTTTACTTATCTTTTTGAATGTGGAACAAATGAAAGATTTTATGTAGGGCTTTGACATAGTTTTTGTTGTTATTATTTTTTTAAATTTTCGTCTGCCAGGGACATGGGTTATGAAATAACAGGAAGCTTTGTCATATTTATTGGAATATCTATTAAGTCTTGTTCTTTGATTCATATGTGGTTCACACAATATTTATCAATTTGAGACCCTGCCTATGATTTCAGTTGCAGTAAGTTTAAAACAAAGCAACATTAGCATGGGGAGTACTTAAAATCATTCAGTACCTTAAAGGTTAAGAGTCATTCATTTTACCTGTCCCAGAAGTGTGTGTGTGTGTGTGTGTGTGTGTGTGTGTGTGCGCGCGCGCCGCATGCGCGCGTGCATGCAGTGAAAATTTTACTTATGGTACCTTACAGTAATTCCAGGAAAATAGAGCCCAGACCATCTATTTTCAAATTACATTGCATGACTCACTCTTCAAATAAAGCTCTACAAAAAATAGTCATTTGACAGAATGTAATTTAAAGCAGCATATTGATATGTATTCTTAATATAGTGACCGCTTAAAACTTTGAGTATATTACTAAATGCTTCGGCATATGTGTGCAATCCAGAGGGGACACGTTCTAAATAGAAATTTCTAACATCTACATTCTACATACTTGTGAGCTCTTCTTATTTTAAACTGGGAGAATGCTAAAGCCCTTAAAATCACTAAATTATAGTGTTTTTACTGAAATCACTAGTACTATATATCGTACAATTTACAAATAATTTTACCTGCATTATTATTTTATCTCCTCACTATAGTCAACCTCTCAATAAAAATCAAGTCTTTTTAAATTAAAGTTCAGTATTTTCCATTCACTATTATTTACTCTTAATACTACCTCACTGCTTTTTTATATGTACAATGAAAAAGCTAACCATTCACCACTAGAATACATTTTGTTTAGAGGAAGAAGAGTGTTTAGAAGTGTAGGCAATACATTACTTTAGTGCACTTTTAAGGTATTATGGTTTCACAGAATTTGCATGAGAAATCAATGTTCAGATGACAAACAAGCAACCTTAACTATTTTGTGATATTGAGTACCAGAATAGGGCAATTATAGTACATCCATATAAAATGAAGATCACAATATCACAGTAATTAATGAGTAAAATGTTTTTCACAAACCTCATCTGGAAAATAATCTTCTCTATCAGTTTATTCTCAGAAAGATGCAAAATAAAAAACATTTCTTCCCAACATGATGAGTCTCAGGAGCTTATAGACAGTGTGATTTTTAAATAAATCAGTTTGAATTCATAATTTAAATATGTTTAGACAGTAATGGGATATTCAAGAGTAAGAATATGAATAATCATTACTATTGAATATAATCATATGTATTTATGTCTTTTAAGATAATGAACTAATTTTCTGCTTGAGTATAAGGCAGGCAGGAAGGTTTTATATACTTAGAAAATAAACTATGAGAATGTTTTTTGTTGTAAAAAGTACAGTTTGAATATATCAATGTGATTCAAAGTATAGCAAAGTAGATCAATGTGATCAAAGTATAGCATTATTTTCCTAAGCAGTGACATATCAGTGAATGCCTTAGAGCACTTTAAAATAAAGGGGGAAAAAATAAAGACGATTTCCTCCTTTACAAAGGAGAAGTCTATTACAGAGGCTTTAGTTCGGCTAATAAGGATAACACATTGCTGTTCAGTAGATCAACTATATTTTTAAATAAATGAAGACTATTAGAATCTTCATCTTCATTTTCTTATAACCCTTGCACCAAGGCTGTTAGAACTTTCATCTTCTTTTTCTTATAAGTCTTACACCAATATACAAAGGTTAAAATTTATGTTGTGTTATTCTACATAGTACTAAAAATTTTCAAACTCTTTTAGTCATGTTTTCAATTTAGGGCTAGTGGATAGCTAGTAAGATGGTGTAATATGCACAAATTCCAATTAAACATGGACAATTAATACATGCTTGTGTCTCCTCTTCCTCCAGAATTTCAATTTAAAGGACAAAGAAAATGAAGGAGACAATAGGTGATGAGATATATTAACACCGTTTTTGAAGGGTGGCATTAGAAGAAAGAATAAGTAACCCACTTAGAAGAGAAAAAGAGATGAAACCTAAACGCTGGCCAGAACAGATACCTTGAACCAAGACAATGCATTGTGAGGAAGTCCAGCCAGGATTAGGAATTAGAGGGTTTAGGTATCTCAGCAGGTAGGGGTAAGGTATGGAACTGACATAGGTAAATCCACACAAAATAAATTAAAAGTGAAAGTTTAGCTAATGGGCTGTACCTAACACAATCTGATTACTCCAAAAATTTTGGCAACTTGAGTGTCACTTTATTTAAATATATTGAGCATAAAGAAAGCATGCATTAATTAGCATTAATTTATAGAATTATTTTGCACCAGAATTTTCTTTTAGATAATTTCCTCTTTCTGTTGCTTTGATGCTTAAAAAAGGAGACAGCTTAACAAGAATTCAGTAGGTAATTGTGCTCTGAATTTGATTTAATTTTTACAATATACTGAGAGAGAGAGAGAGAGAGAGAGAGAGAGAGAGAGAGAGAGAGAGAGAGAGAGAATCTCATTTTATATTTAAAATATTTTAGGTGGCAGAAATTTGGTTTGTTCACGAAATCCAAAAACTGAGCTACATTCTTTTACTCAACATGGTGCCCCTTTCTTTCTAAAGGGATTGCTTCATAAAATGGTTTTAAAAATAATGAGTTAAGACAGCAAAACTCCCAAAGCAATAGGATCTGTTCCACTTGAAAAATATATCATTCTGTGGAATGACAGATCATAAGCACACACATCCAGAACAACAAAAGTCAGAAAGCTTGACTCACCAGGTCCCTATTCTCATTGGTCCCACAACAGATGCCACCAACAGCCATTCAGACAAACATGAAACACAATTCACAAAAAATAATATTGAAGCCAATTTGAATCACAAATACACATACACATGCACAAAGTATATTTCACTTTCATTTAAGTTTGAGGTGACAGGAAATTCTTGGGCAGAAATGTGTTGTTTCATTTTCACAATAAAAACACGATGAATACATATATATCAACATCACTAATCATCAGAGAAATGCAAATAAAAACCATACTGGTTAGAATGGCTATCACCAACAGGACAAATAATAACAAGTGTTGCAGAGGCTGTGGAGAAAAAAGAACCCGCACACACTGTTGTTGGGCCTGCAGTTTGGTGCAGACGTTATGGGAGGCACTGTGGATGTACACTAGAAAAGAATGTATAGTCTGATGTTCTAGGATGACGTTCTGTATAAATGTCAAATATGTCCATTTCATCTAAAGTGTTATTTAGGGTTGATATTTCCTTATTTATTTTCTGTTTGGATGCTCTATCCATAGCTGTCAATGATGTATGTAGATCTCCTACTATAAATGTGTATTGGTCAGTTCCTCCCTTTAATTCTAGTAGTAGTTTCTTTGTATATTTTTGTGCTCCCTGATTGGGGATATAAACATTGATGACTATTATATCTTCTTGTTGTATAGTTCCTTTTATCATTATGAAATGTCCTTCTTTGCCTTTTTTTACCTTTTTCACCCTGAAGTCTGTTTCATCTGATATAAGTAAGGCTATGCCTGCTTTTCTCTGAATACTGTTTGCTTGGAGGGTCAATTTCTATGATTTCACTTTGGATCTATATTTGTCCTTGCAGCTGAGACGTGTCTTTTGGAGGCAGCATATGGTTGGGTTTGGTGTTTTGATCCCATCTGCTACTGTGTGTCTTTTTATTAGTGAGATCAGTCCATTTACATTTAGGGCTATCATTGATATATGAGGATTTCCTATCATTCTATCTTTTGTTTTCTGATAGGACAGTGTCTCCATTATTTCTTGGCCTTTTTGTTGATATCTGTTATCTCAGTGTGGTGGTATTCTATGATTTTTCTCTCTGTTTCTTCTTTTATTATGTTATATATTTCAATTCTGGATTTTTTTGTGCGAAGTTTTGTTGTCTTTGTTTTTCCAAAAATTGAGTTGTTTAGCTTTTTCTTATTTATTTGTACACATCCTAATTATATTATAGAATCTATCACTTTTTTAGTTTTATGTCCAATATTATTTATATTTTAGATTGTTTATTCATTTTCTTTATATTGTACTTGGATGAACAGAATATCTTTGATTTAAATATAGACAGTATTTTTTAACTGATGGTCTTATTAGCATTTATAACTATTCTTTTTTTTTATTAGTTTCAGGTGTATTTGTAATAAATATAGACAATTTTTAATCTTTCTATTTAAGAGAGAGTAAATTTGTAGCTGGGCTAGGAAATGTCTATCTCTGGGGATGACTGGATGTCCACCTTTTAACACCTGCCCATAGGGCAGGGACTTTTATGAATGTGCTGTTTAAAGTCCACATCTCCCTTATGACTTTTCAACTTCCCAAGGCTAGTTTGTTTTGTCTTCCTTTTTTGTTTGTTTGTTTTAATATTTAGAATAAAATGTAATGAACTTGATTTATAATGTGTAGCAAAAACTTTAATCTACTGAGCCACTAGAGGTTCTTTTTCATTTCAATCCTTGCTTAACACTATATCAATTGGTCTCAGACACTTTTTCCTAGTTAAGAGGCATAGTTTACAAATATAATCTCTTTCTTTGAGGACTAGGAATCCTGCAGTACCAGATTGATATTTGTGAACATTAATTCTCTTCCAAGCAGCCTGAGCATGGGCTCCACATGCTTTGTGGTAAACTGGGGATTAAATGGGCAGCTTTGATGTCAAAACTGACTCCACAACCTAACTAGCTGGGTAGACTGGGGCAAGTAGTTACCAGTCTGAGTGTAAGAGCCTTGGTGTCTTTATTTGTAAAATGGAACTAATAACAGTTACATTGCTGGGGCCAGAATGATAAGTGAAGGCTCCTAGTATAATATCATTTGGCACATGGGAAGCACTAAATAAATATCTCTTTTCCCCCTCATTTTATGGTAAGGTGAAATATATATTGACCCCAAGAAATATTGATTGGTTGTAATGAATACTCCAGTGCCTTCCCAGGTCTCCTCCTTGGGGCGGACCCCTCTCCAGATGCTGATGGACCACAGTTGTGCTGCTCCCTAGACATTGCTCTTGGACACAAGGAACTGCAGGACTCATTGTTTTACTGATGTTTTTTAGCTGATATAACTGGTTATTCAGCCTGGTTTAATAAGTTATTAGAGAAAAACAAAAGTTCCACAGAAAAATTAATTTTGCATTGAATTTATTTTTTTATGAAATCAATATTCACTGTACTGTATTAGTGGTTCAATTTGGAGACAAAGAACACCTGTGTGTGAATAAGGATTTGGAAGCTTGCTCCTGGATGTCTCTTAGATCTCTTTGCTTTCCTGTACTTTCATGTTGCTTTAAAATACATACTATGTGAGGATGCTTTGTACAACTTCCAGAAACCCATTTTTTTAAAAATTAAGGCATATTTTGGTGACAATTATTAGCAAAGTTACTTAGGTTTCAGGTGTACAACTCTGTAATACATCAACTATATATCACATTGTGTGTTCACCACCCAGAGGTATTAAAGATCCAAATTTATGGAATCTTTGCAGTTGGCAAAGATAATGGGATATATGAAACCATCCCTGACAATAAAAATTAAATAATAATGGCTAAGACATGTTTTGGGAGAAATAAAGCTGAGGGGGAAGAATCATTGTAATTTCCAGGTTGACTTGCCAGCCATCTCTGAGTTTAGGCTGCACAAACACTACATGTACTGACAGGAGGAAAATCATAAATAGGACTTGAAATTCATAGATCTAGGGCTAGATGGATAGCTAAATGTATTACAAAATAAATTTTTAGAAAGGTAAACCAGCTAACAACAAAGTATTTTTAAAATAAATTCTGGTAAAATTAAACATCAGAAAAAGCAGCTGGAGAGCTGGAGACTGCTAACACTACAAAATTATGATCTGTACTTCCTGCATGATATTTCCACTATTTCCACTATGTCTATGGCCCTTACTAAGTGATTACTAGTGCTCTGATAAGGACTTTAAGCCCCTGAATGGAGCTAAATAATAGGACAATTTTAGAATTATACAAAAAATGGAACAATGAGGATAAAAAGGATGTCTTTAATCTATTTTGAATTTATTTTTATATATGGTACAAGAAGGTGGTCCAGTATTATTTTTTTGCGTGTATCTGTTCATTTTTTCCAACACCATTTATTGAATAGACTGTTGATCCCACTGCATGTTCTTGCTTCCTTTGTCTTAGATTAAATGACCATATAGACGTGGGTTTATTTCTGGGCTCTCTATGTGTGTTGATCTATGTGTGTGTGTTTATGCCATTACCATGTTGTTTTGATTACTATAGCTTTGTAATAATTTGATCATCATACAATTGAGTGTATGATTTGATGTCAGGTAGAGTGATACCTCATGCTTCTGGGTATATATCCAAATAAATTGAACACACTAATTTGAAAAGGTATATGCACTCTTATGTTCATTGAAGCACTATTTACAATATGGAATGAACCCAAATGCACATCAATAGATCAGATAGAGAAATTGTGATACATATATACAATGGAATATTATTCAGCCATAAAAAAGAATGAAATCTTACCATTTGCAACAACATAGATGGATCTAGAGGATATTATTCTGAGTGAAATAAGTCAGACAAATACCATATGATCTCACTTATATGTGGAATTTAAAGATCAAAATAAATGAGTAAACAAAACAGAAAAAGAGTCATAGATACAGAGAACAAACTGATGGTTCCCAGAAGGGAGAGGTTTTGGAGAGCTGGGTGAAAAAAATGAAGGGAATAAAAAAATACGAATTGGTAGCTCCAAAATAGTCACAGGGATGTAAAGTACAGCATACAGAAGATAGTCAATAATGTTGCAACAACTATGTATAGTGCCAGGGGTATATGAGATTAATCAGGGGGTTACTGCAGAAATTAAATGTCTAACCACTATGCTGCACATCTGAAACTAATATAAAATGATACTGAATGTTAACTGTAACTGAAAAAAATAAATAATTTAAAACGTTATGAAAAGCCTCAGGATAATTAAACTATGTGGCATTCTTCAGAGGCTCAATTAAAAATGATATGAAAAAAAAGTAAGAAATAGATGGAGTGGCTACTAAAATTTTAATGAATTACTATAATAGACTACGTCATTCAGTCCTACCAACTACTCAGGTTATCAAATCAAAATGACAAATTTACTTACTTTATCTTGGACTCAATAAATTTGTAAAAATCTGATGATTATAGAAAACTGGAGTCTATAACCCTTTCAGAGTCAACGCCAATAAAAAGAAGACTGAATTGGGATTCTGATTGACAAGAGGGCCAAGGTCTCTTGTCACAACTCCCTATAGGGAACCCAAAGTCATTTGCATTGGGACGGGTATAGTGGGGCTGTTGAAGAAAATTTATTAGAACTGCTAATCACTAGTACTCAGTGTACTGTCCTTTGAAAACCTGTTAATGAAAAGTTAGAAGATAATAAAATCAGTGGAATATGGCAATACAAATATAAAAGGTTTTCAGGTGAACCTGTAGTTCAAGCTAGGAATTTAGGAAGAAAAGTTATTATATTTATGAATGTTGGGTCTCCATTGCCAGAATGTATTATGTGATTTTCAAATGGGGGAGTTCTCCCTTATCCAAAATATAGGAAAAGGAGATACGATGCAAATTTGCTCTCCAGTCTATTTTAATTGGATAATCTACATGAGAACATTTACAAGACTCTAAATGATGTAGTCAAGTGCTTAATTTTAAAACAATAAAGGAAATTAGAGGAAATAAATATTTTGGTGTAATAAGGGAGTTATTATTAATACATGCAAATATAATAGTAATATTACAAAATTCCTTTTTTGATAGTACAGCATGGCCTGTAAAAAGCAGATGAATTTTGAAAGTTAACTATAGATCACAGAGGATAGCATGAAGTGGTGCCTTCAGAAGCATCAGCTGTACCGATATGGCATCAACAATTCCAAATATGCCACAAACTAAGGAACACAGCATAGGTTTGGCTCTTGCCTTCTTTTCCATCTCTATTTAGAATAAAGTTAAAAGCTGATTTGCATTCACTTGGATGAGCTCCAATATACATTTCCTGCGTAATCCCCAAAATATTTTGTTTCTCCTGCTGATTACACAATCTGGTGAGAAGAGATATACATTGAATTTAGCTGAAAAGTGCTGTTACTCATTATATTAATCATAGAGTATTGATATCTCAATCTGAATACTAAATCAAGACATAATTACAAATACTTATTAATCATGTGACCATAGAGGATGGCTAATTAATCCAAATATGATACCAAGTTCAGAGCAAATTATAAAATTCCGTGGCATAACTTGAATAGGGGACAGTAGAGACATTGCTAAGAAAATAAAAAATAAGTTATTATCTCTGCATGCTCCAAATTCAATCAAGAGGCAGAAAGATTTATCAGGTATTTAGTGTCTAAAAATATCTCATGCCACATTTAATAATATTATTAGCACCTATTCAGAAAGTTACCAGGAAAATAGTTAAATTTAAGTATTTTATTTCCTCAAAGTGAACTTTTTCGGAGCTTCCAAATATTTATGGTACCACCCGACATGTACAAGACCCCATGTTCAAATGATTTTGGAAGTGTCTGAAATTTATCTCTACAATGTTGAACATCAGACAAAAGCCCATTACTGCCACCCTACAGAGACCACTAAGATTATGGCCAAATTTGCTGTTGCAATTTCAAGGTGTACACCATTTAAAAGGCAATTGCTAGTTGTGATTGTGATTTAGTTGCAACTCTTTCTATTACAGAGGGACACAAATTTATCCAGAGACCCAAGATACCTATTGTCTCAATACACCTGCTCCATCCCTGACTAATCAGATATCATGTGTCTTACTGCATATAAAGCCAATTTATTTTCATCTGTTTATTTATTTTTTGTGGATGGAGGTAAATTGTTAAGGTAAAAAAAAAACTACTTGGAAAACAGAAATCAATATTAGTTTAGGGGTGACTTGGTGACATATATTCTTGCTTCTAATAGTTCCAATGGCTGCCAAGAACATCTATGAGAAGCTTTTTGGTATGCTCAGATGAAACTATATTTTGAATCACTACAATTTTTATGATATTGGCCTGGGGAATTCATCATTTTTCAGTCCAAAACATATATACTCAAGTCGTAATTATGAAACAAGCCTTTTAAGGCAACAAAATGTTTGGCACATAAACTAACATTGACCAAAATATCCTACTTCAAAGAGCCCTAGGAGAAATGGGCACAAGTCTAACAGTTCTTGGGCAAGCCAAATTTGCCTTCACTGAAGAGAGATATACTGGGAAAAAAGTTTTAATAGTCTTTAACAGCCACTTAAAAGGGAATTTATTTCAGGAGAAAAGAAAAGGATGCAGGCAGCCTAAAAAAATTACACTTCTTTGAAAAATGGATAAAAATAACATCAAAGTATTAACAGCATGATAGAAATAGAGATGGAAAAGAGGATGAATACTGAACCAAGAGGGACTGTTATGTATGTTCCTTCAGATGAAGACAGAGGTAGCTCAAGGACAATGGCCTGGATCCAAGCAACAAAAGTAAAAGCAATGATCTTTTGGAAGATTTAAGTTCCTTCCATTCAATGGGAATTCCCAAGTAGAGAATGCAATTTAGATAGATAATTCCCAGCTGCCAAGGCCCCACATATAAACAAACATTAGATGTAGCTAATAGGAATTGGGAATGTATTCAACTTAACTAAGAATTTACTCTGTGTGTGTGTGTGTGTGTGTGTGTGTGTGTGTGTTGTGTATGTGTTGAGGATAAGAAAAAGGGATTACTTAAATATAAGGCTCATAATGAAAACTTGTCAATACTGCCATGTCTACTTGAATTTGTAATAGGAAACTTAAGCTTAATGTAGTTATACCTAACTTATTGATTTTGTTTTTACTATTCAAAGTGCCTCTCCCACATTTTTCCTCAAATAGCTAAATGTCTTTCTCATTGGAAAAACTCATTGAAATCACCCTCAATTCTTCTATTTCTTTTACCACCCACATGCCATTCATCAGGAATTCCTGTTGGATCGATCATTAAATTATATCTTGAAAGTGTCCACCTCTCCACCTGGTCCAAGCCATTAAATTCTGTTACTGGAATTACTGGAGTATTCTTCCCACTGATCTTCCAGCTTCCTTCTTTGCATTTCCACACCTCAGTCTTTTCTTAGTTCAGAGGATAGCCGTACCCATTTAAATTGTAAGACACTCCTTGGCTCAGCACCCTCTAGTGTTTTCTCATCTTCGAGTAAAATCCAAACTACTTTTTTTGTCCCAGTAGAAACTATGATATGGCCCATTGCTGTGTCTTTACTATCATCTCCATCTACTCTGTCACACATTTACTTATTTCTAGACAAACTGGCTACTTTGATATTCTTTCAATGCCCCAAACATCCTATCTTAAGACCTTGGCATTTGCTCTTTTCTTATTCTGTAAACCCTCTTACCCCACAGATTCCTGTATCATTTTCATATTGTTTTTCTTGTTCCATTAGTTAAATGGTCTAAGTTACTAATTTTACTTTTGTTTTTTATGAATAATTAACAAGGTTTCTTTTTTTTCATTTTGCTGTTACAAGGGTCAGCCCTTCTCTTGTCTCAAAGAGAAGATGCCTAACATGTTTTCTTCTCTGAGCCACAGTCTGAGCAATTTATATGAATCCTAATGTCATGATGAGAGGACATTCTGTTACATTTATTCATGTTTCATTTTAAGAATCCCTGAATATTTCATTTTAAATTATATGTTAATGACCACATCACAGTTTACCTTTCTTACTTGGGGAATATATCTCATTCCCACAAGGAATTCCCTGAAGGTTAACAGTGGTCCTCAACTTCTGTGTGCTTTTCTCTTCCTTCCCACCTTTCACTAAAATACGAATCACATCACATCAGTCATATCTAATACTCTCCAGTTAAAATGGAGAAGGCTGAAACTAGAAAAGATATCTGAGACAACTCTAAAGTTTACCTCCTAGGAAATCATGACCAGGAATGGCTTTGTAAAGATAGTCATGGTGGCATATGGGAGAAAATTTATATGAAACGCAACCATTTTGAGAACAAATGAAGGATATTGACGCTATCTATGATGATATTAATGATAAAAATATTAAAATAATAGTAAGAATTAATATTTAACATAGGGCCTATTTTATGACAGGAATTATTTATAAGTGTGTTACCTGTATTAAGTGATTTAATTTATTCAGCAATCATATAAAGTAGGCATTAGCATTATCTTAATTTTGTATGTGAGACCAATGAGGCACATTCATGTATAAATTACTTTAAGTCACCCAATAATAAGTGGCATGGTTGGAATTGAAATCCAGGTAAGAATACTCAAACGAGTGTTCTGCTATATAGTAGACAAATGGTCAGAATGTCTTAAAATTGATTGAAAGAGATTAAGAATATTGAAAGCTATTGAAAACATATGCTAAAGTGAACTAGGATAGAATGCAGATAAAATACTATATTATATATGAAGAACAAAGTTTGAACTTTGACAAATACAATGGAGAAAAAAGAATTAATGGAAAGTAGATTGAAGATATATTACAGGAACTATAATACATGTTTTTGTATTAAACTGAATTGAAGAAGTAAAATTACATCACCACAAATTTGAGACTGGCTCCTGAAGTATAAGGCCATTTAAAATTGGGGATTTCAGGAGACTTTTCTCATTCTTATCTTCACACAATTGGTAGTGTGCCATGGAGAAAGAGAAAAGGAGTAGTAGCTATATAACTCTAATCAGGACCTAGCATTTTGCAATTAGCATATTAGGAAAAAATGCCTGGTATTGACTACATAGTCATAATATTAACCAAAATTTGGGTAGTAATACGTATACTATATTATACATATTGTCATCAACTGCGTCTTCTCAAGAGTGAATGAAATGTCTGTGTTGTAGTTAGAAAAGTTTTCTAAATGTATCTGCAAATAAACCTCTGAACTTAATTAATGTTACAAATTCATAATACATTTTTATGTAATTTCAAAATCTAAAAAGCATGAAACTATAAGACATTTTGTAAATTATTTGGAAGTGAATCTGACCTAGTCTGACATGAAACTATTTACATCTTTATTCATTTAGTATGAACATTTTTATTTTTTTATTTTTTTTGTAGAAATATTGTTTATTCAAGAGATACTGTCCTCGGCTATGTTGACTCTGTAGCTTAATATCTCACATATGTGCCTTTAAGCTTTTAAAAGATCTGAAAAAGTTCAAAATGTGTCTTGCTCAAGTGTTTTTGGATAGGGAAGTATGGATGTCTACTATATAGAGATGCTGTAGTCAGCTGTCAATATGGTTCATTATGGAGATTGCCTGGGAAATAATATGTATCAGCCAGCACTCCGTTTGCACATCATTCTAGACATACCCACCACCTGTCTGACATTTGTAAAGAAGGAAACAAAACTTTGATAAGTTTAACTGAGACAAGAAAAAAGTTCAGCATGATTCCTATCAATGCTTGAGAAAGATATAGACTTTTATTCCGGTAATTCTAGTACCTATCACCTAATGTGCTGATTTAATTAAAGGATGTTGTCCTCATTAAGAAATAAAGTCAAAATGTTTATTTTAATCCCAATAAATTGTGACCATATAGGTTAATTCTCATGGCTATCAAGGTGCAATTAAGGAATAATTAAACACAAAAACACATAGTGATTTTAAACTTGATTAGTCTGGGGCCGGCCGAGTGGCTCAGTTGGTTAAGAGCTCGCTCAAGAGTGCGAGCTGAGCTCTGAGCAACAGCTGTTCGAGGCCAGCCCGAGCTGAGTTGCCGTTGAGCTGCCAACAGGTGGCAGGATGGCTCAGCTTAAAAAAAAAAGAAGGATGTTAAACTTGATTAGTCTGTCCAAAACATTAATAGATGATATACCTTAGAATTGGCATAGTTCTTCCGTCTTTTGTGTATGTATGTTACAATATATTTATAAATATATTTAAATCATGCTGGGATTTATTTTGCACTATTTGAAGCTTCTATTTAGGATTGTCTCCAGAGCAAGATTACAAAACATACAAGTGAATATGTCACCTTATTGTAATTATATTTTTAATACCAAAATTTAGTATGTGAGTTTTAACTTCCAATCTATTAAGCAGACGTGGGCTTAAATGGTTTTTCATGGTTTCTTTCTTTCTTTTTTTTTTTTTTAACTCAAACACATTGTCATGGAATACAAACTTGCAATCTTCTAAAGCATTCGGAATAAGTTTCCTTAGAAATGAAGAAATATGTTAATAAAATGTTTTCTAAAACAGCTTTACTCATTAAACATCCTGTTAATAAAGCAGAACAGAAACATCAAACATGTAAGTATGGACTGTATTTTCATTGAACATTGTAACTCTTTAATTGCCATAAAAATCAGAAAGTTGAATATTAATAAGGAAGGAGAACAGGTTTTTTTGCTCACAGTCTACCTCTAGTTAGTGAATGTCCAAGATTCAATCCACATCCAAAATCTGAACAGCATATTAAGAAGCAGATGACATTATTAAGTATAAAGAGACTTTGAGGCCTTTCAGACCTGGGGTCCAAAATCTGTTCTTACACTTAATATCTCTGTATCACACATGTCAAATTTACTAACCCCATTTCCTTATTTTTAAAAAATACCATATGAATAAGTTGGGAGGATAAAGTGGAATATAAAATATAAAACATGTAATGATAGGATTGATCTTTGTTGGAGCTTTTAAAAACCCACTTTCATTATTTCTTAAAAAAAAAAACTAATTGAAAAAAATAAAATTCAACTGAGTAAATTTTAAAGACCTCATTGGCTTTATTCAACAATTCATGAATAGGACAGCTTCCAATCTGGCAGACAGACTTTTATAGGCAGAAGAGAGCAAGAACATGAAAGCCCTACTAAGCAAAAAAAAAAAAAAAAAATGGACTTTTGCAAGGTTACTTTCCTTTAGGGGATGGTAGGAGTCTATCAACAGATTACCTAACTAGTGCTGGTCAGGTAATTTTTTATTAACTGATCCAAGATTCCGTTTCTGGGAAAGCCAAAATTATAATTAAGTCTTGATTTGGTAACCTGACATAGACTTAGCATAAATAGTTCCATTTTGGGCCTGGTGTCTTTTTTTAAATTAATATGAATAATCTTATTAATTGAAATAATATATATATATACCATTCATGATTGGAAATGGCTAAACTGTTGTCACAGACAAAAAAAACAAAACAAAAAACAAAAGAAAATAACCTGCTTATCTATAAATCTTTCATCTGAATTTGACTTTTAGAGATACATTTACTTTCATTTTTTAAAAATTATGTGTTTCAAATAAATTTTTCAAAATTTTATTTTTAATTTTTCAGGTTTTTCAGATTTCAAAAGAACACGTATTCAAGTTTATTGTTAAATCATAACTTCTTAAGCTATAAATAGAAGTCTCATTTGCATGTAAATTTTTAAGATGATAATTTAAAGAATCAACAGTTGTTTACAAATATAACAAAGGGAAATATATTTTATTAAATTCATTGAAACAGATTTCCTGCTGCTAAAAAAATGTTTGATTTTCGTAAGTGTTTTTAAAGGTTTGCCAAAAGGCCAACTATAAGCATATGATTAAGTATATTAAATCTGGAATGTAAAATGTAAAAAATTCCATATGTACATAAAATTAACACTCACTCACTAAGTTATTCTTCAAATTCATATGGATTAAATCTAGATAACTTGCATTCATTTTATTAACGTATGCCTCCTTCTTTCTGTTATCAGTTTAGCTGATTTCTCTGGCTATTTCCACACAATCTAGTATTCTGCATGTCTTTCTTTGAGAACTCATCCATTGGCTCTCTCCCTAATTCCTTCATTGATAATAATCATAATGATGATAATGACATTTATAACGAAGATAACTATTATATTAGCACTTCACTATAATGTTAGTTGTAGGTTCGGTATTATCCTAAGTTCACTGCATATCATTTCTTTTAGTCTCATACACGTTCTATAAAGTAGAACAAATATGTCTTTACCAATGTTATTCTGCCTACCAATTACAGAAAATATTCTAGTCATTATCTTACATATTCCTGAATTTTCTGATCAGACAAAGACTCTATATCAAATATGTATGAAAAGTCAAACTACAAAGGTCTTTACATTTTATTTTTTTGTCCTCTTTCTTATTTCAAAGTGTAGTAAATAAAAAATTAAAAAATTAAAAAAATCATTTAAAACCCCTGTTCAAAATTCTTTATCTTTTCTTTCTACTCTTTATGTTTCTTTTGTCACAACTAAACAAATTTTAAAACACCCCAATCTTGTATTCTTAAATGTATACTAGTCTTTTTTTTTTTTTTTTTTCAGGGCAGTGTCACTGCCCCTCATAAGTGGGACCCGAACCGGGCTCATAAGTGGGACCCGAACCGGGGCCGCTGGCTTCCAAAGCCAGCACTTAACCGCCGCGCCACTCGACTGGCCCTGTATATTAGTCTTTTAAATCTTGTTTTAATTCATCCCTTGCTTTTTTTTTTTTTTTTCTTATTCAAGTTACTTCTAAGTATTTCTGGGGTGTCCCTGAGTGATCATAGTGTATCAAGTTCAGAACATTATTTTTAGGCTTCAGAGACTTTCAGAAAATATTTGTAACTTCATAAGTAACATGTATGAGGCACTATTTCTGTTTCCACCTTTGTTCTACTCAGCTTCTGATTTTTATATTTGTTCATATCACTAATCAATCCTTGATTTGGTGATTCTTTCTATGCCTGTTCCTCAGTAGGTCATATCTGTTCTTAAAACTCATTTGAGCAGTAAGTATTATCCTCCATGTCCTACTGGAATTACTACAATCTAGAATGTAGATTTGAACACTAAAAAGAAAAGGAAAACAAGTTAATGACTGATCACAAAAAATAATGTTTTTCTATATAATACTTTTAGAACTGAAACCATATTAAAGATTTCCAAAAAAATTGCAGATGGAGGAGCAGTGTGTTTGTTTTCAATCGTGGTTCAGAAATGAAAGACAAAGCTAGATTATTGCCTATGCATCCATTATCTTTAAAGTTAGCATTATTGTAAGTGCTTTCTATAAATGCAGTTTTGTTGTTGGGAGGGGAGGATTAACATGAGAGAGACGACAAATATCACCATTAAGGTTAATGTGAGAAAAATACTGGTATTAAGTCATGCTTATTTGCTGCTAGACATATTTGAATGATACATTCATGTCCTAAATTTCAATGGTATAAATTAAAGCTCTGATAATGAAATTCCTTTCCTTACTTCCTAACCACCCCTTCTCTCCTCAACCACTTATGATCAGGGAGGGGTTCAGTTCCACAACTGCACTGAAATCATCTTGTTATAGTCATCAATAACCTCCTTAAACCAACCCAATTTTCATTTCTCAGTCCTCATTTTATTTTACCATTCGGCAGTACTTATCATTATTTATCCCATCTTTATAATTGAGAAAATTTTTTATTTTCCTTTCTCATTGGCTACTTCTTTTCAATTTCCTTCTTCTCTTTAATTTCTCAATGCTGATATTCTCTAGGCATTTGCTATCTATACTTAATCACTAGGTTTTAATATGTTGTGCCAAAGATTTTAAGGTCATCGAAAATTTGACTTACCCCTAAACTCAAGACGAATTTAGTCTGCTTAATATTGATTCTTCAATATGTACTCTATATCAAAATTAAGATTTTTTTTTTTTAAATCCCTCATTTTCTTCAAAGCCTGCTAATTTCCCAGGGTTCTCTATTTTGGTAAATGGCCATCCTTGATGACTCTCCTTCTCTCACATGTCATACATAATCTGTTACCTCTATTGGTGTGACCGTGAATCTGGGCCTTCTCACCAACTCCACAACCATCTTAGTATTATAAATTTCACCCATAACATTTGTGGGATCCAGAGCAAGAATAAAAATGGAATTCACACACACACACACACACACACACACACACACACACACACACACACACACACACATCTAAGTACTTAAAAGTTATATATACCATTCCACTCATAGCCTGAACTGCTTCCTGTACTGGGACCTATGTGGCCCCTTCTCAGGGATTTTCTGCATGACAGGACAATAGAGGAGGTGCTTTCTTTCTTTTGCTGGCCAGGCCCAGCAGCCTGTGGGTCAGTCAGAATAATACAATAGTAAGGCTGTGCTGAGGCAGGGCCGCATGAATGTGTGTCTGGGCCTGCAGGCTCCTGGGATATTAACCTGACCATTTTGAACCCACATTCGAGACGAAGAAGGTCAAACTCCCCAGGGAACCAGGACAGGCTGGTACTCATCCTCCATACCACACTTGATTCAGTATTTCCCAAACACCACTACCCAGCGGAGGGGAGAAAAGAAGCACTATTTATCTAGAGACCTGTGTGGTGTAGACACACTGAGTGACTTTCTTCCTTCCACCTGCTCACCTGTTCTCAGCCTCACTGCATCTCCGGCCTGGTAAACAACGTTCTCCTCCAAGGGTCTGCTCTAGCGTATTTCATTCACTTAGATTAGTTATATATGTTCAACAAACTCTCTTAAGAGAATCACAAGAAAAATAAGCACATATATACACATATAAATACATGTACATATATATTTATGTTTTATATAATATATAAATTTATATTTGCATTTGTGTTTCAGTATTAGTATACATAAAACCCTCCAAAGTGTGTGACCCAGTGTAGGTCCCCTTTTTCTAGATCAAGGTGTTATGGTGTTTGTCCCAGCTTGTGCCTGTTATCACCATGTGGCCCTGTGCTATTTTATTACCTCCGATCATAATTATTACAAGTGAGCTAATTACATTCCCATGTGGTCATAAGATATGTTTCAATTTTTTTAACACTAATCCATTTTTAACAGATATGAATATCCTTGAGGGAAAAAAAATGAGTTAGTCTATCTAGGAAATGTATATTCCTAAACTTCCACACTCTTTCATGAAGATAGCAAGAGAAAAGGAGGACTCACCAAATTTATATAATTGTACTAATTTGTTTAAAAATGCAGAATGCCTTATTTGGACATTTCCCTGAAGGTACTGCTTGTGGAAATAGAAACTGTCTCAAAACTTTGCAAATTATAGGCTTTATAAGTAAGCATGATCTATTCTGCAAACGTTAACTTTTTTAATTCTCAATTTTCACTTTGGTTTTTAAGAACAGTTATTTTCAGATATATCAGCCTAAGTACCATGCTATATTGCAGCTTGTAGTTATGTGCCACTCATGCTGCATTACAAAAACAGACGTATCAGTTGGAAAGCATTTCATAAAGTTGGACCTAAAAGACATTATTGCTTTAGAACATGGTCCAGCCACAAAACCTTTGGAGATGTATCTTTTTTTGTGGACGTTGCTAGTGACTCCAGATGCTTTTATCTCTATTACTGAAGGTCTGTCTACAAAAGAGCTAAAATATTCTTTGCAGTAAAGAAAAAAATCATGTCAGCAATTCATCATTACTGAAAATACATAAAATATTGAATTTGGTTTCATCTTCTTTATCAACAATTAAGGACATTGCAGGGCTGGCCGAGTGGCTCAGTTGGTTAAGAGCTCGCTCAAGAGTGCGAGCTGAGCTCTGAGCAACGGCGGTTCGATGCCAGTCTGGGCTGAGTTGCCGTTGAGCTGCCAACAGGTAGCAGGATGGCTCAGCTAAAAAAAAACAAAAAAAAACCAAACAAACCAAAAAAAGGAAAACAATAAAGGACATTACAAACAAAAATAGATGAAAATATATGAGGTAATTTTTTTTTCTTTTTCTGACATAAAATTTTCACTTGTTGTTTCAAAACCACTCTGTGTCAATAAAATTTGATGGCATATAAATAAAGCACTTGCCCTGGGAAATATACTGACGCTCAACTTACGAAGTACTTAAACTAAAGTATTCTTGGGCTTTCCCACAACTTATACAAAGTTGAATAAAGCTGTCCACTGAGTCTATCATTTCCAACTCATAGTTTTATTACAACCATATTAGTTAACTAAGTCCCAGTACATATATATGTATTGTTTTTATATACTATTCAGAAAAATGAAATATAACTGCATGTATTAATGCAGAAAGTTCCAAGGACATATTGTTATAGAAAAAAGGAAGTGTTGCAAAATTCCTTTTTGTAAAACTGTATTTATAATAATAAAGAATTCATTGATATGCTCCTCCCCAGATGGAAAACATATAATTATACTTTGCAAATACAGGAATTATGTTTATGTTTATGTTCTATAACATATAGGCACAGGTATGGTATGGAAAATAAATATTTAGTTATATATGCTAACTAAAAGAAATATTACCATATGGTACCTATAATTTTTAGTATACTTTAAAATTTCATAATTATACACTCTTTTTGCCTTCCTTATATCAATGTGTTAATTTGTAACCTTATAGAGACACACTCCATTTGCCAAGCATATTTAGGAATTTTTCTCAGAATTCTTGGCAATGAAACTAAAATGCATTACTTACCTTATTCACATTTCAGGCTACATTAACTAAGAATGAACTCAGGCTAAAATACTGATTATATAGGCAGACCTATTTGAAAGAAACTTCAGTAATTCATACCTAATGAATAGCAAAGCAGGGTCAATTAGAACCATTGTTAAATCATTAGAAAAATATTCTTCTTACTGCTGTTGTAAGCACTATATTCATTTACTTATCATGAAAATCTATTCCTTAATCCTATAGTGGTTATTTCCAAAAAGTCATTACATCTACCAAGTAAGGGATACATGACTTGCTCACAGTATACTAAAGGCTTACATATGGTGTCCCACTTACGCTTCTCATTTACCTTAGGTGGTCAGGACTATTATTTAAAGCTTAGATATATACAATGCAGGCACAGAGAGGTCATTGATCTGCCTAAAGCAACATGTCAAGAGAGAGGTGTACCAGGAGTCTAGTGCAACCCTGTCATTTGTAACCCCATTTAGTCTTAACATCTCTACTTTTTTGCCACTTTGTATGGTTTTCTATAGGAACAAATCAACACAATGTCATTCAAAGAGGATTTTATGAATTTGACTTCAAAGACAAGAGAAGTGAAAGCTAAAATAAATGAATTGTGCTATATCAAACTAAAAAACTTCTGCACAACAAAAGAAACTGTCAACAAAACAAAGAGGCGACCAACAGAATGGGAGAAGATACTTGCAAACCGCGCCTCTGATAAGGGGCTAATATCCGAATATGTATAAGGAACTCACACAACTCAACAACAAAAAAGACAAACAATCCTATTAAAAAATTGGTGGAGGACATGAACAGAAACTTCCCCCAAGAAGACATATAAACAACCAAAATATATATGAAATAATATTCAACTTCACTAGCTATTAGAGAAATGCAAATCAAAATCACAATGAGGTATTCACACCTGTTAGAATGGTTATTATCAACAAGACAAATCATAGAAAGTGAACCCTCATACACTGCTGGTGGGTATGTAAATTGGCACAGCTACTATGGAAAACCGTATGGAGGTTCCTCAAAAAATTAAGACTAGAATTCTATATGACCCAGCAATCTCTCTCCTGGGTATTTACCCCAAAAATCTGAAAACATTTATCACTAAAGATATATGTGCTCCAATGTTCATTGCAGCTTTATTCATGGTGACCAAGACATGGAAACAAGCAAAGTGTCCTTCGATAGATGATTGGATAAAGAAGATGTGGTATATATATGCCCAGTGCAATACTATTCTGCCATAAGAAAAGATAAAACAGTGCCATTTGCAACAACTTGGATGAATCTTGGTATTATTATGCTAAGCAAAATAAGTCAGACAGGAAAAGTCAAGAACCATATGATTTCACTGATATGTGGGATATAAAACTGAAAACAACAAAAGAACAAGAAAAACAAATGAAGAAACAAAACTCATAGACACAGACAATAGTTTTGTGGTTACCAGAGGGTAATTAGGAAGAGGGGTGGTAGGTGAGTGTAAAGGGCATCAAATATATGGTGATGGAAAGAGAACTGACTCTGGGTGGTGAACACACAACGAGATATATAAATGAAATATTACAGAATTGTACAGCTGAAACCTATGTAACTTTACTAACACTTATCACCCCAATAAATCTTAATTTAAAAAAAAAGGAAAAAAAATTCTATTTCTGTGATAAGCTTTTCTAAAACATCAGAAAATTTATTCAAATAATAACCTAGTAACATAACAAGTAGTTATCCAAATTATAACCTTGTAGACAAGACCAGCACTCAGCTTTAATGTCTTTTTTGTTTTAACTTTAGGATATCTCTGCTGCCAAGTATAAACCTATAATAACAACTTAATATTCAATGTAATGGTAAATGTATATGGCTCCCCTACTTTGGCATGTCATAATGTTCAGTAATCTCATTTTATATAAATTCCACAAGCACAGAAATGTTGTATTTTTTCTCTCTGGTATATTTTAAGCACCTAGAATAGTACCTTGCCTTTATGAAACACTCAATTTTTGTTAATTTGAATGATTATCAATGATCACACTTCTGCATATGAACAAAATTTTCATTTATAGTGATAAATTGCAATTTAAATACATTCTTATAGATGAAAACTTATGTTTCCTTAAGCATTTAAAGAATTAATTTAAATATTGAAATATTCATGTTATAAAATATGCATCGATTCATATTTTGTTTAATTGTCTCTGTGGGCTAATAAGTAGTGATATAACATAAAATAATTAATCTGAGTCAAATATACCATATTGGAAAACTGGCTTTGAAGTGGCTCAAAAGGAGAAATCTATTAAGGGAATCATTGTACAATATACAGTCTGAAAGTTATTTGAACACAAGAGAGCCAATTACCTGTAGTCACCACCAAATCACATCCTAGTGGATGTATGGGGTTTGGGAAGCTTCCAGGTTGGTAAACATGTCCCAAATACTGGGAAGGTGACATACATCAACTCCATGGGTACAGAAGCTCCTGTGATTGGGACCCTCCCAGACATCGCCATATGTATTTCTTCATTTGGCTGTTCATCTGCATCCTTTATCAAGTATTTTATTAAACTGGTAAGCTTGTCTCCCTGAATTCTGTGAGAGGTTCTAGCAAATTAATCAGATCCAAGTTTGTGGGAACCTCCGATTTGTAGCCAACTTGGACAGAAGTTTTGAGAAACCTGGGCACTTACTATTTGTGATTGACTGGTATCTGAAGTAGAGTGGGAATAGTCTTGTGGAACTGAGCTCTTAACCTGTGGGATCTGACAATATCTCCAGTTAGATAGTGTTAGCTTTGAGTTAAATTGTAAGCTACCCAGGTGGTGTCTCAGAGAATTGTTTGAGTGAGGAAAATTCCCCACACACGGCAACCACAAGTGTCAGAAGTGAAGTGTTCTGTGTGGGTAGTATAGGAGACACGACACATAAGTGGAAAACTGAGTTTTTCTAACACAGGTATATAAAGCACCTGAAATATATTAACAGTTTTTAAACGCTGATGCTTTTCCACAGTCCTTCTAATGTGATGATATTATCTTCTTCATGGGTGAGTGATGACCAATGGAAATTAAGAATCCAAATTAAGTAAAGCCCATTTAACCTTGATATTCCCTCAATTTTTCATCCATCATGAGGATTAGGTAAACTAATTCATGGGATGTGCTGAGAGTAGTGTCTGACACAGAATAAACATACAATAAAAAGAGATACAGTTATGTTTTAAATTTTCATTTGTTAATTTATATTATGTTGTGCAATACTCACATATTTTTAATTTTGTTATACTTAGTCAGTTGGTATTAGTGTTAGTTGAACTGTGTCCTGGAACATTTATATATTGAAGTTCTACCATTCAGTACCTCAGAATGTGACCTTATTTGGAAATAAGATCATTGTAAATGTAATTAGTTAAATTAAGATGAGGTCATACTGGGGCAAAGTAGGCCCATAATCCAATATTACTGATGTTCTAATAAAACGAATGTCATGTGCAGAGACAGACATTCACAAGAGAGCACTGTGTGAAGATTGGAATTGCATACAGTGGCTAGGAGAGAGTCCTGGAACAACTCTTTCTCTGGTCCCTACAGAGAAAGAGGGAGCATGGTCCTGCTCACACCTCAGTTTTGAACTTTCTGTCTCCAGAACTGTGAGACAATAATTTTTGTTTTTCAAGGCCACCCAGTTTGTGGTGTTCTGTTATGGCAACTGTAGCGAAATAATACAAGTAGATTTACTATTTTGTGCTATATTAGAAGACACAAGGATGAAGGCTGCATGACTCCAAAATAACCAGTAAATGGCTAATACAATGAAGTTTGATAAGTATAATGAAAGATGAAAGAAGTTGGTCTTAGATGAGGTTCTCTGATGAACAACCATAAGTTAAAGATCCAGATGCATGTGATTTATTCAGCAAAACTCACAGGAAGACCCAGAAAGAGTGTAGAGGAAGCAAAATAAAAAAAAGGGGAAGATGGGCCGGCCGAGTGGCGCTGTGGTTAAGTGCTGGCTTGGGAAGCCAGCGGCCCCGGTTCAGGTCCCACATATGAGGGCCAGTGACACTGACCTCAAAAAAAAAAAAAAAAAAAGGCGGGGGGAAGTAATTTAGCAAGGGTAGGCTATAACTTAAAATCCAGGCACAACCTAAATATCAGAAAGAGCTCTGAAGAATACATTAAAAAAATTGTGCAAACTGGAGGCAAGAACTGGGCTTTTGTTCTCCTATCCCAGTCATAGACAACTGGCCATGTCAGAGGTATGAGGAAGATAATACATGAGTGCAAGATCAAAGAAAACTAGACACTTCCAACCTTCTCTAGAGGGGTAAAGTGGTGCAGGGTCAAAGGGCAGCACTGTGAATGTTGCAGATGCTCCTGGATGGGGGTGGGAGTGAGGGACAGGTGTGAGTACAGTTGGTGGAGTGGATCTGGGTGGGGCTTGAGGACTTAGTAACTCTCTCTACACTGGATTCAATGGAAGATCCTATGAGGGGCACAACATCAAACTTGAGGGTTTAAGAAAAGCTTTCTGGAGGGAGAGTACTCTTTATTGAATCTTGAGGCACATGTATATGTGAACCAGTTGAATGTCAGTACTCTCTCGGTTGTCTGTTTTGTGATATTACTTCCATTCTACATTTTATTTACTATTGTATTTCTAGGAAGTGAATCAATCTTGTGTTTGATTTAATAATGTCCTTCACAGTGTCCAGCAGAGTACCCTTGAGTGTGAATTAAAAGAATGAATGTTAAGCATTTTGTTTTTATCAGCCTCATTCTTCTTTTATTGCTTATGAGTCACTGCTCTTCAAAAGTTAATTTTATTTTTAAACCTATTCCAAGGTACTTGCATCTTAGGGAAGCTGTTTTTGACAAGATTCTTTTGTTACACTGTCATCAAAACCTCACAATTTTATCTAAATATTTAAACAGTATTTTAAACACATATTCTAGATGTGTTATAATTAATTTATAATACATATTTGTGCATATATATATATAAAATATATTGTAATCTTAAATTTTAAAAGAGAGATAGATATAGATATATATATATACCAGACCGAGTCAAAAAGAGAATTTTCCCTTGCTTTAACCTGATGTCTATAATATAAAATGTCAATCATCAGAAAAAAGAAAATGTGATTTAATCTAGATATTCTTTTAATTGACTCAAATTATTTAGAGAAAATATTATCAAAAGAAAATATTAGAAACTATAAAACAAAACAAGAATAGATTGAATGTAAACACTAAATATGAAGAGTTTATTTGCAAAGAGTTTTTTAAAAATACAACTTTTATTAATGGATCAATTGTTTAATTAACTTTTTGATTGCCTCAGAAACTATAAAATCTGATAAAAAAACAAATATTTAACACAAGAATATCAGGCAATGAGAGAAGAGTTATAATGTGCAAAACTGTTCTCTAAATAGTACTGCATTTACTAGGTAAAATTTCTGGTTATTCTTTCTTTGAGATTATCAATAATGTTTGTAAGATCTAGAATTACATGTAAATGAATACAGATCAAATGTAAAATCACATCTTAGACATCAGTACACCTTGTAAAAATGAAAATTATCGCCATAGCAGGTGATATTAAAATGTTACAATTCATGCCTCTTTTGTTTTCACTCTTGGGTTCTGTGCCCCTGGGAGGTCTTATCTGCTTGAGGCAGCCGTGAGACCAGACTATGTCTTTGGAAACAAGGAAAACTCAATTATGTAACTGCTAGTCTGAAGACCAAAGTTTATAAAAACTGAATATGCAGAACCCAAAAAAAGTATAGTGATTGATTTTAATGAAGTGATACACTCCAAGTTTCATTAAAATTACTGGAAGACTAACGTGAGTAGTCAAAAGGAAATAATTAACCAACTCTGAAAATAATATGCCTATTTAAATATGTACCAAAAAGTTGTGTACATTTTTTCTACTTTATTATTAAATCTAATACACTAAAGGTATCTTGTAACACTATTGTAACAGTTGCAAATATATCTAGAAATATACATATTTGTAAAACTAAAAATTACTTGAGATATTTTCCTATTCAAAGCTTTTGTCACATATTAAATGTTGGCTGACAATTTGTATAGAAGCCATGTGTTAACTATTTTTATCTGAGTAGCTTGTCTTTTACAGTAATATCTGAGGCAGGATACTAGATAAATTCATTTTAATTGTGTGAATAATTTGTTTGATATTGACATCAAAATTTTCAGTAGAATTTGTGAGTAAATTTCAAGAGAATAAAAGGGTTTAGATCACAAACACACTAGCAAAAATGCCAGTGGATATGTTATAAAATTACTAGAAAATAAAGGAAATTTATTTTTACCCAGAAAAATAATGGAAAAATAGAAGTCAAAACTTACTGCTGAAATATCTAAAAAAATATACTATTCTGTCTTTATATGAATTTTCTGTATGTTTAATTGGGATAAATCAGAAATAAAATATTAAGATTTTAATTTTGAGACATATAATATTGTAGGTCCCAGTAATGTTAGTATAAAACATAGAGCTAATTTGGAATGAAACTAAACTATTCCTTTGTCTTTCATTTAATTATGCATATATTCCCAAAATTATTTGTCAGGGACTACTTTGGGGAATTCTGCTAGGTTTTGGGTTACAATGTCAAAAAGCATATCTTGCCCCCAAAACCATAGGGAAGGATGTAATGGCTGCAGGTAAATGAAATATTGAATAAGTGTTGTTTCAACTGCTAATGCTGTTGAAAATCATCAGTAAACATACTTGCCCTCAGGTTTCCCAGAGGAATTTCTAACATTATACATAATTTAGTGAATCCCGATGCCTTTATTTTAGGTAAGTGTCAATGTCATATATCAAAACATTCCCAGAGCTAATACTAAAGCACTTTTCAATCCAAGAATGAATTAACTCTATAGTATTTAGTATTATCTTCAAATCATTAATTCTTCCTGCTTTTCCTGTCATTTTTTAAAATTAATTTTTTTTTAAAAATTACAGTTGACATTCAATATTACATTAGTTTCAGGTGTACAACATAGTGGTTAGACATTTATATAGCTTACGAAATGATCCCCCTGATAAGTGTAGTACCCACCTGACACTAAACATTGCAGTACATTGGCTATATTGTCTGTGCTGTACTTTACATCCCCATGATTATTTTGTAACTGCGAATTTGTACTTCTTCATTCTTTCACCCTTTTCACCCAGCTCCCCAACCACGCCCCTCCACCCCCATTGCTTATCCAATCTTAAATTCATGTCTCCTTGGTTAAACACCAGGATCAGGACTAGGATGAGACTAGTGAGAACCCTAAGGCATACAATTTAAGGAGGTACTCACTCTCAGGGTCTTGCAATGCTAACTAGTTCTTCGCACATGTCAAGCAAATACTCTTTTATATATATATATATATATATATATATATATATATATATATAGTGCAGCTAAGAATAGTTAAATGAAAAGTTATCATAATACTTGTTAAATATGGTAAGGAGGGTTTTATTTAAAAGGGACTGCTACAGAGGGGTTTTGTAGTAGGGGAGAGAGACCTCCCCTTGAAAGATCAAGATCAACTCTAAAGATAAGAAAAAGTGGGAATTTATAGCCACATAACAGGATGGAAAATTACTAAGCCCAAACACACATCATCTGTAAAAAAGTATTCTGGCTAAACCTAGTTGGCAGCATTTTGCTATAGACAAGACAGGGTGATAAAACATTGAGGGTGAGGGATATGGAATTCACTCAGATATAGAGGGCAGAGGATTTTCCCTAAACTAATTTAATAGGATTCTTACTAAAATTGGGCTCCTTAGGGCAAAATCCAAGAACCATGCCTAGTGAACAAATACTCGAAGGAGCTTGACTAGAGCTTGGTCAAGGAGTGACACAATCTTCAATGAAATTAGTGAGAATTAAACAACCAACCAAACAAACAAACAAAAACACTCAAAGCCTCTGGAAATGGACTTAAGGGCAAAAAGCCAATGAAGAAACATATATCAATAAAATCTATGAAAACTCAGTAAGAAAGATGAAAACAAATAGAATTTAAACCAAGACTTCTCCCTCCCTCCCACTCCTGCTTCAGTAATGCAGAGACTATTCATAACTACCGCAGCTGAGAACACAAGACTTCATCTCTCACCAGTTCCCAGGATGCTTTCTTCCAGGAGGGAGCAGAGCTTCAGCATTGGTCATCCTATTCCCTGCTGCCTATTGCTGAGGCCAAGTCCCATACAAGTGAGGTTAAGAGGCAAGGACTCTCTTCTTCTGCCTTGACACCATTATCCATCAGGGAAATGCAAATTAAAACCTCAATGAGATACCACTTCACTCCCACTAAGATGGCTAAAATAAAGCCAGATAACAAGTGTGGACAAATCAGACACTCATACACTGTAAGGGAAGTATAAAATGCTACAGCTGCTTTGGATAACAGTCTGGCAGTTCCTCAGATAATGAAAGATGGAGTCAATTCTACTCCTAATATATACACAGGAGAAATAAAAGCATATATTCACAAAAAAGCTTTTATCTCAATGTTTTTAGTGTTATTACTCGTAATAGCCAAAAAGTTGAACCATCCCAAATGTTCATCAAAGGACAAATAGATAAGAAAAAAAAGTGGTATATACATATAATGGATTATCATTCAACAGTAAAAATAATGAAGTTTTGGTAGGTGCTACAACATGGATTAACCTTGAAAACATTATGCTAAGTGAAAGAAACCAGTCACAAATGACCACATGAACTTATTTCATTAATATTGAAGCACAGAATAGGGAAACCTATAGACATAGAAAATAAATTAATGACTGCTTAGGGCTGGGGAGTTAGGAGCTGGGGTTATAGGGAGAGGAGATGTGATAGCTAAAGAATATCAGATTACTTTTTGGGTTGATGAAAATGTTCTAAAATTGACTCTGATGATGGTGCAGATATCTGTGAATATTCTAAAAACCATTTAATTTTATGCTTTAAATGGATAAATTGTGTGATATGTGAATTACATCTCAGTAATGCAGCTAAAAAATAATAACTTGCTTTTGCTGGCTTTGAAGATGGAGGAAGGGACCATGTGCCAAGTGGCTCTAATGGCCACTTGGTAAAAAAGGCAAGAGAACATATTCTCCACTAGGGCTACCAGAGACTTAGACAAATTCTGCCAACACCCTGATTTCAGCCCATTGAGACACATCTTGGACTTCAGACCTACAGACCTCGTTGTTTAAGACTGTCTTGTTTAAGAAAGCAATTTTTGTGGCTTAAACCAGCAACAGAAATGAATACACTCTATTCAGGCTAGATGAATTACATTTGTTGCCAATTAGTTGACCAAAGTGCCAATAGATTTTACAGACAATAGATTCCCCCTATCAATAAAATTATTTATTAAAATCCGAGGGGAAAAAATGGTGGTCAGGCAAATGTTCTATAATTATCATATTAAATAATACAAAGTGTATAAGTAATGGTAACAAAAATATTTGGATCATGTAAAGCACCAAACAAATTATTTAATTGTTATCATTAAATTTTATAGCATGAATAATGCACTAATGGATTATTTTTGCCCATTACTTATTGAGTTACCAAACTAGAAAATTCTACAACATTCTCTTTAAAATTTTATTTTCTAAAAACTGTCTAAGCTAGTTATTATTTCATCTAAATTGTAAAATGTAAGTCATTACTTTTGTATTACCAATTAATAACAAATAAAGGTGCAAAACTATATTAAGAACATTTTTTTACATGAAACTTTCTTTAAAATCCTACCATATCATATAGCTAGTAATAAAGTTAGAAGCATTTAGCTAATCTCCTGGTTTGCATCAAATAAAGATAACTATAAAATATTAAATCCAAAATTAAAATTTAAATAAGTTTCTTCATTGCTTATTATAAATATTTTCTTTGTCATAAAAAATTAACAGTGTAATGGTTCTAATTAAACACTATCCACCCTATTTAATTTTTTATACATTCTGTAACTTTTACATGAGAATAGTAAGAAAACATTTACTGTTTCTCCATTTTTGTTTGTATGAAAACTTTATGATGCACTTTATGTTTTTCTCTGGACGGATTAGGTTGATCAACTTAGAAAATGATGTTTAAAAGTTGACCCTGACAACTGAGCCCAGGACATAGTATGCTGATTTATTTGTACGAGATGTTAGTGCTTCTCTGAAAATATGATATTCCTATTACCTGCTTAATTACTTATATAGTGCAATAGCTTGGGTGTGCAATCATTTCTATCCCTCTTAGTGATAATTAAAGGCCACTGAAACCTAATTTTTGTCATTCCACACTTCTTTCAGTCTATTTTAGCTTTCTCTTAGCTTGAGTTGGCTCTGTACCTGACGTTATATCAACAGCTGTTACGTGTCTGTAGAGGCAATCCACCATGGACCCTGAGGTTCCCTGCAAGTTCTTGCTGACTCTGACATGAATGCAAGGCCCTTACCACTCATTAACTGGGTCATTTTTCAGTGTTATGTTTGCAACAAACAACCTTCAGGGATGAGGTTATATCTTCCCCTGGACAGAGAGCAGGTTTGCTTTTACACAGTGTAAAATCAGGGAATTCCCCAATGCAGTGGTCCTCTCTTGTAGTGCAACTCACTGCATGTGGAGGCATCCTTCATAGGCCCTTTGATTAATCCCTGTGGGGCTTGTGGAGAAGGGGAAATGAAATAAACACTATGGCTGTTGCTTTTATCATAAGTGATAAAGTCCTTTGTCTCTGGCTCAGGAGCCTTGTGTCTTCCAATAGTATCCATGAAACAGTCACAGGCTAGTTTGTACATTTGTAATTAGAGTGAAATCCTAGACAATTCACAATTCTTGATATTAAGTAGGAGTTTCAGTACAATATTGTGCTACTATGATACTGCGAACCAAAGCAAAGAATTGTAAATGGATGAAATTTAAGCTTCTAAAGGTATATTTGCCAGGAATCTGTTTACCCCAACAATGTCCGCATTCTTGTTTGATAATTGTCATTTCAGTTCTGTTACACTTTAAGCTTACTGGCCTTCTGGACTCAGGGACTTCTGGATATACCAGAGACATTACATTTTGCTTTCTTGATTCATGACTGTTCCTTGTTTATCAGGTTTATTCATTATCCCAGTTCCCTTTACTTCATGTAGGACTGACAGGCCCAGTTAAAAAAAAAATGAAAGGAAAAAAAAGAAAATACTTATTAGACCCAATAATCATTTCTTTTCCATACCTTGCAAATCAGTCTCACATATATGGCGATGGAAAGAGAACGAACTCTGGGTAGTGGACACACAACGTGATATATAGATATATTACAGAATGGTACACCTGAAGTCTATGAGACTTTGCTAAAAATTGTCACCCCAATAAACTTTAATTAAAAACAACAACAACAAAAAAAAATCCCTAGATTTTAGAGTTTGTTGCTATTATATTTTTTCATTAAGATATTATGGGTTCATTACTTATGTTTCTAGGGTTTGTCATACTTTACATTGTTTTCTTTTTTCCTCTCTAGCTGTACTTTTCTACAGTTTTATTCCAACCATGGTACATAATAAATACCTTTAATTATCTTTACACCATCAAGAACTGATTTTCAAATAGTTTCTTGTCCCTTTCTCAGCTCACTTGGATGAAATTTATAAAATACACTCTTAAAATATGAAGCTAACTTCAGTCATTAAACAAATATTTTCTGAGTCTGTAAATCTTTTGATTAAAAAAATAGGACTGCAATTTATTCTTGAGAAGCTGCCAGTCAGTCCTTTCATGAAAACCAGACTCTTCTGAAAAGAAGTGTGAGCTAAGAAGGAAAAATATAGATGATGGTAGGTGGAGGGAAGATGGTAATAGATGATTCTAGGATAAGCAAAAATTGATGCAAACATCAAGAATGACAATATAACATGTTGTACTGTAAGTAATATACTTTTGTAAAAATATATATTTTGGTTATAGTGATACACACACACACACACACACAAACACACACACATAATGGTGACTCTAGTTCCTTTCAGCATAAAAAAAACAAATAGTATGTTGGTGGGTCATTGACTACCAGCCTCTCACAGATACAGGTAAATAATCAACAATCTTTAGATGGCTTATTATCTTATGATATAACATATTATTTATATGGAGTGTATATGAATATATTATATATAATTAGACATCTATTAGTATATATATATATATATATATTATATATATATAACACACCCATAAAAGCCTAGCAATAACTTTATGTATATGAAGTTGCTGTTAGTACTATCCTCACTTTGAAGCTTATGAGATGAGGTAGAAAAAAGTCATTTTTTTATAATCAATTTTGTATACTTTATACTCTAGGCCACTTTTCTGATACGTGTTGTTTGCAGAAGTAACTGAATAGTAAAGTCTTATATATCTAGATGGAGTTTCAACATGTGTTGGGACATGTAACATTAATTCTAGAGAACAAAATACATTAATAGGCAAGTGAAGTTCTTTCTTTATCATAACTTGAAATTTCCATCAAGGAATTATTCAAATTTAATTGTATTCAATTATTCCATCACTCACCAACGTATTGACTAAAATTAAAAGGCTGATCATCAACTCTGTACTCGGGTGAAACAGTTAACATATTTTTGATAACATGATTATACACATACAAAGTTCAGACAATTAAGTTCACAAACTCATCCTAGAAAAAGTGCTATATACCTCATTGCTGAGTATCACTATGGTCACATTTGAAGTGCTCCACTTGGGAAGCTATGCACTGGTGCCAGCGCCTAGTTCAACCTTCAAAGCAATTTTAGAACTCTTTTTCTGGAATGGCCATAAGAGCTGTCATCGTATTACCCTTGATGTCCTGAATGTCATCAAAATGTCTTCCTTTCAATATTTCTTTATCTTTGGGTAAGAAAGAAGTAATTGGGGGCCAGATCAGGTGAGTAGCGAGGGCATTCCAATACAGCTATTTGTTTACTGGCTGAAAGCTCCCTCACAGACAGTGCTGTGTGAGCTGGTACATTGTCGTGATGCAAGAGCCATGAATTGTTGTTGAAAAGTTCAGGTTGTCTAATTTTTTCACACAGCCTTTTCAGCACTTCCAAATAGTAAACTTGGTTAGCTGTTTGTCCAGTTGGTACAAATTCATAATGAAGAATCCCTCTGATATCAAAAAAGGTTAGCAACATAGCTGCAACAAGTTCATGAACCTAATTGTCAGACGTCATATGCACATATACTACTAACATATATACACATATATATTGCATTTAGAAAACACTATAAACAATCTTCTCTAAAGTCGTGTAAATAGCATGTTTCTAAGTAGGTAGTAGTTTATAAGGATGAATAATCAATATTTTTTACATAGTTCCCTAAAATTATTTATTAAATTCATTAAATCCTCGATATAATGACTTTTAGTAATCCATACTGCTGCTGAAAACTTGTTATGGTTTTTCATGATGAATATTGTTTAATTGTTTTGTTTTGGGAAACTAAAAGGAAGAAATCAAGATTTGTTCAATTTTACGATAAGGATTAAGTGAAAGTAATATTTAGTGGAGTTAGAATTTGAGTGCAGGGCCGGCCAAGTGGCGCATTGGTTAAGAGTTGGTTTTGGGGGCCGGCCGAGTGGCGCATTGGTTAAGCGCTGGTTTTGGGATGCCAGCGGCCCCGGTTCGGATCCCACATGAGGGCCAGTGACACTGCCCTCTACAGCTAGCAACGGCTCCACCTGGAGCTGGGCTGTGCGAGCCCCGGTGATGGTGTGGGCTGCAGCCCCTGCTGCAGTGGGCTGCCATAGGCTACAGTGAGTGGCCCGCAGCCAGTGTGAGCGGCTGGCAGCCAAGCGTGAGCTGCCAATAGCCACGATGAGCGACATCCAGAGGCCAGCGACCAATCTGCCTCATCCGGGAAGAGTGCAATGATGATACCAACAGTGAAGCGATGTCCTCCACAACTAAACTGAAGAACAAAAAGACAGCAACTTGTCTGTTCCCCTTCCCCGATTCCCCAACGCTGTTCCCCTCTACCAATTCCCAAATAAAATCTTAAAAAAAAAAAAAAAGAGTTGGTTTTGGGATGCCAGTAGCCCTGGTTCGGATCCCACATATGAGGGCCAGTAACACTGCCCTCCACAGCTAACAAGAGCTCCACCTGGAGCTGGGCTGTGCGAGCCCCAGCGATGGTGTAGGCTGCAGCCCCTGCTGCAGTGGGCTACTATAGGCTACAGTGAGTGGCTGGCAGCCAGCGTGAGCAGCCGACAGCCAGCGTGAGCTGCCAATAGCTGTGGTGAACGACATCCAGAGGCTGGCAAACGATCTGCCTCATCCGGGAAGAGCGCAATGATGATACCAACATGGGCAAATGAAGCAACATCCTCCACAACTAGACTGAAGAACAAAAGGACAACAACTTGTCTGTTCCCCTTCCCTGATTCCCCAATGCTGTTCCCCTCCCCCAACTCCCCAATAAAATGTTAAAAAAAAAGAGAATTTGAATGCAGATTTGTATTATAGTGTAAGGTATTTTATTTATTTGAAACTCAAAAAATATATATGACTAAAACCAGCATTTAAAAGTATTTTTAAACGTCCAGTTCTAACTAATTGATAGTCTCACTAAATTTACATTGGAAAAGCTTTTAAAAGCAAACTTATTTTTAAAAGGCACATATTGTACTTTTTCAATTAGATTTTGGTGCATTTAATGTCAAGCTAAGGATTATTGAAAGTTTGTTAGAAGGTTATTGAAATACATAAACTTGTCAAGTAATAACACTTAATTATCTTGATACAAAGAACATTTGACAGTTAATAAATATTCCAAATTTTTTGAATATTAAAATTTCAAATCCTTCAAATCATAAACAAATAGGAATATCTCAATTTGCAAGTAATCAACTATGTGCTTGAAATCAAGCCTGTCAAAACCTAGTTATATTGGTAGGAACAAATAAACACTTGAAAATATTGAGAAATTATATCAATATTTACAGAAACATTTAAAAGTTTTCTTTGTTATTTTCAAATAATTTTTATTTATAAAAACTAAATCTAAATAATCTCAAATTCAGTATTGCTTTGTGAAGAGAATTTCTGTCATGCTTTAAGGGCAATACAAAATTTGAAAAATGTACTGCTGTTATGATTTCACTTATATGTGGAATCTAAAGAACAGAATAAATGAGCAAACAGAACAGAAATAGACTCAGAGATAGAGAAAAAAAAACACCTGATGGTTGGTAGACGGAAGGTTTGTGGGAATGGTGGAAATGATGAATGAATTTTAAAGCACAAATTGGTAGTCACAAAATAGTCACAGGGATATGAAATACAGTATGGGGAATATAATCAATAATGTTGTAAAGATTATGTAGGGTGTGAGTTGGATACTAGACTTATCAGAGGGATCATGTCATAGACTGTGTAGATGCCTGACCCCTGCACTGTACACCTGAAGCTGAAATAGCATAATATTGAATGTCAACTATAATTATACATATATACAGATGCTGCCAAAACGTATACACATTTTAAGAAAGGAAAACTGTATTAATATATACAGATAACAAAAGACGAATACAAGTCACATTTGACTTCTGTAATTACAAGAGGAACTCAAAATGGTTACCATCAGCCTCCAGGGGTTACCATGAGTATCCAGACACTTCTGATTACAGTGAATTACTTCATGATCAACATCGACCAAAGTGGTAACATCTCTTTAAATGTGTGTGTGTGTGTGTATGTGTGTGTGTGTGTATATATATAAATATATATAAATACATTTTTAGTTGACATATATTATTATTCAACAGCAGCTTCAGACATATCGTGCAGTGCTTAGGCCTCTACACCATCCATGCAGTGGTCTCCCTAACAAGACGGGAGTCCATCTGGCCCCCTAAAAAATATTTACATTATTGATCATATTCCCCTAACTGTCTTTCCTAACCCTGTGGCAATATTGTAGGTACTAATTTATATTGTCTCATCTTTTCCCCTTCTCCCTCATCCCCACCCGTCTCCCATCTAGCAATCATCAGTTTTCCTCTGTGTCTTTGAGACTATTTTGGTTTACATTGCTTATTTATTGAGTCCTTTAGATTCCACATGTAAGTGACATCATATGGTATTTGTCTTTCTCTGACTGACTTATTTCGCTTAGCATAATGTTCTCTAAGTCCATCCATATCGTTGCAGATGGTACGATTTATTTCTTCTTTATAGCTGCATAATACTCCGTTGTGTAAATGTACCACAATTTTTTAATCTAGTCATCTACCAATGGGCATTTCGATTGTTTCCAAGTCTTGTCTATTGTAAATAGCACTGTAATGAACATAGGGGTACATATATTTTTTTTCAAATTATTGTCTTGGGTCTCTCTGGATAAATGCCTATTGGAATTGATAAGTGAATTCAGTAAGATAGCAGGATAAAAAATCAATATTCAGAAATCAGTTGCAATTGTATTCGTTAATAACAAACTATAAGAAGGAGAAATTAAGAAAACAGTCCCATTTACAGTTGATTCAAGAACTGTAAAACACTTAGGAATAAATTTAACCAAAGAAGTAAAAGACCTGTACTCAGAAAATTATAAGATACTGAAGAAATAAATTAAAGAAGTTACAAATAAATGGAAACACCTACCATGCTCATGAATAGGAAGAATTAATATAGTTAAAATTTCCATATTGCCTAAAGCAATGTATAGATTCAATGCAATTCCTATCAAACTACCAAGGGCATTTTCCACAGAAAGAAAAATGTAATCCAAAAATTTATGTGGAATCACAAAAGATTCCAAATAGCCATGGAAATCCTGAGAAATAAGAACAAAATCTGGTGTATCAGGCTACCCGACATCAAATCATATTATAAGGCTAAACATTGGATTAAATATAGCCTATTTAATAAATGGTACTTGGAAAACTGGACTGACACGTGCAAAAAAATGAAACCGGACCACCTCATTACACCGTATACAAGAACAAATTCAAAATGGATTGAAGAAGACCGGCTGAGTGGCGTGGTGGTTAAGCACTAGCCTTGAAAGCCAGCGGCCCCATTTCGGGTCCCACATATGAGGTCCAATGACACTGCCCTCAAAAAAAAAAAAAATGAATTAAAGACTTAAATGTAAGACCTGAAACCATAAAACTCCTAGAAGAAAATATAGGGAGTAAATTTTCAGACATTATCCTGAGCAATATAAGTAAAAGAAAAATGAACACATAGGATTACATCAAGTTTAAAAGATTTTTCACGGCAAAGGAAACCATCAATAAAACAAAAAGGAATCCTACTGAATGGGAGAAGACATTTGTCAATGATATATCTGATAAGGGGTTAATATCCAAAATTTATACAATACTCATGCAACTCAACACCAAAAAAACAAAGAACCCAATTAAAAATGGGCAGAGGATATGAAGAGACATTTCTCTAAAGACGACATACAGATGGCCAACAGACATAAGAAAAAATGTTCAGCCTCACTTACCATTAAAGAAATGCAAATAAAAACCACAATGGGATACCACCTCACTCCAGTCAAAATGGCTATCATCAATAAATCACAAACAAGTGCTGGCCAGGTTATGGAGAAAAGGGAACCCTGCTGCACTGTTGGTGGGATTGCAGATGGGTCAGCCTCTATGGAAATCATTATGGAGGTATCTCGAAATACTGGAAATGGAACTACAGTATGACCCAGCAATTGCACTGCAATTTATTTTTATATTTGTTCCCTAAGAATGTCTATTTAGTCATTGAAAATTCAAAAAAGAAACAATGATGCTTATACTATGTTTATACACTGCTTGGATGTGGTAACAAGTAATTTATCTTCTTCCTCTTCATTACTCTCTACTACAAGCACAATGTCTTGAACATAATATTATTCAATATATATGTATAAATTTAAAATAGTCTCAAATTATTTCTAAGTGCTTCATGTAGCCATGTATTGTATCAGTGCCTAATGCAATCCAGATGCTGTCCTAGTTGCAATGGCTTACTTTCCCTTACATTATTTATTAAAATGAGAAATTAAAATTAGCAAGTATATTTAAATTTTATATTGTCTACTGAGGTAGACTTACAGTTGTTTTGAGCTTTAGTAGTTAGGTTCTTAATACCAAGGACCTAAGTGTTAAGTATTTTAAAATAAATTACCAATTCATTATGATATTCATTTTAGAGTTAAAAAAGGCAAACTTTTAATTTCCTAGTTTAAATAATACTGCAAAAAAAAAATAGTCTTTATTTTTTTTTAACAATGCTATACCTCCTTTTATAACACCAGATATTTATCAGGCTTGTCTGATACTTCTGATTTATATGTATCTACAGATAAATGTATTGGGTAATGTCGTTTTTAGTCTTAACAATTCAAAGGAATTTGAAAGTACTGATGTCATGATTTTATGAAGATCTTTTATACTACATTATTTGTTTTAACTTGTTAAATGATATGTTCTAAACTGATTTATATGTTTTCCTTTGATGAGATTAAATTTACACACCAAAGGTAAGGGGAAGTTCCTTGATTATCTTCAGACTTCTAGCCCAAAACAAATAATCTTATCCTCTCAATAGAACACCTGCCTAAAATTGGGATATGGGTACCCTCTCTAGCTACATTCTGTGGCAATTCTATTTAGGGAGGGAACTATTCATTAACTGTCTACTTTAAGCAAGACATGAATCAAAGAATTGTTGAAAATGTATCATATTTAATTCTTCAAATAACTATGCTTTTTATTATTATTATTAATTATTATTAATTACCAGTCTTAGAGAGGAGGAAGAGAGATTCCCTAAACTGCCCAGACATGTGACTAGCTTTTGCCAGAGCTTAGATTTGAAATTCAGTCAGTCAGATTTCCCCAGCAAAGAGTCTTTAAGAAAATAGTTTTATTCAATCTCTTCCTTAGGCCACATTCTAAATTGAATTGGAAAGTCCTCCAGTGAGCATATTGTGGGGTCATTGCTTAGCTGGATGGCTGGTTCTTTCAAAAATGACTAGACAACTGGTTGTTTTAAGAAATAGCTAGACGAGAACATATGGAGAACTTTCCACACAAAAATATGCCACCACTTGTCTTGTGCCGTAATTAAAATTGCCACATTTATCACTGTTTTCTTTTATGCTGTATGTCATTTGGCATCCATTAATCACAGGACCAAACTATCAGCCAAAGCATTTACCTCTGTCCTACAAATCAGCTTGCCTGTAACTGGACTTTCCTGTGCAGACCAGCTGATCCAAACTGTGCCCCAACCATGTCTTCTCTAATTTTTATACACCATGTCAATACATCTCCTGCCCTAAACCATTCCATAGACAAGTACCAGGCAAAGAGAGACCACCCCTAGAGCCCAAAGCTTGCTGGAATTATTCAAGCTAGCCAGTCCTAAACTGTTCACCCTGCTCTGCCTTTCCTGTGGTAATCCAAATTAAGGCCCTGGCTCAAGGTTTCCCCTTGCTTCTGTCTTCTGCCTCCTGACCGAAACTGTTGTTTTCCATGTGGCTGGGCATGGCATGGAGTGCCCCCTTTCTCTTGAGAATACGTAAGTAATACTTTGTTCTTTTGATGGCATTGACCTCTCTATGATGGCACTCAGTCATAGCTTTAAAAATTAAGATCCGGGCACAGGCCAATCACCCCATTAGTTCATAATATCTATGACACTATTAGTCCTTTACATCATTTGCATATGTATCCTTATGAGAATAAGCAACAGAGAGCAAGGATGTGTGAAAGCATGAGAACGTAATATCTGTAACATAACTCCAGCCTTCATCCCAGAAAGGATAAAAGCAGATGGTAGACTACTGAGAAATAAAAGAAATCGTACAACTGGTGAGCATTTATTATTTAATGTTACATGATATTATTTTTGAAAGTAGGGAATGACTATTTCTAAGAAGACATTCTGGATGGGACAAATTACATTAAATTTAACCTTGAATGCAAAGGTTATACCTGAAACTGATTCCTGAAAAGAATTTTTAAAATATTAAAAGGCAAATAGTATTATTTTAATTTTTTTCAAAATATAATATTTATCTCTGATAAAATGAAGAAAGCAATTCCCCCACCCCCAATAATCAATTGGCATGAATTGGATTATATCATGAATGAATATAGAACAGTCATGTAACATTATGCTATGCAGTTGAATCATTAGATTTTACACAGCAGTTTTAAGTTTTCAAAGTATTTTTCACATAATTGCTCATCAGATGTTCACACTAATTATTATATCTGTTATGAATATTGATGAGGCTACTCTAAAAAATAATTCTGTCCATTTGATAAGTAGAAGACATCTGTGAAAATAATCAAGCTTAGAGATAAATAATGATTCCTAAGCTTATGCTTTTGTTAGCTCTCCTGTAAATATTGGTAAAACAAGCAACAATATTAAAAAACAAGCTACAGAATCTTTTGCAATTAAGTGTTTTTTAAATTGTCATTTCTATTTTGATTACATTCATGGAACTCAGAGAAGAATCAAAATCTCCCGGGGACAATTTGATGTGTGGATATTATGTCTACCTTCAGCATATTTTTAGAGATGTTGTAAGAGAAGGATATTACTACACTAAATTACTTAAAATGCAGCTTAATGTGGACTAATTTTCAAGCATTTGTGCTAAGGTGAATCAGTGCCAAGCTACTCTTATTTTTAACAGCTTTTGGGACACAGGAATCCATCTTCCCAGTAAACCATTTTTTTGAAGGACTGAAAATGATGCAGCGATTTTTCTTTTCCTAGTATAATGCAGAATTCCTAAACAGTAGTTTCCAAATAACAGGAGGGTTTCATTAAATTAAAGCATTAAGTCAAGAAAACAAGTATTGTCCTATCAGCATCAGGAAAACAGGGTTTTTAACCTTTTGCTTAAAAATAAATACTGCACCTATATTCTGGGATGAAAATAAAATATTTCAATAAATTCATATAAAATAATTCAAGGCAAAATATAGTAAGGTAGTGGTAAACCTTACAGCAATTACAATTTCATTGAAACAAGACTAATGTACAAAATAATGCTAGCTTATGTTCTCCTTTGTTTACTTTTTTTACTTGATCCCATGCTTCAATATTTACTTGGTAGAAACATAAATTTTTCTATATTTTTTTATATATGTTTAAAATGAATAGGTAGGAGCTAAACTTACTTTTTTTCTGGCATAATATGCTATGTCCTCTCTGATATCTCCCATTTTTAAGTATTTTTGAAGTAATATAAATTTCTAATAATACAAGTAATATAAATTTCTAATAATACATATAATACATTATATATTTTACCATCTCCTTGAAACAACTAATAAACTTCTATGAAAATACATAATCTAAATTTTACTTTATTCTTAAATTTTAGGTATTGTTTTGATCATTACTATAATGAAAGGGTTGAAAATGTCCTATCTTGGCTTTTTGAATGATGATTTTGATCTCTAAGTCTATTTATTTTTTTCATCATGACAAGTAAATACACAGATGAAACAAACAATAGTGCATATGTAGTATATACAGAAAATATTGACTACAGTAACTTTTTTTCATTGCTGTCAATGCCTAAGTTAAGATGAGGGATTCACAATGTTAAAATCAATTTTAAGCAGGCCTTTGGACATTCGACGCAGCATGATTTTTTCAATTTTATAAGCAGTAGGAGACAACAAAAGATAATGAGATAAAACAGGACCATGAAATCACTAACAGTGTTATTTTATTTTTCTTTGGCCATTTAAGTTCAAAATTTAATACTCTTAAAATTCAAAGCTAGATGGAAATTATGGAATTCCCAAGTAACCATGTTTAATGTCATATACAATGAATGCCCAACCTTTCATCCTTTTTAAGAAACTTGATAACACTGAGTAATAAATAAAAATGTAAATTTGTAAAGAAAGAATGGGTTGCGTACATTTTCCAAAGATGTAAGAATATTGGACTCATTCACTAGAGAAAATTTTAAAATGAAATCTAATTCTGAGTCAGGGATATTGACTCTTAAATGTATCTTTCAGATCTCTATGGAGATAGTCACACTGGACTATCATGCCTCTTTGAACATAATATCTAATATACTGACCATTCCCTAGACCATAGGTGGTATTTCACTTACCTGGTTACATGCCTCTAGCCTTCCACTCTTATTCATAACATTCAATATATAAGGCTTTTAGAATATCAATGAGCCATCATGTTGGCAAAAAATCACCCTCCCCTAGTTTTTTAACCATAAACTCCTACCTAGTCTTCAAATTTCAACACAAATTCAATTTTCACTGTAAAATATATTATCTATAATGTATGATGCTTACATTATGATATTATTTTTATGTGCATGATAATTGCATACCAGTCTATATATTCTTTGAAAATGAATATGTCTTTTAATTTTATTCCCTAGAATAGTGTTAGACAATAGAAATAAAACATGAATCACAAATGTGAGCCAAATTATACTAAAGGAACCACATTAATTAAAGTATAACAAGAGTTGAGTTAATTTTAATAATATATTTTACTTAGCCTAGTATATCCAAAATATTAGAATTTCAATGTGCAATCAATATAAAATATTAAAATACCTTAGATTTCTTTCTAACTGTAATCTAAGTATTGAAAATCCATTCCCTTACAGAACATATCAGTTCCAACTTGCCACATTCAAAGTGTTTGAATTGCTTCGTATGCCCCCTGGTCCCTATATTAGACAATGTAGATCACAACAATATCTGGACATAGCAGATGCTTGTTAAATTGATGAATATCTGTGTGTGTGTGTGTGTGTGTGTGTGTGTGTGTGTATGTGTACACATATGTAGTATTTCACACACAAACACATTTATATAAAATAAGACAGAAAACTTGATACAATGACACAATAAACAGATATAGTCAAATTAATAGCCATAAAAGGGAAATGTATTAGGAAAAGAAAGAGGGCCGGCTGAGTGGCGCGGTGATGAAGCGGTGGCTTGCCAGTGCCCCGATTCAGGTCGCACATATGAGAGCCAGTGACACTGCCCTCAAAAAAAAAAAGAAAAACAGATATGTGATTGTACAGCTAAATATACAGAATAGCTAAGTAAAACAGATTAAAAGAAAATTAAGATTAGAAAACAAAATTATTCAAAAATAAAGTGCTCTATATTTTACTTTGTATAATACACCGTTTAATGTGCAGTTGACTTATAGATGAATCATATTTTTATATAAAAATGTATATACAAGTTTTGGTGGTGGACATTATTATTTATATTCATGGGGTAGGGGAGAAGAGAAACAGTTTATCTGGTAAAACAAAGGTGCCCAAAACATGGATTTTCATTTAGTAAATTATTTTAACCCTCTGAATGTAGTAATAAAAATTTGATTTCAATGATTGGAAACTTATTCAAACTATCCCAAGTTTACTATAAGAAGGTATACTTCACAGATCCAAGGAAACACTGAACCAAAGAGCAAGAGAAACCAGACACTTCCAGTATCAACAGACGTGGAATATTAATTGCATCTACCACCATTCTTGCTAGTAATTAGGTACAATTCATAGGGCAGATTGTTTGTTGTTCCTCTATAAACTGGCTCAATCTCTCAATCTGATTGAAAATTGAACCTGCTTATTCAATTAAGACTAGGACAGGAAAGTTGGTCGCATGATACATAGAATTATTTCTTTCAGGGATTGCTTGTTGAGTACATTCTCTCTGGAGAAGTAAGGCATTGAAATGACATCTGTTGTAAACCTATCATATATTACAATAATACCTTCATTACATAACTGCCATTATGCAAGTTATCATATATTTCTTCACATTCTTTTCCTGTGACAAAAATTATAAAAGAAATAAGCCTCATTTAATGAATAATTAAAAAATTTGTGAATATACCAACTAATGTTTGTTTATTTCTTCCTAATTTTGTTAAATTGGTATATATATATATATATATTTAATACAATTAAAAGCATCATGCTACCTATCAAAATAGTACACAAAGAGAAGGTTTACTCCTTACATATGCCTGAAAAATAATGTGAAGTCATCTCAAAGCTATTCCTGAGAAGAGAGCCCTTACAAAGCCTCTCATAATATAAAGTGCTCTCAATAAATGCATTTATTCTGACTCAAGGAAATGGCCTCATAAGTGTAACACCCAATCAGATGAAGACATATGACATGTATATCAATCAGCTATCATTTTTTTTTAAATCAGTAAGATTTGCATGCTTTTAAGAATATAAATGGGGCCGGCCGAGTGGCACTGTGGTTAAGCGCTGGCTTGGGAAGCCAGCGGCCACGGTTGGGTCCCACATGTGAGGGCCAGTGACACAGCCCTCAAAAAAAAAAAGGAAAAAAAAAACAGAATATAAATGAATACAAGGTTGCATTACTGTTTAAGTTTTTAAAATCCAGGAGAAAAGATATTTACAGATCTTAAGTGTTCTAATTACCTGTTTATCATGGGTGGAAGTGCTGATTTCTATGAGAAGACAAAGTTACACAGGAGTCACTCCTCTGTTGAAATTATTTTTACAAACTGGCATATTAACAGAAAATAATGTCCAAAGTGTTTGTTCAGGGTCATCGGAAAAAATGTAAGTAATTCCCCTTGGCTAAGTCTCTAGATGTGAATAGTCTAACTAGATAGCATATTAAGTGACTTCCATAATTGGGTTAGCACCTTTCAATCTTTCTCAGACTTAGAAGGAAATACTATAGATATTTCAATGAAAAATAAAATAGAGCATTGATAATTTTGTATTTTTATATTTGTAATGGGTAAGGGAATCTAACCTACTTTAGTGGTAGCCAGGAATCTAATCCAAAAATTGTAATCAAGGAATTTATTTATATAAATCTTACATTTTACATTTTATATTTAGTATTAAAATATCTAAGAGGATTGTATTCATAGTGTGAGGTTTTAAGCCACTAAGTTTATGCCATTTCGTTATAACAGCAATAGAAAACTGAAAAGAAAAGGATAATACCACAAACTTAATCTAGTACAGGAGAATAAAGCAAAATTTCATTAAGAAAGTGATGGAAGGAGAGCTGTCTCTGGGTGGGGAACACAGAATGTGATATATAGATGATGTATTATATAATTGTACAGTTGAAACCTACATAACTTTACTAACCATTGTCACCACAGTAAACTTCAATTAATTAAAAAGAAAAGATGCTTCTACTAAACCTCAAAAAAAAAAAAAGGTGATATTCAATCTCCTTTTTTAAAAAGAGAGTAGAGAATAGCTCGAGCATAAGCAATCATTTCCATAGGCACAGAGGACAATGTCTGTGAAGACTAAGAGGTGAGGCTCTTTGCTAAAGTTTAATTACTGAAAGGTGAAATTACAGGGGCAATTGGTGATGTACCATTAAGTCTAGACATGATATCATGGATTTTCCTAGGGCAATGGATAATCAACAGTTGAATGGCATGAATAAAATATCATTTCTGAGAGATCATTAATATTCTTATGTGGTACAAGGATGGAATGGGGAAAAGCCACAGACAAGCGGGAAACCATTTTGGATGATACTGAAATAAGATCAAAGTGTAGAGTGCCAAGAACTAAGGGCTAGTATGATGGAAACGAAGAAAAACTGAAGGAGCTGAGGCATGGAATAACAAATAACAAAGGCATGGAATAAGAAATAACGAAATACAAAAATCTCTTGTGTTTGGATAAAGAAGTTGAGCCTAGTAGTGTCACTCCCTGAAGTTGGGAACGCATGAAGAAGTAAGTGAAAGGGAAATAATTTATATTTGTATATGTTGCATTGGAGATCTCTGTTAGATATTTAAACTGAAATTTTAGTAAATTTTCATATATGTTTTGAACACAGAAAAGATGCATGGGGCCGGCTGAGTGGCACATTGGTTAAGAGCTGGCTTGGGACACCAGTGGCCCCGGTTCAGATCCCACATATGAGGGCCAGTGACACTGCCCTCTACAGCTAAATGGTGAACAACAGCTCAACCTGGAGCTGGGCTGTGAATCCCTGGTGATGGTGTAGGCTGCAGCCCATGCTGCAGTGGGCTACCATAGGCTTTAGTGAGTGGCTGGCAGCCAGCATGAGTGGCTGGCAGCCAGCGTGAGCTGCCAATAGCCACGGTGAGCGACCATCCAGAGGCCGGCGACCGATTTGCCTCATCCAGGAAGAGTGCAATGACCAACATGGGCCAGTGAAACAATGTCCTCCACAACTAGATTGAAGAACAAAAGCACAGCAACTTGTCTGTTTCCCTTCCCTGATTCCCCAATGCTATCCTCCTCCCCCAATTTCCCAATAAAATCTTTAGGAAAAAAAAAAAAAGATGCTTGGCTGGATATTCATACTTGAAATTATTATATTTGTATGGTAATGATATGTGGATATCAAATGAAGCCAAGAGAGAATGGAGATCAAGTCTTAAGAAAAAGAGAAAAGAGGTTCTAAAATATATACAAAGAAATACTAACTTTAATATCCATACTGTGAAGAAATATCCAACTAAAATATCTAGAGAGGGAAGATAAAGTCAGGAAAGTATTATTAAGATGTACAAGAAACATAAATACACGAAAGTCCACTCAAATGAAAGAGGAGGGTCACTATGAAGATCCATGACTCCATCACAAGTCTCACTCCATGTACATCTAGATTTTGATGTTTTTAATTAGTCTGTAGTGAATTGTAAAGTCATTCATTATCGATAGGTAAATATAGATAAATAATGTTTAACAGATGCTCTGAGGCTCTTATAAAGACTTTGTTTTAGCAATTTGGAGAGGGTACCTCTCTAAATCTCTGTTGGTATTCCAACACCCAGAGAAGAAAGATTTGATTTTCATGATACTTTTAAACTTAGTTCTACTAACCAGATTTACAGAGATTCCTGTGAAATTTTTCCATATGAGACATGCATTAGAAATTAAGTTAAATGTATAGTTATGAACAAACTATATATACATGTGGCAATATGAATGAATCTCAAAAATATTATGCTATGTAATGGAGGCAGACTCAAAAGGCTTCATGATGCATGAACCCATTCGTCTGATATTAGGAAAACAGCAATACCATGTGACTAAAATCAGATTGGGAATGGGTACAGAAAGAATGGGTTGAATTCTAAGAGACAAGAAAACATTATTTAGGATGATGGAAATGTTCCATATCTTAATTTTGGAAGTAGTTACACAACTATATATAAATTCTAAATCATACGAGGACTGACAATTAAGTTCGTGAACTTGTTGCAACAATGTTGCTAACCTTTTCTGAAATCAGAGAGATTATTCATTATGAATTTGTACCAACTTGACAAACAGTTAACCAAGTTCACTATTTGAAAGTGCTGAAAAGACTGCACGAAAAAGTTAGACAACCTGAACTTTTTGTCAACAACTCATGGCTCTTGAATCACAATAATCACCAACATGGTCTTGAAGGAGTTTTTAGCCAGTAAACAAATAACTGTATTGGAACACCCTCCCTACTCACCTGATCTGACCCCCAATCACTTCTTTCTTTAACCAAAGATAAAGGTAATATTGAAAGGAAGACATTTTGATAACATTCAGGACATCAAGGATAATATGACAACAGCTCTAATGGCGATTTCAGAAAAAGAGTTCCAAAATTGCTTTGAAGAGTGAACTAGGCACTGGCTAGCATTGGTACATAAGTTTCCTAAGGGAAGTACTTGGAAAGTCACCATAGTGATATTCAGTAATGAGGTATGTAGCACTTTTTCTTGGATGAGTCCTCGGACTTAGTTGTCAGAGGTAATTGTATGCCTAATTACATCACACTTTGATGAAATCTAACTTCAAAAATCTGAATAAATTGTAATGACTAAAAAGCTTACTATGATATTATATTCGTATATGTGTCTAATACATAACTCATGTAATACATATTTATTTAATAAATACATTAATTAACATATTACCAAAAGAGATTATATATTCAATGAACTACTTGCTTTAATTATTTTTAAATATATAATGTATTAATATTTTTAAAATGAGGGATCTAATTTCAACCAGTAAAATTTGTATGACTGTTGAGTTAAATTCTAAATATGTTGGTCAAGTTCAGTTTGGCAATATGCAACATGTTAACTGATTCAGTTAACTTGCTATTTGGTAATTCAAGGCTTGTTACATTTTTTTTTTCTCCTGTAAGAGATATAGTTGATTTAGGTAGATGAGTTTTGAATGATCATAGTGAAAGATTTAAAAATAAATGCATATTCACAGTTAAATGTTTTTTCTATTTCCAATTTTGAGAGACTATTTATGCTAAAAAATTTAAAAAACATATTGTCAGATTTTACATAATACTTTTAAGCTTATTTACAACAAAGTACATCATACAATACTTTAATTGCATAAATTTTATTAAAAGATTAAGTTTACAATAACTGAACAATATAAAAACTACCATAATTACATATAAATTTCACTATTTAACTTCTATGTACTACCTGAAATTTTCTCTTCAAATTGACCAGTCATTAAAAAGGGATTCTTTTTACATATTCTTTTTTTTTTTTTTTTTTAAGATTTTATTGGGGGAATTGGCGGAGGGGAACAGCGTTGGGGAATCGGGGAAGGGGAACAGACAAGTTGCTGTCTTTTTGTTCTTCAGTTTAGTTGCAGAGGATGTTGCTTCACTGTTGGTATCGTCATTGCGCTCTTCCCAGATGAGGCAGATCAGTCGCTGGCCTCTGAATGTCGCTCACCGCGGCTATTGGCAGCTCACGCTTGGCTGCCAGCCGCTCACGCTGGCTGCGGGCCACTCACTGTAGCCTATGGCAGCCCACTGCAGCAGGGGCTGCAGCCCACACCATCACCGGGGCTCGCACAGCCCAGCTCCAGGTGGAGCCGTTGCTAGCTGTAGAGGGCAGTGTCACTGGCCCTCATGTGGGATCCGAACCGGGGCCGCTGGCATCCCAAAACCAGTGCTCAACCAATGCGCCACTCAGCCGGCCCTCTTTTTACATATTCTTATAGTAGTTATATACATCGTTACACACATATGTGCACACACATGTAAATCAATCACAATCACATTTTTCTCACTTAATGTATAGGGTATTGTCATAGCTATTTGTTATGTATGTAATTAGTTCTGATTGTTCATGATTGATTATAGTCAATAGTACCTCAGAAACAAGTTGCTGACAAATTGGATATAAATATCTGTGTGGATTTGGAAATCATGATCATTTCAGAAAATAATCTATTAAAGGCATTATATTCCAATATAGTTTGTTTCAAGTCAACCGTTTACAAACATGGGAGTGAGGATCAAGATACATATTTTACAGAATATTTGACTGGTATTTTCTTATCTAATAATTTGTCTCTATACTTAAATTGTTGTTGTCAATGCACATAATTTTTAACACTCTTAATTCATGGTCATGTCTTTCTATTTTATGTATCTATTGAAGATATCAATAATTGTAGGTAGCTGCCTTTAACATAATTAGGTTAGCTGAACTAGTACTCTTCTAGTCTCCAATAGATTTGAGCTCACACTTATTTTAGCACTTACCTAATTATACAGTAGTTACAATTTTGTCCCTACACCCCCACCCATTGAATTGTATGTGAGTTTTTTGAGCATAAGAGACATCATAAACATGTACAAATATTGTTATACTCTCATCTATTTGCTGTAAATAAGACATTGTGGTTTTCAAAGCCACATTTAAAGGGTTTTTTGAAAAAAGACCTATTTTCATATTTTGAAAATGACATTAAAAAAACTAAGTTGAAATGATAAATTTAAAAAAAGTATTCTGTACTATTCTGGCACACTAATTGATTATTACTACATATATGATAAATTAATAAAGGATTGCCTTAGTAGTTCATAAAATTTCATTTTAAGACATGAAAATGGGGAGTTTAATTTATGCTTTTTTATAAGGCTTCTTGAATACATATTTCATATATTTATATACACACACAAGAACTCAGTGTTTGCTTTAAACTTCAAACAAGCTATGCTTTGAGAATTATTTGAAGAAGATTTGTTTATGAACTGCAATTAATTTTGAGAGATACTTGCTGAGAGCTTTCCTTTATGACTATTTAGTGTAAAATAACAGATTGTAACATGTCTAGCATATGTATTATTTCATTTAAAATCTAATCATCAAATGATTACAATTTATGTTATGCAGTATACAAGGTCCAAAAATTAAGTTTATGAACTCATCCTAGAAAAAGTGCTGCATACCTCATTGCTGAATATCACTACGGTCACCTTCAAAGGACTCCCCTTGGGAAGCCATGCACCAATGTCAGTTGCTAGTCTACCCTTCAAAGCAATTTTGGAACTGTTTCTCTGGAATGGCCATCAGAGATGTCATCATATCACCCTTTATGTCCTGAATGTCATCAAAATATCTTCCTTTCAATATTTCCTTTATCTTTGGGTAAAGAAAGAAGTGATTGGGGGCCAGATAAGGTGAGTAGGGAGGGTGTTCCAATAGTTATTTGTTTACTGGATAAAAACTCCCTCACAGACAGTGCCATGTGAGCTGGTACATTGTTTTACAAGAACCATGAATTGTTGGTAAACAGTTCAGGTCATCTCACTTTTCCTCGCAGCCTTTTCAGCACTTCCAAATAATACACTTGGTTCATAAACACTTATTGTTTGTCCAGTTGGTACAAATTCATAATGAATAATCCCCCTGATTCAAAAAAGTTTAGCAATATCATTGCAACAAGTTAGCAAACTTATTTGTCATACCTCATATGTAACATACTTGTGCTTGAAAATTGATTATACATATATTTACATAAATATGTTTATTATTTCAAAAATTCCAAGTTTATAGTCTAAATATCAATTTATTATAAAATAATTTTATTATATAATACCTAATCTCAACCATTCTACTTCTCTTCTTCCCTTACTCCTTTTCACATATACTTCATTCATTTATTCATGCATATATCAAATGTGTTTTTAGTCACTGCTCTGTAGTAGACATTGAACATACAGCAGTTACAACATAAACATAGTCCTTGCCTGTATTTCCTTATGTTCAGTACTGTTTAGTTAGATATTCATGACAATATTGCATCATGGCAATGATTCCCAATTTATTTTTGGAGGATGGCAAGGAGAATATTAATATCTTGGGGTTAGATCAAGTTTGAAAAATCAAGTTAGGCAATAAATGGTATGAGTATAGAGGTGAGGGCTAAATGTAGATGTGAGGAGGAATGCTAAATTTAATAAATATATCACTTATTAGCACTCATTTTCTATATTAAATTGTCCAAGCCAGATATCTGAGGACTACACTTATACTTGGTTTTTCCTTTACAATCTACTTGCAATTAAAAACATGTCCTGTCAATTCTATCACTATAACAAAATATCTATGAAGGGTTCTCTTCTCTACCTGTGTATTAGTTAGTTTTCAGCAGTAAAAATAATAAAAACAAGAACAAAAACACAGTGTTTTAAAACAAAAAATATTTATTTTTTGGCCAGAGATCTGTAGAATATTTACTGTTTGGCTGACATCTATTGGACTTCATTCCAGGCTGCAAGTTTGATACAGATTTGTTTCACATAATTCTTCAGTCTAGGTTGTGAAATTTCCTAACACATATTATTCTTATGGTGAATAGTAGAAATATATGAAGGCAAATGGCAACCTGAGATTTATCATAAATTATTGGCCATGAACTAGCATACTGTTGCTTTGACAACATTTCATTGACCAAAACAAGTCATATGGGGAAACTCAATTCAATGGACTGTGGTAGCATATTTCACTGGTTCTGTTGGGAGGTTCTTCAACATCACATAGCCAGGACATGGATGTATTATTCCAGGAACATAATCAGTCTAACTGGAAAGGCTCCAATGTTTCCTCGACTGAATTATCCCAGTAGTTTCTTAACAAATGAACTATTTCCTGTTGTTCCTACCCGTTACCAAGAGATAACATTTTAAAAGAGAAAACTGACTAAATTAATACTCTACTTAGACATGGAAACAACCCAAGTGTCCTTCGATAAATAAATGGATAAAGAAGTTGTGATATATATACACAATGGAACATTATTCTGCCATCAGAAAAGATGAAATAGTGCCATTTGTGACAACATGGTTGGATCTTGAGATTATAATGCTAAGCAAAAGAAGTCAGACAGAAAAAGTCGAGAGCTATATGATTTCACTGATATGTGGTATATAAAACTGAAAACAACAAAGGAACGAGATAAACAAATGAAGAAACAAAAACTCATACACATAGACAATGGTTTAGTGCTAACCAGAGGATAGAGAAGGAAGGTGGTAGTAGATGAGGGTAAAAAGGGTCAAATATATGGTGACGGAAAGAGAACTGACTTTGGGGGGTAAACACACAATGTGATGATATATAGATGATGTATTACAGAATTGTACACCTGAAGCCTATGTCACTTTACTAACAATTGTCACCCCAATAAATTTTAATTTAAAAAAAGAAATCATTCAGTGAAAATGCCATAATATTGATGTTGTACTGTGTAATATTACCTACAATGTCTTTTAATACCTGATCCTGTTTGCTTCTGTACTTTGTCCTCCAGACCCAACAACTTGCCATTTTCACAATGTTCACACTTCCCTTCATAATCTCCTACCACTTATACTTCATTTTAAAAATATTTGCATTATTTCTTTCAACATGAAAGTTATGCTTTGACAATCTAGGAAAACTTTATATTCCCTTTTCTAATCTGAATTATAAATTTCTTTGACATTCATATATTATATCATATATTTTTATGCCTTTTTCATAAAACTCATCACACAACGTTAGAGATTTTTCTCTCTGACTTCATCGCTAGACTATAATAGACTATATATTATTGAAGGTAAATTCTATGTTTTTCAAATTTTCAGAAACTGACATATGAACTTAATAGAAAAATAATTCATTGAGCATCTATGAAATATATGTACAAGTAACCATGCTAAGAGGTATCCTGGTTATGAAGTCCCATAACATATGGATCCTATCCTTAAGAAGCTTATAATCTTATAGAGATGATAAGATTAAGAAATACATTGTGATGTGATAAAATTTATATTAATGGATAAAATTTACTATGTGTGTGCATGTGTATATTCATACAAGACTACTGTTAGATGGGATATTGCTTGGATATTTGTTCGATATTTTGTATTAGAATGCTAGGCCACTAGATTTATTTTTAACAGATTAGTAAAATGATCAAAATTATATTTTAGAAAAAAATCAACAAGTGACAATATACAGAATAAACTGAAAAATATATTCAGGATGTAGCTGAAACTATGAATGAATAATTCAAATATTCCAATCACAGCCTTAAACTCCTCAATGGATGCTGATGTTGAAGGATATATCATTATTATTTGACAAATGATCAAGGTCAGTATCAACAATCATAAATCATGTTGGTAAAAAAATACCATCGATATGATGTGGTGAAATTGGCACTTTCCCTGTGTGATCTTCCTCCCCAAAACACATAACCTTAGAGTAATCATGAGGAAAATATGAGACAAATTCTAATAGAAGCATCATACAGCATATCTGACACCGTCATCAAAAACAAGGAATATCTTAGATACTGTCACAACCAAGAGGACACTAATGAGATGAGAAAATTAATGTAATATAGTATCCTGGATGAGTTCTTGAACAGAAAAAGGCCATTAGGTAAAAATGAAGAAAATCAAATGAATTATGGACTTCTGTTAATAATAATGATTTATCAATATTGATCCATCAATAATGAAAAATGTAACATACTAATGTAAGATGTTAAAGATAGCAGAAACTGTGTATAGAGGATATATGGGAAATCTCTGTAGTACCTTGTTGATTTTTTACAAATCTAAAGTTGTTATAAAATAAGTTCTATTAATTTTAAAATTAACAAAATTAGAGACTGAATACTTAAATTATGAAATGTTGCCTCCATAACATTTGTACTAGTAATAATAAAAATATGTAGAGAAAATAAATTTTATTAAAATCTATTCACTATAAAATTATTAACATGTTAGAGTTCTTATAGGAATCTGAAAACATTTCCTTTTATTCAATTTGGTTTACTTTTAGATATTTTGCAAGTAATTAAATAGTATATATATGTATATATCATCTTTGTTATCATATGCTATACTCTCTAAGGAAATTTAAAAAACTAATAAATTTTAGGACCAGGTAATTAAATTTTATTATTTAACTTATCACAAGCCTATCTGATCAAAAATAAACAAAATTTGTTAGATGTTTGACTACTCTGGATTAATGACTTTGAATATTTTAAATTCTTCAATACAAAAATTATCAATTTTAGATTGAAGGTAGTGAAATTCTTACTGCATGATGAAGTTCAATATATTATTTTCACCCTTGGATCACCTCAAAAACACATTCACTCAAACATCTTTGGTTTTGATCCTGTACACCTCCAGAGAGTTTCTGATTAATTTATATATGTGTTTAGGTAATTCTAATTATTTCCCTTGGCATGTATAATTAGTTTCTCCACAATAAACCACATCTGATCTTTAGTTGTTCCATCAAAAATTTAGATTGTATCCTTCTGAAATTTTTCACCAACAATATCTGAATTAATATGGGTTCCCCTCCCCCTTTTCAATTAACATTATCAGGTACTTAATAATTTTTTTCCATATTAAATAGGCCAATGAATTACATGCTCTCTAAAATCAATTTCATAGGCATATATAAAACACCTTATTTTCAAAGAAGGAATATGATTTCTATCCAAGTCATTTTTTCATTGTTTTCTCCTTGATTTCCTTAGGTCAATAATTTTAGTTTTACCTATACATGAATGAAAGTGTTACAAATAAGAGCTGATTACAGTTTTTAAATTTCTTAGAAGTTGTTTTAAGCATTCTTTTTCTTTTCTTTCTTTCTTTTTTTTTTTTTTTTTGAGGGCATTGCCACTGGCCCTCATATGTGGGACCGAACCGGGGCCGCTGGCTTCCCAGGCCAGCGCTTAACCACCGCGCCACTCGGCCGGCCCTTTTTTTTTTATTTTTTTTAAGACAACTACAAATAGCTTAAAGTGTGTGTTCTAGAAAACTTACTAAAGAAACAACCACTAAATTTGGGCAAATGTTCCATAGCTCTCCAATCTAACCTTGTGATGGTGACAAATATCTACAGTTCCCCTTTAACAGTATTACATCAACCTGCAGTTAACTTTTCAGACAAGAGATTTTATTTTACGTTTGTTTTGGTTCTGAAGTGCTGCAGTTGAAGTACTTAATGATCAAAGGAAAAGTTTTTTTTTTTAAGATAATGTAGGAGGAAAGGACTGACAGAAGTTGCTCATTAAAAATATAACATTTTACCTCAAGTCTTGGTAAAGTTTTACTTCTCAAAAAATTTCACAGGCTCTTGGTCATTCTTTACAATACTTTCTTGTTAATATATTGTTTAATTTATTGGTTATAAGGTCTTCAAATATCAAGAACATTCATCTGTCTCCCAGTGTTGGTTGTCATATTTTATTACCTAATTTTCTTTCTCAACAATAACATTCTGACTTGATTTTGTGTAATTTCCTGACCTAGCTGTAAAGTACTTCTCATAATATGTTTAACCAAATTTTCTGGCCTTGATCTCTGTCCATAAAAACTTGATTATAAAATTCCCCCTGAAGGTAATTTTGAAAAGGAAAAAAAGTTATGTTAAAACAACTTTGGAAGATATTCTGACAGTTTGTCACAAAACTAAAATAATCCAGTAATTGTTTTCCTTGGTATTTATCCAAATGTGTTGAAAGTTCACATCCACACATAACCTGCACATGAATGTTTATAGTAGCTCTGTTCAAGATTACCAAAACTTGGAAGCATCTATTTCTCCATACATTGCCAAATTATTCAGTACAGAAAAGAACTGAGCTATAAAGCCACAAAAAGACATGGACAATTGAATAACAGCTTACAAGACAGATGTATTACAGTTTTATTATTATTATTATTATTATTATTATTATTATTATTGCAAATTAAAGGAAAACGATCATAATAATTTATTTGATTTGACTATATAAGTATAAGACCTGTGTTAAATTACTACTTATGGGGCTAGCCCAGTGGCTCAATTGGTTAAGAGCTTGCTCAAGAGTGCGAGCTCTGAGCAACAGGGTGACCAGTTCAATTCCCACATGGGCTACTGAGCTGCACCCAAGCTGAGCTGCTGCTGAGCTGCCAACAGGTGGCAGGATAGCTCAGCTGGTGAGATCACATGCTGCCAACAACAAGGTTGCCTGTTCGAGATGGTGGGCTATGCCCGCCTGCAAATAAAGACTGAACTCAGCACCTTGAGTTGAGCTGCCACCCACGATGCTCAGTGGATAGAGCGTGTGCTCTTAACAATGAGGCTGCTGGTTTGATTCCTGCATTGGATGGTGGCTGTGCCCAACCACAACTAATTAACACAGCACCTTGAGCTGAGCGGTGCGACTAGACTTGGAACTGGGCTTGATGTGGCCTCTACAACTAAGATTGAAGGACAACTTGGCTGTTCCCCTTCCCCAATTCCCCAATAAAACCTTAAAAAAATTAATTACTACTTATATCAAGTGAAAACATTGAGTAAAAAGATGCTGTTTGAGCCATATGAACATCACACATAGAAAATTTTAGTGCAAAAATTTTACTATGGTAAAAAAAGTATTGGTAAAGACATAGTGGTCAATTCATCAAGTGACATAATCTTCCACGTATTGACACTATACATTATATCTTCATAAGTATAAAGGAATAAAAATATGACAGAAAGAAAAGAAGAAAACCTGCAAACACAGAAAATTTAACATACTTCTCAATAAGTAGAAAAAGCCAAATTAATAATGATAAAGAGTTATGAACAAAATGAATACCTTGATCTACATAGATACATTTTTGGAACACTGAACCAACATAACATAATATAAGTCATTTCATACAAAAGTGGACCATTTAAAAAAATTGACTATGCTTGGCCTTAGAGAAATTATCAAAATATTTCAAAGGATTGACATAATATGAGATGTGTTCTCTGAATGCAGTGGAATTAAGACAACTAAAAGACCTCCAACTGGATGGAAATAATGCAGTATCTATCTAGATTATTTATGGTTTAAAGTAAAAAAATCACAATAAATAATATCAGATAAAAAGAAAATATTTCAAAATAAATATCAATGACAGTGTATATCAATACATGTTTGATACAGTTAAAACAATGAATAAAATGAAATGTATAAGTGTAATTATATGTACATATAAAAATAAAATATGTATTTTATATATTTATGTAGCATAGAAATACATATGAGCATATATTTTATATTACATATTATAATTTTATTCATCTAAAAATAAAATATTACTACAGCAGTGGAAGGAAATTATAAGTATGTATGTATATATAAAATAAATATGTATATATTTTATATAATATATACATGAATAAAATGAATTTGTATATATTTATATGCTGTAATCATATATAATATTTTACATACATTATATATTTACAAAATATATGTGTATATATGAAAATAGAAAAACAAGGAAGTTTTAAATAATTAATCTAAGCCATTGTCTCCATAGCTCATAGAAGTTTAGTAAATCAAAGAAAGTGGAGAAAGGAAACAATGCTTTTTCAGTAAAATGGAAAATAAGTGTTCAATAAAGAAAATCAATTAAGCCAAAAGCTTGATCCATTTATCAAACTTATAATACTCTAGAATATATAAAGAAAAAAAAGAAGAACTCAGCAATTGTCAGTATTAACAATAAAAACGTGGAGTGGGGATAGGGCGATGATCACTATAGACTTTTGAGTCATTTTGAAAATTAATTACAAGACACAAAAAATTTTATTGTAATAAAGTTGATGGCAAACAAACTGAAGAAATACCACAACAAATAAAATTAAACAAAACCCACTTGGCCAAACAGATGGAAGAAAAAAATAGGAAACTGACCATTCTTTAAAAATACTGAATCTGTTACAAAACACCTTCCCACAAAAAAAAGATAGTGGTCAAGAAACTTTCCAAAAATTCAAGAGGAAATTCTACTGAATGTATAAAAAAGAATCAAGACCATTCCATCTCAATATTTTCCAGTGAATAGAAATTAACAGTTATTTGTTCTCTATTGGTCTGGTTGTCATTTGCCATACCATTGCTTACATTTCTCTTAGTATTGAAAGGAAATATTTCTTCCTTTCTGGTTTTCTGGATGACTAAAGAGAAAAAAAGAAAAATAAAAAAGTCTGTATTAAATGTTAATTTTGCCTTTAGTCACTAATGTCTGTTTTCACACCTTGCTGTTAATGCAAATAAATTTTAATCTAAAGGCAATTTCCTTAGGAAATTTCAAATCAGTGAGGGACAAGTGGTATCAGTGGCACAAAAATACTAGTTTTTTTAGACATCTCTATATTAAAGAGGGAGGCACAAAACAGCTACAATTTGTCCCTCCACTTTTGACACATAAATTTGTATCAGCTTCTCTTATATATTTGCCATAATAAATTCTACCATTTTCCACATGTTTCAAAATTCCGTGCATGGCAATATGTGGTTGGTGTGTGTGTGTGTGTGTGTGTGTGTGTGTGTGTGTGTGTGTGTGTGTGTAAAGTTTGGCAGGTTTTAAAACGTTAATTCACTTTTAAGGACCTGCATGATGAAGATATGAAGATGACATCATGATGATAAATACAATAGTATAGCCAGTTAAATTGCATGAATTATCATAGATAGGCCATTGTCCTTAGTCCAAATACAGATTCTTTTATAAAAAAGGAAAAAAAAAAAAGAGAGAGAGAGAGAAATAAAAACCCCCCAGCAGCTTACAGATGCCTGTGAATACATTTGAATGCATTTGTGAAGGCAGGTTTTGCTCTATGCACAAACAGTTCTATGGAACAGCTATGCTACACAATTTCAATCTCCAGGCCTATCAGGGAATTCCTGATTGCTTTATATTGGATCTCTTACAAATAGCACTCAAAACTTGAAGATCTTGCTCTTAGATATTGCCTCTCTTAATGATTCTCAGTTCTCCTTAGTGCCACCTAAATTATTTAGATATTGGTTTATCAAGTCTTTTCTCTATTGCCTCTTTTTGAAACTCCCTACTGCGCTTGAATGCGCACAGAGGGGTGCTCAGAAAAAATAAAAAAAGGGATTTAAGAGCAATAAGAGAGCTGTCTGTCTCCACTCCAATAAGAACGTTTAAGACACACATGAGGTTATTTTCCCCTATTGGCTTTCACTTTCATTACAACATCTTTACTCAAATTGGTGAAGTAGACAAACAGCCATTCCAGTGTGATCTTTGTACTACTGAGCAACAGGGGATGGTGATGTCATGATACAGCTAAATGATTTTCTTTCTCCCAAGTTAGCAGCCTACACATAAACAGTGTATTGTAGTCTGCTGTGTAGTTATAAGGCATTCAGGAAAACAAAAAAGAGAAAGATATACTGTATTAATATGCTCTATGCTCTGTATAATACAGTCTGAGGATAAGATTTACATATGTCTCTAAATAACTCTAGTTAGCTAACCCATGTTTCTGTATTTCTACCTTAATCTAAATTGTTAGTTTCCCTAGAACAGTGAATAGTATTAATAAAGACTAACACACTAATCTTCAAAATATTCTTAAATTAAAAAAGTGAAAGTATTTATTATTTGAAAGACTTAATGAATGTTTGACAATTTTGCAATGAAAATTTGATGGCGTTATTAAAGATACTATCATCCTTTCTTTCACTTAAGAAAAAAGATTCTGGTCCTGTTCATTACCTATTCTGTTCCTCTTTGTAGATTGTACGTAATTGACAGATATCTAAATTCTGTCCACTTTGTTAGTGATATTCCCCCAGCCCTCACTTGTGGAAAAAACAGTTTTGTCTCCATTTGCTATTTATCTCAACATCCCTTTATATCATATGTCTGTGCTCTTTTGACTCCTCTTTTGAATTGGCTATCACATCTGCCTGGTGCTTCATATTATACAAATAAGGTGATTTTTTTAAACATATAGTCATTTGTATATCTGTACAAGAGTCATAATTCTATCTCCTTCTGAAAATTTGAAAAAAAGAAAAAGAAAAACAGACAAACTCTATCCAGACAAGGCTTAAATGTTTAGTAGTCATTATATATTTTTTAAAGTTTTGAGCAATTTTTATATGTTATATGAAAACAAAATTGAAGAAACTGATCTATTTTGATTCTTCCCTTAACGATGAGATGGCATTTGTTACCAATTGGACAACATAGCCTAAATGTTCCTCTCAATTTAATAAAACTTTAGACTGGCACTACTTGCATCTAGGACCTTGATCACCTTCCTTTTCTTAGAACATTTATTTTAAAACATACAAAACAAACAAACAAATGAAACTCTTGTAATTATAAATCTTTCCTTTTCCTCTTTGAGATGTAAATCTTTGTAAAAGACATTTTACAACACAGGATGTCTTTCCTAAGGACCTGGGAACCATCTATTCGAAATATAATCATCAAGGACCATAGCACCCCTATATCCCAGTCTCTGGAATGTCAGGAGCATAACTTTGTTGGGTGCCTTGTTCCAACTTATGAAACTACCACATGTCATGTAGAGAGGAAAGTTTTTTGTTTGTTTATTTGTTTTTTTTTTGTTTTTTTTAAATAAAGGCAAGCCTTGCACTATTAAAAACTGTCCAACTTTTGTTTCCATGGAGTTGAAGTCAGACCGCATCCTGGCCTCTCTTCCCTATTGCAAAAAACGTGAATAAAGTCTTCATTGCCTGCTTAACTTTTTTTGGTGCAGTTTTTGCTGTATATAATAAATAAGTTTATATACATGTTTAACATAGAAAGCCACTTGGAATAAATAAAGGTTCTTTTTATGTGAGACAAAAGATTTGGAACTTATCTCCATATTGATTTGGTGTTAAGTAAACAATAAAAAAATATTGGTGCAGACAGTATGGAAGTTCCTCAAAAAATTAAGACTAGAATTACCATATGACCCTGAAATCCCTCTCCTGGGTATCTTCCCCCAAAAATCTGAAAACATTTATCCGTAAAGATATATGTGCTCCAATGTTCACTGCTGCTTTATTTATGGTGGCCTAGACATGGAAACAACCACTGTCCTTCAACAGATGATTGGATAAAGCGGATGTGGTATATATACACAATGGAATACTAGTCTGCATTAAGAATAGATGAAACACTGCTATTTGCAACAACATGGATGGTCTTGAAATTATTATGCTAAGCAAAAAAGTCAGAAAAAGTTGAAAACCATATGATTTAACTGATATGTGGTATATAAAACTGAAATCAACAAAGGAACAAGACAAATAAATGAAGAAACAAAAACTCATAGACACAGACAATAGCTTAGTGGTTACCAGAGGGCAAAGGGGGAGGCGGTGGTAGATGATGGTAAAAGGGATCAAATACATGATGATGGGTGAAGAGCTAACTCTGGGTGGTACACACACAAAATTATATATATATAATTATATATATAATGTATTACATATATATGATGTATTACATATATGATGTATTACATATATATATATATGATGTATTACAGAATTGTACACTGGAAAGCTACATAACTTTACTAAAAATTGTCAACCCAATAAACTTTAATTGGAAAAAAAAAACACATAATAAAAGAAAATAAAACTGAAGGAGAGACAAAGAGCTTCCCATAAAAAGTTAAAGGAGTTTATCCACACCAAACCAGTATTTCAAAAAATGTTAAAGGGAATTCTTTAAGACGAAAAAGGAGAAGGGAAAAGAACTTAATGGTGAAAAATAAAAAGGCAATAACTATGTATCTATCAATAATCACTTTAAATCTAAGTGAATTAAATGTCCCAATCAAAAAACATAGTATAGCTGAATAGATAAGGAAACAAGAACCATACATATGCTGTCTACAAGAGACCTACTTCAGATCAAAAGACATACATGTACTGAAAGTAAAGGGATGGTTAAACATATTTCATGTGAATGAAAAAGAAAGAAAAAAAAGCTGGGGTATTAATACTTAAGTTAAACAAAATAGACTTTGAAGAAACATCTATACTAAGAGACAAAGAGGGACATTACATAATGATAAAGGGATCAATCCAACAAGAGTATATTGTAAGCAATTATGTACCTAACATAGAGCACCTAACTATATAAAGCAAATATTGGCTGACATAAAGGGAGAGATCAACAGTAATACAGGGGACTTTAACACCGCATTGACACCAATGGACAGATTTATCAAACGGAAAGCCAACAAGGAAACAGTGACCTTAATTGACACATTAAACCAGATGGACTTAATAAATATCTTTAGAGCATTTCACTCAAAATAGCAGAATGTACATTCTTTCAAGTGCACATGGAACATTTTTCAAGATATACCACATGTTAGTGTCATTATACTGCCTGCCTGTCTGCCCCTCATGCACCTTTCCATAAAGACAGACCTTAATTCCAATATTATGCTTACTGTATGTGTCCCCACTTGGCACCAAAAGATGGCCAGTAAGCCAATGACAGGTAAGATCCCTCAAGAGAAGGGCAACCTAAGCCAGGCCCAGCCATGGGAAGCCATGAGAGGAATCACGTTGAAGAAGGGGTGTAAACTCCTTGCTTCAGGTTCTGGCAGCCTACATGTGAAATGACCAATTGATGTGATAATATCTGTCCTCCATGCATTCTTATCAATAAGCTTTGACAGAGGAAGTTCTGACTCTTAGGAGGTGCATGATAATATCTTCAGGTGATGACAGTTTGCAAGTATGGGAAATAAGGCCCGGAGAATAATTCTTGGGTGTGAAACTCACAGACCAAGGAAGATACATTGATCTTTCCTTATGTGTAAGATAATAAAAGGAACAGCCAGGCCCGATTTGGGGCTCTCGGTCCACAAGGTTGAAGTCCTCTGACCCCAAACTGCATCATAGCAAGCATCTTCCCTGAGCACAATGGTATGAAACTAGATATCAATTACAAGAAAGAAAGAAAAAAAAACAAAACACAAAAACTTAAAGACACAAACAAATGGAAGCTAAATAGCATGCTACTAAACAGTGAATGGGTAAACAATGAGATCAAGGAAGAAATCAAAAGACACGGTGAGACAAATGAAAGCACCATGACCCAAAATCTATGGGACAGAGGGGAAGCAATCCTAAGAGGGAAATATAGCAATGCAGACTTACCTCTAGAAATAAGAAAAATCTCAAATAAACAATCCAACTTAACACTTAAAGGAACTGGAAAAAGAACAGGAAATAAAGCCCAAAGTGCATAGAAGCAAGGAAATAACAAAGATCAGAGTGGAAATAAATGAAGTAAAAATTTTTAAAAATCCAAAAAAAAATCAGTGAAACCAAGAGATGGTTCTTTGAAAAGATAATCAAAATTGATAAACCTTTAACCAGGCTTATGAAGAAAAAAAGAGAGGACCCAAATAAATACAATCAGAAATGAAAGAGGAAAAGTGACAATGGATACCACAGAAATACAAAGAATTATAAGAAAATATTATGAACAATTATATATGTGAACAAATTGGACAGTTTGGAAGAAATGGATAAATTCATAGAAACATACAATTCTTCAACACTGAATCAAGAAGACACATAAAATCTGAAGCGATTGATTACTACTAACAAAATCGAATCAGTAATCAAAAAACCTCCCAACAAACAGAAGTTCACAACCAGATTGCTTCACAGGTGAGTTTCACCAAATATTCAAAGAAGAATTAATACGGATCCTTCACAAATTACTCCAAAAATTTCAAGAAATTGGAAAGCTCACAAGCTCATTTTATGAGGCCACATTACCCTGATTCCAAAACCAGACAGACATTACAAAAAAAAAAAAAAAAAATAGACTAATATTCCTGATGAATATATATGCAAAAATCATCAATGAATTATTAGCAAACCAAACTCAGCAATACATTAAAAAGATCATACACCATCATCAAGAGGGATTTATTCCTGGGATGCAAGTTTGGTTCAATACCACAAATCAATGCACATAATATTTCACATAAACAGAATGAAAGATAAAAGTCATATGAATATATTAATAGATGCAGAAAAAGTGTTTGACAATATAATAACTCTCAGCAAAGTAGGAAAAGAAACATACCACAACTTAATAAAGACCATACATAACAAACTTGCAGCTAACATCACACTCGACTATGAAAAGCCAAAAGCATTCTCTTTAAGATCAGGAACAACACAAGGATGCCCACTCTTACCACTTTTATTCAGCATAGTACTGGAAGTCCTAGCCACAGCAACTGGACAAGACAAAGAAATAAAAGCCACCCAAATTGGAAAGTAGTAAGTGAAACTGTCATTATATGACAACGATATGATACTATAAATAGAAAACACCAAAGATTCCACCAAACGACTATTAGAACTCATAAATAAATTCTGTTAAGTAGCAGGATACAAAATTGATATTCAGAAATCAGTTGCAGTTTTATATACCAATAGTGAACTGTCAGAAAGAGAAATTAAGGAAACAATACCATTTACAATTGCATCAAGAAAACCCACAGGAATAAAATTAACCAAGCAGGTTAAAGACATGAACTCTGAAAACTATAAGACATTGAAGAAAGAAATTGAAGAAGATACAAATAAATGGAAGCATATACTGTGCTCATAAATTGGAACAATTAACATCATTAAAAACATCCATTCTATTCAAAGCAATCTATAAATGCAACATAATCCCTATCAAAATACAATAGCATTTTTCACAGAATTAGAATAAATAATCCTAAAATTTATATGATGTCACATTATACCCTGCCTGTCTACCTCCATGCACCTCTCCATAAAGACAGATCATAACTTCAATATTATGCTTACTGTATATATCCCTGTTTGGCACCGGTTAGTCTCTGGCCGGTTAGTCAGAGACGGGTAAGTTCCCATGAGAGGGACAACGCAAGCCAGAAACGGTCGCGTGGGTGCCTGTGTGTGCCCGTGGGTGCCAGTGGGTACCCATGGGTGCAAGTCAGTGCCATAGGAAAAATCAGGGAGAGGAGAAAAGGGGTGTAAACCCCTTGCTTCAGGTTCTGGCAGCCTGCCTGTGTAATGACCTATTGATATGATAATGCCTATCCTCCCTGCATTCTTATCAGTAAGCCTTGGTAGAGGAAGCTTCTGTCTCTTAGAGGTGCATGACAATAACCTCATGGGGCCACTGGTAATGGCAGTTTTCAGGCTTGGGAAATTAGGTCTGGAGGTTAATTCTTGGGTGTGAGACTCACAGACCACGAAAGCTACATTGACCTTTGCTTATGTGTAAGATAATAAAAGAAACAGTCAGGCCCGATTCGGGGCTCCATTCCACGAGGCTGAAGTCCCCTGGCCCCGAACTGTTTTCCCTCCTATTTTGTGTCTCTCTCTCTCTCTTTTCCTTAACCTTTCGCCGTCCCTTCTCCACTCCCACCTGCTTTGTCATTCAGGAACACGACAATGTGAAATCAAAAAAGACCCTCGATAGCCACAGAAATTCTTGAGAAAGAAGAACAAAGTTGCGGGTATCATGCTATCTGATGTCAAATTGTACTACAAGGCTGTAATGATCAAATCAGCATGGTGCTGGAATAAAAGCAGACATATAACCGGCAGAGTGGCGCGGTGGTTAAGCGCTGGCTTGGGAAGCCAGCGGCCCCTGTTCGGGTCCCACATATGAGGGTCAGTGACGCTGCCCTCAAAAAAAAAAAAAAAAGCAGACATATAGGTCAATGAAATAGAGTAGAGAGCCCACATATAAATTCATACCTATATGGTCATTTAAATTATGACAAAGTAGGCAAGGACATATAGTTGGGTAAAGACAGTCTATTCATTAAATGGTTGTAGGGACCTGACCCAGAAAAAAATAAGATAGCAGGCAGTCAAGGTGCACTGGCTCCATGAACATGCTGCTTATTTGACAGCCAGTTCTGTAGGCCAGCCAGCAGTCAAGGTCTCCTAGCTTCAAAGGATGCTGTGTGCATGAGAGCAGGCCTGCAGAGCTTACCAGATGATTTGTCCCTTGGAATGCTCTTCATTTTGCTTTACCTATATAACTTTGATTTTTTACATCTGGGGGTGGATCACTACCCCTCTGGCCAGCCACCACCAGAGACTCCCCCCAGTCAGTAAGTCTCACCAAACCTATTGTCTCGCACTCAGCCACTTGATGTGTTCTTTGGGCTTGCAGCTTCTCAGCCACATATCTTGGAAAAACTTAGACTCAGTCTAAACAATGGTATTGAGAAAACTGGACAACTACATGCAAAAAAATGAAACTGGACCAGCTTCTTTCACCATAAACAAGAGTAAATTTAAAATGGGTTAAAAGACTTAAATAAATGTGAGACCTGAAATCGTAAAACTCGTAGAAGAAAATATAGGCAGTAAACTTCTTGACATAGCTCTTAGTGATATTTTTTTCTAAAATATCTCCTCAGGCAAGGGAAATGAAATTAATTAATTAATTAATTAATAATTAAAAAATGGACTACATCAAACTAAAAAATCTTTTCATAGTAAAGGGAAGCATCAACAAAACAAAAAGACAGCTTACTGAATGGGAAAATGTATTTGCCAATGATACATCTGATAAGAGTTTAATATACAATATTTATAAAGCTCACATACAACTCACACCAAAAAAACAATCATCCAATTTAAAAATGGACAGATGAACTAAATAAACATTTCTCCAAAGAAGACATACAATGGCCAAAATACATATGAAAAGATGTTCAATGTCACTAACCATCAGAGAAATGCAAATTGAAACCACAATTAGATATCACTTCACACCTGTCAGGATGGCTTTCATTAATAAATTAACAAACAAGTGTTGGCAAGTATGTAGAGTAAAAAATTATTTGTACACTGTTGGTAGAATTATAAATTGCTGCATCCACTATTGAAAACAGTTTAGAAATTCCTCAAAAAATTAAAAATAGAACTAACTAACTTATTACCCAGCAATTCCACTTCCGGGTATTTTTACCTCACAAAGTAGATTTTAAATGAAAGGCTATAACAAGGGCCGACAAAGGACCTAGTAATCTCACTTCTGGTTATTTATCTGAGAAAACCCAAGACACTATTTTGAAGGGTTATATGCATTCATATGTTCACTGCAGCATTATTGACAATAGCTAAGATATGCAGGCAACCAGGGTGTCCATCATTGGATAAATAAATAAATAAATAAGAGGTGGTACATATATATACAATGGGATATTACTCAGCCATAAAAAAGAATAAAATCTTGCCAGCTGTGACATCATGGATAGACCCAGAGTAGAGTAAGTTAGACAGAGAAAGACAAATTCTATATGATTTCACCTATATGTGGAATCTATAGAACAAAATAAATGAACAATGTGGCCTCACAGCAGCCTCACTGTCTGCCTCCCTGCATTCGCCCATAACAGCAGGGCCTCACGGGGACAGGATATTCCCTATGTCTATGGCAAAACCCCATGGGACCCTAAGGAGAGGGCAGGTCAGCCAATGACGGGCAAGACCCTAGATGTGCTCAGGATGCCAATATAGGTGTGAGATCCTATATCAAATATGCGCATCAGGGCGGCCTAAGCCAGGCGCTGTAGGAGGGTCCTTGGGAGGAATCAAGGAGGTGAAGCCTGTGGGGCTTAAGGGCCTGTTAATCCTTTTCTGCAGAGTTTACAGCCTGCAACAGAAAAGAGAAATCTTCCTAAGAAGCTAACAGCAGTCCTCCTTGCATTCTTGCCTCAAGGTGTCATAGTGAACCATTATCTGTCCCCGAAGGGGGCAGGGCTGCATTGATCAAAGGGTCTTTAGGCTGAGGTAGTCTGTGAGGCATAGGGAAATTTGGCTAAATCTTGGGTGACCCATGTGATTTACAGACCTCGGAAAGAACAAAGCCCCTTCCCTGTTTGTACTCAATAAAAGCTGCAAGCTGACCAGATTCAGGGCTCTTGTCCATCAGACAGAGACCCCTGGCTCACATTGTTTTTTAAACTATCCCTGTCTCTTGCTCTTTATTTCTTTTTCTGAGTCCCCACCGGTCCTCTCGAGGAAGCTAGACCCAGCCGCGCAGAGACGCGACAAACAAAACAGAAACAGACTCAGAACCAACTGATGGTTGCCAAAAGTGGGGGGATTGGAGAACTGGATGAAAAAGTCTAAGAGAGTAGAAAATACAAATTGGTAGCTACAAAACAGTCAAGGGGATGTAAAGCACAGCATGAAAAGTGTGGTCAGTGGTGTTCCAACAGCTATGTGTGGTGCCAAGTGGGTGCTGGACTGATTGGGGGATCACTGCATGAATTGTGTGAATGTCTGGTCACTGTGCTATACACCTGAAGCTAATATAAAATAATGTTGAATGACAACTGTAACTGAAAACAAAAGGAATAAATTTTTTTCAAAAGAGTACATATGTACATATAACAATAATAATGTTTAGGAGAATTATGTTAGTAAAATACAAAATATATACTTGAACATTAATGATTAGAAAAAAGTGGAGAATCAGTTAAAGATAAAAATGGTAATTGGTAAAATAAAATGCACTAAAGTGCTATTTTGCTGAAAAATAGCATAGTGACTACTATGATATACTTACGAAATACAAATATGAATATAGAATGTTGGGTTAAACTCAATCATGCATCTCTGTGTTTTCATTTTTTTCTCAAGCAAATACTCTCTTGGTTTTTCAGTACTCATTATCATATGATGGTTTCTTCCACTAAGGTAACTTATCATTTCCCACTTTTCCTCAGCCATGTAGCAGAGTCTCTTTGTCCATATAAATCTTTATGTAACCCCATTTTTCACCAGACACTACCATTCTTTGAGTGCTAATGGGATTATAATCACATTAACATGCACAGGTAAAATGTCTCTCCCCAGATATATTTTGCAGTGGAAGAAAAGTCTTGTTACTTATTTATAAGTTAGTCCCTTTTCCTGGAAGACACTCACACCTCTCTCATGGACAATGCTATGTCTTCTGAGTTACATCTTTTCCACCAAGCATTCACTGGGTCTACTGAGAAAATAATTTATTCTCACAGTTTCCATGCTTTCTGTTGATTCTGATTATCCATTTTTAGTTCATGACAGAAACTCTTAATTCTAAATTAGTGCGGTGTTTAATAGAAAGTGGGAGCATTGCTTGTTTCTTCCTTTTTCTTCCTCTTCTTTCCACAAATTGCCAACAAAAGACTTAAATATCTCGGCTTATACTCCAATTATCATAAAACTTCTTACATAAACAAACAAACAAACAAAAAACTCTCCACTTCTTACTGTATCTCCTTTTTCTCTGATGATCAGGCTTACTCTCTGAGGCTGGGAACAAACTTATGTGCTAAGACAATGTAGCCATTAATTAAACTTTAATCATATAAGATATTTTAAAGCCCTTATACAAGACAACACTTCCAGAGCAAATGCTACTAATTCACCAGGAAATATTTCCTTTATCCCTTAATTAAAAATTAGACATGCTCTGTGCTCAACATAAATCTCTGGTTGTATTTCTTTAAAAACATTGTTTTCCAATATTGTGGCATGCATAGCAAAAGAAGACAGTATCTCAGATCACTTTGACAGTATCAAATCATACTATCCTCTGAAACAAGGATAGCTTGAAATTTAAAAGTGGATACACTTTTTTCTCTAGAACATGGTGATCAGTAAAATGTAAATTATTTCAAAGTCTGGCAAACAATTATAGAAGTGCATTGCTTAAAGAAATTCTAAGGTTAGACGGAATGGTTTGTGAGAGCTTACCTAAAGAAAACCCAGATTTCCAAACATGGTGTAATGGAAGGGGGCCTTCAGACATATGGCCATGTGTGATAATAGACAATGGAAAGTTTTTCAAAGAGGAGGAAAAACAAACGAACAAACAAACAACAAAAAAAAAACAGAGTTGCCAATTCACAAGGGAGAACCTCACAAAGAACAAGATTTTGGTAGCCCTTTTGACAAAAGAGGTGTGCATGAAAAGAAGGGGTACAATGGGAAGTAATCTCTAGGGCATAAAGCAGCCCTAGAGGGAAATCTATTGCATTTGGCTCACCTAGAGATATGTGTAGAAAGGTTGGTTTTCCCTAGAATTTTGTTCAGACCCTGCAGATCTCAAAATTAACATTGGAAATTGTGCCTCCCAGGCCAAAAAGGCCCATCACAGTTTGCTTCCCATTATAACTAAATGGCCAAGATAAAGATCTTTTGATATTTAAATTAATTTTTATGTCCACAATTAGAAAAAAAGCCTGCTAATAAATTAAGCAGAATGAATGGGGAAAAAAAGCAACTATTAGAGACTGAGAATTTAAAAAGGCCTCCCCTAAGCTAAAATGAAACTATGTAAAAAGATTTATATAAATAGATCAACTTATGATGTTGTCTAGGAGTCAAAGCAAGTCTTTGATGTATTAAAAATGGCTGTTCTTATTTTAAAAGGGGGAAGATACACTTGAAACTTGTCAAGGGCAGATATAAAGTATACATACCTCCAGGGAAAAATCTGGATGCAATTGTTTTATAAACTAGTGAATTTTTTTTCATAGCTAAAAGGTCTTTGTTTGTGTCTGTCTGTGTGTTTATATGTATATGTACGTTGTAAATACAAAATAATTTTCTACCTCCAGATGGTATTATTAAAATGAACTTAAAGGCAAGTACTTAAAATAAATTGGATATTCTAAAATTCTCAGAAATATAGAACTAACTCAAATGCTTTTAAAGTTCCCATGACCTAAGATTCATCCTTAGTAAATAAAAGCTAGTTTGCTTGTTGGTTTAAATAAAACAAACACGTATTTATTTTACCAGGGTATTACAAAAATAAGTCCATGTTAATAATTGACTTTTATATCCATGAAAAAATATTTCTAGAAAATGTCCAAGCTAAAGAATACTAATTGATTAGTTCTTAGTTTTCGTTAGACATTGAGGTTTTAAGAGTTAAAATCTCAATATATCTGGGAATAACATTGTGGTGTTTCATAAAGGCTCCGGGAAAAACTCAAAGAATTTGAAATTGCATGAGAAACATTATAAAATAAATGATGAAAACTTCTTACATCAACATGTCATGGTAAAGCCAGGATGGAATATTTTTGGCATTTACATCTTTTAATTTTTAGATGTTTAACTGAGTTGTAAATAATCTCAGGTGAAATAATAAAATAAATTAAAAATATATTTATCAAAATAAGAGACGTCCAAAGCTGCAGAGAATTTTTATAACAGTTTATTTGAACCAAAACTGTGGACAATTGCCAGGAAGCAACATCTCAAATGCTTCAGAGAATAATAGCTTTGCAGTTTCTTTAATTCATTTGAAATTCAGGAGGGAACATGCAGAAGATTACATGGAGTTTAAGGAAAGCAAGGTGGGGACTAGATTACAGGATAGTTAAAATTATGTTTTCTCTTGAGGGTAGCTATACTTTGGAGAAATATTACTTCTGGCATTTCAAAGATGTGTTAACCTAGATGCACAAGAACGATGGACAGGGCTTTCTTAAAAACCTTTCCCTAAAAAAGCACCCTGGGCATGACTGCCCACCATAATCTGCCCAGTTAGGAATTTTTGTTTAGATCTTATGAGATTACTTTCTGTAGAACTCCTTTTTCATTCAATATTTCTTTTAAATTCTCTTTCAAATACCTGTCCCTTTATTCTATATATCTCAGGCAGATCTTTACCTTTTCAGTTACTAAATACTTTTTAGATATAAAAGTACAGAATAAAACGTTCTGAATAAGACATTGAAATGTAAATTTTACCTTTTCTGCAGCTACTGAAATGACCTTATCTCATAAACCTACAGTAATTGTAAATGGTTTGTCTTTTTGACTCTCATGCTATCTTTCCTTCCTTTAGATTGGTTCAAAGCAGACATGTTGGGACTTGGGTAAAAGATGAGTAGAAGCTGTAGGAAACATTTTTTGGGAGGATCAGTTGTAATATGAAATTGATATCTTCTGGAGCAAGGATGCCAAATGTCACTATTATCCTTATGGGTACTTTTGTGTTTTTACAATACATGACTGTAAACATTTATTGCCATCATCATAAACACAGATAATTGACTCTTCAATTCATTGCTTATCAATTCCTTATCAAATGTGTTTTCTGTAAATGGAGTCCTAAAGACTATGTTAGTGTCATTTGTTACATTAAAAAGCTTTTCCAAAAACAACCAACATCTTCTAAAACATCCGTTCTGGGGCCGGCCGAGTGGCGTATTGGTTAAGCGCTGGTTTTGGGATGCCAGCGGCCCTGGTTCGGATCCCACATGAGAACCAGTGACACTGCCCTCTACAGCTAACAACAGCTCCACCTGGAGCTGGGCTGTGTGAGCCCCGGTAATGGTGTGGGCTGCAGCCCCTGCTGCAGTGGGCTGCCATAGGCTACAGTGAGTGGCAGGCAGCCAGCGTGAGCGGCTGGCAGCCAAGCGTGAGCTGCCAATAGCCGCGGTGAGCGACATCCAGAGGCCAGCGACCGATCTGCCTCATCCGGGAAGAGCGCAATGAGGATACCAACAGTGAAGCAACATCCTCTGCAACTAAACTGAAGAACAAAAAGACAGCAACTTGTCTGTTCCCCTTACCCGATTCCCCAACACTGTTCCCCTCCACCAATTCCCCAATAAAATCTTTAAAATAAAATAAAATAAAATAAAATAAAATAAAATAAAACATCCGTTCTGTCCAATAGAAAACATTTTATATTTTTCCTCTATAAATAAAAATGCAGGATGTCCCTAGTTTTTCCTCAAGGACTGTTCCAGCCAACCACCTGAAATTAAATTTTGTTATATGAGTATCAAGCACTGGTCCTTGCCTTCCAAACTTCATAAAACATATGTCAAATATTCCTAGAATATTTTGACAACCACTCTTCACTTGGTATAGAAAGAGGATGGAGGAGAAAAACAGCTAAACTTATTCTCAATATATTTCTCTGCAAACTCTTTCATCCAGAAATATTTAACATGTAGAGAGAGATATTGTTATGTGTCCAGGACATGATTTATTGATATTTTAGGAAAACTCATGAGTTTCTACATATTCATTTTAAGAATGTGTGGAGTACATGATATCATTATCGTCAGTACCAATTTTGAGGCATAAACATTCCCATTTTTAGCATATACGAGCCCTTCTCTGACCTCAGAGACTAAGCTGGTCATTATAGAACAAAAAGATACAGGAAGACTGGAGGGTTTATTTATTTGAGCAATACTGTAACACTTAGATTTTCAGCAGAGAGGCTTTTGTTGACAAACCATGGAAAAAAGCAGAGGAAGAGAGGACATCAGTTTGCTGCCACTTGAAATATAAGACAACGTCACCACAGTAGAAAACAGTACTGAGAATTGAAAAGAAACAGTACTGGTCCTATTTGGGGAGCTCTAAAACAAGTCAGTCCTGAATGAAACTTAACGTCTGGAATTGGTAACATGTATAAATTAATAATATTCCCTTTTGTTTAAACCAATGTGGATAGGGCATGAAAACACAAAGAATAGAACAAATTTTAATTGTCATACCATTGAATGAAGATGATTCATGATAAGTTCCCTAATATGTCTGCTATTATAGTATCTTTTATTTCTTTTCATACCAATGGCCTTATGATCAGGCTGATGTACTAAAATTAGGAGAAGACTTAGACAGTGGAAAGAAAACATGTCACACAAATATGTGAGAAATAAATGGATGAGGTTGACCTCCATACCACCCTATCACCATCTAAAGCAATATTTTACTGTTAGTGATATGATATACAGCTCTATATGTATAAAGGATAAAATTATGCTTCACATAATAAATATCTAATGACTACTAGTTCTAATGAGCACTATTTATTACTATAAAGTCGTTTAGAGTCAAAAATTTAAAACAAAACCATCTAATGACAAATATCTTCTCTAATTTTTTTTTTTTTTTTTTAGGGCAGTGTCACTGGCCCTCATATGTGGGATCTGAACCGGGGTGGCTAGCTTTCCAAGCCAGCGCTTAACCACCTCGCCATTCGGCCAGCCCGATCTGCTCTAATTTTGTTTGGGCTTAAGAACTAGTAAAATTGATGTGAAAGGAGAAAAAAACTTACATTTGCAATGAGCATTTAGAAAATTTTAATATTTCTATGTATTTGAATATGAAGGGAAGAGATCAATCATTTTCAATAGAAATTTTCAGAAGAAAGTATTCTTAGAACTTAATTAATGAAAATGTATTAAAATTAAGATGCATACAACATGAGATAAGGTGAATGGTAGCCCCTATTGGGTTTATAATTCTAACAGTCTAAATGAAAGAACAGCAAAAACTTTTCCATAATAAATGTAAATTAGAGAAAGTATCTGAGTATTAAAATAAGGAGACAACTGCTGGTCGAGTGGCTCAGTCGGTTAAGAGCTTGCACAAGAGTGCGAGCTGAGCTCTGAACAACAGCAGTTTGATGCCCAGCCTGAGCTGAGTTGCCGTGGAGCTGCCAACAGGTGGCAGGATGGCTCAGCTAAAATAAAACAAAATAAAGTAAAATAAGGAGACAACTAATACTTATATTTATTTAATGACATAATTTGATAGCATAACAATGGAATTATATTTGTCAATTAAGTGGGGACTATTAATATAATGTAATTTTTGATATTTGATATATGTAATTACTTAACCAACATTGTTTTTCATCAGAATTGTATAGTTTCTTGGTGTACAACACATTAAACTGAGGAAAATAAATATAACAGTAGTCATCAAGCCTTTAAGTAAATTGTAGACTCACAAGAATTATACATTGTGGGCCAGCCGAGTGGCGTGTTGGTAAGAGTTGGATTGGGACGCCAGCTCTGATCTGCAGGGTCCCGTTTGGGATCTCACATGAGGGCCAATGATGCTGTGCCCTCTACAGCTAAGATGGTGAACAACAGCTCAACCTGGAGCTGGGCTCCCATGAGTAGCCGGCGTCGGCGTAGGCTGCAGTGGGGCTGGCGGGCAGCTGGTGTGCACTTTCGTGAGCTGCCATGAGCCACCGCGAACAGCCATCCAATGGCCGGTGAATGACTGCCTCACCCAGGAAGAGCGCAATGATAATACCAACACGGGCCAGTGAAACATCCTCCACAACTAGAGTGAAGAACAAAAGGACAGCAACTTTGTTCCCTTTCCCCAATTCCCCAATAAAATCTTAAAAAAAAAAAAAAAAAGGATTATACATTGTTCTTTAAAAAATTTTTATTGCCAGCACAAGGAATGCCAATGGTTACTGGAAGCTGGAAAAGGAAAGGAAAGACCCTCCCCTAGAGGCTTCAGAAGGAGCATGGCTTTGTTGTCACCTTGATCTCAAACTTCTAGCTTCCATAATTGCAGCTATGTTTGTGGCACTTTGTTACAGCAGTCCTGGGTGATACATACAGTGTATATGGAGTTATTATTAGCCAAGTGAGTGACTAATAGTCAGGAGCCTTGAAGAGATATTTTATTTATATCACTTATATATAAATTAGAAATAATTTGGAAATCATAGATTTATACCACAATAAAGCTGAATTGAATTCTACTATGCATCATCCTAGCATGGACTAAGATTTCCATGTTTGGAAGGTAGGTATTATCTATTACATTTTAGAAATAAGGAGAGAGACTTAGGGGGAGAGAAAGAGTGTGAGAGAGAGAGAATTGGAGTCAAACATACACATTTATAACTTTGTGTTGTTTCGTTCTGCCTCTGTATTTCTAAACAACTTGTCCGATAATACCATAGATATATATATTCAAAGTGTGAATTATTTCCAATATTTCTATTCAATAAGTTTTCAGAATTGCTGGTCAGACAAATCACACATGCATGAATCTTTGAGAAATAATGAAAAGCAGTGTATGACTAAATAGCAAACTGAAGTGTTCTTTGGAAAGTAATTGGACAATGCATCATTATTTTCACCCTGGGACATGGTAATACCTGTTACATAATTGAGTCCATAGGCTTAGTGAAGGCTTTTATATGAGATATTTATGGTGAAATATTGTATAATTTGAAAATAGTGCTGCTTGCTTAATGTCATTTTAATTACAAATAGATACAAATTGCCACAGTGTGACAAAAATGTTGAAAAAAATCTAATAAAAGTGTCATTTGCTCTATTGCCTGGTATTAAGAGGAAAACCTAAATAAAGCACACAGCATGAACATTAGGCATTCCATTCTATCATTTATGTCATGAAGGGCATTTTCGATTTTCTTAACTAAATTACTTTTTTTTCCCTTATGACCTCCACTTTAACACTAACTCTATTCTGATATTTCCCATAGAAAATTTAATTTATTTGTCATGTGTATATCATTTTAATTTAAAATTCATTTAGCATTTAAAGCTCTATGTTCCAGCGATAAATATGCTGAAGGTATTGCTGTGCTATAAAATCACCCTAACTGTACCTACTTGTGAAGTAATTTTTCTGTAAAGTGGTTATCCAAAGATAATCAGCCTATTAAGTATGAAAATAAAATACAATGACAATGCTTTTCTAAATGAATGACTTTTAATATTAAATAAAATTTCATGAAAAGTTTTTTGTGTGTGTATGTTCTCTAGGTATCTGTTAGGCTTGGTTGGTTTTTTAAAAGTATTTGCCAGTCTTAATAGCATTTTGTGCTATTTAGACATTTCATGTTTTGGTTCTTGCCTACCTCTTTACTTCAGTCAAAATTGTTCTTTTTGTTTCTTTCTATACTAAGGATTTTTTACATAAAGGTCCCCATTATCCTAGTCAGTTCTAGTCATTGTATCTCTCAGCCTAAGTGGTCTTCCTCAAGAAAGCCCTCCCTGGCAGCATGGTGCCACAGTTACCACAAAGACCCGAGCAAGACTGCTCTGCTCATGTTTTTGTCACAGGGTCCTAGACTGTTCCAGATGCCCACACATACTCTCAGTTACCTGATGGGACATTCATAGTTAAATAAGGTTCCTTCCATAAGCAGTTTCTAATCTCCAGAGGCACTCACATGAGGTATTCTACACCTTCCACCACACTTACCTCCCTAATATATCCCCAATATCCACACGTGGTGTCATCATCCATCCTGCTAACCAAGCCAAAGCTCTGAGAGTCACACTTGGTCCCTAATGTTTTCTCACCCTTCCCGCACATCCTTTTATTCAGCAAGTAGTATCAACTTTACTTACAAAATGTGTCTCGCATCTGTCTATTAAACCAAAACATTATCATCTCTCATTATTTCAAGAGTCTTCTAAATGGCTCTGAGCTTAACGTCATTTACTTTATTCTCCTTATAAACTATAGCGATTTTGTTTTATTCTTTTCAAAATAATGTATGAATATGTAGTTCCATTTAGATGGGTTAAAATGCAAATTAAAAAAAAAACCTGAATTCAGCAAAAATGTTCCCAACACAAACCTGTCTCCCAGTCACCTGGGCAGACAGACCATTAAGAGCAACAAATGTTAACAGTTTTCTTTAAATTTGAGATATTTTGAACATGTTCAAGCAAAAAATGTATATATTTCCATAACATACATAATAACAGGCACTTGTTTTTAATTTAGTACTACCTAGTAGAGAAAATTTCACATCAGAATTTGATAAAATCTTTAATATATTTTATTTCAGCAGACTATTCCATTACATTGATGTAGTATATTTGTTAATTGGGGTCCCCCTTAATGAAAATTAAAATTCTTCCAATCTACAATATTACAAACCATGCTTCAATATCAATTAAAACAGGGAGATTGTATTTATAGAAGAGATTCCTAGAAGTTAAAATGCAGGATCAAAGGATATATATATTTGTAATTTTAATAAGTGTTGCCAAATCCAGAAAGCTGTGGCAATTCCCAGTTTCACTAGCAATGAAATGCTAGTGAAATGAGTGGTTGCATCTTTGACATTCTAAGTACTAGAAAAGGAGTGTAAATTGTGCTCAGTAATGGATGTGTTAACAGACATGCTTAGGCTGCCTTCTGTGTTTGTTTATTGTTACATGATTCCTACCTATGACAATAACTGCTCAATCAATTAGAGATGATATGCTGGGAGCCGTCAGCATCCCAATATATGACAAGGTTTCATGGTCGGTATAGTCTCCATGCCTGTGAGCCCATGTGCCTTTTCTCTACATCAGATCCTATAGGAGACAGTACTTTCACTGTATTTATGTCAAGTTCTTGTGGTACCCCAATGAGATAACTACGCAGCCAACGACGTGTAAGATCTCCTAGAAAAGAGGGGAGACAACCTAAGCCAGGCGGTAGTTCCGTGGGGACCCCAGAACTAAGAAATAGGGGACTCAAGCCCCTTGGAAACAGGCCCAGACCCCTGGCCACATAAGCCAAAAAGCCTGGCTGTGAGTAACTGATAATAACATAATCTGTTTAGCTCACTTGCCTAAGATAATCACAGTGAAGTCTCCTTGGGGACTAAAAGTCTCCAGGCCATGAGAGTTCCAATAAGAGACAACTTGTTGACCATGAGCTATGTTAATCTATAGCCTTAATTGGATTCTTTGCCTTGTATATTGTTGTAGCAACAGACACTGAAGGTTTAGCTCAAATATATGCCCTGTGAGTCTTACTGTGGAATCCAAGACTAGATAGTCAAGGTAATCATAGTAACCGTTCTTCAGGTGATATGTAGGAACTCAGTCTGGGTCATAAAGAGATTATCATAGATGAGATTATCCTTAACCGTAGCAAAGGTCACAGTGTGCCCTGGGGAGAACAATTATAAGGACTAAAAGTCTTAAGAGAAAAATACATTAAGACTATGTGGAACTTAAACTTGTGATTGGATAATGGTCAAAAGTCCCTATAAAAAGGACATGTTATTGCAATAAAGTGTGACACCTTTTTTCCTTTTCTCTTTAACTCCCCCGGTGTCTCCACTGTCTCCCTTATTTTCCTACCTCGCCAACGCCCTCTCCACCTGAGGGAAACCCTGGTCAGCGGAGGCTGGTCCCCCGCAATGATACCTTCCCAGGGAGCAGGAAATCGAGAAGTTGCACCACAAATTATGATGTTGCGTGGCTCAAAAATGTAACCTAAGAATCCTAGTCAATTCTCACTATATTGAACTAAGCAGCCTTGAGAATACGAAGCGGGGAATGTTGGAAGCAGCATTTAAGAGGGTTGGATGCAGAGTGAGACAGGGCAAACATGCCACAGCAGATGAAGTTATAATGGAAGAGAACATAGTAATAAGCAGCAGGAATTAATGAGAGAAAAATAAAACCGAGCGGATACTCATATCTCATAAGAAGTAGGCCATGCCTGCTGGATTGTACAGCAGCCTCAGATTAGGATACATTTGGAATTCCAGATCTCAAAAAAACCCAAACAAACAAACAAACAAAACCAAAAACCAACTTGTTTTATAGATTCTTTTTTTCTTTTTTTTTTTTAGTGCAGTGTCACTGGCCCTCACATGTAGGACCCGAACCAGGGCCACTGGCTTCCCAAGCTAGTGCTTAACCACCGCACCACTCGGCTGGCCCAAAAACCAACTTGTTTTAAAACTAAAACCAGGCTAGCAGCCATCATGAGGGGCTGGCAGCCAGTGTGAGCTGCCAAGAGCCACTGTGAGTGGCAGTCCAGAGGCCAATGACTGATCTGCCTCACCCGAGGAGCACAATGATGATACCAACATAGGCCAGTGAAGCAATGTCCTCCACAACTAGATTGAAGAACAAAAGGACAGCAACTTGTCTGCTCCCCTTCCCAGTTCCCCAATGCTGTTCCCCTCCCTCCCCCAATTCCCAATAAAATCTTTTCAAAAAATAAAATTAAAATCAGGTATAGTCGACCCTTGAACAACGTGGAGATTAGGGGCACGGACTTCCCACATGCAGTCAAAAAAAATCCACATATAAATTAAGTTTTCCCTCCATGTAAGCGGATTCCTAACCTCTGATAGGCAATACTGTATTTTATGGTATATCTGGTCAGCGCCTTATTTCACAGACAAACAAAAGCAAAAAATAGTCTAGAATGGAATGGCTTGCCTAAATCGCGCAGCTATCCTATTTACAGAGTCAGGTATACACCAAGAAGAACAGTATTTTCATTACTTAACCATTTCCATGTTGTGACTGTGCTTGTTTATTTCTTCCTTTTTCTTTCTTTGGTTTTTCTTACCAAACAGTTTGACGTTTTAATTCTGTTCCCAATTCCCTTACCAGCTTTTTCTTGAGATCTAAAACCCTAAACTCTGTGTTTCTTATGCAATTCCAACCAGAATCTTTTTGGCAGTATTTTGCTGAATTTGTAGTTCGGAATTACAGTAATTTTATTCATATTGGGGTTGAAGCTTTTGTTGGTTCTTCTCCTTTGTTGTTTTAATGATCTATAGGAAGGAAAGCAGGAAGTGGTGTGTCATCACTATTTTCAAACCAGAGGTGGAGTTTGCTTTACTTGTAAAAATTCCTACTCCTTTAGAATTAACAAATTCCTGATGACATCTTGAACCCCATCTTATAAACTAGAGCTTAGAGACATTGAACTTGTACTCAAACAATGCCATTTCATTCTCACTTTAGGTCCTATGATTTTGTTCTTCCTTGTTCCTAAAGCATAACTCTTCCAGATGCTTCTTAGACATGACAATCTTTCAAGTGCTGTTGGGAGCCATCGGCGCCCCCATATGCGACAAGGTTTCATGGTTGGTCATAGTCTCCACTCCTGTGAACCCATGTGCCTTTCCTCTACATCGGATCCTATAGGAGACAATACTCTCACTGCATTTATGGCAAGTTCCTGTGATACTCCAATGAGCTAACTACGCAGCCAAGGATGGGTAAGATCTCCTAGAAAAGAGGGGAGATAACCTAAGCCAGGCGGCAGTTCCGTGGGGACCCCTGAACTGAGATATTGGGGACTCAAGCCTCTTGGAAACTGAGGCACAGACCTTTGGCCACATAAGCCAAAAAAGCCTGGCTGTGGGAAACTGCTGATAACAGCCCCTGAGCTAACTTGCCTAAGATAATCAGTGAAAAGTCTCCTCAGAGGCCAAAGGTCTCCAGGCCATGAAAGTTCTGATAAGAGACACTTACTGACCATGAGCTGTTACTCAATAGCCTTGTGTGAATTCCTTTGCCTTGTGCCTTGTTGCAGCAACAGATACTGAAGCTTTAACTGAGAAACAAATGCTACCTCCGTAGGATAAGAGAGGTGTGAGACACCTTTGATTACTAGGTATTGTATTTACTAAGAAATAGACTTTAGACTCAGCCATTCCTAGTCTCTCTCAGTAGTAACTCAAGCATACGCCCTGTGAGTCTTACGATTGTGTATTAGCTGCTGGAATTTGGGATAGTTACTAAATAGTCAAGGTATTTAGTACCTTGACTATTAGTAAATAGGTATTTAGTACCTATTTAGTACCATTCTTTAGATGATAAGTAGAAATTGAGTTTGTATCGCAAGTAGAACATCATATTAAAAGATAAGATAATCCTTAAACATAGAATAGGTCACAGTTTACCCTGGGGAGAATAATTACAAGAAAGTAGAGACTGAAAACCCTGAGAAAGAAAAAAACAAACATCAAACTCATGTGAAACATAACTTGTAATTGAGGTAATGGTCAAGAGTCCCTAAAAGGGGAAAATGCTGTAACAAATTGAGATAGCTCCTGCGAAACTCTTTCCGGTGTCTCCGCTCTCTTTCTTTCTTTCTCTTCCTTTTTTTCCTCACCGACTCCATCCCACCAGAGGGAATCCCTGGACTCCGCGGAGGCTGGACCCCGGCAACGTGCCACTTTCTGAGAGACTTTCCTGATAATGCCCTTCCTTGACACAGAATGTCTACTCTCTAAAACAGCATGGCCACTCATTTCTTTCCTGGGCCTTTTCAATCTAATGTATTTGCTTGTTTCTATATTTTCTAATAATGCAAGATTAGAATGTAATCTCCATAGGGTTGAGCCTTTTAGGCCTTATTCACCACCTGATACCTAGAATATATAGCAGACACACAATGAACATATTTTACTTTAGGGAATTTAAAAGTATAATATTTTAAAGAGTTTTTAGTTGAAAATAAAAAATCTTAATGTGGATATTAACTTCATGATAAAGCTTTATATTGGAAAGAATTCAAAAAGGATTCATCATCTTTTGGAGAACATAACTTTAGACATAGATAAAAGATTTCACGTGTGTGTGTGTGTGTGTGTGTGTGTGTGTGTGTGTGTATTTATTTATATATATGAAATCAGGGGTACCAAAAAATATCACACATAACTTGTATTCATCTTTTGTTATCATTATATATTGAGTATTACAATTTTAATAGAGTTTTTTTCCTTTCTTACAACGTGTATACATACTTTGGAACCCACTGTACATATCATTATTAACTTAGGGCTTATTAATTAATATTAATTCTATCCTTGGAAAGGATGAGGGCATCTAGTAAATGCAAGTTGTCGATAAGGATGAAAAGATAAATGTGCAGGAAAATGATATTCTATGATTACATTATTGTATATTATTGTTGTTATGGGTTGAATTGCCTTTGAAATATGGTCAGTTTTTAGTATTCATATCACAAATTGTTAATAGTGAATAACTTTAGAGAATTTTATAAATAACATTTTTAAATCTATGTGTTTGAAAATAAATGCCTTTTTAAACATGATGAAAAGCAATGTTATGTTGTGATTCCAAATATTTCAGTTTTGCCATGTAATATTGGTGTTCTTAGTAAAATTTCATTCATATCTTAGCTCTTAGTTTCCTTAAATTTAAAAGATGGATACAAGAATTTATGTTGGATAAGCTAAAATAAAAACCCAGTGCCTAGTACATGGCCATAAGCCTGGTATCCGGTACATCTAAATATGTCAATAAATATGAGTAAAAAAAGAAGAAATCAATTCATCATGAATTTCATAAATTCAGCTGGTTTTGAGTACATGATATATTCATGGCATTTGATGAGATATAGTAATAATGCATACCTTAAACAGATAGACTTAATGTCCTCAGAGAGATTTAGGTAAAAAATCAGTATCAACAATGTAAAAAAAAATAGTACATGATATCTAAAGAGAGTTTAACTACAGAATATGTTTAACCTACAATTATACGATCTATCCATTTAATTTAACACACAACTAATTTGAGAGGGGAAATATGTATTTTAATTTCAGTGTAGGTAGAAAATAAATTCAATAATATTCAATAACTATTGATTAATATAAACTAAAAGTAAAAAGCAAACTTTTTAACTCCAAAGAAATCTTTATCAAAAATTTACAAATTTCAAACATCATACAAATTTGTGGAACATTTAAGCCTTTTCTTTATAATTAAAAACAGGACAACTATGCTTGCTCTCACCAAATTGATCCTAAAAATAACCTATAGTACTATCTAAACAAATCTAAAAATTAAAAGAAATAAACTCCTAAAATTGAATATGAAGACAAAATAAAATATTGGTAGTACAAAATATATTATTGACATCCAAATTAAAAAAAAAATCCCCATATAAATTATTGAAAGTAATGGAAGTCACAAAATGTTTGGATCACTATTTTTAAAAAGATGGATTTAAAAAAAAAAAAAAAGATTTTTGTTAAAATATAGGTAACATACAATATTATATTACTTTCAGGTGTACACCATAGTTTTCAACATTTATATAACTAAAGAAGTGGTCACCATGATAAGTCTAGCAATCATCTGACACCATATCACACTATCATAGCATTTTGACTGTATTCTGTTTGCTGTATATTACATCCCCATAACTTTTTGTTTTATACCTGGTAATTTGGACCACTTATTGCCCTTCACCTTTCCCTCCCCTTTTTTAATTTTTGAATTAAAATCATGAATTTCTTTATAACAGAAGGGAAATCTAGAAACATAATTGAAATTAAAGGGTAATTTATAATAGAAACCAAAAGTATGAAGTATACAGGAATGATTGTACAAAATATCTGCAATACCCTCATTGAGATAATTATAAAACATTCTTAAAATATTTAAATAAGATATAAATAATCAATTTATTGCATCAGTCATTCAATAATTTTGGAGTTAATTAATTCAATCATAATATGTCATCTCTGTGCCAGTTTCTTCATCAATAAAATTAAAATTGTGAATCAAATAATATATTGAGTGTTTTCTAGATCTTCAATTGTTTAAAATTGTTTATAACTTTGAAGGGGCTTGCATTATCATTTAATAATATTTTTATGTGCCTTTACAATTTCAGGTTACATAGTTATATTGAGTTATCAAACAAAAACTATAAAATCATCAATTATTTAAAATTAAATTTGCATATAAATAATCATTAAAATATTTATGAAGGCACATCATAATTAACATTTAAGATTGTGTCTTCAACAAATATTCATGAGTACTTACACTAATATAGCACACAGCATAAAATTTAAATATTTTTTTAATTGAACTGCTAATAGAACTACATTTATTTATTTATTTTTGAAATTATACTTATTATCCTGAATAGTTACTTTAGAGTCGGTACTTTGAATATGTTACTTACTTTGCTTCTTACAATCTTATGAAGGCAACAAAACAAATAAATGTTCACTTTTAACATAAATATTATGTCAATATTAGCCATTTTACAGTGAAGACAACTAACGTCACCAAAGAAGTGATAGGGCCAGCATCACAAAGCTAGTACAAAAATTATGTACTCTACTTGCCACTAACTTAGGAAGTAGTTATCAAGTTTCGATTCTAAAACTATGAAAGGATTAGTCATAATCAATCATAGTAAACACCTTTAAATGAAAGGATTTGTCTTGGTATGAAACCCACAGTTTATTCTGTTTTAGTACATATGCAAGCATTTCAAAGGGCCTTTACAGAATCAGTTAAATCCATATTTTCTTTTGCTATTAATGTTTTCTTGTTGTACCTATGTTTCTGTTATAGCATCATAAGCTCTATCAGAACAGTGATTAGGTGATATTCATCTCTGTCTTTCTGACACTATTTCTGCCATTCTGGCAGAAAGGGTTCAAAAATGATTTTATTAAATTAAATATTTGCAATTTACATGAAGGGAAAATGCTTAGTTGTTAAGTGCTGTTTCTTTTCCTCTTCCCCCATCCAGCTTTATTGAGATATAATCAGCAAATAACTTTGTGTAAGTTTAAGGTGTAGGAGGTGATGATTTGATACACTTATATACTGCAAAATAATTACCACAATCGGATTAGTTAACACCTCCATTATCTCACAAAATTACCTTTTTTTGTGTGGAGATAATATTTAAGATTTACTCTCTTAGAAACCTTTAATTATATAATATAATATTAATTATAGTAACAATGCTGGATATTAGATCCCCAGAACTTATTTATCTTATACCTAGAAGTTTGCGGGTTGTTGCTTTGTGGTTACCATGAGGCTTACATAAAATATCTTATGGATATAACTATCTGTTTTACCCTGATAACAACTTAACTTTGACTGCAAAGAAAAATTTTACACTTTTACTGCCCTAGTTTATAGCTTTTTGATACTACAGTTTACCCTTCTTTATCCTGTGTAAATTTCAGCAAGTTATCATAGCTCTAGTTATTTTAATGCTTTTGTCCTTTAACCTTTTTTTTTACTAGAATTAAGTGGTTAACACACTATCATATTATAGTACTTGAGTATTGTGATTTGACTACATACTTACCTTTCCCAGTGTGATGTAGATTTTTATATTTTTGTGTGTGTTACTAATTAGTGTCCTTTCATTCCAGCTTGAAAAACTATTTTCAGCATTTTTTGTAAGTCAGATGTAGGGGTGATGAAGTCCCTCAGCTTTGTTTATTCTGCAAATATCTTTATCTTGCCTTCATTTCTGAACAGCTTTGCCAGATTTTTTTTTTTTTTTTTTTTTTCAGGGCAGTGTCACTGGCTCTCACATGCGGGACCCGAACCCTGCCGCTTGCCTTCCAAGCCACCACTTAATCACTGCACCACTCGGCCGGCCCCAGATAAAGTATTCTTGGTTGGCTTCTTCTTTTTTTTTTTTCTTTCTGCACTTCTGCTATAACATACTATTGCCTCCTGGCCCCCGCAGGTTTTGCTGAGAAATCTGCTAGTAGCCTCATGAGGGGAGGAGGAGTTCTCTTATAAGGGCTAAACATTTCTCCTCTTACTTTTAAGATTCTCTCTTTGTCTTTGATTTTTGACAGTTTTATTATAATGTATCTTGAAGAAGATCTTTTTGAGTTGAATTTATTTGGAGAGCTATGAGCTTTATGGACTTGAATAGCCAAATTTCTCCTGAGATTTGGGAAGTTCATAGCCATTATTTCTTTAAATAAGGTTTTTGCCCCCTTCTCCTGTTCTCCTTCTGGAATTCCAATAATGTGTAGAGTGCTTCTCTTGATGGTATTCCATAGTTCACATACATAGGCTTTCTTCACTAATTTTTATTCCTTTTTCTTTGTAATCCTCTGATTGAATAATTTCAAAGGTATCTTGACTTCACATATTGTTTCTTATGCTTGACCCATTTTATGCTAATATTCTCTATTGCAGTTTTCATTTCATTGTATTCTTCAGCTTCACATTTTATTTTTGGTTCTGTTATGATTTCTGTCTCTGTTAGACATCTCATTTTGTTTAACTATACTTTTCCTGATTTTGTAAATATGTCTTTCTGTGTTTTCTTGTAGCTCCTTTGTAGATCTGCAGATCTTTGGAGTCAGGGACTAGATATTATTGTAATCCTTTGGTGGTGTCATTTTTCCTTGAAGTCTTGTGTTGCTGTCTTTACAGCTGAAGTAGCAGTAACCTCCTCTAGACTTTACTGGCTGATTTTGGGAAACAATTACCTTCCATGAACCCTGCTAGTGATTCTGAGGCTTTCTCGGACCTTCTATAAATATCCCTACTCCACTCTTCTTGCTCACTTTTGTGACAGAATTCTTAAGATTTTATGTTTCTCTTAATCTTGCAATATGACAAGCGTTGACAGTCTCCCTTTTGCTTTCCCAAGCTAAATGCTCAAGTTTGCAGTATTTCTGTGGTCTGCAGATTTAGCTGGCCTGTTGTATGTGCTCATGAGCCATATACTGAAGCACCCTCTTGTAGTCATTGGGAGTGTGCACAAGAAGCCAGCCACAAAGTGACTAGGGGATGTGAGGTGGGACAAGCAGAACACTGGGGGTGCTCATGGGCCAGCTGGGGGCATCCACAGACGAGACATTCTTCTGGCTCACGGGCCAACATTCCCATTGAGTCTGTGATGTGGTTAGTAAGAAACTAATCCCTTTGATAATTTCTGAGCCCTGGCTACTCTTCTCCAAGCTGCTAACTCACCCCAGTTATATAGCTCATGACTCAGCACTCTGGACAGTGGGCGTTAGAAATGGTCCTGTTAGGCTATGTGCGCACAGTGGAGAAGCTGGACACTCACTCACAGATTGCCTTTGTCCCCTAGTGAGAAATAAAGGGCTGAGAGGAGCACTCTTGGCGGGAAGCTGTACTGCGCTAGTGGAGGGAGACATAGGTAATGTTACCATTTTCCTTTTATTCTCTCCAGTGTGTCCAATCTTGGACTTTTTGCTCCAACAATGTGTTGGGAATTCTGAGCTGAAATCCTGGTTTCTACAAAAGCTCTCTCATCCATGGTTGATTTTTATGTCATTGTTTTCCAGAGGCTCCCAAACTATGGCTGAGAGGAACTGAAGGTAGTTCGTAGACCACTTTTTGGTCTACAGCTGGGACAGAGGGTCCACAGCTGGCTATTTCTTGATGTATGGGTGGTTGAGATTTTTCTTGGGTCCTATGGAGTATATGGTGCTGGAGTCCTACAGCTCCCACAAAGGCACTTTGTTCATGGATAAATGCCAATTTTTTTTGTTGAAGGAGACATGAGCTAGGGACATATTCAGCCATCTTGTTACCATTGCTTCCAATTCAAACTTTTTTGAAAGTGATGTTGTTATTTCTTATATGTGTGTTTTATTTGAAAATGCTTAATAGGTATAGGAAAGCAAATGAGAATATATTAAATATCCATGCCTTTTCCCAGAAAAACAAGCATACTTAACTATACTTATTTTATACATTTGTATATAAAAAAAAGTATTTGAGATAAATTTTGCAGTTGTTCACATTGTTCTGTACCATTTACGTCTGGTATGTGACTTGGAATATTTTAAATGCATTATTTCTTCTTTCTTAACAAGGAGCAGCCACTAATCTACAAAATTTTGTTTTGAAATGATTTCTAAAGTCTATATAACAAAATACATAATTTTATATGAGAATAATGCAAAAATGACAATATCTGCCTTTCCATTTTTAATCAAGTGCTTAGGAAGACAAAAAGCAATATTTTAAGTATATTAAAATGGAATTTGCTTTCTACCATGTCTCATAAATGCCAAACAATGAAATGATTCAGTTTTCAAAGTTATTATGTCCCAATTGATCTTCCAGGCAATGGACTTATTATCTAATTATGAAGATATGCACATTTATCAAAAGTTAGAACCATCTGTCTCAATTCTGTTTAATTTCATTATATATTCATCATTTAGACAGTCAGCTTATGACATAAGCCTCTACTGACGAGTAATTCTATACTGATTATCACTTCAGAATGTGCACAAGCAGACATCAGTCAACTCTTAGTCTACTTTGAAATTAAAATTCTATTTGTAATAGGCTGCTGACTAGCCAGTCATCACTGATATAGGCAAGAAGAATCTGGCATTTCTCTAAAGAAACCTAAAACTATTAATTTCTTTATTTCAGTTAATTATATAAACTCAGAATTTATAAATTCTTGAATTGAGAAATAAATATATTTAGAACCATATGCATATATTCAAAATTCTTAGATATAGATGGAGGAATACCATGAGAAAATAATTATAATTCAAAACTATTTTGATTAAAATATTTGTAACAGTCATAAGATTTTAAAATTCTAGGAAACATAACAATACTCCTGAGTTTCAGTCAGAGCACCAGGTTAAATATTGAATTAAATTTCTTTTTTTATATGCATGATTGTTATTGACAGAGGTGAGTGAGAATATGGGGAATTAGTTACTTAAAACATTTTGCCTCTTTTTGTGTATCTACAATAAAGATTAAAACTATCTGACATTCTATTATAGGAATACTTAAACTCATTAGAAAACTATCATATCATCTCATAAATAAGACTACAGCAAATTACTAAAACCACTCCATGTATCGTACATATGGCACATTTTCATACCTGTCACTATGAACACAGGTAACACAAATAATAGGCTCAAAAATCATCTAAAAATTAATTCCTTCCAATCAAATCATATGTAGTGATTTTATGTATAAATATTATATTTAAAACATTATATAGATAGATAGATAAAATTAGTTTTAAATGTAACTTATTTTATTGAATAGCAATGTATGTGACATGTTGAAGAGAAACTCTGTGTTTCTAAACAAAGATATGTGTTGTATATTAAATCAGTATCCATTTTTTTCAGTTTATAGCTCTCTGAAAGATTGACTGAAAACCATTGCAATGCCAACCAAGAGATTTGCTGGAAAACCAATAGCCAGAGCCAGCAAGTGTGGGAGAAGTTTGGACCAGGCAGCCAGGGAACTGAAATAGCTAGAGAGCTAACCCATGGGAGCAGTTACAAGCAGTGTGGTAATTGGCATCCAGAGAGTATGAAACATTCAGAACTGATATTAGCCAATTTTAATATTTGGGGAAGAACAATATGTTGGATAGGGCATCGTTATGGGCAAAAATGGAATGTGAAAGAAGTCAGATATACCAGTAGTTAATTTTAAATCCTTCTTTTTAGAATAGGTTTCCAGCTAGCAGCTGAATTTATTAGTGACCAGGTTAAGTTTCTCCAATGAAAAAAGATAGATGAAAATAGTATATAAGAACTCTAACCACACAGACTGTAATTTCAATCCCATGGTGATACTATTATGCCTAGCAGGATAACCAAAACAGAAAGTAAAGTGTACACTAAAGATTGTTATTCATTTCACATGCTATCTATGTATGCACGACTAACTTCAAATAACATGGATACAAACATTAAGGTGATAAGAGCAATTCAAAACTACCTTCTTGGGCCGGCAGAGTGGCGTGGTAATTAAGCTCTGGCTTGGGAAGCCAGTGGCCCTGGTTTGGGTCCCACATATGAGGATCAGTGATACTGCCCTCAAAAAAAAAAAAAAAAATTAAAACTCTACTTTCTTGTGATAGGAAAGCTCATGACTTTGTAACCTTCAAGATTGATAAAGAGAAAGATATGGACTGTTGTTTTAAGTTAAAGCCTTTGGAATAGAATGACTGAATGTGTTTCTGAGACCAGAGGCCCTAAATTTTAATATGCATCAGAATTACTTGGAAAGTTGTAATTAATGCTTATTTCTGCATCTTTCCCTGAAGAAAAAAAAAAATCCTGAAATAGGTGGAAGTACTTCATGCTTTGAGATTTACAATTCTAAGCAGAGTAAAAGACCATCCTGACTGTTTTTTTTTTTTTTTTTTTTTTTTTTTTTTTTTTTTTTTTAAAGATTTTATTGGGGAATTGGCGGAGGGGTACAGCGTTGGGGAATCGGGGAAGGGGAACAGACAAGTTGCTGTCTTTTTGTTCTTCAGTCTAGTTGCGGAGGATGTTGCTTCACTGTTGGTATCGTCATTGCGCTCTTCCCAGATGAGGCAGATCGGTCGTTGGCCTCTGGATGTCGCTCACCGCGGCTATTGGCAGCTCACGCTTGGCTGCCAGCCGCTCACGCTGGCTGCGGGCCACTCACTGTAGCCTATGGCAGCCCACTGCAGCAGGGGCTGCAGCCCACACCATCACCGGGGCTCGCACAGCCCAGCTCCAGGTGGAGCTGTTGTTAGCTGTAGAGGGCAGTGTCACTGGCCCTCATGTGGGATCCGAACCGGGGCCGCTGGCATCCCAAAACCAGCGCTTAACCAATGCGCCACTCGGCCGGCCCCATCCTGACTTTTTAAAGGTATCATTTCCTCACATAACTCTGACTCCTTAGTCAGATTACATGCAAAATTGCAAAGGTGACACCATGATGTAAGGAAGTGAGAGAGGTTTCTGAAGACAACAATGAGCATGCTTGGTCTCAAGGTTTTATTTATCTCTCATTGAACAGACATTAGAGGAAAAGTTTTCTGCTTCATCTATATTGGCATAAATCATCCTGAGTCATTGAATCAAAGGAACTAATTACTCTAACTCCCAGACAGATGAGGCTATCCAAGGATTCAAAATAACTTCAGCAGGAAAGAAACACACAATTAAATTGAAGCTCAGAGGAAAATACTAAAATACTCAAGTCCTTCAATAAGAAATCTTTCCTTGGAGACATTTAATTATTTGATAATCATGCATTATTTATTTGTCTTTATCTGTATAAAAACAAAAACCAACAACAAATATATATATCGGGAAAGTCATGATGCATTTTTGCATTGAAAAACATAGACAAATGCGTCATGACTTTCCCGATAACTGTAGATAAAATTTGCAAGAGTATATATGTATATATCCTAGGATAATATTACCTACAATATAGTCCTAATGTGGGTAATTAAGAAGTGGAAACTCCAGAAGTTGCTTGAGTAAACTATCTTACCCTAGCTCACAGATCTATGAGGTTTCTGCCATACCTCACTGAATCTATAATTCTCCTTAACAGAGAGACTACCATCGATTGTAGAAAAATTGAATTGCCATTTTAAAGTGAAGAGGTTTGTTAATCTTGGGGAGGAAGTATAGTGGTGTGAGAGATTATGTATTGCCTTTTAAAGCCCTGTAGATTGAATGCAAAGTAGAAAATCGTAGATACAGCAACAGCACCTTTCTATTTTCCCAACCTGATTTATTCAGAGGTTCCCTCAACACTTCATGTCAGTTAGAAACTCAGTAAGCTGCAAAGAGCTGTTCTTGTTTTGATATTGCTGCACACAAAAAGAGATTTTATGCTTCCTACTTCACAATTTATACTGAAATGCATATATATTTAATGTATACTTTTATTCCATTTTAAAGACAAATTATACTGCTCTAATGTTGATATAAATAATTCAATATTACTTAAGATACTATCCTGCCATATCAGATGAAAACTAAAGTGGGCAGTAATAACTTTTTAAGAATAAGTTCACCTTTGAAATTTTAAAATAAAAACAACAAAAAAAATTTCCACATATTTATATTCTCTTTATTTGAACCCATAATAAAGACTTTAATAGTTTTCTGGTGAACTAGAAAAACAGATTTCTGTCTTTGCAAAAATGAAAAATATAACATGTGCAATGAAAAATATTTTCATTTGCTACTTTAAAAGTGTAATCTTTAGAAATTGTATACATCAACCCATTGTCTCTTGGCTTATATTGTTTTCATAAAAAATCAGTTTTTTTTATTGACCTTTTAACACATAATTCTCTTTTTTTCCTCAGACTGCTTTAAACTGTTAATTTTTTGTTTTTGTTTTTTGGTAGTTTTTCTATCACAAGCATATGGTGTATACTGCTTTGGGAGCTGCAAGTCTTCTCAAATATATAGATTGATTTATATTTCAATATAGAAAAATCCTCAGTCATTATTTATTCAAATAATGCTTCTGCCTTATTAATTCTCATCTTCTCCTGAGACTTAAAATGCACTTATGTAAGCCTTTTACCAGACATACTTCACTACCATGATGTTCTCTGTGCTTTGTTAAAAAAAATCATCATTTCTTGTCTCCATTCTGCATCTTTTTTTCTGACAGTTTCTTCAGTTCATACTTACCAGGAGTTTGAAACTAATGCTGAAGATAGCTATTGAGTAATTTATTTTCAGTTATTATTTTCATCATCCTTATAATTTTAATTTGTTCTTTTATTATTGTTTCTTCTTTTACATTAAATTTCTGATCAGCTCTTCTCAAAATTTTCAATCTTTTATTTAAATTATTTCATCATAGTAAGCATAATTATTTGAAAGTACATGACTGATAGTCTATTTATTTGAGTCTATTGCATTTTTTTTCATTTTTATTTTCTACTTCCTTCTTAGTTTTGCTTATATTCTGTCTTTTTATAACTAGCTAATTCTCACAGATTTTTATGAATTGCAAATTAAGAATTACATATTATACTTTTAGTTTCAGCTTCAATATGTAAAGAACTTGGAATTTGTCACTACCATTATTACACAAAAAATATGTGGATGAAAGGAAATTTAACTATTTCTCTTATAACTATCAGATAACTGAGATTGCAAGGCAAACTACCACCATGAGATCTGGACAGAAAGCATATTAAGAATCATAGCCAGAGTCTTACTTAGAGTAAAAACTCTATCAACTAGAGTCATAAATTAGTAGATATATGTAAATGGTAATTGTGACAAATTACTATAGGCTGATTGTGGACTACTTTCACAGTGAGAAACTATTGAAAGCCTCAATCTTAGAAGGGGTTATACTTTCATGGGTTCAACTTTCAGGAATTCCACAATGTTCTCACTGGATAACTAGGAAGGAGCCCCTAACGGCTCTGGCAAAAGATCAGGAAAAGTACCCATATTAAAATATTCCCAAAGAGTTCATGATAAATATAGCACATTGTTCCAGTAAAATGCTTTACTAAAATCTTATCACATGTAAAATAATGGCATTTCTGTGAGTCCAGCATGCTATATCATTCTCTCCTTTTATTCTAAAATGCTTTGATGTGCTAACCAGGAGGCTACACATAGAAAAGCATGAGTGAGTTTGTAAATATATCAACAAAATATGTAACATACAAATAATTGGAATACCAGAAGTAAAAGAAAATGAACAAGAAAACTTTGAATAGTTGTTGAAAATATTCCAAAATTAATGACAGACACCAAATAACAAATCCTGAAACTTCTTAAAACACCAAGCATGATAAATACCAAAAAAATCCCTACATGTAGGCATATCATAATCAAACTGAAGAACACCAAAGAGAAAATTTTCAAGTAACCAGGGGAGGGGCATTGGGGTAGGGAAACACCTTAAATTTACGACAAGAATTACAGTAAAATTTTCATCAGAAATTATTCAATCAAAAAGAGAGTGGAGTGAAATATTCAAAGTGTTGAAAGGGAAAAAGGTACAAATATAGACTTCTATGCCTAGCAATATTAACCTTTAAATGTGAAGAATCAGTAAAAACCTTTTCAGACAAACATAAACTGAGGAAAATCATTGCCAGAAAACATACTTTGTAGGAAATGTTAGAAGTAGTTCTTCAGGAAGGAAGAAATAATACAGATCAAAACCTTGGATCTACATAAAAAAGGAAGTGCATCAGAGGAAGAAAAATTAAACATAAAATAAATCTTATTTTTTAATTCTTAATTTACATAAAACTTAATGGTTATAGTAATATTATTAAAAAGGTATTGGCTGATAGAATATATATAAATGAAAAGAATGACATTAATGGTATTGGGATTAAAGGTGGGAAATTGGAAATATTCTCTTATAAGGTACCAGCACTACAAATGAAGACATTTAGTTTTATTATGGGTGGAAATAGATTAGTTAAGCCGAGTGGCACATTGGTTAAGAGCTGGCTTTGGGATGCCAGCGGCCCCAGTTCGGATCCCAAATATGTGGGCCAGTGACACTGCCCTCTATAGCTAACAACAGCTCCACCTGGAGCTGGGCTGTGCGAGCCCCGGCGATGGTGTTGGCTGCAGCCCCTACTGCAGTGGGATGCCATAGGCTACAGTGAGTGGTTGGAAGCCAGCGTGAGCTGCCAATAGCCGCGGTGAGCGACCATCCAGAGGCCAGCAACCGATCTGCCTCATCTCAGAAGAACGCAATGACGATACCAACATGGGCCAGTGAAGCAACGTCCTCCTCAACTAGACTGAAGAACAAAAAGACAGCAACTTGTCTGCTCCCCTTCCCCGATTCCCCAATGCTGTTCCCCTTCCCCAATTCCCCAATAAAATCTTAAAAAAAAATTTAAAAAAATTAATGTATAAAAATTTAAATTATATTTGACATGCTAATAAAGAATACTATTTTATATTCTTTATTAGCATGTCAAATATACTATATATATCAAATATATATATATCAATTAAAATCAGAGATGACAGAGAAAGACACGAAAGAAGTAAAAGTAAGAACAAATCAATGAATAGAAATAGCTGCAAAAACGGTAGATAGTAATCGAACCATTTCAATATTCACTTTGATATGAATGATCGCAGTACAGTATTTGTAAGATAAACATTGTCAGAGTGGATTGAAAAAAGGATCAAGTGTAAATTGTCAGTTAAAAATCACTTAAATGTAAAGATACTTAATATTTAAAACTAAAGGGATGAATAAAGATATACAATGTTAACCGTAACAACAACAAACAAGCAAACAAACAAAATAAACTAGAATAGTTATATTAAAATTAGACAAAGCAGGATTTAGAACAAGGAAAATTATCTGATATAAAAGGGGGTACTACACAATAATGAATGCATCAATTATCTAAAAAGATATCAAAATCCTAAATGCACCTAACAACAAAGCCTAAAAATGTGTGAGGCAGAACTAGGTACAAATGAAATGACAGATAATTCCGCTGCTATAATTACAGAAGCAACATTTCTCTTTCAGTGACTAATAAATCAAGCAGGAAGAAAATCATTCAGGATATAGCTGACCTGAAAAACACTATAAATCAATTTGATCTAATTGATATTTACAGAATAGAGAGTATCCTATCCAACAACAGCAGAATACACATTCTTCTGGAGCCTGCATAAACATTCACTAAGATAGACCACATTTTGGGCCTTAGACATGCTCTAATGCATATTAAGCAATAAAAAATCATGCAGAGTATGCTCTCAGACCAAAATGGAATTGAACTAGAAAACAATGACAGATAGTTAAAAAACAATACACTTCTAAATAACACAAGATCAAAACAGAAATATCAAAAATATTTTAAGATAATTTGCATTAATTGATAATAAAATGCAACTCATCTAAATTTGTGGGATGCAGCAAAAGCAATGCTTAGAGGCAAATTTATAGAATTAAATACATATATTAGAAATATATACATATATTAGAAATATATATATATATATATATATATATATATATATATATACATATATATATATATAAAGATAACAAAACTAAAAGTGGATTTTTTGAAAATGTAAATAATGGATAAAACTCTATCTAGCCTAGCTAAGTAAAAGGAGAGAAGACACAATTTACTAACATTATCAATGAAAATGGAGTCATCACTACTAATCCCATGAACATAACAGAATAACAAAAGAATACTGTGAACAACTATGCTCACAATTTTTTTTTTTTTTTTGAGGGCAGTGTCACTGGCCCTCATATGTGGGACCGAACCGAGGCGCAGGCTTCCCAAGCCAGCGCTTAACCACCGCCCCACTCGGCCGGCCCTATGCTCACAAATTTGATAACATAGTTGAAATAGTCTCATACCTTGAAAAACATGAACTACAAAATTTGACATCTGGAGAAATAAAATATCTGAATAGGTCATACATATCTATCACATAAATTAAATCTATAATAAGTCAACTTACAAATAAATAAATAATTGCAGCAAACCCAGATATGTCACTGGTGAATTCCTCCAAACATTTAATGAAGAAATGATATTCACCCTTCACAATTTTTTTTCAGAAAATAGAAGCAACAGAAAATAGTTAGAACTTATTCCATGAGGCCACATTATCATATTAACATATTATAAAAAAATCAAACCAACAGACCAATATCTCTCACAATAATAGATGGAAAAAAATGGCAGCAAAATATTATCAAGTTGAACAGTGTATAAAAATACTTATCCACCACAAACATTGGAATTTATTCTAGGTATACAAAGCTGGTACAGCATTCTAAAATCAATCATACCATATCAACAAGCTAAAGTGGAAAACTATATAATCAGATCAATTGATACAGAAAATTATTTGGAAAAAATGTCAATACTTACCCATAACAAAAACTATTATAAACTAAAAATAGTTTAGAATGTCCTCAACTTGATTAAGAACATTTATTTAAAAACTGATAAAAAACCACATGCTTTCTCCCAAAGACCAGTTAAAATATTGATTCAGTACTACAATTCAAAATCAAGAAAAGTAAATAAAAATTATGCAATTGGGAAGGAATATATAAAATTGTCATTGTTTATGGATGGCATTATATATGTAGGAAACCACAAAAAGCCAACAGTAAAACTCCTGGAATGATTAGGTGAGCATAATTAGGTCTCAGGTTATATTACATATATTTACTATATATAATAAATATAATAACATAATAAATTATATAATTATTATATAACACATAAATAGTTTTTACCATCAATGAACAATAGGAATTTAAAATTAAAAATTAAATAATACCATTTACATTAGCACCAAGAAATGAAATATGTAGGTATAAATAAAAAAACAAAACACAAAAAAACAAAACACTATAGTATCTAAATGAGGATAACTGCAAAACTCTGATGAAATAAGTCTAAGATATAAATAAATGGAGAGATATTCAGTGTTTACGGATAGGATGATTCAATATTGCTAAAATGTCAGTTGTTCCCAATTTGTTCAATAGATTCAATGCAATACAATCAAAATTTCAGCGATCTATTTTATAGATCCAGAAAATTTGATTCTAAATTTTTGAGGTAGAAGTCTTAGAATAGACAACATGATATGAAAGAAGATAAGTAGTTGGTGGACTACATTAAAATATTTTAAGGCTTGGTATAAAAAATAAAGAAGCCTTACTACATTAATCAAAACAGCACTGCACTGGTGAAAGAACTGATCCGGACAAATATAGTCCACTGATCTTTGAAAAATGAACAAGGGCAATTTAATTGAGAAGGGATCGACTTTTCAACAAATGGTGCTAGAAAATTTACATGCCAATATGTAACCAAACAAAAAAATTAAGATATAGACTTTACACCATACACAAAAATAATTCAAAATAAATGATAGACTTGGGACGGCTGAGTGGCGCGTTGGTTGGGAGCTCGCTTGGGACTCCAGCGGCCCCAGTTTGGATCCCTCATGTGAGGGCTGATGACACTACCTTCAAAAAAAAAAAAAAAAAAAAGAACCATAGATCTAAATTCAAAACTCTAGATTATGAATTTTATAGATAAACACATGAGAAAATTTAGTTGACCTGTACTTTTGCCATGAGTTTTCAGATACACTATCAAAAGCATGACTGAGGGAAGGAAAAACTGATAAGTTGAACTTGATTAAAATTAAAAACAGTTATGCAAAAACTGCTAGGAGAATGAAAACCTGATTCACAGACTGGGAAGAAAATATTTACAAAACAATTAATTATCTGATAAATGACTTAAATTCAATATGTACAAAAGACACTTAACAATAAGAAAGCAAACAACCCAATTAAAAAATTGGCAAAAGATTTGAGATGTCTCACAAAAAAAGGAATGTACAGATGGAAGTAAACATATGAAATGAAGTTCAACATCATCTGCCATTACAGGTTTGCTATGGCCTCACAGCAGCCTCACCGTTTGCCTCCCTGCATTCACCCATAACAGCAGTGCCTCAAGGCCTCACGGGGACAGGATTTTCACTATGTCTATGGCAAAACCCCATGGGACCCTGGAGAGAGGGCAGGTCAGCCAATGACGGGCAAGACCCTACACCTGTGCAGGATGCCAATATAGGTGTGAGATCCTATATCAAATATGCGCATCAGGGCGGCCTAAGCCAGGCGCTGGTCGGTCTGAGGGTCCCTGGGAGGAATCAAAGAGGTGAAGCATATGGGGCCTAAGGGCCTGTTTATCCTTTCCTGCAGAATTTACAGCCTGCAACGGAAAAGAGAAATCTTCCCAAGAGGCTAACAGCAGTCCTCCTTGCATTCTTGCCTCAAGGTGTCATAGTGAACCATTATCTGTCCTCGTAGGGGGCAGGGCTGCATTGATCAAAGGGTCTTTCGGCTGGGGCTGTCTGTGAGGCATAGGGAAATCTGGCTAAATCTTGGGTGATGCATGTGATTTACGGTCTTTGGAAAGAGCAAAGCCCCTTCCCTGTTTGTACTCAATAAAAGCTGCAAACTGACCAGATTCAAGGCTCCTGTCCATCAGACAGAGTCCCCTGGCTCACATTGCTTTTTAAACTATCCCTGTCTCTTGCTCTTTATTTCTTTTTGAGTCCCTGCCTGTTCTCTCGAGGAAGCTAGACCCAGCTGCGCAGAGACGCGACAGTTTGCAAATTAAAATGATGATAAACTCTACTATACACCTAATAGAATAGTTAAAATCTGCCCCCAAAATCTGACAATATCACCTTCTGGCAAAATTGTACAGCATTGGGTACAGCCGCTTTGAAATACAGTTTAGCAGTTTCTTGCAAAGCTGAACATAGCCATAGCTTATCACCAAGCAATTAATATCCTAGGTATTGATTCTACTGATTTGAAAACTTATGTCCACACACAAACCTGTGTGTGAATGTTTATAGCAGATTTATTTATTTTTTATTTTTATTTTTTAAAGATTTTATTGGGGAATTGGCGGAGGGGAACAGCATTGGGGAATCTGGGAAGGGGAACAGACAAGTTGCTGTCTTTTTGTTCTTCAGTTTAGTTGCGGAGGATGTTGCTTCACTGTTGGTATCGTCATTGCGCTCTTCCCGGATGAGGCAGATCGGTCGCTGGCCTCTGGATGTCGCTCACCGCGGCTATTGACAGCTCACGCTGGCTGCCAGCCGCTCACGCTGGCTGCGGGCCACTCACTGTAGCCTATGGCAGCCCACTGCAGCAGGGGCTGCAGACCACACCATCACCGGGGCTCGCACAGCCCAGCTCCAGGTGGAGCTGTTGTTAGCTGTAGAGGGCAGTGTCACTGGCCCTCATGTGGGATCCGAACCGGGGCCGCTGCCATCCCAAAACCAGCGCTTAACCAATGCGCCACTCGGCCGGCCCTATAGCAGATTTATTTATTATGCCCCAAGCTGGATGCAGCCAAAAATTACCTTCAATAGGTGAATGGATAAACAAACTGTGACACATCCATTCAATGAAATATTACTCAGCAATACAATAAAATAAACCATCAAAGAACAAAAGGAATGCGTTTTTTCTTATTGAAAGAACCCAGTATCAAAAGGTAGTATACTCTATAAATCAGCAAGATGGCATCTGGAAAAGTCAAAACTATAGCAATGGTAAAAAGATCAGAAGGGAGATTGAATATATGAAGCACAGATTTAGGGGAATAGTGAAACAATTCTGTATAGTGGAATAGTTTTGAGTACTTGATACTATCCTTTTATCAAAACTCACAGAACTTTACAGAACAAAGAGTGAAACTTCATGTATATAAACACAGATTATGACAAAACAATATAATTGTATTGTGTATATATGAAAAAAAATCTCCCTGAAAAGGGTGTGAGAAAAGTTGTTAAGCTAAGTAACTTTGAAATGAATAGAGTCTATAAGACTAAGGCAAAAGAAATTGGATTAGCATCATGCCTTAGTTTATAAAGTTGTTTCCCAGGGGTGTAACAATGGGTACAGGAATCTGATACTGTTATACATGTATACTTGAATTGAACAATTAAGCAATCATATGGCAAATGTTTGGAGCTAAGCTTCTCAGTGTTGTATGAAAAGTTACAGATAAGCAAGGAGAGGATTCTAGAATGATCTATGTGGTAATAGATCAGAGTTTGAGAAATCCTATGAACTCATATTTAACATAAGATATGTGTGAGTGTGTGTGTGTATGCAGCTATGTATAGAAATATTTATGAGTATATGTATAAGACAGGTTAGTATTTATCTGTGTATTTACTTGTTCTTCCAGGTGAGATCCCTAGAAGCAATGATACCCCAGTAGCAATGATCACACCCAGCACATAGATCTTGATTTCTATTGCCATCCCCAATAATATAAATCAGACCTTCTTGGAGAAATGGCTAATTCTAGGACTGAGTCAGGAAATACACATGATAAACTAGAGCATCTAACAGCACCAAAAATAAAAACAAAAGCCCATGATTATGAGAATATGTCAAAATGAGACAGAAACAATTTCAATAGCTCCCAATGGCCAAATTGGGAACAAATATGAGCATCAAAGTAAATACAGTAGTTAGTATTGGATCATAAATCAAGGTATAAAATAAACAATAATTAGTCTATTATGATATGGGGTAATAATTAAATTCATAGTTAAAAGAGGAAAAGAGACAAATATGCTGTTTTGAAGGAATCCAAATAAAGTGTGTAGATTCTTCATCTTAAATGGAGGGAGGGCACATTTCCAACTGCTGAATTTTGAATTGTACAGACTAACTTCCATTCAGACAGTACAATAGGAAAATGGGGTGGAGGAAAAGGTGGGAAATAACTGAACACTGGAGAAACATGACAAATATATCAGCCATATGACCATGGTTAATACTGACAATTATAAACCATGTTCATAGTATGTACCATTGATATGATGTTATGAAAATGTTGCTTTACCTCTGAGGTCTTCCTCCTAAAAACCTATAACTCCACTCTAATTATGAGAAAAAACTTCAGACAAATCCCAACTGAAGGATATTCTACAAAATGCCTGACCTTCAAATCCCTATGCTTCAAAAAATGTCAAGATGATTAAAAACTGGGCAAGTCTGAGAAAGTGTCACAGCCAAGTGGATCCCAAGTAAAAAACAATTAAATATAATGTGTTGATTCTGGTAAGTCCTTGAAACAGAAAACAACACTAGGCAAAACTAAGAAAATATTCACGAAGTGTGGCTTTGGTTAATCATAATGTGTCAATATTGGTTTATTTTAGTATAACAAAAACACCTTGATAATATAAGATATTAATAAGAGGGGAAACTGGGAGGGGGTACATAAAAATTCTTTGTCCTGTTTTCATAATTTTTGTATAAATCTTAAACCATTTTGTAAAATAAAGATTTTTTTTTTTTTTTTTTTAGAGGGCAGTGTCACTGGCCCTCATATGTGGGATCCGAACCAGGGCTGCTGGTCTCCCAAGGCAGCTCTTAACCACCACGCTACTCGGCCGGCCCAAAAATAAAACTTATCTTTATAGCATTTTTACAATTACTTTAAGGGGATGGAGGTTATCTTTATCAAATATTATTTGTATTTTTATCAAACCCAGCAGCAATAATAATCATCTTATTCATTGGAATTCTTTCCTTTTGAGAATTGGCATATTTCTGGTTTATTGTTTCTTCTTAAATGAAAACCTTGAGGTCCCAAGGTGTCATGTCTCTGCGGGGCTGGGTCTAGCTTCCTCTAGAGGACCAGCAGGGACTCAGAAAAAGAAATAAAGAGCAAGAGACAGGGATAGTTTAAAAAGCAATGTGAGATTGGGGAGACCACTTCATGGATGGAGTAGAGGCTTGATTACTGCACTGTACACCTGAAGCTGATGTTGTATAGTATTGTATGCCAACTGTAACTGAATATGTGGATGGTCACGGGATGTGGAGTATACTGTGGAGGGGAGTCAGGGGAGTTGTGATAGATATGTATGATATGAGGGGGGAGTGGGGTGGCGAACTGGGGAGGGGGTTTGTCACTTTGGGGGGTAAAGAATATAACTATTGCATTGTGTTGTACACCTGAAACTAATAAAATAAAAAAAGCAAAAAAAAAAAAAAAAAAAAAGCAATGTGAGCCAGGGGACTCTGTCTGATGGACAAGAGCCACGAGTCTGGTCAGCTTGCAACTTTTATTGAGTACAATCAGGGAAGGGGCTTTGTTCTTTCTGAGGTCTGTAAATCACATGCGTCACCCAAGAATTTAGCCAAATGTCCCTATGCCTCACAGACTCCCTCAGCCGAAAGACCCTTAGTTCAATACGACCTTACCTCCTATGGGGACAGATAATGGTTCACTATGAGACTTAGAGGCAAGAATGCAAGGACTGCTGTTATCTTCTTAGGAAGATTTCTCTCTTCTTTGGCAGGCTGCTAGCTCTGCAGGTAAGAGTTCACAGGCTTTTAGGCCCTATATGCTTCACCTCCTTGATTCCTCCCAAAGTACCCAAGGACAGCGCCTGTCTTAGGCCGCCCTAATGCGCATATTTTAGGGTCTTTGCCCATCATTGGCTGACCTGCCCTCCCTCTTAGGGTCCCATGGGGTTTTGCCATAAACATAGTGAATATCCTGTCCCCGTGAGGCCCTGCCCTTATGGGCGAATGCAGGGAGGCAAACAGTGAGGCTGCTGTGAGGCCATACCAAGGCAAACATTATTTATAAAAAAAAAAAAAAGAACTATTCTTATTGGAAAATTTTGTCTACAATTTTTCTTTCCTTAGCTTCCTGAATCTGTCAAAATTCTACACAGGTGTTCCTGCTCACAAAAGAAACAGTAGGTGGTTAAGTGCTGGCTTGGGATGCCAGTGTCCCCGGTTTGGTCCCATATGGGAGGGCCAGTGACACTGACCACACCCCCCCACACACACACACAAAAAAAAGAAAGAAACAGCAGGCAATTCTGGAAAAATGTGGTCGCACATCCTAAGCTCACTTCTATGTGATTTCCTTCTTTGATTTTTGGTTCAATAATTCTTTGTTGCCTGACTCTATCTTACATATCTCCAAACAGATTTTTAAACAATAATATATCATTTTTTTTCTCTCTTTTTTCTCAGGAAGTTATCAGGCCAAACTCCTTACCCACTATTACAATAAGTGGATCTTTAAGATAGATTTTTTTTCAGCATCCAAGCACATTCCAATTAGGTCTCCATGGTAAGTCACTGTAAAATACAGTTCTGGCCATAAATTATCCTATTTAATGAGATCCTACAAAGCTCTACATTTTGATGATAATACTAACATACAAGTAATAACAAATATGCCTTGGACATAATTAACAATTGTGCTTTTGGAACCCAAGTCTCCTTGATTCAAATCTACTGTTCTTCCCACCACATCATGCCTTGCCTGGATTGAACAAGAACTACCCAGACTAAGTATATGCTTTCATCTGCTTCCTCTTTCTCTTTTCCAGGAAAGCATGATTGAATGACAACTGAATTAGAAGAAAAGAAATAGAATCATATTTATAGATGTAGATTCTTAACATTGTTTTTAATCCAACGGTGAGTTCTACACATGTGTATATGGTGCATGTAAATGGATAAATCAGTGAAAACTGCCAAGTAAAGGAGAATGGGTGGATACTTATCTCCCTCATTTAAACTGTCATCTAATCACTGCTTTATTGTAGTTTTTTTTAAAAATCCATAATCTGGATAAAAATCTGGGTTTAAAATAATTTTGTAATTGTCTCTTACATGCTATTTATTATCTACATTTATTCACTAATTGGTTAAACATTTTACACTTATTAAATATTTAGATTTTCCAAATTTTATATTGTTATAATATATTGCCAATATGTACAAATGGAATTGATTTGTATATATTAACTGTGTATATTGTGACATTGCTAAACTTATTTGCTAGTCATAGGACTTAATTTGTAGATTCTTTGTTATTTTCCACATTATACATAGACATTCATGATATTTTCAGTACAGGAAATATTATTTCTTCTTTTCTGATTTGTTTTTCTTGACAAATGATTTATCCTTGATTTGTTCCTGATATTGGGAAGTAAAAAGTATTCTCTTTCTCTCACTGCTATGTATGACATTAGCTGTAGATATTTTGTAGATGTTTTTTATCAGGTTAAGGAAGTTCTCTCTATTTCTATTTTTTTGAGAGTTTCTATCATAAGAGATTACTGAGTTTTGTAAACTGATTTGTCAGTATCTACTGAGATGATCATTTATTTTTCTGTTCCATACTTTGTTAATATCATGACTTGCTATGATTGATTTATGAATGTTGAGCTGGCTTTGCATTGTGGAATAAACCTCACTGGATAATGATCTAGTAGGACATTTGTATATTGATTGATTTAATAACACAAAATGCAAAGAGGCCTGTGCCCAGACAACAAAAACTGGTGAGTAGTGATAGTAGTATTGATGCTTTCTCTCAACAACTCCTCACTTAGAAATGTCTGAATAGTGCAATTCACATGGATCATCCAAAGAACAATAAAAATAAACTATGCTACTATTTTCTAAATAATATTTGTCAATTATACTGTCTGATTAAATAAAATCATTTGAATTGAAGATATATAAGGACATTGATATATATATGTAAAATATATATGTAAATATATATGTATATATAATTACAGTGAAACCTTGGATTGCGAGTAACTTTGTTTGCAAGTGTTCCACAAACATTTCTAATTGGTTAGTGCAAAAGTGTAATGGCAGAAACTGCTATTACTTTTGCACCAACCTAATAATACATTTTAAATTGGTAAACGAGTGATGTCTTGCAATACAAGTAGATTATTTCCGGAACAAATTATGCTAAAAAAACCAAGGTATTACTGTATATATAAATGCTAAGGGCAATATAGTGAACAGTGTGCAAGACGAAACACTTGTGACTTTTAAAAAAATTATCTTAGTAAATAAAGCTACAGCTACTTCTGGCAGTTTTCAAGGGCACTAATGCATGCAAGGGAACTACTATTGAGTATGTGCAACTCTATGTGCATATTTGGGGATGAGATTAGAAAGGGAATATGTTGGTTACATAGGGAATTTCCTTTATTGTCAACTTATATTCAAAAAGTTCTATTCATTTATAATAAATAAGCATAATGAAACTTCCTGGTATGATACTTTAGTAAAATTCCCTTGTAGATAATTGGTTTTATAATAGATGTATAATTTGAGCCTGAAGCAAAAATGAAAATTAATTAATTTTTATTAAAAATTGTGATAGAAATATCTTATGCTCACTGTCAACACAATTTTTTAAATAAACTAAATGCTCCAATGATATAAATAAAACAAATCAAATCTTATACTACAATTAAACAAAAGTTAATCAAGTGAAGATGTAATTACTTTCATAAAACTAGACCTACTACTGCCATTTATCCAAGAACTCTCCCATGATGTCTAAGAGATCAGTTACACTATTCTCAGAAGCCAAGATCTTCAGGTCTTTCAGGACCTTGCTTAACATGTTCTCCAATTGCAAAGCAGACTTTAAAGCTTGTACGAGAAGAAAATGTTCTTATTTCTCCTTTTTGTCTGAGTATAACACTTTTAAAAAAATTAAAATATAATCATCTTTAGTACAAGCTTTTATAATTTCATAAGTTGTAAGTTTGCAAAAAATATTTCTGTAGGAAAGTAAATAATTTCATGTTTTAAAGCATCAATTCCAACACATTTAATGGGGTATTTGATATACCTTTATATTGCTCATACTTTTTATTACAAATAACAGTCAGTAAAGTGAATACATTAAAAGACTAATGCTTATATTGCTTAAACATCATAGGGTAATAATTTGAGGGGATGATAATATAAATACACTAAATTATTTTTCCTCCATTGTGAGTCTCATTACATACAATTAATTTTCTTCTCTTGCTTTTAAAAATGACTAACATCATCTAGTTCTCTCAATAATTTTGTTAAACCTTAAAAAGGCAGAATAAGGAAAAATATTTGTACAATTAATAGAATTTTTGACAAGTTATTAAGACCTATATTCAGATTCTGCCTGTGATAGTATTTTATGGATGCTAAAATTACATACTTTCCAGAATTTATTCAATAAGTTTCTAACTTTGCTAATTTTTTAAAAACAAACTATATTTACCTTTCTTAAATGAGGAAAAGAAAGAAGGAAGGAAGGAAAGAAGGAAGGAAGGAAGGAAGGAAGGAAAGAAGGAAGGAAGGAAGAAAATATATATCACTTCCATGCCTGGCTCCATGGGATGTTCTTGTTTGTCCATTTGCTTCTTAAATACAGCTGAGGTAGACTTTGTGGGGTATGAAATATTTGGGACCATATAACTTGTGCATTTTTCTTCCTGCTAAGGAAAATTTGATAATCTGATAGTTATTATGGGGTTTTGCAAGATAGACTCATGTTCTCTTCGGAAATAGGTTTCCCTCAGGAACTTGGTATGCTCTTAGTATCTTTGCTTTTCAGTCTGTTCCAGGTACCAGTGACTGTTCTCCCTGTCCTTTCTTATATATCATTTTTACATTTATCTCATTCATTTTTACACTAGCTTTGCCTGTTTCAAGTAGCCTCCAGTGAAACACATCTCATAGTTTTTTTGTACTCTTGTGTAGCCCTCCCACATTGAGTTTGGTCCTGGCCATATGACATTCTTTGACCAGTGAGGTATTAGCAAATGTATTTCAGAGCATGGTAAGTAAGTACATACACATTGCAGCTTTATGTCTTGGAAAGTGCTCCCAGGAATCCAGCTGTGATTAAGGAAAGAAACTCAGGCCAAACTTCTCAATGATGAGAGGCCATATGAATATAGATTCTGGAAAAAGGAAAGCCTTCTTGGATGCCCCAGCTCCAGCCCAGTAGCTACATGAGTGACTTCTCTTAGCCTTGAAGAAAAGACAACCCAGATGATATGACAACCTAAAGAATAATGAGTAATAATAAACCATTGTTGTTTTAAGCTACTAAGTTTTGGAGTAGATTGTAACTCAGAAAAAGAAATGCCACACCACTCCAGTTTTGTCATATTAAAGGCCATCAGCTTAAGGCCATCTGAAATTATATGGATGAAAAAATGCTGGTGGGAGACATTATCCTAATATCCCACTTTTTTGGGTCCTGGAAATTTGGACATTCTGAATGTTTGAGTTTTTTAATCCTTTTTTTTTTTTTTTTAGGGCAGTGTCACTGGCCCTCATATGTGGGACCGAACCGGGGCTGCTGGCTTCCCAAGCCAGTGCTTAACCATCGTGCCATTCGGCCGGCCCATGTTCTTTAATCTTTAGCCTCTGTTCATTTTCATCTCTTTGCAACTTGCTGTATTATGTGTTTTGTTTAGTTTTAGTTTTGTTTGTTTGTTTTTGTTTTTACTATACCTTACTAAATACCATCATACTAATGGTTGTGTCAACTATTTCCCCAAAGCTACTGGCTTAATAGGATTAGCTTCCTAGTTTCTATAAATAACAGATTTTCCACCTTAAATTACTACTTCTCCTTTTCCTTCTGTGAAATCACTAAGCCAATGGAACATATTTATACTGTTGATGAGCAGTTCCCAATCCAACATGTTAATCTGCTAAAAAGGAGACACAAAATACAACTCAGTAAAATGGACTCTTACTTCTCTCTCATGTAGAATGTTTCTGTTTCATGTTAACATTTAGAAAGCTAAGTTATTTTTGTTTTCTTTTTTGATGGTTTATTTCTGTTTGTTTTATAGTCAGTTCTTAGGTCAGTATTATTCATTACATTATTAAAGCTAGGTCACATGCACAACCATACTGTGGCTTAAGGAAAAGGGAAGAACATGTAGAAGGCATGGCTTATTCTTAAGGATCTGTTCCTAAAAGTTATACATATCACTTTTTTTTAAAAGTAGAGAAAGAGCAGTTTCTTAGAAGAAAAAGTATACCCCAAAGGGTTAGGAGCAGGCCCTGGCTCAAAGGTTCAAAGGCCTATACATATCACTTTTGTTTGCCTTCCATTGGAGATGACATGGTCACATGGTGTTAACACAAGATTTTCCCTGACCAAATTTTATTCAGGATCCTCTGAGCCCTTTGCTTATCTAGGCCTTGACTGAGGCCCCTGTCCTGTCTTTGGCCTGCCTAGCCCTGTCTTAACAAGAATCTTCTCTAAGTCCTTGACCTATGTTTAGCAAGAACACTGTTAGGTCAATTTAACAACAATTATCCTACCTTGGATGTTTTCTCTTAGGGATTTTCCTTCCCCTGAACCCCTCACCCTGTTTCTTGGCTATGAATCCCCAATTTCCTTCATATTCTGATTTAAGTCTGCTCTCTCTCTCTTATTGCAATACCCAAGTCTATTGCAATAGACTTGAATAAAGTCTTACCATTTTAATGAATGTCAGAATATTTTTCCTTTAACAGCTTCACATAACTTAAAGGGAGATTACAAAATATACTGTCCTGGGAAGCCATGTGACTGTTACTTCTAGTAATATGAGTGAAGGAGAGAATTCATTTTGTTGGAGAGATGGCTATCTCTGTTATATAACTATATAAATAATGGATGGAATAAAAATTGGTACTAATCCAACTGTCACAGATTGGATAAATATAAAAAGATATAGAAATATTTCCACCTTACTAAAAGTATTTATGTCTCATTTTAGACAGATTATGAACAAACCACTTAATTTAAAGTAGTTCACTAGAATTTCATGGAGTACATTACAAGTTTTACTTGTATGAAATAATTATTATGTAAAACCTATTCTAATTCTCACTAGTAGGTAAAATGGAAAAGAAACATAGGGAAAATAAAATTATATCACTGATATGCTTTAATTTAATGTTTTATTTTTCTCTTACCTGTAGAAGTTGTATTTTGTAGTACAAATATATATTAACTAGGTAATTGAATTGGTCACATCTCTATTGATTTTCTACAATTTCCTTTCCATTATGTTCTCAATAATATTGGAGAGCTGGTGAATTTTAATCCAGAATCCACACTTGTGAGAATATATATATTGAAGTATTTTTAAGTAACTTTAATTGATAAATTTAAATAAGAACTATAATATGCAGAAAAAATACATATCACTGTTAAAGCACTGTTGTGAGTCTTAATTCGTATTATAGTATTTTATCTTTAGTAACTGCAAAACAAAGACAAAGCAATTTGAACAGATGTGATCTAAGTAGGATTCCACTTTTTACAAAACACCATGTTGAGCTACCAATGGCCTAAAACTCAAAAAGAAGGATAAAGAGTGAGTTTTATGAACTCCTTGAGGATGCTGAAAGCTGATTTATCATGTGGCATGCCTGGGCACCTCAAATAGAATGGTGAAAACAAATGTTTCATGCTAGTGGAAAACACTGAAAAGCAAACAGCAGTGTTCCTCTCACTGAATAGAAAGGCATCTTTGAATTCAGTTCCACACAAAATAAGGAAAACCTATGTACGTGTTGCAAAATAAAACTGAAAATTTTACTTATTCATTCTGTGACAATCATGCCTTTGTCTTATATTCTTTAAATACATATTTTATACTCTCTCTTCCTCGTGTGTGTATGTGTGTGTGTGTGCATGAGTGTTTGTGTGTGTGTTTTTTTTGTTTGTTTGTTTTTGTAGTGCCCAGTTGGTCTGAGTCACTGTGTCACTGTCTTGGTACAAACACCCTGCCTGACATTTCCATAAATAATGCAACCACTGAAAATATAATGTATGTTGCACTGGCTGAGAGCCCAGGCCCTGAATGAAGTCAGACTGCTTAGCTCACATTCCAGCTCTCTCAGTTACTGTGTGTGCTACTTAATTTCTCTCTTCCTCAATTTACTTATCTATAAATGGAGATAATGTTAACATCTATATCTTAGGTTGGTGTCATAAAAATATATTTTTGAAGTCTATCTGTCTGCCTGTCTATCCACTCTTTCTAGAACAGTTTCTGATACACAGTAATACAGCTAGTTACTTTAATTTATGGAGCACATATATTTTGAAAGTCCCTTCTTTGTCAGTCAGGGCACTGTGGTAGGTACTGAATGTGCCTCAGTGCACACACACAAAGCCCCTTCACTCATGGAGCTCTGGGTTAGTGAAAAGCTTAACACCAAACAAGTAATTGAAGGACAAAGTAGTATGCTATGTTACTGTGTAGTTGGGGCGATATAGCATGGAGAGAAGGAATAAGTTAGTCTTGAGTAAGTCCAGAGAAAGACTCCTTGATAAAAAGAATTTTCAATATTGACCTGAGAGAGGATAGAGTTGGTCAGGTAACATGGAAAAGAGAATTACTCACTTGGTTGTGAAACCTAAATAAAGATATTTTAGAAAGAATAAATATATATATATTCCTTAGAGCTGAAACAAAGAAGTAGGAGAGTCTGAGCTCAGAATGAGGCTGGGTAAGAGGCATGACAGACTATGAAGCCATCTAAAGAGTAATAATAATGATTCTTCTTGAGGCACAAACACACACTTGTACCCCAAAATACTGATAGACGGGAAAAATCTTATGAATCATGAATATGAAAAAAATATTAAGATACATAATTGTTTTCTCCTCTGCTAAATGAATGCAATATCCATGAACCCAACCAGTTATTCAATGAAGTGAAGGTGAAAAAGCTTTATATACTCCACAGTAATTATAAAAATTTGTTACTGTCACAAACCAAAATGCTCTCAGTAGTTAGAGCTGTGTGTGTGTTGAATCTTTTTGTCTTTGCCCTTCTCTCAACAAAATCTGTTTAAACAACAACAACAACAAATCCTTCCTAGTAGATGAACTCACTCTTAGATTTTGCCTTCTCTTCTTCGCTACTTAGTACTGCCAGTAATTAATTCTTTCATTCATCCTTTCGTGGTCTGGGAGTGCAAGGTTTGGGAGGGTCCCACCTGGCAGGAGGAGGTGCAGCAAAGAGGATCCTGAGAACAGGAAGCTATGGTTGCCTGGGGTAAATTCTAGATACCTCAAAGTTGCATAAACGGAGGAACAACTGCCCTGAGGATAATGAAGCTGCACTTTGGGGTTGCTGTGCCCTTGGACTTTTGCAGCTCTGTCATTTTACCTTCCACCAGTAATGAGCGAGAGTTCAAATTTCTCTGTACACTAGTCAACACGTTTTTGTCCATCTTTTTGATTACCTGTGAAGTAGTATATCACTGTGGTTTTGATTTGTATTTCCTAATGACTAATGACATTGAACATATTTTCTTGTGCTTATTGACCATTTGCATTTTGAAGTAACAGTACCATTAGCTGCTAGCCCCCACCCCCAGCCTCTCTGTAATAAAAGATTGTTAAAGCTTCCCTTAGATAGATCAAAGAATTAGACTCCCCTAACTACTTGCTAAACTCCACAGGTTTTAACTATGTTTTATCTAAACACAAGGCCAAACTGCCTATGTAACAGGCCAGCTGTGTCTCTGGTCTGGATAAACACAAGGCCTGACTATTTTCCACCAATTAATTGTTATTTATTTATGGCCTCTGTGAATTTCCTTACTTGTTACATTTTGGTGCTATCACACTTGTTTATTTAGCACTGTTATTGTATAGCTTTTTGTAACCTACTTGATATAATTGGTACTGTCAAAACTGTCTAAGATTTATGGAAACCACCTGTAAACTGTAACCTTGCTTTGCTTGCAATTTTTGTCTATAAAACACCCCTTTTTTTTCTTTTGTTCGGGGCTGTGAGTTTGTTCAGGGCATGAGCCTGCTCACAGTTGCCAGCTCACAAATGAAAACTCCAAACAACTTCCTTGTTTGTATTTTTGTGCTGGGTATAACAATATCTCTTTGAAAAAATATTTAAATTATTTTCTACATTTTTAAGGGGATCATATGTATTTGTATTGTTGAGTTACTTGAGCTCTTTATATATTCTGAAAGTCGCTAATCAGATATGTACTTTGCAAACAATTTCTCCAATTTTATGGTTGCCTTTTCAAACCTACTGATAGTGTCTGTTATGGACTGAATATATTTGGAGGTGAGACCTTTGGGAGATAACTAGGTCATGAGGGTGAAGGCCTCAGGAATGGGATTAATGCCTCTATAAGAAGAGGTCAGAGAAATAGTGGTCATTTTTTTCACCATGTGAAAAAAGAAAAAGAAGCTTTTTGTAAACCAGGAAGAGAGCGTTCACCAAGAACTCAACCATGCTGGCACTCTGATCTCAAACTTCCAACATCCAGAACTATGAAAAATAAATGTCTGTTGTTCAAGCCACCTAGTCTATGGAAATTTGCTATGGCACACCAAACTGACTAAAATAGTGTCCTTCGAGTCATGTTTAATTTTGATGAACACGTGTGTGTGTGTGTGTGTGTGTGTGTGTGTGTGTATATATATATATATATAAAGCTACTGTTTTTTTCTGTCATAATCCAATAAATCATTGTCTCAATTAAGTTCAGAAAGACTTAAGACTTACAACTATACTGTATTCTGAGTTTTATACCCTTAGCTATGTATTTAGATTTTTCATCCAATCTCAGTCGATTTTTGTACTTGATGTTAGGTAGAAGTTCAATATTTTTTTTCATATCAATATTCATTTTTTTCTAAAGAATAGTCAGTTTTGTAATCTAATTTATACACAGATTTTTTAGAATGTCAATAAAAAAATACTGATTTTGCATTTATGTTTTCTTCAGTGACAACATGGTCTTAAATTAACCACAGCAAAAACATGTTATATATACAAAAATCAGGAATTTACTTTTCTATTACTTTCCTATAATTGAATTTAGAGAAGTAAAATCCATAGAAGTTTTAAGGTAAAATTTTCATTCTGGAACACACACACACAGACACACACACACACGCACACACACACACACACACACACACCATTCCATGGAGATCAATCTCATACACACTAATATCTGAATGCAAAATTTTCTAAGGTTCTTCCTAAGAAAACATGTAATAGATTTTTTAGGAGCAGGAGTAGAAACACAAAGATAATATATCAATGTTGTAATTAAAAATCGCTTCATAAAAATTTTCTAAATACTTATATTCTAACAATAACTATAGAAAAGTTAAGAATTGAAAGCCCATGATATGACGATTATTTTTCTGACTTTTTTTTTGTTTTCATAATTTCAATGTCTTCTAAAAGTATACTATCTTTATTAAATTCATATATGTAGAAGTCACATCACTCAAAAAATTGCGTTTCTTCTGATATGTTTCAAATGGCTACAGTGGGATAGAAAGAAAACCTTGTTTACAAATACCAGATTGAAGTTGAAATAAAATGAATATCTAAAGGCATAATGACAACACATTCTAGAATGAAGAGATAAGGGGCATTGTTGTAAGTGTAGTCTTAATTAGAAAATTTGGTTGCTGAACTAATGGTTTGATTATTTATCAAATGTTTAATAGACTTTATCTCAGAGCTATCTCATGCCTCTTCAAAAATAAAGATTCTTAATATACTTAGAGCTCTCTTTAATGTTATTTAGACTCTCCTTATTCAACTTGGTATTTGACAGCTCCATTTTTAAAGAGAAAACTAGAACTAAATTTATAAAATAATTTATGTAATAGAATGAATACTATATATTTATCAGATAATTTAAACCCTCAAAATTGTTATGCTTTAGAAAATAGTGTCAGTTTAGTATAAATCATAGCAAAATGTAATCTCTTTTAGAAGCTTTCATATGAAGGATATGCATTAAAAACACTGCTCACTTTCCTCCTCCTAACTTATTATTTCTTATTGACCTCCAATTATACGAACTATTACAAATATTACCTCAAGAATATTAATTTTACTAAGAAAATTTCTAAGTTGTATGATTCTTTTATTTAACCTTTCAATTCATAATTAACTTCAGTATCATCTAGGTTATATTATTTCTATCTTTTGTCCAGTGAAAAATGATAAAGATTCTGTCCAGCAATAATTATTTTGATGAGGATTGGAGGTGTATTTGTTGAAGCTTTTGATTAGGGGCTGTGATGCAAGTATAATATTACAATGGCCCCATTCCACATCTGAGTGGGCTTATGCCAGGAATTCCCAAAGGAAGAGCAGATTAATCCCATTAAAACTTTTAGGAAATTAAAATTATTTCAAGGTATTAATATGGTAAATACTTTTTTTTTGAGGGCAGTGTCACTGGCCCTCATATGTGGGACCCGACCCAGGGCTGCTGGCTTCCCAAGCCAGCCCTTAACCACCGTGCCACTCAGCTGGCCCAAAAATACATGTTTTTTATACGTATTAAAAATTGTACCTCTAAAGGGAGATCCAAGATGGTGGAGTAGATAAACATTGTGCCTGCCTCCTTCCATGAACAAATTAAAATTACAACTAAATTGTAGAACAATCAACCTGAAGAACCATCTGAAGTCTGGTTGAACAGAAGTTTTATAACCAAGGATATAAAGAAAAAGCCTCGTCAAAACTGGTAGGAGGGGAAGAGACGCAAAATGAGTTATCCCAGATCTCTGTGTGGGAGATGAAAAATAGGAGGGATACCTCGGCCACAGAGGTTCCCCCAAAGGAGCAAAGGACCCCAGCCCCACTTGTAGGGTCTTTACCCCAGAATACTTGTACCAGGAAGAGAAACCCCTACAACATATGGCTGTGAAAAACACTGGGGACTCCAACCATCTGGGTGGGACAGAAGGCTGCAGAGAACCCAGATGTTCTCTTAAAAATCCCGCACACACAGTCACTCATTCACAGGCAGTCACATTGTGCTGTGGCAGAGAAACAGTGACTCAGAAGGCAATAAAGGCATACAGGGAGCAGGCTGAGATAGTCCCATTTTGAGGCCAGGGCCGGAGGATAGTCCCATTTTCCCTATAAGGGGTTATTCTCCAGTACAGCTGGTAGGTGGCTGCCATCTTTAATGTGTCTCCCTATGCTTATGGCCAAATCTGAATCTGATTGGTTGGTGAACCTTAGGGCTCCACCCTAATGACTGACTGGGACCCATCACACACAACTCCCCCAATGCCTGAGGCACTCTCTCAGTGAACAGCCAGCCTTGCCCACATTGCACTCTTTCTTGGAAAACTATAGGAGTTCATGGTCTCTGGGCAGGTGATGATTCGCCTCAATGTGCTGTAAGACTTTTGCTGAGTAGCTGCAGGCTTAGAAATAGCACCAAACCAGAGTCTACATTAACCTGGTGACCACAACACTTCCCACTGTAGTTACTCCCTGAGACCCTGCTTCATCCAACTTACAGACCACACAAGGTTTATCAATGGCTGAACTTTAAGGGAGCTGGTAGATGTCAGCAGGACTCAGAGTGTCCTGGCTTTTTGTAGAGCCACCTCAAGCCTGGTACTGGTGACATAAATCCTTGGTACACATTGTGCTGTGCCTCCAGGTACAGCACATGCAGTGAACAACCGTGGATTGCTTTGTAGCTTCTACCAGGTAGTCTCTGATTAGTCACAGGAAGTGGCTGCCCTGGGCCTTCCCTGGAGCCCCTCCCAAGAGGCCCTAGAACCAACATACCTGGAAGTTGGCTTCAGACCATAGCAAAGAACCATCCAATTAGCCCCACAAGTGGTACAAACAAAGAGTGGTTTCAACAGGCACTAGAACCTGATGGGGTGAATACTGCTCAGTAGGGTAAGTCCCCACACACAATAGTCCATAAACTGTGGACATGGCCAAACCCCATAGCCAGTCAGCCTACGGGTCAATCCCACCCGCTGAAATGCCAATAACAACCAAGGTTAAAAAATAACAGCAGAGCACACACAAACCACACAATGGTCACACCTGGAGCACCTAGGCTCAGGTGACCAGAGAGACTGTGCCAGGGCCCCACAGGGCACCTACACTTAAAGCAACTTGGCCAAGAGTAGGAGACATAGTAGATCTACCTCATACATAAAAAAACAAACACAGAGGCAGCTAAAATGAGGAAACAAATAAATATGTCCCAAATAAAAGAACAAGAAAAAAATAAAATAAATAAAAAAAGAGAAAAATGAAATGGCAGCAAACAACCTACCAGAGACAGAGTTCAAAACAATGGTTATAAGGATGCTCAAGGAACTTAGTGAGAACTTCAACAAAGAGATAGCAAACATAAAAGAGGACATAGAAACCATAAAAAAGAGCCAGTCAGAAATGAAGAATACAATAACTGAATTGAAGAATGTACTAGAAGGAATCACCAGCAGACTAAATGAAATAAAGGTTCGAATCAATTATTTGGATGACAAGGTAGCAAAAAAATGCCATATCAAAACAGCAAAAAGAAAAAACGAATTAAAAAAAAAATGAGGATAATTTAAGAGACCTCTGGAAAACACCAAGAATAACAACATTAGCATCATAGAGGTGCCAGAAGGAAAAGAGAGAAGGCAAGGGATTGAAAAGCTGTTTGAAGAAATAATGACTGTAAATTTTCTTAACCTGGTGAAGAAAATAGATATACAAGTCCAGGAAGTGCAGAGTCTCAAACAAGATGAACCCAAATAGGCTCACACCAAGACACATTATAATTAGAATGGCAAAGGTTAAATACAAAGAAATAATCCTAAAAGCAGCAATAGAATGGCAATGAGTAACTTATAAGTAAGCTCCCATAAGATTGTCTACTGATTTCTCAACAGAAACTTTGCTGGCCAGAAAGGATTGGCACAAAATAATCAATGTGATGAAAAGCGAGGACCTACAACCAAGATTACTCTACCCAGCAAAGCTATCCTTTAGAATTGAAGGAAGGACAGATAAAAGGCTTCCCAGGCAAGACAAAGCTGCATCAGTTCATGTCACCATACCAGAGCTACAAAGAAAGACAGAGGGACTTTTTTAAAATGGGGGGAAAATATCAATATTATAAATAATAAAATGGCAATAGCTACATGTCTATCAACAATTATGTCAATGTAAATGGATTAAATGCTCCACTCAAAAGACATGGGAGGGCTGAATGGATAAGAAAACAAAACCCTTACATATGCTGCCTACAAAAGACTCATTTCAGATTGAAAGACACACACAGATGGAGTGTAAAGGGATGGAAAAAGATATTTCATGAAAATGGAAATACAAAAAACAACAAAAAAAGCTGGAGTAGCAAATACTTATACCAGACAAAATGGACTCTAAATCAAAGCCTATAGCAAGAGACAAAAAAGGACCCAGTAACCTGCCTTCAGGGTATTAATCTCAAGAAACCCATATGCTACTTCAAGGGGATGTGTGCATCCATATGTTCATTGCAGCATTATTTACAACAGCTACGATATGGAGGTAGCTTTGGTGTCCATCAATGGAAGAATGGATAAAGTGGCGGTAGAACATACATATAACAGAATATTGCTTGGCCAGGAAAGGGAATGGGTTCTTGCCATCTGTGGCGGCATGGATGGACCTGCAGAAAATTGTGCTGAGTGTCAGATAAAGACAGATGTAATGAGATTTTGTTTATATGTAGAATCTAAAAGAACAAATACACAAAGAAAGCAGAAACAAACTTATAAATTCAGAGAATATTTTGATGGTTGCCAGATGGGAGGATTGTTGAGGATGAATGAAAAAGTGGAAGGGAGCGCTGGCAGCCTGGCGCGGTGGTTAAGCGCTGGCTAAGCGCTGGCTTGGGAAGCTAGAGGCCCCGGTTCCTGTCCCACATATGAGGGCCAGTGACACTGCCCTCAAAATAAATAAATAAATAAATAAATAAATAAATAAATAAGTGGAAGGGATTAAGAAGTACAAATTGGTTGTTTCACAGTAATCGTATGGATGTAGGGTATTTCTCAAGGAATTTAGTCAATAATATTGTAATAGCTATGTATGGTATCAGATGGGTACTGTATTTGTTTGGGGTAATAGATGTGAGTGGGACAAGGTATAAAAGATGTAGGGAGTAAGAAACACAAATTGATAGTTACAAAACAGTCATAGGGAAATAAAGTAAAGCATAGGGAATATAGTCAATAATATGGTAATAACTATGGATAGTGCCAGGTGAGTACTAGATTAGTCAGGGGGATCATTTCTTAAATTATGTAAATGTTTAACCACTATGCTGTATGTCTGAAATTAATATAAAATAATATCAAATGTCAACTGTAATTGGAAACATTAAAAAGGGGGAAAAGTGAAGGAGAATAAGAGGTTCAAGTCTCCAGGTATAAAACAAATAAGTCAGGCCGGCCGAATGGCACAGTGGTTAAGCGCTGGCTTGGGAAGCCAGCGGCCTCAGTTTGGATCCCACATATGAGGACAAGTGACACTGCCCTCAAAAGAAAACAACAAAACAAAACAAATAAGTCATGGGGATATAATATACACCACAGGGAATATAGTCAATAACATGGAATAGCATAGTGTGGTATCAGAGGTTGCTGGACTTATCATGGTGATCACTTCCTTAGGTATATAAATGTTGAATAATTATGGCGTACAACTGAAACTACTATAATATTGTATGTTAGCTATATTTTAATAAAAATCTTTAAAAAAAATAAATCGAAAAAAAACAACATACCTCTAGTGTTGTTAGAAAATATGTCATTCTTATTCATGCTTTTTTACATGTTCAATTTATAGTTTTAATATAATTTTTAAAGTTTACTATTTATTTTAAATTCTCAGATAACAGTTGGGCTTTTTACTTTTAATATCACTTTTATTAATATTGTTTTATTAAAGTGTCATATGTTTTTATCATTCTTAACATTTAATTTACAATTTTTACTATTAATTGTTAACACATGGAACAGTCAACACAATTGACTGTTGTCTTTTCAGTTCAGGCTGCTATAACAAAAATACCTTAGAGTGGGTGGCTTAAACAACAAACATTTATTTCTGATGGTTATGTAGGCTGGGAAGTCCAAGATCAAGGCATAAGCAGATCTGGTGTTCAGTGAGGGTACTATTCATGATTTGCACATGGTTGTTTTTTTACTGTGTCCTTTCAAGGTGGAGAGCAGAGAAAGGAAACAAGCTCTTTGGTGTCTCTTCTTATAATGGCACCAATTTCATTCATAAGGGCTCCACTCTCATGACTTAATTACTTCCTATCATATTGAGATTAGGATTTCAACATATAAATTTTGGAAGGATACAAACATTCAGTAATAACACCTGTAGAAAAGGTAGAGTTCATTTAGAAATGCAGAATCTTTAGTTATTTGAGGTCCTGGATATGCCAGTATGAATCAAATATATAAAACCAGATTTTAAAATAATATAGCAGTAAAAGAAAAAAATGCACAGAAAAAATTCTAAAATGTTCATCTGAGTTAAGTGGCTCCTAAGATGATTTGTTTAAAAATGTATCCTTTCTCAGAATCTCCATTGTAAGAAATTTTCGGTAATTTTAAGGACATAGACATTCTCTTTAAAAAAAAAAAAAAAAAAAAAAGAACTCGTTGTTTATACATGTGATGTCTTTTTCTCAGAGCTAAATTCAGGTTAAAAAAAAAGATTTTATTTATTTTTTTTCTTTCAATATCTGTTTATGCTCTTTGCATAAATATTGCAAACTTATACATTATTGTTTTAACCTGTCCTACCCCTTCCATTACTTATGTTACCTCACTGTTTTTTTGGACTAAACAGATGACAAATTTGTGTATTCTCTTCAAAAACTATGCAGTGAAGTTCTTCACAAGCTGAATTTTACATTTTCTCTTGGTCTTGATCCTGGTCCATAGGTGTGAATGTGACTTGCATGTGTGCCTAATGTTTGAATGTGTATTTATGTGTGTGTATGTGTTATAATTCTGAAATTTGAAAGAAAAACAATGGCACTATAGAGAAATTGAAAATGTACCATATTCTCACTAACAATAATTAAACATAAGCATTATTTTCTCTTATGTTTCAAGTCTTTCATGCTATAAGTTATAAAATAATTATAGATATATATTTTGAGCTCTCGTTGACCTTCATTTTCTTTTCCTTTCTCTCTATTGTATTCCAAATAGATTTAACATCATGTTTTCAATATGAACAAGTATTGTTATGCATTTATGTCTTATAAGTGTATTCATTAAAAACTAAATGTTTCTTACTATTTTTGAACATTATGAAAATGTGTTCATAATGTTTCTATCACTCCTTTCTTTTTTTAGCTCTGTGCTTTTTGATATATAGCCATAGTTTATTTTTCCAACTACAATATTTAGTTGATTATTTCAATATATCATTTTTAATCTTTTCATGTATTTATAGATAATAATTTGTTTTCCAAAATGGGAATAACAAATAATGCTTTGGTAAACACCATGTATATGATTTGTATGTGTTCTAAATACTCAATGCCTGGAAGTAGGATTTCAGGCTTATCAAATACACGGTTTTAAATATCCCTAGGTCAAATTGCTTTTTCAAAGTGAATAATTTTATCCATTTCTAATCCCTGAGAAATGTGTATTTCATTATTTTTATAAAAATACAGATACATTTTTTAAAAAGGAAAAGAAAATTTGAGATACACTTTTTACTTTCCATATTTTTAACCATATTTTTTACTTTCTGGTTTGATGTTCTGATATCATGGGGCCTTAATGACTTTGAAAGGACTTTCTCTTCCAAGGTTAGCTAATTCTTGGAGATAGTAAACAACATGCCTTTGGAGTGTGCCTTTGATATGCAAACCAACCAAATCCAGAGCTCATATCCCCAACCACCTTCTTTGTCAGACTCTTGTACTCTGGACCACTATCCACCTGCCCAACTCTTCCCAGGGTCTGGTACTAAACAAACAAAGACAGCCCCTATACCTTAGAACCTGTTGAAATTATTCAAACCTGTCAGTCCTAAACCTACATACACTGCTGTGCCTGTTCATGACTGCAGAAACCACAATAATATCCCTTGCCCATAGTTTTCCCTTTTGTCTTCTGACTGATCCTACTATTTCCTCTTTTGGCTCTGTGCTCTGCCTACTGTTTATGGGAAACTGTGAGTAAACACATTTCTTTCATGGCACTCACTTTCATATCTGCTTGTGTTACCATACTTTATGAAAACAAATCAGAGTATAATTAGAAATGAGAGAGAGAGAGAGAGAGAGAGAGAGAGAGAGAGAGAGAGAGAGAGAGAGAAAGAGTTAGTTTAGTCTTTAAACAGATTTTATGCCTTGTGTTAGTATTGTCTGATTTGGGTATCAGGGTTATACTGGCTTCACACAAAAGTTAGAAAGTATTTGTTTTTTGTATTTTTGTTTTTAAAGTCTGCTGGTATGCAGTATTTTACTTTATTTATTTGTGTGTGTGTTTTGTGTTTAAAGTGTTTTGTTTTGTTTTTTTAATTATGAGTTATAATTCTTCTTGGGTCAGTTTTGTTGTTGTTGTTTTCCCAAGGTAATTAATTATTAGCATCTAATTGGGTGTATTATTATTCAATGCAGCTAAGTTCATAATAGTTTTATTGTTATTTTAATCAAAGCAGCTCTTATTTCCTTTTATATTCTTAATAGATTCATTGAGCACTCCGAACATCCAAAAACCCATTGTGTTGGAATAATAAAGCTCCTTCTTAGCATGTGTTCTTTTTGCTGTGAAAGTCTATCAGAACTCTTTTATAATGTGATTTTCTGTGTCCTCCTTACATCTTGCTTCACTATTATCCTTAATACTAAAATCCTAAAGGAATTTGTCTGAAAAGAAACATACTTAAGTGATAGCAGATAATCATTCACATAATTTATTTAGGAAGTGACCCATAGAAATGTTGGGAGAGAGGTGGTAATAGAGACAGGAATGAAAAGAAGCCAACAATGGGGTTATAAAGCTGGTTAACATTGTGGGTAACTGGGGCTCATTTCCAGAGGACTTTGGTAATCATTCAGAATAAACACCTTAGAGTTATATCACTTGTGCTCTGAGAAACTATGGATATTTAATATATTAATTTCTGCTTGCCATTATTTGAGGGCTACCTATGGGGCAGTAAAAGCTCATCAATTTTGAACTGCCAGCACAAATAACTAGAATGAGCATCAACATTCAGAGAAAAATACCTGAGTGAAAACATTCAAGTACTGCCAGTAAAATGTCTGGTCAGCACGTATAGAAATAATAAGGATATAGTGAGACATTGATAATCTGCTATAGTTGATATCCTTTATTATTTAAAATCCCATTCTCCCAACTCCGTGTCCTGTCCCTCTGGTGAAAAAGGTGAAGGGAATTGATTAAGAGGTATAAGATTCCAGTTATAAAATAAATAATAGGAATATAATGTACAGCATAGGGAATATAGTCGATAATATACTAACTTTGTACAATGGAAGATGGTTACTAGACATCATGGTGTTCACTTCATAAGGTTTATAAATGTTTTGTGGTATCTAAAACTAATACAATATTGTGTGTCACCTGCAATATAAAAATAGTTAACTAATTAAATAAAAATAAAACCCCATTCAGATAAAATTAGGCTCCTACACCAGGAATGGATTAGAGCTCTCCATTACACATTATTCCTCCAGAACCATCAGATGTGATCATGGATGATCCCCATATCACACCTACCATGAATATACTTGTTTATATGGGGCTTGATTTTCAGCTGCCTACTCTGCCAGACTTTCTTCTCAAATCCCTCGTTAAAGAAGAAGCAACATGACAGTGGGATAGGAGGACAGGGTAGTCCAGATGTAAGAATACTGATTAGTACATTAGATAGCAACAACAGTCTTGCTTGAAAAGCAAAGCTTTGTCTCCCTACCAACCGAAAGATATATAACACTTCTTTAGTTAGCAGTGGGAAGTAGGGAAAATAGGAAAATTGTAGAAGAAAACACACTAATTGCACCTCAACAGAGTGAGATGAGAGAGAGAAAGAACATCAGCTAATTTCAAGATCCTGCTGATTGGCAAAGATTATCATAAACATTTTTGAATATTATAAAAAATGAAGAAAGGTGATAAAGAGTATGAATATACAACATGCCAAATCATATTTTCTTTCTTTTTTTTTTTTTAAAGGGTACACTGTTCTTTTTTATTTTATTTTATTTTTTTTTGAGGGCAGTGTCACTGATCCTCATATGTGGGACCTGAACCGGGGCCGCTGGCATCCCAAGCCTGCACTTAACCACTGCGCCAGTTGGCCAGCCCCATATTTTCTTTTTTAATGACTTCTCCAGGAAGTAAGGCAGCCTTAGTTCTTATTAAATATGAATAGTGCTAATGTCCAAAATATATATCATGAGAATTATAAAAACATGGAATAAACAATGAGTGGATTATATATACATATATATGTATATATCATAGATTATATACAAAACATATATGTACATATTATAAATGTGTATATCATCAATTATATAGTAATTTTACATATATATATATATTCATATATAATGGATATATGTCACATTATAACCTAACTGTTCTGCCTCCTTACACCTCTCTATAAAGACAGATAATAACTTCAATATTATGCTTACTATATATACCCCACTTGGCACCAAAGGATGGCCGATCAGTCAGAGATGGGTAAGATCCCACGAGAAGGACAACCCCAGCCAGACGTAGTCACATGAATGTCAGTCGGTGCCTGTGGGTGTCAGTGGGTACTCCTGGGAGCAAGTGAGTGCCATGGGAAAAATCAGGGAGAGGAGAAAAGGGGTGTAAACCCCTTGCTTCAGGTTCTGGCAGCCTGCCTGTGAAATGACCTATTGATATGATAATACCTGTCCTCCCAAAACTCTTATCAGTAAGACTTGGCAGAGGAAGCTTCTGTCTCTTAAGAGGTGCATGACAATAACCTCATGGGGCCTCTGGTAATGGCAGTTTGCACATGGGAAATTAGGCCTGGAGGTTAATTCTTGGGTGTGAGACTCACAGACCACTGAAGCTACACTGATCCCTTCCTAATTGTAAGATAATAAAAGGAACAGTCAGGCCCAATTCGGGGCTCCAGTCCACAAGGCTGAAGTCCCCTGGCCCGTAACTGTTTTCTCTCCTATTTTGTGTCTCTCTTTTCCTTAACCTTTCACCGTCCCTTCTCCACTCCCACCTGCTCTGTCATGCAGGAACACGACAAGTGGCTCCCAGACGTGTGGCTGGAGAAGGAAAGGAAAAAAAAAAAAAAGGACTATCAGTCTTAAAAAGGGAATTACAGTCGACGAAAGACCTCAAGATGGTGTCTGGACAATTACCTGGTGGAGGTAGGGTAAGTCTCGAGAAGTTTTAATCAGGGTGATGGGTGAAAAAATTAACTTTTCATATGTCTGAGTGTAAATGAATGAGTGTTTGATTATCGTTACACAGCTTCAGCTATAGAACTTGTGTGGGCTCTAATCTGGGATTTTATGGTCAAGTCATAAGACAGAACGGTGACTGGACACTGTCTGTTCCACGAGACACATCCACCAGGCTTGGGATTCATACGAGTGCACCTTAGCCAACACTGACCTTAAAGTTTCTCAAGGAACACGGCCAGAGGAGCATCAGAGAGAACATGCGTGAATGAGATTTTCTTCTCTATCGTTTTAAAAACTAACATGGGAAAAACCAATAGTCAGTGTAAATATTAGCCTTATTAAGGCTGGGGGAACACGAGTTCCAGAAAGAAAATTAATAGAACTAAATACGATTAAGACATATTGTTCCTGGTTCCTTGATACCAGAACCCTAGATTTAAAAACTTGAAAAAGTAGGTACAGATCTCCAGGAGTTACATCAAAATGGAGTTTTAATCTCAGTAACAAATTGGAACACATGGAGATTAATCCAGTCAGTTTTAAAACCTTTACAGACTGATACGGAAGATAAAAGAAAGAGAGGACGTTTTAAAATCAGGAGACAAAGAGGAGAAAGTAGAGGAAGGATCTCTAAAAATCACCAGTTATTCCCAAATTTTTATATCCTCTTTCAAAAACACACACACAAAAAACAGCTCCATACAGTGTGTCTCCGCCACGGCTTGCTTTGTTCAAGGCCCAGGAGCAGAATCACCCCTCCCTTTGGAAAACAGCTACAAACACTGAGCCAAGAGGCCTTGGGCCCGCCTAGTACATTGCTGTTAGAAACTAAAAGATTTAAGAGTATTGGTCAAACAGGTATTTTTCTAACAAGAAAAGTTTCAGGAATTCGTCTTGTTTGCCAGATTAAAATACAAGACCAAAGATTTATTTCTATAATTAACTGATGTTTCTAATGTTTCTATAATTTGCTCTCAAAAATGGCCACAAAGTTAAGGAAATCTTTTTGATAATGACCATATCTTAAAAATGTTTAGATTGAATTTCTCAACATCTATTGACAATTTAAGACTTTTGTTTTGCTGAATTCGCCTATTTTTAACTTTGTGTCACAGAAATGTTCAAAGATAAAGACCTGTTAATAAATATATCTTATGTTTTATCACAAGCCTATATATTTTGAGGTTACAGAATATCTTCCTAGATTTGCCAGTTAAAATGCTGATTATCCTACATATTCAGGATTTAAATGCTGGAAAAATTTAGATCTGCTCAAGTTCAGATCTCCCTTTTCATTACAGGATTTTTAGATAAATACAGGACTGTTGAGGAAAGTTTTCAGACGACCCAAACATGTACATAGAAGTCTTTCAAAACTTAACACCCTAAAAAAGGCCATGGAGTAATATACATTAATGACATCTCAACTCAAAAAGCTAATCTAATGGCTGTTTTAACTGCTTTACAGATGTTTTCAAACCCTATAAATATTCAAACAGACTTACTTGCCAATAATTCTAATCAATCTTTTCAAATTTCGTTTAAAAAAAACAATTAAAAAAGGGGGAAGACAGAGCAGAATCCCCACAGATACAATTGGCTAAATCATGTTTACTTTAAAAATTTAAAATTCACCTGGTTCAAGTAATGAAGTTAACATTGGGTGTACTGCTACAGAAAAATATTTAAATAATCAACACAGTTCTTAACAATTGGAAACTTTCCCTATCTAGTGGAAGGATATCCAAACCAATCAATGACATTTAAAAACTTGATTAACATGGGGAAAAGGTTTTGCTTGTATCTTTCTAGACCCAGAAGAACATCCTTTGTGGGCACCTGACAGCTCACAGAAGAGAAGATTTGTGTGGATCATGGGTAATTCCCAGAGAGAAAAACAAAATGACACCTTTAAATATATGTGTATGATTTTTAGAAAGGAATTTGAAGTACAGGAGGCAAGCACTCATAGCTTCCCTCCCCCTGTTCCTCCATGTGCCAATCCAAGTAACTGCATTGTTGGACAGTCCCATATTCATTGGGAAGAGTGTTGAGGGAACATGAATTGGGTGTTATTTAATGATTCCTATGGAATAGTAATAGACTATGGCCCCCATGGGGATACAGTCCTTCACTACAGTCAATTTAATTGCTCCAATTACCAGCTTCTCAGATGGTGGGTATGTACTTATAATTCTCAAATTATTGATACTCAATCGTATTAACAAAAAAATATACTTTTCAATTTGAGGAAACAGTTTATTTACAGACATGTCTTAAAATTCCTTTTGTTTTCTTTTTAGTAGGAACTATAACTTTTTTTTTTTTTTTTGAGGGCAGTGTCACTGGCCCTCATATGTGGCACCCGAACGGGGGCAGCTGGCTTCCCAAGCCAGTGCTTAACCACTGTGCCACTCGGCCGGCCTGGAACTATAACTATTAATCAAACAACTAAATTAGTTGAAAGTGCTCAATGTAAATTATATAGATGTATAAATTCTTCCATTTATAATGCTTCTAATAATCAGATCATGATTCTTAGAAGACAACGAGGATTATGGATCCCTGTCCACATTTCTAGAGTGTGGGAAGGTTTTCTACTATTCATATTGTCTTACAATTACTTCATAAGATTTTACATAGAACTAAAATGATTTATAGGACTCTTTATTGCTGTCATTATGGGAATTATCTCTATGGCTATTGTAACTGTTGTTTCTGAAGTCGCTCTATATCAAACAGTACTGATCATTCTAAGTTGCCTTCTCTTAGGTGTTAATGCTGATAATTTTACGTATTGGGCTTATATCCATAACACACCATTACTTACTTCTGTAACATGACATGAAAATGTTGTAAATCATGAAATCAACAAATTAAAATAGATCAGATTGGCTAATTTAAAAATTACTGTTGTACTTCTTGGTGATCAATAGAAAATTTTACTATGATTACTTTAAAATGTGATTAGAATGTTTCTATCTGTTTCTATTGTATCTATTGTTAATTGTTTAATCCCTTATTCTTATAATCAAACTGGTATTCCTTGGTCTGAAGTATGAGCTCATCTTTTGGGACATGTGTCTAATCCTACTGTGGACATTTTACAAATACAACAAGAAATAGATCAGATGTCTAACGCTAAACTCCAGCTGCTCCCTGGGGAAGAAACACTTTCCACGGGCTACAGGTGGACTTTTTACTTTAAAAAACTGGACAAAAACTTTGGGTGGATGGGTTTTGCTGGTACTATGGTTGTTTTGGTTTGCTGGTACTATGGTTGTTTTGTTTTGCTGGTGCTATGATTATTTTGCTTATTGTTCTATGTTTATTCCGTTTAGCCATCAGATGTGGACAAACAGCCCTCTGACGGACAGTAAATGAAAGATCTGCGAGGTCTGTGATTCTCACATTTTAAAAACAAAAAAAGGGTGAAATATCACATAACCTGCCGGTCTGCCTCCATACACCTCTCCTTAAAGACAGATCATAACTTCAATATTATGCTTACTGTATATATTCCCACTTGGCACCAAAGGATGACCGATCAGTCAGAGAAGGGTAAGATCTCACGAGATGGAAAACCCAAGCCAGACGCGGTCGCGTGGATGTCAGTGGGTGCCAGTGGGTACCCGTGGGTGCAAGTGAGTGTCATGGGAGAAATCAGGGAGAGAAAAGGGGCGTAAACCCCTTGTTTTAGATTCTGGCAGCCTGTCTGTGAAATGACCTATTGATATGATAATACCTGTCCTCCCTGCACTCTTATCAGTGGGCCTTGGCAGAGGAAGCTTCTGTCTCTTAGAGGTGCATGACAATAAACTCATGGGGCCTCTGGTTATGAGAGTTTGCAGGCATGGGAAATTAGGCCTGGAGGTTAATTCTTGGGTGTGAGACTCACAGACCATGGAAGCTACATTGATCCTTGCTTATGTGTAAGATAATAAAAGGAACAGTCAGGCCCAATTCGGGGCTCCAGTCCACGAAGCTGAAGTCCCCTGGCCTGGAACTGTTTTCTCTTCTATTTTGTGTGTCTCTCTCTTTTCTTTAACTTTTTGCTGTCCCTTCTCCACTCCCACCTGCTCTGTAGTGCAGGAACATGACAGATATAAAGAGCGTGAGTAATTTATTAATTCTTCAACATGTTTAAATAATATAGAAGAGCTCAGGAGGTCTTCTAAGTTTTCCAACTCAAAGCTAGTAATTTAGTGCTCTGTTACTTTTGAATCTAAAAATCAGCTCTCTGTTGAACTAATTAGACCCTCTGAAATTTTTTGCCTGCAAGCAAACAGCTTGTTTTCCTCCATCAGATCCTGTAAACTAAATACTTCCTGTTGCAATAAAGCTTTAAAGTTACATGGCTTCAGGCAATATTGTTAAATAAGATTCAAAACAAAGCCTGTTAAGCAAAAATAGAAAATAATTCACTAAAACATGCTGAAAACAAAACTCCAGGGTTCATGAAAATTAATATGAAATGGATTTACATTAATATATTTTGGGGAAGTTAATATTACATTTAATTATAATAGGTTATTTTTACCTAAACTTACAACTTTACTCATCTCAAAATTATTTTTTGAACGTAGTAACAATTTCTTCAGCTATTTTCCTGAAAAGAATGTAGTTCATATACCAAACCATTTTTAAAAATAAACAAACCACTTATGTCTGTTGATGTGCTTTCACCCAATTTACTAATTTTATTGGAGAAATATTACATCCCAAAGACCGTGAATAATACAAACTCGCTTACTAAGGAACAGAAATGTAGAAAACATACTTTAAAACAAGATAAATAAAAATATAGATTCTAATATTTACACTGTTTTTCTTAATTTACATATCATGGAACTTAGCATACTTCATCTACTAAATTCAAACTATCATTAAATTTGCTGCATTTTTTTTTAAAGATTTTATTGGGGAATTGGGGGAGGGGAACAGACAAATTGCTGTCCTTTTGTTCTTCAGTTTAGTTGGGGAGGACGTTGCTTCACTGGCCCATGTTGGTACTGTCATTGTGTTCTTCCCGGATGAGGCAGATTGGTTCCCGGCCTCTGGATGTTGCTCACCCCGGCTATTGGAAGCTCCCACTGCCTGCCTGCCGCTCACACTGGCTGCTGGCCACTCACTGTAGCCTATGGCAGCGCACTGCAGCAGGGGTTGCAGCCTACACCGTCGCAGGGGCTTGCACAGCCCAGCTCCAGGTGGAACTGCTGTTACCTGTAGAGGGCAGTGTCACTGGCCCTCATATGTGGGATCTGAACTGGGGCCGCTGGCATCCCAAGCCAGCTCTTAACTAATGCGCCACTCGGCCGTCCCAATTGCTGCATTTTTATAACTAAAAAAAAAAGTCTAATCACCAATATGATGTCAGCAATGTTTTTTTTAAATTTCCTTCTTTGTTTTATATTTTCCAAAATGTCACTTAATACTAAGTATGATTCAAAGAAAAAAATCCAGGACTGTCATCCTTCACTCAACAGCTGGCAAATGTGCAGTTCATTAAAAAAATATTTTTGATCTAATCCCTGTATATACAAGCATCCTCCCCAATACATTCAAACCTTTCAAATAATAAAATAGTATCTAAAATCATATTACAATTAGCAAGTATAATTGGTATGGTACTAAAATTGCAAAATATAATTTATATTTAAATTTCTATAATAGTATGAAAAATATTTGATAAGATAAAATAATTCAATGGAGAGAATTGAAGTAATTGAAGGACTATCATAAGTGGAGTGAAATCAAGGTATTGTATTTTTATCCACACTTTTTAGTAAAAAAAATGGATGCATTAAATGCTTCTTTATTTTTAAACAACAAATGCCGAAGATGGAGATTTTACCTATTCAGGAGAACTATTTCAGCAAAGGAAATAGTGTGTTATTAATTGTATTGATTAATTTTAAGTGTCAACTTGGCTGGGCTACAGTGCCCAGATATTTGGTCAGACATTATTCTGGATATATCTGTGAGGGTGTTTTTTGGATGTTATTAGCATTTCAGTGGATAGACTTTGAGTAAACTAGATGGCCCTTCTAATGTGGATGGCCATCATTCAAACAACTGAAGACCTTAAGAGAAATGATTGACCGCTTCCTGGACAAAAAGAAATTCTACCAACGGACTGCCTCTGTGTTGCGTTCCCACAGAGCAGGTGTGAGTGGATAAGGGACTGAAAGGTTAAGGAAAAGAGAGATACACACAAAATAGGAGAGAAAACAGTTCCGGGCCAGGGGACTTCAGCCTCATAGACTGGAGACTCGAATCGGGCCTGACTGTTCCTTTAATTATCTTACACATAAGCAAGGGTCAATGTAGCTTCTGAGGTCTGTGAGTCTCACACCCAAGAATTAACCTCCAGGCCTAATTTCCCATGTCTGCAAACTGCCATTACCAGAGGCCCCATGAGGTTATTGTCATGCAACTCTTAAAAGACAGGATCTTCCTCTGCCAAGGCTTACTGATAAGAATGCAGTGAGGAAAGGTATATTAATAGGTCATTTCATAGGCAGGCTGTCAGAACCTGAAGCAAGGGATTTACAACCCTTTTCTCCTCTCCCTGATTTCTCCCATGGCACTCACTTGCACCCACGGGCACCCACTGGCACCCACTGATATTCATGCGACTTTGTCTGACTTGGGTTGTCCCTCTTGTGGGATGTTACCCATCTCTGACTGACTGGCCATCCTTCGGTGCCAAGTGAGGATATATACAGTAAGCACAATATTGAAGGTATGATCTGTATGGAAAGGTGCATGGAGGCAGACAGGCAGGTTATAATATGACACCTCTGGACTTGAGAAGCAGCATTAAGTCTTCCTGGGGTCTCCGGGCTACCTGACTATCCTGAGAACTATGGACTTGCCAGCCTCCATAATTGTGTAAGGCAATTTCTTAAGGGAACATTTCTCCTTATGCATACACACATCCTATTGATCAGTTTATCTGGAAAACTCTTAACATATTACTATTTTAATAATAATAGCGAGCATTGATTACTTAATACGTGCCACACAATTTTCAAACAGCTTAATTTATTTTTTTAGTCTTGAGGGCAGTGTCATTAGCCCTCATATGTGGGACCAAACCAGGGCCGCTGGCTTCCCAAGCAAGTGCTTAACCACCGCACTACTCGGCAAGCCCTATCAAACAACTTTACGTATGTTAACTTAAGTTTTCTCAAATTAATCCTATGAAATAGGTACCACTGTTACATCCATTTTTACCAATCAAGTAAACTGGTGCACATAGTAGTTAAGTAACTTGCCCACATTTCCAACAAATGATAGAACTGGATTTAAATACAGACATTGTGGTTTTGGAGTGTATGTATTTAAACATTATTCCAACATGTCTTCATTGATATGTAATCTGACTTCAGATCCATAAGGAAATTTTGGAATACTTCAGATAAAATTTAGGAGACTAGATATTCTGAGTGAATTTCTACACTTCTGCCTGATTAATCCCTCTTCAAATAACTGTAAATTACATTAAAATTATATAACATAAGTGGAAAGCAAAAGTAGTATAATGGCACCTAAATGTGGGCTAAATAATTTACATTTATTAATACAAAATTCAGAATTTTACAATCTAAATTTAGAGAAAATCATCTTAAAATCATTTCAATGAAATTTAAAGTATTTGGTAGGATACCATGTGTCTTTAATAAAATAAAAATATACTAATTATATGTTATAAAAAATTAAATTAATTATAACAGCTGGAATATTGGATCAAAATAGTATATATATAGAACTAGTTCTATTGCAATTTATTTCAAATTCTTACTGAAACATAAAGATATAACAGAAAAAAATGTAAAAACTCCTAACATCACTGACAATCTAAGATTGGTAAAGGCTGAATCTGTGAGTAATTTTCTCAAGCTACAAAATTCAAAGATCAAGAATAAAACTCACAATGTGATATATAGATGATGTATTACAGAACTGCACACTTGAACCTGTGTGATTTTACTAACCATGTCACCCCAATAAATTTTAATTAAAAACAAAAAACAAAAATAGTCTCTGAGCAGTTACCAATGCTAATGTTCATTAACAGTCATGACATGTCATGACAGTCATAATAAGAATAAAAGATATTTTGGTCAATAATCAAATACACACCTAACATCAAGCATACACCAAACAGAATCGACAAGCCATGTTTCCCCAACATAGGTTCTATGTTGCGTCCCGCACGACAGAGCCCTGGGCATTTGGAAGGGATGGCAGGGGTTGAGAAACAGGAAAATATAGACAAGGGACAAAGCATAGTTCAAAAGCAGTGCTAGCCAGGGGACTCAGTGCCTCTAGGACAAAGAGTCCCGAATAGGGCTTGATTGCGGCTTTTATTGGGATACACACAAGGGAGTAGCCCTGGTCTGTGAGTCTCACACATCATACCAGAGAACTTAGCTCTGAGTCAAACCACCCCATGGCCTGCAGGCGGCCTTTACCAAAAGTCCCATGATATGTTCAATGTGCACCTCCTAAGGGACAGAAACCTCTCATGCCCAGACTCACTGATAGGATTACATGGAGGACAGATGTTATCACCTTTTTAGGGTCATTTCACAGGCAAGCTGTCAGCACCTGAGACAAGGGGTATTTGCCCATTTTCCTAAACTCTGTGGTATCTCCTATGGCACCCCTGCAACTATGTCTGGCTTGGGTTGCCCTATCTGCAGCCAGGGTCATATCCGTCTTTGACTAACCAGCCATCTTCTGGGGCCAAACAGGAAGATAGAGTAGGCATGGTATTGAAGTACTGTCTCTATGAGGATCTGTTGTTATGGGAAGGTGCATGGGGGCAGACAGCTAGACTGCTGTGTGACCATAGTTCCATATTTTCATTTGGAAAGTGTAATCCATTTCAAGATAATGTAATTATTGTTATATTTGGTTTTAGATTTAACACTTTATTTACGTTTTCCATTTTTCCTACTCTTTTGTCCCTAGGCTCCCTTTTCTTTTTTTCTTCCTGATTACTAAAAAATAGTAATGCATTTTATTTTTTTTGTTGTTGTTGTTGTTTTCTTTTTTTTAGCTGAGCCATCCTGCCACCTGTTGGCAGCTCAACGGCAACTCAGCTCGGGCTGGCCTCGAACAGCTGTTGCTCAGAGCTCAGCTCACACTCTTGAGCGAGCTCTTAAGCAACTGAGCCACTCGGCCAGCCCAATAGTAATGCATTTTAATTACTATATTGAAAGCTATGATTATTTATTATATTTTCAGTGTTTGATTTAGGTATTATAATATGCATCATTAATCTATCAAGTTTTCTTAGAGTTAATATTTTACTATCTCACATAAAATGTAAGAACATTTTAATAGTACATTTCAATTTATTACTCTGTCCTTTGTATAGTTATGGCCACATATATTATATTCACATATATTAAAAACACAATACAGTGTAATGATTTTTAAATTCCCATGTTTATTGCTCTTCATTTCTTCCAGAAGATCTGAGTTACCACCTGATGTTACTTTTCTTTATCCTCAAAATTTCTTTTGGCTCATCTGAAACTATACAGATCTGTTGGTAATAAATTATTACAGTTAAGAGTTTTATGAAAATGTTTTTATTTTGGCCTTATAGTTGAAAATAATTTTTCTGGATATAAAATACTGGGTTGAATATTCTTATAATTAAGTCAGCGTTTTAATATTTCATTCCATTGACTTATAGTTTTTATTACTCAGTTTCATTAGTATTTTATTCCCTGTAGGTAATATGTTTTTCTTTTGTTTTTTCTCTGCTTTCTGGCATTACACAGCATTTTAATTATTTTTTGTTTCTTTTGTTTGATTTTCAACAGTTTCAGTGTGATAAGCTTAGGTGTATTTTTTGGTTGGTGTATTCCTTCTTGAATTGGGTTGAGATTCGTGTATCTGTAAACTAATTTCTTTGAAAACAGATTTTAGGAAAGATTCAATCAATATTTCATAAAATATTTTATCCCATTTCTTACTGTCGTCCCTTTGGGACCTTAATTTTATATATGTATGTATATGTGTTAGATAGTTTTATATTGTCTCACATGTCACTATAATTACCTACATATTTTTTCAATTATGTTCTCTGAAGAAAATTTATATAGTCAAGCTCACCAATCCTGTCATCTGCCACCTCCAATCTGCTGGTAAGCCTATTCAATAAATTTATCATTATAGTTATTGTACTTTTCTGTTTTAGAATTCTCTCTCTCTCTCTCTCTCTCTCTCTCTCTCTCTCTCTCTCTCTCTCACCCTCTCTCTCTCTCTCCTATATTTGTTTTTTTCTCTGGAAATATTTTACATACATTCATTAATTATGACGTATTTACCTTTAAGTAGTTGAATTTCGGTTTCATAATTAGTCTAATGCCCTTGTCTGGTAATTCTAACCTGAGTTATAGCTAGTTGTTTCTATTAAGTTGTACTTCCCTTTTCTATTTTGTACAAGCTTATTAGTTTTAAAAAGATAGCCATGATACTGTAAATATAAATATAGTTGATTATCTTTCCCTGAAATGTGTGGATTTTGTTGTAATAAGATGTCGTCTTGGCCAGACTTAAACTGCAAAATCGATTTTTACAGTAGTAGACAGCAGCTGATATCGTCACTCAGTTCAAAGTGTCACGTTCCACTAGTTCCTTGAATTCTCCCCTATACATGTATATTTTGTGAGGTCAGCCAAGATTTGAGAGGAGTTTATATAAGTATTTGGACTTCAATATCTGCAGCTCTGTCCTGTATGTAAATTTCATCTTTTAGTACCACTGGGAACCCCCAACTGCAGTATCTTGTTACTGTTGCAAGAAAACTACAGCTTGATTTCCAAGCTCCATTCTCTGATACCTGTGGTTGAGGAAGCACTTTCAAGAAAGAGTAATCATATATACAATCTCAGTTATTTTCTATTTTTATTTTTAATTTATTTTTTATTAGTCTCTGGTCCACAAAATACATAATGATTAGACATTTACACCCCGCACAAAGTGGTAACCCCAACTAGTCTACTACCCATCTTATGACATACATAGCTATTACAATATGACTGACTATATTTCCTATGCTATACTTTGAATCACATGAATATATCTATATAATATATATATATACATATATATAAATAATTCACATTTAATATTTATATTAATTTCAAGTGTACAGAGAAGTGGTTAGGCATTTATATAATTTAAGAAGTGATCCCCTAAATTGGTCCAGTACCCATCTGACACTGTGATACACAGTTTTCACAACATTATTGATTCTATTCCCCATATTATATTTCATATCCCTGTAACTATTTTGTAACTAATTTATATTTCCTCATCCCTTCACCTTTCTCACCTATCCTCCCAATCCCCCTCCCATCTAGCAACCATCAGTTTGTTCTCTGTATCTATGAGCATATTTTTGTTTTGTTTGTTTATTATTCTGTTTTTTAGGTTTCACATATAAATGAGAGTACATGATATTTATCTTTCTCAATATGACTTATTTCACTTAGCATAATATCCTGTAGGTCCCTCCATATTATTGCAAATGGTTAAGATTTTATTCTTTTTTATGGCAGAGTAACACTCCATTGTATAAATGTACCACAATTTCTTTAACCAATCATCTAATGATGGGCATTTCAGCTTTTTCCATATCTTGGCTATTGTGAATAATGCTGTAATGAACATCAGAGAAATGAAAATGAAAATCACAATGGGATATCACCTCACTCCTGTCAGAAAGCCATAATCAATAAATCAACAAACAACAAGCATTGGCAAAGATATGGAGCAAAGGGAACCCTTTTTCACTGCTGGTGGGATTTGCAAATTGGTGCAGCCACTATGGAAAACAGTATGGTGGTTGTTCAAAATATTAAATATATGACTACTTTATGACCCAATTCAACCCCTAGGTATTGGGTCTTTGGAAAAGTCAAGACGTATTTTATCAATGTTTTTCAAAGGTCATTTATTTATATAAAAACAAAGATCAATATATGATATATTGCCCGTTTTGTTTGATAACTTTTTGTGATCTTTCAGTGACTTTCATAATTCCTCGTTCATAGAAGGACCTTTCTTTATTTGTGAAAAGGTGCTGATTTACAGCCTCATCTGAACTGAACTTTAAACCACACAAGGAGTTTTGAAGAGAGCAAAACAAATGAAAGTCTGACAGTGCAAGGTCAGAGGGTATGGTGGGTGTGGCAACACATTCCATCCAAGCTCCAATAATTTTTGATGGGTGATTAACTTGTATGTGGTCTCGCATTGTTGTGATGGAACACAACTCCTTTACAATTAACAAGCTCTGGAAGTTTCTGGATGATGGATTTGTTCAAACTGTCCAATTGCCCACAGCACACATTCAAATTGATTGTTTGGTTCCCCGGTAGTAGCTCGAAAAACCTGACACCTCTAAAATCCCGCCACACTGAGAGCATAACCTTCCTCTGATTAATGTCTTCTTTCGATGCAATTTGAGGCAAATCATGTTGGGACCAAGACTGTTTTCACACCACATTGTTGTAAACAATCCACTTCTCATCACCAGTTATCAGTCGCTTTAAAAAAGGATCGTTTTCCTCATGTTTAATGAGCATCTTGCAGACGTTTATATGCACCCTCAAATGAACTTCTTTGAGTTCATGCAGGGCCCAAATATCGAGCTTGCTTACATATTCCAGCTTCTTCAGGTGGTTGTGAATGCTGGAATGATGGATGTTCAATATTTCTGCAATCTCTTGTATAATGTGGGTTTGACTCAACCAGTGCCTTTATTTTGTCATCATCAACCTCAGTGGGCCTACCTGAACAAGGAGTTTCGTTGAGATCAAAATCACCAGTACGGAATTCCGTGAACCATCCTTAGCACTGACGTTTTTGTAGTGCATTGCCACCGTAAACTTTATGCAACTTTTCATGAGCTTGACATGCGTTCTTCCATTTATGAAAGTAAAACAGTAAAATATGGCAAAAATGCACAGTTTGGTCTTCCATATTCAACTTGTTGTAAAATCTCCAAAACTCAACCAAATTGCTCAATTTTTTTTTAGAATGAAGCAAGAACTGTCAGCTGTCAAAGGACAGCAATAACAGATGTGAATGACTCTAAGACTTCCAAAAATGAACTAGTGCCATGTGTTGCAAACATGTGTCATGACTTTTCCAAAGACCCAATATTTATCCAAAGAAATCCAAAACACTAATTCAAAAAAAATATATGCAATCTCATGTTCAATTTTCTTCTTTTATGGTGTTTCTCCTTAATTTATGCCTGATTTTTTTTTTCTTTTCTCACAGATGCTTACAAATAAAATATCCCCCTTAGTTTATAAGTGCTTTCTAGAGCTTGGTGATATAAACTACTTATGTATTGTCAGAAACAGAACTGAGATATTTTGATATGGACAAATAAAATTCCTTTGACTTACATATTTTGAAATCAGGGTAATTGTATGTTATTAAGAAAAAAATTCATAAGATATTGTATAGGAGACTTCATTCATTTTTTTTGTAAGACAGAGTACTCTCAAGTATAGTCACTTGAAGCAATTTATTTTGGGGATGGCACTTATTTATTTCCTTTTGTTTAATTATATCAGAATATCAGATACCCAATATGATGCTAAAGAGTGCTGATTAGTCCATGTATGTTGAGTTGCAAGTTCTGGATAGCTGTTTAACGACTAATGAAAAAGCTGAGGAAAGAATTCACCCAGCATAAAAGAGGAGATGGCTCTTTCTTTGTATGGGATCTCATGTATGCTCAGTGACTAAAACCGTGGACTTAAGTCTTAGACTTTTCACTTTTTCCTTAGCTATTTATACCAACTTAACACAATGGCTTTTTAAGCTTAGTAATTCAAATCTAGCCATCTGAAAACCAGCATGTCCAAATCTTAACACATTATCTTTTCTCAAAACTTTCATACTCTTAAATCTATAAATTGCTTTCTATCAACTGCAACACACTTGTGTAATCAACTGTTACTGGCTTCTTCAAATAGCATTTTTCCCCAATTTGTCTGCTTCCAGACTTACTTCTTTCTAACCTTTAATCTTTATAATGATTAAAATTATATTTTTAAACCACCAGCTTTTTTATATTACCTTCCTTAAAAAGACAAACTATGGGGCCGGCTGAGTGGCACAGTGGTTAAGCGCGCTGGCCTGGGAAGCCAGCGGCCCCGGCTTGGTCCCACGTATGAGGGCCAGTGACACTACCCTCAAAAAAAAAAAAAGACAAACTATGCAGTGGTATATGTTTTATTTTGTAAAAAAGAAAATTTCCCAAAGGTATTTTCAATTATTACTATAATTTCTAATTACCTACCTTTATACTTTTATTTAATATGGAAATTCTTGTGAGCATTGATAAAAATTGTACAAATCAACCCACTGATCAGGACTTCAAAAAATAAAGAATAAGAGCAACAAATATATTTTAAACCAAGTATTTTGCTGGAATCACATATACTGATACTTAGCTAGAATTGACTGGTTAAGTCCTATTGGAATGAGTATTCATTTTGAATACAATATCCCATAGACCCTTTATCATTTGCCATATGTTATGTAATTATATAAATGTTGATATATATACGAATATGCTTCAAATGAAAAACATTTCTTGTTTCTGGAGAGAAAAATGAGAAATTAATTTGGCAAATGTCAAGTTCAGTTCATGTCAAGATGCTTTTTGTGTCATGATCCATCATGAAAGATTAAACAGATATGTTCTACTAAATAGATCAATTTTGGGGCACCAGCTGTGGCTCACATTCTTTCATTTGGCAGATTCATTCCACCTGACTTCAGAGAAATTGCTAAAATGATATTTTCATAGTATGAGTATGTTTCTTCTTTCCTTTGCCCAATTCAGTTAGAGTTGGTAAAGGAAAATAATATTTTGTTATATTACATATCATAAGTTGAAAATAGCTACTATAGAAGCTTCAATCATACAGCAATAGTTAGAAAGTAAATATAAAATAAAACTGCATAGCACTAAAGTTTATTTTAATGCAAAGTGGGATATTTATAGATGCCATGAATTGTTCTAAATAAAATAAAACTTAAGATTTTTAAAGGTCACAATGAAGATGAGTATCAGCAGTATGCACTGTCTCTCATATATATACTACGTATATTAAAATTGATTCAGGGGAAAAAAACAGTTTGTCATACTCCATAGCCAAGAGGCATTTTAAGTGTATTGCTTCTGATTCCATCTTGAACAAAAAGTAACCTAAATTTTTCATCATTTTACACTTTCTCTACATAGCTGCATGTTTGTCACAGTTCTCTGCTATAAAATTACTTCTCATGGAAAGAGCATTTTTAATACATTTTTACAAAAAGCATATTTTTGAATAAGTTTAATTTATCTCTTGGAAAATATAAATATGGGCTTAAATGTTTTGCATTACTCTGAATTCCTTTCTTAAACATTTTTATAACTTTATAAGCATAACATGTCATCAAGGCTTTCAATAACTTATGAAACTGAGGCCCTAATAAATTTTGTTAAATGTAGCCTTAAATCTATCTATCTATCTATCTATCTATCTATCTATCTATCTATCTATCTATCTATCTATCTATCCCTCAAAGATGTGGCCTTTCCCCTGGACAACTAGCAGCCCCTGAAGCAGAAGAAGACAGTAGCCCAGACCTTAAGAATAATCACAAGGTCCAGACCTCTGATAGGCTAAAGATGAAATCTTGACCTAAGTTTCAAGTCTTGAGCCCTAAGACGGAATGACCCATTGGCTACTTTCCCATGAAACCATACAAAGGGACACAGGAACAGACCCCAGTACTCTCCTCAAGAAATGATTTATTACTCTCACCTCATCTCTAACCAATTGGCTCTCAGGATAACCCTGAACCCTTTAACTCACAGTGTCTTGTGACTTGACCCTGTATAATCTGTAACCTACATGCCATTGGGGAGTTTGGGCTTTTGAGCTTTAGCACCCTGTTCTCCTGGGTGGCACTATTCATAATTAAATAGTCAATATTTCTCCACTGCTATTCTTGGTGTTTAGTGCTGGGTTCTGCCAGTGCCAGGTGGAGGATCCCTTCCTGTTGGATACACTTAGTTGTCTGTTACTGCATAACAGCCTGAGAAACAAAATATAAAATGGCTTCAATATCTGTATGTTTGCTAGATATTATACTGATTATATTAAACATATTATCATCTTTAATATTCATAATGAACTCTACTATTCCTAATATATAAATAAAAAATTGAGATCATAAGGCATTAAATAGTTTAATTCAATTATATTTTCAGCAAGTAGTTAGAACTCGCTGTAAGTTCATCTATTTGATAACCTATGTTCTTCAACTCTGTGAGGACATGGACTTGGTAACAATCACCTACTTGTGACTGGAGTGAAGAGTACGCAGTGGTCTTCTGATAACCAGAACAACATGAGGTGTTCTTTGCTCTAAATAGAGGCAATTATTCATCTTTTTGTAATCTAACATTGAATCATTTAACTGACATATGAACTTCAACTGATCTAAAACCACATATATAATTATCTCTACTAGTTTATTTGAAGATGATAATGTGGAAGTTTTACTCGAAGTTAATTTTTATATAAAAACAAAGCAATATTATTATTACTGTGAATCAGAATACATGCAGAGAATATTTACACTAAATCCTTTATTCCAAATCATTTCAACAACTCCAGAGACCAATAATCCTTGCAGGAGATTAGGCTGCATTTTAAAGCTCCAGTGAACCAGATAATCTCTTCGGGGAATTCCTCCCAGTATTTCAGTATTTAGTGCTCCAAAAACAACACAGCATTTCCATTAAAGAATAATATTTGTATTATAAAATTTTTTAAAAAATAGAGAAACATTATAACCACTTCCAAATATATTTTAAGATTGTACTTTAACACTTTCAGAAATAAACTGTCTTTATTTCAAATGTCTATTGTTTTGAATCATATGTTTAAATATATAATCTAATGTATTAACCACTTAAATGCAAACATTACAATGATGCAGAACATTGTGTACTATTTTCTATAAAGTACACAAGAGAGATTGTCCAATGAAGTCATGAAAATGAAATGCTTCAGAGATATAAAGATTGACATACATAATGTTATGCCAAAAGAAAACATCTGAGTTGATTTTAGTTAATAGGTTCCTTACCCTACCCTTCCTTCTATAAAAACTATCCATTTTGTACAACTCCCTGGAGCACGCTTCTAGTTGCTTGATAGGATGTTGCTTGATTCATGAATAACTTAATAAAGCCTATTGGATCTTCAGATTTAGCTCATTTTTTTTTTTTTAACAGTTTGGATTTCTTGGGAAACCGAAACTTAGATAAACATTTGTGAATGTAATGGTCAGTACTCTCAAGGTCAACACCTTTGAGGTTATTAAAAAAAACAAGTAGAATTGGGCATAATGGAAGGTTCAACTATGATTCAAATACTCTGTCTTGTGGATAGCTCTGGACCTGAAATGACTTCTCACAATTATCCCACCATGACGCAATGTATTTGAGCCTTGATACAATACATGGAACTGTCATTCTATACATGCTGTATGTACACTGGGGAGAGAGAAACCACCTTGGTTAGTGGGAGGTTTTCAACCAAAGAACAGTTCTCAGAGAGGTCTCAGTTTATGGCACAAAGTCAACAACACTTTCTGCAGCTGGAGAAATGAGCATGTCGGTACAGAAACGGGATTTCGATTTGGTGCTGTGGTATACCACTATGATCCTGCCTGGCAGTGCCCCAGTTCATTCCTTTGAGTTGCAAGAACTGTGTTTCCCAGGATATTGGTTGGATTCTTTCTGGGGTAATTTTGTAAACAATAACATAAACAGAGCCACCTTAAAATGGAGTTGGAGCACCATGCCAGCAAAACTGCTTTGCATGTCTTATGCCTCTAGGGACTTTAATATCATAATATTATAATTTTGTGACCAAATATTCAGACTTCTTCGCAGTTTAGACTGATTTTTGCATATGTGACAACACTCTCTGTACATTTTTTTTTAGTCATAAAAACTTTTTTTGTAAGACTTAAGGTATCTGGGGCCTTCACCATATCTTGTTTTGTAACCCTTACAAAGAACTAGGATGTTTACTGTATATTGTCATACTACCTGTTGGTACTGCTCCGTTAATTTACCTGAGACTAGAAAATTCCATCTCCCCTACCAATTAGAAAGTGTTTAATGAATATTTACAATTCATCTCCCTTGCCAACCAATCCCCTTAAAAATCAGCTTCTTGCAATTTTTGTCATTAAAAACTCTGCCTTAATTCTGCTGTGGTGGAGTGTACTTCTGGTATGTGCTGGAGGTTACATTCTCTGGCTTGTAAACTATATATAAATAACACTCTATTTTGCCTGTCAGAAGGGTCTTTTGGATTTTTTGTTGACAATTTAAAAGAGTAAGGTATGTAGGAGAAACTACAGCCCTCACCCCTATTCTCAAAATGGCAATTAATACCTATTACCACAATGCAGCACCCATTGGAGATTCCTCTAATCCTTGAATAGCATCTCTCTATGGGTCTGTATTAGTACATAGGGCGACACGAACAAATTACTAAAATTTGGTGGCTAAAAACAACAGGAAGTTTTTCTTCACAGATGTAGAGACTGCAAGTCTAAAATCAAGGTGTTATCAGGGCCAGGCTCCCTTCACAAATTCTAGGGGAAAATCCTCTACTTTTTTTTCTACTGGATTCTGGTGGCTCCTGGCAACACTATGCCAGCCTCAGAGTGGTGCTGAGGACCTGTAGGTAGAAAAGTAAACCCATATGCTGACTATATCTCATTCACAAGCAGGATAAATCACTATCCCTTTCATATGGAAAGAATCTCATTCACAGTCAGGATAAATGTCTATCCCTTTCATGTGGAAATAATTAATATAAGCAAGTTGTCATCAAGTGGCCACTGCCACTTTTTGAGAGATGGTGTCAAATTGAGGGCTCAGCACTTTTCCCTGTTGATGGAAAACAGGACACTCTGTGGCTCACTAACTAGATTACCCTTAAATGAGAGTCCATGCTGAGTCCTACAAATATTCTCCATCCTTGCCACCATAGCTACTCTGTTTATGAGCATACTCTGACATTTTTGTAGGGAGCTAATGTCAGAAGTTGCCTGATGTCAGTTGGTTTAGACATTATGTCTACTTGGGTGTCTTTTGTGTGTGTTGTTCTATGACAGATGTTAATGTGTGATACAAAGATTGTGCTTTGTGAACGTTTTCATATGTCCATCTGCATGATTCCTTCCTGGACCTCCTAGTCACCAACCTTACAATCTTTCCCCTTTCAGGCCATTGGTCAACTTGCTGAGCTATTTACCAATGACCATGAATCAAGGTATAGTCTTACCTTAGGTCACTTACCTTTCTACACAAAATGGGTTGTTTCCTTCACTGGTCTTTTAGACACACAAATTAATTAAGCTGTTGTACAATACCAGTCCATTAAAAAAAAAATCTGTGTCCATATAATAAGCCAACTCATGTATGAATCAAAACCATCCTTTTCCTTTCTCTGTCAACTGATAAAAAGCAACGACCTCATGTGATCATAAGCCTGAGCTAAGGTTTAACCATTAGCAAAACCATAATTATGATAAATCCTGAATGTACTACTTCTATCATGTGCTAGATTGCTGGTGGGCCCAACTAACCTTATAACTGCTGATGTGCATCACTAACCTGGATAGGCACTCCGGCTACATGGTCCTTTCTTTTCCAATAGTTAGATGCAATATTTTCATTTGGAACCAGTTGCATACCAGGTGGAGTTAATCAAATAATAATTATATCTTTGTCATAAATAACTTGAACTTGTCTCAAACCCTAAATGACTAACGGATATATGGTGTGTGTGTGTGTGTGTGTGTGTGTGTGTGTGTGTGTAATCACACTACAAAATCTTCATTTTTATCAGTTGACAGAGAAATGAATTTGTTTATGAAAGGTATGCCTTAAATAATTTAAAACTGTAAAGTTTTAAGTGTTGTGTTGATCAGCATTCCAGAAATCTCCCAAGGCTTTCTTGATTCAATAGGATATATAGAAACTAGCAAGTTGTAAAAATGAATTGATTTTAACAACAGAAATCACACGGACACTTTTTTTTTTTTATAAGGGCAGTGTCACTGGCCCTCATATGTGAGAATCAAACCCAGGCCGCTGGCATCCAAGCCAGCTCTTAACCACCGCACTACTCGGCTGGCCCTGCATAGACACTCTTCAGGGGTTCTCTGATTAATATGTGTATATTTCCTCAAGCATACTGAAGAGTAGAAACCTGTGTGAATTCATTTTATTTTAAAGAAAATGTTCCTTCAGCACAAACTCTACCATTTCATCAATATAATGAAGCTTGGTAAGTGCAAAATGGAGTTCATTTCTGCAAGTTATACTTTATTTCAAACCTTGTATGTTATCTAAGAAGTTCTACACTTTTTTTGTTTCCAATTGATTTTCATCCAGGATATTAAATAAAGATAACAAATAATAAAGTTTACACTAGTATAAGTAGGAGAATAAAAATTCAGCATAAGAAGAGCAAATTACAACAGTAAGACACTAAGGGAAGACAAGGAGTAATAAAAGAGCAAATACAGAGTACATGCTGCTAGCTTGCATTTATATACAATTCTAAAAAAATACAAACTAATGTGTAGCAACAGAAAGCAGATCAACAGTTGCTTGAATGGGGAAGAGAGCAGGGAGAATTAAAAGAAGAAAGGAAATTTTAGGGGAATGATAGATATGTTTCTTGTTTTGATTGTATTTATGGTTTGATTTCAGAGATATATGTACATTTAAGAGTATACCTGTATTGGTATATTACTATTTATATGTGAAGTTCATTTTGGACAATTTATTTCAATAGTGAGGTTTGAAAACAAAAATGTTACAAATATAACTTAGGAAACCTCAAGTTTTTTCTAGCTGGACACTTTTTTCTTTTTTCTTTCCTGCAGTGACCATAAATCAAGTGATGATAAAAATGTGAAATATAAGTGATACCTTGCTACTGAAGTTGGAGAAATGAAGAACAAATGGGACTAAATCTCAGAAGAGTATGTAGATATGGAACACAGTACAAATTCTGATAAATACAGCTAAGAATTGCAGTGCAAAACTTGAAGTTCAACCTGAAACTACTAAGTAATTAATCATATTACTAACTTGATCTACCAAAAATAAATTTTGATTAAGCTCTTACTAATAGGATAGGTTAGCAAGATGATGAAGAAAGTACATATACATAAAAGACTGATAATTTTCTCTCAAAATTTGTTGTTTACTCCATGCCAGGCAATGTTTTAAACATTGGAGACAGAGAATAAAACAACTATCAAGATTTTATAGAACTTAACTAATAACATCATTTGGGTATATCTCACCTAACAAGGAAGATATATTTGATTAATAAGCCCATATGATATCTTTTATTTCCCTGTTTACCCTCTACATAATTTGTAAATTAGAAATAAATAGAAATATTTAAGGTATAATTTATCACTATTAGTCTAATCTCTTTGGTTGTAGGACAACTCAATGCATAAAGAAAATATATTGTGGTAATATTGTATGGTACTTGAAGATCTCACTTACAGTCCTATAGTTCTATAGATCACCAAATGGACTGATTTTGAAATTATTTGTATGCTCACATGTGACTGACATTTTAACCAGGGCAGTATGTTTTGTATTAAGAAAAATGTTCATTTTAGATAGTCTAATTTTCATTTGTTCTTCCATAATTCTTATATTCTGCTAATTATATATTTTTAAAAGATTTTAATTAAAATATAGCTAACATATAATATTATATTAGTTTCAGGGGTACACCATTGTTATTCAACATTTATAGACCTAAAACAGTGACCACTATAATAAGTTCAGCAACCATTTGACACTGTACAATGCTCTCACAATATTATTGACTATATTCCCTCTAATGCACATTACATACTTATTACTTATTTGTTTTATACCTGGAAATTTGAACATGTTATTTTCCTTTACCTTTTCCTACCCTAATTAAAAATTTTCAATTACAGTTGACATAATATATTATTATAGTATTTTAATATAATATTAATATTAGTTTCAGGTATACAGCATAGTGGTTAGACATTTATATAATTTATGAAATGACTCCCCCAATTAGTCTAGTGCTCAGCTGGCACTATACATAGTTATTACAATATTACTGGCTATATTCCCTATACTGTCCTTTACATTCCCATGACTACATATTTTGTAACTACCAATGTGTACTTCTTAATCCCTTCATGTTCTCACCCAGCCCCTCAACAGCCCTCCCATCTGGCAACGATCAACTTGTTCCATGCATGTATGAGTCTGTTTCTGTTTTGTTTGTTCATTTATTCTGTTCCTAAGATTCCTCATATAAGTGAGACCATATGGCATTTGTCTTTCTCTGTCTGATTTGTTTCACTTAGCATAATACCTTCCAGGACAATCCATGTTGTTGCAAATGGTAAGAGTCCACATTTTTAGGGCTGAATTTTATATATATATATCTGGAAGATATATGTCTTTTATTCATTAGTCTACTGATGGACACATAGGTAGCTTCCATATCTTGGCTACTGTGAATAATGCTGAAATGAACACAGGGGTGCTCTGCAAATATCAGTTAAATACATTTGATCTAATGTGTCATTTAGGGCTACTGTACAATTGTTGATTTTTCTGTCTGGAAGATCTACCTCTTGATGTCAATGGGGTGGTAAAGTACCCTCCTATTACTATATTACTGTCAATCTCTCCCTATATGTCAGTTAATATTTGCTTTACATATTTAGGTGCTCCTATATTGCATGTATAAATGTTTACAAGCATTATATTCTCTTGTTGGATTGATCCCTTTATCATTATGATATGTCCTCCCTCGTTTCTTATTATAGTTTTTATTTTAAATTCTATTTTATCTGATATAAGTATTTCTACCCAAGCTATTTTTTTAATTATTATTTCCATTTGATGGAAATATCTTTTTATATCTCCTTACTTTCAATCTGTGCATGTCTTTCAATCTGAAGTGGGTCTCTTGTAGACAGGAAATGTATGGGTCTTGTTTTTTTAAATCATTCAGCTACCTTATCTATTTTGGTTGGAACATTTAATCCATTTATATTTAAAATTATTATTGATAGGTATGTAGTTATTGCTATTTTATTCATATTTATGTTCTTGCCCTACCCTTCGTCTTCTTAAAGAAGTCCCTTTAACATTTCCTATAATACTGGTTTGTTTATAATGGATTCCTTTAGTTTATTTTGTTTTGGTCTGGAAAGCTTTTAATTTCTCCTTTAATTTTAAATGTTAGTCTTGCTGTAGGTTCTTGCTTTTCATTATTTTGAATATTTCCTGTCAATTCCATCTGGTCTGCAAAATTTCTGCAGAGAAATCAGCTGATAGTGTTCTGGGAGCTCCCTTTTAGGTAACTATCTTTCTCTTGCTACTTTTAAGATTCTCTTCATCTTTAACCTGTGGAATTTTAATTATAATGTGTCTTGGTATGGACCGCTGGGTTCATCTTGTTTGGAACTCTCTGCTCTTCCTGGATTTGTATGTCTATTTCCTTTGCCAGGTTTTGGATGTTTTCAGTCATTAATTCTTTAAATAGACTCTAAATTCCTCCCCGAGGTCCCTGAACTATCCTCATTTTTTAAAATTATTTTTTCTGTTTTTTTTTTGAGGGCAGTGTCACTGGCCCTCATATGTGGGACCTGAACCGGGGCCGCTGGCTTCCCAAGCCAGCGCTTAACCACCGCACCACTCGACTGGCCCCTATTTTTTCTGTTTTGATTGGGTATTTTCTGCCACTTTGCCTTCCAAATTGCTGATTTGATTCTCTGCTTCATTGAATCTTCTGGTGATTCTTTCTAGTGCATTCTTCATTTCAGTTATTACATTTTTTATTTTTTTTATGGTTTCTATGTCCTTTTTTTATTGATGCTTACTGCCTCTTTGTTAAAGTTCTCACTAAGTTTCTTAAGCATCTTTATAACCAATGTTTTGAAGTCTGCATCTGGTAGAGTGTTTGCCTCCATTTAGTTTAGTTCTTTTCCTGGAATTTTCTCCTGTTCTTCATTTGAGACATGTTTGTTTCCTCATTTTGGCTGCCTCTCAATGTTTGTTTCTATGTACTAGGTAGATCTGCTATGTCTCCCAATCTTGGAAGGGTGGCCTTCTGTAGTATGTGTCCTCTGGGGCACAGTGGCACAGTCTCCCTGGTTACCTGAGCCAGATGCTACAGGAATGTCATTTGTGTGGGTTTTGTGTTTACTCCTGTTGTAGTTTAGTCTTGATTTCTGTTAGAACTTCAGTGAGTGGGATTGACCTTCTTACTGAGCCTGGCTCCTGTCTGCAAACATTCAGAGCACACTAAGATCAGTCAATACCTGCCTGTGGCCCACAGACCCTGGAGAGAACTCCAAGGAAGACTGTAGTGTGAGCCAACACTGACTTCCTGCCAACCACAAACAAGCCTCTGGCATTGCACAAGTTGGGTGGGGCAGAGTCTTGAGGAGTCACCAGGACGTAGTGAGAATTGCTCACCAGGCCAATGAAAATTCAGATTTGGTCATGTAGGGGAAGACCAAACACAGGAAGGATATCATCTGTATGCCAGTTCCATGGGAGGATGGTTCAACACAGGGACAATGGTGGCTTCCCAGCCTTTGCCCGGAAGCCGCACAACTCTGTCTCTTTCCTTATGTCTCTGGTCAATCCAAAGCTACAGTCCCTACACAGGAGCCCATGGTTAGTGCCTGGGAATGAGAGAGTCTATGTGTGGGCCCTTTAAGAAGATGCTTGGGATTCCAGCCACTTTCTATCTTACCTGGTTGAACTGTATCTCCATTGAATTTCACAACCAGATGTCATGTGGGCTCTTCTTCCTGGCACCAGTGCTCTGGGCTGGGGGGGCTTGTATGGAGCTGGGGCCCTTGACTCTTTCAGGGTGATTTCTGCAGCTAAGATACCCCTCCTGATTCTCGACTGCCACATGTAGGTATGGGACTAGCCTTTTCACATCTTTGCCCCTCCACCTTCAAGGTGGCTTGTTTTCTATATCCTTAGTCATAGGACTTCTGTTCAGCAGTCTTCAAATGGTTCTCCAGGTTGATTGTTCTATAATTAGTAGCAATTTTAATGTGGTCCAGGAAACAAGCACAGGATTCACCTACTCTGTCATCCTGACCCAGAATTTTTGCTAATTATATCTTAATTATCTGATTGTCATCCCGATTTACAGTACATCTAATTTTTAGCACATAAGTTCTAAATTAAAAGGCAAAGCAAAACACTAATAACATGCCAAAATGGGTGTGCTGACTTTTATAGATACAGTATTATTCCTGTGCCTATATGGCATATTTTATTTTCTATTATTTTGTGATAAATGTGTGTATCATTTTAATCTCTTTATTTCCATAGATATATGTTTATGCAATAGCTTGTTTTCTTTACCATTTTCAAATATATTTTCTAGGAAATACTGTAATTAGAGGATATATCATTTTCTTTTATTTCTATATATCATTTTCACAAATATGTAGGAAAAATAAAGTAGAACATATAGCCAAGGAGGAAACCTGTTATCTGCTTTCCTATAACTTACTAGAACTTCACATCTCAACTTTCTCTTTTGTGATTCTTGGAATAGAGTAATCAAATTTTTCCCGCAGTTATGAAATCCATCCATATTGAAAAAGTAATGAGAAACTGCCTCTCTGATTAATTTCCACATTTTCTATGAATACATGTTTCCTTATGTTTTTATTCTATACAATTAATTTTTAAGACAAATACTCATCCTTTGGAAATTAAATATGTGTTTGCCTGAAATATTTCTATATAGGGATCATGGTTATTAATATTGTATTGGTCTTTTATCCCTCAATTAGCAACTTATAATTGACTGTGTTCTCCAATGAGTGAATGCTGTTAATATCACCAAGTTATAGAGTTCTATATGAAAAAACAGGTTTGACTTAGCTACCAAGAAATAAGTATTGAGGAATTTTTGTTTCTCTTTTAAAGATTATTCAGTAACAATGTATTTTCTCTTAAAAATAAATGATGTATTGAGAATGTAATGTAACTTTATCAACTATTGTCATCCCAATAAACTTTAATATTAAAAAAGGTTAACAAGATTAAGCTTTTTTTAAAAAAATGAGTAATATGGCAAATTGCAAAAATGACCACCAATTTTTGTATTCCACTTTTGCAATGTGACTTTGCAGCATCTTACATAAAATGACAGTCTACTCTTCCACCCCTTTAAACCAGTGATTTGCTTTAGTCAGTGGGACAGTAGACAATATGATGAGTGGCTAGCCTTGGCTTATTTATTGGAGTTTACTCATTACTACTGCTCACACTCTCCCAGCTCTCTGTAAAGTAGCCCTAGTTAACTTGCTTGAGGGTGAGATTCAGTGGAGAGAGGTACAGCAGTTTCTGATCATCGCAGTCATCTGGCTGAGGTGTCATAGAATAGTTAACTTGAGCCCAGACCACAAGGAGTATTCAAGGACAGACAAAATTACACACCTATAGATTAATGGGCTAAAAGCTTGACTATTATTTTAAGATGTTATTTTTTGGTGTTTTCTTAGGCAGCAAATGCTAACTGAACCAATTATTAAGTTGAATTATTTAAAAACTGCACCCAAATCCTTCAATAACCTTTTAAGTAGTGACTTTTCCTAAATTACTTCCTTACTATTGATTGAAATACTATGGGATTTTAATCAAATAAAAATCCAAGGTGTACAGAAACATTACAAGATTCAGAAATCAAAGAAAACCCAGAACTATAAGAAAGATACCATCACTTCCAGTGAAAAGTGGTGGATTGAACCTCTTTCGATATGTTTACATTTGTTCCTTACCAACATTCACTTAAAATATGGACAGAAAAAAATACAGTAATTCCTCACTTAATGTCATGCATAGGTTCTTGGAAACTGTGACTTTAAGTAAAATGGCAAATAAAGAAATCAATTTTACCAAGGACTAATTGACACAAATAAGTGTTAAGTTCCCAGGGGGTTTTCTGTTCACAAAAATATCATCAAAATTCTAAATAAAAATCCCCCACTCTCCCAATATTAAGCATTTAAATAAATGTGAGTTATACATACATTTAAGGAATATTAATAAAAAGAAGTAGGAATTATTTTCCAAGCCACTTATTCCAGGTCAGGTTTACATGTGGAGTCGCTCCCAGTAGCTCAGGGCTCCAGGCAGAAACCACCCTGGACAGGATGCCCTTTCATCGCAGGGTTCATCACAAATAAAACCACAGTCACTCAGATGGGGACAATTTAGACACGCTGATTCACTTACCATTCACATCCTTGGGATGTGATAGGAAACTGGAATACCCAGAAAAAACACCTAGACATGGGGAGAACATGCAAACTCCACAGTGGAATGGATATTTTTTCTCATCAACATAAGAACAAATTGACTTTTAATGAAATGACATTATTTAATGACCTGTTGTATACATCTAAATTAGAAAATACTCGAATAGGAAAATCTATAAGTCTTCACTTATAGACAGCATGTGGAGAAGTTAGCACATATAAAAGAGCTACTATATACCAAATACCTACAGGGAGGCATGTAAATGAGACGATGCCAATCTGTGCCTCATAGCAAGGACAGGTGCAGACACAGAAAGCATTATGTAATGTGAATGGTTGAAGAGAGGCATGATTAAGAAAACAAGAGGCTTGGTCAAAATGCTGTAAAAGAAGATTTGTGTCCCCAATTGCCTTTCCTTGTCCAGTTTATCAGTGTAAATAAACTGATTCAAGTCATGCAGGTGACAGACATTTAATTTTATGTAGAAATTGATTCTACGTGTGAAATATATTCCCATATTGTTCTTTGTCTTTCTACACTGAAGACAACAATCTCTAATCAGCCCTTTATCCATGATTTATTGTACTAATAGAATAGCCTCTACTTTTTCAGACTGCCCTTCCTGTAAATTTTCTGCCTTGATTTCAGAGTTATATTTTTAACTCAGTTCTAATCATGTCACTTTTCTGACTTAAAATGAATATACGTTCCATTGCTGAATAACATCTTAACTTTCTACTTGTTAATTATATGCAAAATCTTAAACTTATATTTTTAGATCCATCTTCTACCACTATTCTCTCGACATATTAAAATATAAATGTATTTGGTCTATACCTGAAAAATTCCATCAGCTTTTGTGCTCTTCTGTTTCTGACTTAAAAAAATTGCTTAATCAAATACTTCTATATTTTGCTAGGTACAGATACATTAAAAAAAAACACTGGGGAGTTTTAGAAACAGAGGATGATAAAAGTGGTTAATTTGAACCTGGAAAATATTTTTTGACATGTATTTAAATATCTTATGTGTTATGAACTTGAGACACCATTATGTGGCTGAGAGGATATGCCATTTCAGATTATCACCTGAAACTGGCATCTCTTAAATCAAAAATACTTTGCAACCATATATGTTAAGTTGATCTTTGCAAAGAATAACTGAGTTCCCCTTTTATTCAGTCACCATTGTTATAATGCTTTTACAATCAGAGTTCCTTCCCACTTCTTGTTATAGACAGTTACCCTGTAGAAGATACTGTTTTCAAAAAGTAACCATTAAACAAAGCACTCAGATGGTGCTAATTGGTATAGAAAAAATTGGTTGAACAGATAATAAAGGTAGAACAATGATTTATGGAGAAATGAAAAAAAAATGAGGCTATCCAATAAAAAACATTTCAAATAAAAGGTCAACAAAGTATCATGCTGGGAAAGATTTTGCATCATCTTAGCCAGGACCTAAAATGCACCGGCTTAGAGGAATACTGAGAATAAATGAAATGTACTTAATAGCTACCCTCTTTATTCAGTTTAAAGGTACTTAAAAAGCCATACAAAGGCTTGAAAAAAAAATGTTTAATGAATCCTAAGAATTATGAGAAATAATAGTTTTGCTTAAACGTTTGGCATATGTGAAAGATATCATCAATTGTATGCAGGTTTGAAGAAACATGACTCACATGTTTTCCATTTAGACTAGTAAATTGGAAATTTAAAAATATGAATAAGTAATTTTGAAATTAGGTATTAAGAAAACTAAAAATATATGTACTTCGTTTCTCAGACCTTTTGCTAATCAAATATGTATTTATGGCTACTGAAGAAGATTCTCAGGGCTGGCCGAGTGGCTCAGTTGGTTAAGAGCTCGCTCAAGAGTGCAAGCTGAGCTCTGAGCAACAGCAGTTTGATGCCAGCCTGAGCTGAGCTGCCGTTGAGCTGCCAACAGGTGGCAGGATGGCTCAGCTAAAAGAAAAAAAAAAAAAAAAGAAGATTCTCTGTCATATAAAACACATAAGAATATTGTTTTGTGATTTAAAAAATAATAATTTTGATGTATTATGACTAAGATATCCTAGAGGTTTTGTTGTTGTTGTTTATTTGTTTTTTAAATATCAAATTTCAAGGAATTTTCAGAGTGATATAAATGAGAGGCAATTAATTAAAATAATTACTCAATTTTTATAGATTTTGATAAGTTATCTTGTATATCTAAATGATAATTTTGATTTTACATGAGCCATTACCACTATCCAGAATTGGATTTCATTTTAATGCCCCAAAAGAAAGGATTGAAACAAAACAGTTCTATTTCCCACCAAAGAAAATGCTATAGCTAACCTAGCAGTATTTAATAGCACTGAAAAATGAAAATTTATTTTCATGAAACAGTTTGAGTATCAAGTTATGTTTAACACATTAGGGCTTATCAAACCTTCTGTATCCTGAGCCCTACACCTCCCTATTGGGTGAATCTATGGTTGGAGGATCCCTGGAATCTGTTTTTACATGCTCCTCAAGTTATTTTCTTTGTGCACTAAAGTCTGAGATAATTCTAGCAAGATGTTTTAACTAGCCCACTAACCTATTACAAGTCATTGTTTTTTGTTTTTTTTTTTAATTAGTTTTATTGTTGTTTTTTTTTTTTTTTTGAGGGCAGTGACACTGGCCCTCATATGTGGGACCCAACCGAGGCCGCTGGCTTCCCAAGCCAGCACTTAACCACCGCGCCACTCGGCCGGCCCAAGTCATTGTTTTTAAAAAAAAAGCTCATAAAATTATATTAATCTGAAGCCTCTAAATTTTAGATCAGTTGCTATAAATAAATACAGCATTTGAAAGATTTCATGAACCCACAGTGTAGCAAGTGTACAGGAACATGGCCATTAAGACCCATTTTTAATATATATATAATAGCATTAAAATGCTGATTCTTTTTTTCCCAAGACTTCTTCTTGGAGAAATCAATCTGGGGTATGTGTAACTATTCATATAAACAGAATCCAATAGTAAAACTACCTGTAATTCAAAAGTGAGAAATGCTTTAAACAATGAAAATAAAATGTCCTAAAATAAACTATGCTACAGTCATACAATGGAATAGGGTGCTAGTTATATATCAAAGCAATGTTTTTATAAGCATATACTGATATAGAGAAATATTTAAAATATATTGAAAAGGGGGAAAGAGAGAAAAAGACAGACAAGCCTCAAATACCACAGACCTGTGCCATCCACTACAGCAGCCACCGGTCCCATGTTGTTATTGATCACTTGAAATTTAGCTTCTTCCAATTAGATGTATTGTAAGTCTTAAGTACACACACAATTTTGATGAATTAGTATAAAAATAAATTTAAAATAATTCATTAATATTTTTAATTGATTACATGTTTTATTAGGTTTCTCTAGAGACATAGAAGCAAGAAGCAAGAGTATCCGGGAGAGGGAGAGGGAGAGGGAGAGGGAGAGGGAGAGGGAGAGGGAGAGGGAGAGGGAGAGAGAGAGGGAGAGAGAGGGAGAGAGAGAGAGAGAGAGAGAGAGAGAGAGAGAGAGAGAGAGAAGAGAGAGAGAGATTTCACAGATATGGCTAATATGATTATGAAGGTTGGGAAGTCCAAAATCTGCAGTGTTGGCCATCAGGCTTAAGATCCAGGGAAAAGCTTATATTTTGATTCAAGCCCAAAGGCCATCAGCTGGCAGATTTCCTTCTTGCTCAGAGATCAGCCATGTATTCTATTGGGTCCTTAAAGTGACTGGGTGATTCCCATATTGTGGACAGCAATCTGCTTTATTCAAAGCCCACTGAATTAACTATTAATCTCATCGAAAAACACCCTCACAGAAGCATCCAGAATAATGTATGACTAAAAATCTGGGCACCATGGCCCAGCTAAGGAAACATAAAACTAACCATCATACATGTTATATATTTTGGACATATTGGGTAAAATAAAATATATTATTGAAATGTATTTCACCCATCTCCTTGTATATCTTTTAATGTATTAGAAAATTAAAAGTTACATATGTGGTATGCATTATATTTCTATTAGACAATACTACTACAGCCATTAAAATTACATACAGAATATTCATAGGGAAATGGAAGAAATTATATAAACAATTAACAATAGTACTTATTTTGGGGTGATTGTAGATGAGTTTTAAAATCTTATTCTATAAAATATTCTGTTTATTATTGTACAATTAACAGAAATTACTGTTAAAATGGAAAAAAAACAATGCATTTACTATTTTATGCAATTTAAATAATTAGATTTTGATAAGTTTTACCAACTGATAGAAAGATAACTCTTAGGATTGTATTTTTTGATTCAATGGTGAGAGAAAATTCAGTTGCGTAAATAAATTTTATTTAAAAAAAAAAATCAAAAATTTTCCCTAGCTCTTGTATACTAAATAACGACTTTTTAACTCTACATGCTGATGAGTCCTAAAAAAAATTTTAACTATTTTTTAGCTTATGCCAAATTTTTATATTTGATTTTAAAAATTAACCGGTATTTTTATACAAAAATTATCTGACCTTATGAAAAGAAAGGCACATTGTGAATTTTCAGTTTTTATTTTGAGATTTACTTCCTCAATTGAGCTATATATTTTTGAAAGTTCTTATCTTTCCCTTGCTCCTAGAATTATGATAGTGGGGTTGGAATGCTGCTGCTGGCTTGTTACATGCAAGATTTTACTTCAGGGTAAAATGAATTTAAAAAACAAAACAAAAAAATTCATCCAATAATGATTAAAATATAACAGTGTGAGAATAAAGAAAAGCTAGGCTAATTAGATCAATTTAAAAAACTCAGTTAAAAATAATACATTTCAGAAAGAGAAATGAAATATGTACAATGAGTTAAATTTTACCTTTGTGAACAGACATATTAAGTTTTGAGTAATAAATATATCAGTTACTTGAAAGTTGCATATCTATATTAATTAATCTTTAAAATGTACTAAAAATGTAGTGGAGGGCCGGCCGAGTGGCTCAGTGGTTAAGAGCTCGCTCAGTAGTGAGAGCTGAGCTCTGAGCAACAGCGGTTCAATGCCCAGTCCGAACTGAGTTGCCGTTGAGCTGCCAACAGGTGGCAGGATGGCTCAGCTAAAAAAAAAAAAAAAAAAAAAAAAAAAAGAATGAATTGGGAAGCCAGCGGCCCTGGTTCGGGTCCCACCTATGAGGGTCAGTGACACTGCCCTCAAAAAAATAAAAAACACCAAAAACAAAACAAAAAAAATGTAATGAACCAGAAACTAGGGTCGGCCGAGTGGCGCAGGTGGTTAAGCGCTGGTTTGGGAAGCCGGCGGCCCCGGTTCGGGTCCCACATATGAGGGCCAGTGACATTGCCCTAAAAAAAAAAAAAAGTTAAAACTAAAAATTTAGTGGAATCAACATCAAAGCTAAAAGCAATAATTGAGTATTAAATGGCCTGCTATTGTGTTTTATGCTGAACAACAAAATTAGAATGTTTTACTATAGGTTCCAACTTTGTGAAATTTAGGAGATGTTTTCCTTTTAATATATTTTTAACTGCCTGTTATTTTTTTAAATTTTTTTTAGCTGAGCCATCCTGCCACCTGTTGGTAACTGCCTGTTATTTTTAAGTTACATTAATATATAGATATACTATTAAAGTAGTAATCATATAAATGTATTAAGTAAATATAACATATACATTTAGAGATAATTACATATATATGTAATTATATGTATATATATGTATATATACATATATATATTTTATATATATATATATTTTTTTTCTTTTTTTTCTTTTCAACCTGAGTGAGCTATGGTCATTCTCAGTACCACTATATAATAGTTTTAATGGAGAGGGTTTTAAATTTTTAGAAACTTCATCATTATCATTACGTGTGTCTCTTTTGATAATGGGGACAATGGTCATCAAAGCATTTTGAAGGATAAATTTTACAGATTAAAAAATTAAATTTATAAAATTATTAAGCCTAATTGAGGAATATATAAGAAAATGGGATTTTGATTTGTGGAGGACAGGCTCTAGGGTGTCACTATCATGATCCTGTCTCCTACTGTTCATACCCATGTATGATGCCCTGCTCTGTGTGAGTGGGACCTGTGACTTGCTTCTAATCAATAGAATATGACAGTGATGATAGGATGTAAGATGTCACTTCCATAATTTTGTTTCATTATATAAGACTCCATAGTCTTAGCAGACAGACTCTAGAGAATCTTTCTCCCTAGTTGGCTTTGAGTAAATAAATGGTCATATTTGGTGGTCCGTTTGGCAAGAATCTGAGCGCAGCCTCTAGGAGCTGAAATAGAACTCTAGCCACACTTGGAAAGAAGATTGGATCTCAGTCATAAAGAAATAAGGAAATAAGCTTGGCCAACTATCAGAGAGAGCTTGGAAGTGGATTCTTCCCCATCTGAGTTTCCAGATGAGAACACATCCCAACTGACACCTTGGTAGTAGCTTTATGAGGCCTTACACAGAGGACCCAGATAAGTAGAGCTCAAACTTTTGACACTTAAAAGATGTGAGATAATAAATGTACACTGTTTAAACCACTAATTTTGTGGCAATTTATTAAGGAGCAATAAACAACTAATACACATTTTGATACCTGGAAGTGGGATACTTCTGTAACAAATACTAAAAATGTAGGAGTAGCTTTGGAAGTAGGCAGTGGGTAGAGGTTGGAGAAATTTTGAGGAGCATGATAGAGAAAACCTAAATTGTTTTGAATAGACAATTAGCAGAATCTGGACTTTAAAGAAGCTAACAGTGAGAGCTCAAAAGCACATAAAAAATGTGTTATTGGACACTGAAGGAAAAAGGATCCTTGTTATGTGGTAGCAGACAGTTTAGTAATATTATCTGATGAGACATATAGATAGTACATTTAAGTGATGAACCTGGATATATAGCTAAGGAGGTTTCATAGTGAAATACTGAATGCCTAATGGTTTCTTCTCACTGGTTATTATAAAATGCTGGGGGAGACAGATGAATTGAGAGATCAACTGTTAAACAAAGAACAGGACTCAATTATTTTGAAAATTCTCAATATCTACAGGTAACAAAGGATGCTAAAATTGAAAAATAGTTTCTAAGCACTGTATAAAAAGTGTAATCTAGAGAATAAACAAACAATGATTGACTGTACAACCTTTTGCTAAAACTTCAAAAAGTTCAAAAGATCACAGTATTCAGCTATGCAAAATGTCCTTAGAAAAGATTAAGGAATCTTCATCTTGTGCCTCACACGTTTTCTAAACAAACCATAGGACTCTAGGAAGCTTATACGTGTTTTCCCTCAGCCATCTCACCAGGATTCTCTCGCAGTAAATGACTTATTTTAAAAAGATCTGTCAGAGTGGTTGGTAGAGTGAACCCCAGTGAAATCTACTAAAGGTATAGAAAGTTTTTTTGAGAAATTTGTTTCTTCAAAAGCCCTGCCAGAATTAACTGAGAGAAGTAGAAAGTTTAACAGAAAGGAGGCTGCCAGAGTCCCAGAAGCCTGTTGGGAAGAAGCAGGCTGAGAAAACTTGTGCTACCTCCCACAAGAAAAGGAAAATGACTTGGAGGACAAAACCAAAAACTCAGAGAAAGAGCTGAGAATCAGGGACAATTCTTCCAAGGTATTGAAGCCTAATCAAGGAAGAAGCCAACATTTGCCCAGCTTATTTCAAAACTGCTATAGACCACTGACTCCTTTCTACCTTCCATTTATTGACAAGAATGTTTATAGCTGTTATCCTATGTCTGTCCCACTGTTGTATGTGGCATGTGTGGGGATGTGGGAGATAACCAGTCTTTAGTTTTACAAGTCAGTGAATCAAGGAACTACACCTAAGGGATCCCATCCAAATACAGACTTAATTTAGATCCTGTACTTTGAGCAGATGCAGTAATTAAGTTATTATGAGACTTTGGGAGATTTGGGATATGGATTGGTGAATGTATTTTTCATTTGGAGGGGCAAGAATTATTGGGAGCTTGGGGGTCAACTGTGGCAGACCGACTCCAGAGTTACCCACACCCCTCTACTTCCCAGCCCTTGGGTGTGGGTATGACCTATGACTTGCTTCTAATGAATAAAATACAAATTGGTGAACCAGAACTCCTGTGGTTATGTTACATTATGTGGGGATTCATATTCTAGCTGACTACTTTAGAGATTCTTTAGCTTCTCTGGAAGCTGTAAGTAACTGTTTTATGAGCCACCTGGCAAGGACTTAAGGGCAGCTTTCTGTCAGCAACCAGCAAGAAACTAGAACCCTCAGTCCTACAGATACAAGGAAATGTATTCCACCAACACTCCAAGTGAACGGAGGTGGACTTTACTTTAGTCGAGCTTCCAGGTAAGAATGGATCCCAGCAGATACCTAGACTGCTGCCATGTGAGGTTCTTAGCAGAATACCCAGCTAAACTTTGCCACTGCTGACCCACAGAACTATGAGATAATAAAGACGTTTTGCTGTTTTAAGCTACCCAGTTCGTGCAATTTGTTACACAGCAACAGATAACCAATATGGGACCAAAAAAGTTTGATGAAATATCTGATTGATGAAAATCAAATCCTGCTATTTACCAAGTTCTGACTTTGTCCAAGGTATTTTTTCTTTACTATGGATCCATTTTCTCATAAAGAAAAGGATATTAACAACCTATATCTCATATATATATATATATATATATATATATATATATATATATATATATATATTTTCTTTTGAGGGCTAAGGCATTTTAAGTGCTTAGCACATCTCATGTTGTGGTTTTTAATTTAAAAAATGTAGTACTGTGTACTAGTAATAATACTAATAGCAGTATTATTTCTAAACACTGCAAGGGTAGAACTGCTAAGCACCAAATATAGGATTACTTCAATTAAAAAAAAATTAGCATTTCTGTTCCATTTCATCTGAGAATAAACATTATAAATTAAGGCCAGACAGATGGAGAAAAATACTAATACCTCAACTGTTTAAAACATGATACATAAAATAGAGTAGGTAGGGTAGGCCGGGTGGCATGGTTAAGTGGCGCAGTTAAGCGCTGGTTTGGGAAGCCAGCGGCCCCGGTTCGGTCTCACATATGAGGGCCAATGACACTGCTCTCAAAAAAAAAAAATATAGTAGTGTATGTGTAATTAGTAAAAGCTAAGCAAGAGCTAAATTAAGCTCCCCTTTGACAAAATCTAGAATATATTGAACCATAAAATAATAGCTGAAAATAGTCTTTGATTATTAAGCTCAAGATATTTTTAACATTCAAAGAATCAAACACAAGATTAAGGTTTTTGTCATATCTGTTTTTTTCCAGTTTTCATAATTTTTATTACTATTATTTTCATGTTTTTGAAGAAAATATTGATGCATTTTGAGGGTATATATGAACTTCTGGATATTAGGGTATGTGTATATTCAATGTCAGTAGATACTATCAAACAATTTCCAAAGTGGTCATATCAATTTATACGTCCATCAGCAGTGTATGAGAATTCCAACCGCCCTCCACCAGCACCAGACTTGACAGCACCTAACCTTTACAGTCTGTTTAAATTCAGCATACTCTTTTTTAAAAATATGGATAAATTATAAATGACAGAAAAATGTTGAGAGAAGGTTGCTGTGTTAGAGACAGGAATTTGAATTTCCATTAATGTGTGTAATACAGGTGCTACGTGAATGATAATGTCTATGGCAATGCTTGAATATTGAGATTTAAAACTAAATTGTTGCAGACTATTGGGTAAAAGCACAAAAGCTGAAATAAGCAATTTAACACTATCTGTGTGTTAATATTGCAGAATGGCTCACTCTCATGTTCTGTATTATGCATAAGAGACTGGAATGCTAAAGACTGGGCTTCCAAAACTTCCAAATAGATCTTGCATGGAACATACCTTCTGCCAAATAGCTGCATGTGGACCGGATTATGAAGGCAGATATGGATATTTTGGGGTAAGCCCCTGCAGCTGTTATAAGACATGCAGAAGCTGAGCTGCAACTGAGTTCGGAAGAGTTTTTTAGCTAGCTTTGTGGATGTCACAGATGGGTCAAACAGTTTGGCTGTGGGGACTGTGGAAAAAGTAGTGTGGTCTTAGAGCCAGTACTTTTGGCATGGTTTCCTGATTACTCAGCTTTGAAATAATGGAATACACCACTGTTCCCTTGGAAAAAACAACACATTGTTGTTCCCTCAGGAACAGAGTCTACTCATGCAGCTCTTCTGATAAATGTAAGCTGCCTACTTCTCTAATTAAATAACACTCTGCTTAAATTAAAGAGGATTCTTGTTATTGAAAATTAATAGAAAACATAACTTCATTATTCAGAAAATTAAAAATGATGTTTAAAATTTCTTTCTATTTTTTCAATACTAAAGTATGAATGTTTTAGTTTATGTATGCATGTACCTGAATGCATAGATGTTATATGCTTACTTTATTTAAGTAATATAAGTAACAAAGTTATGTCACTACAATATACTAAATCATCATTTTAATAGCTACCATCATATACATAACATGGATACTTTATGATTAATGTTATCCTTCCATTATTGCTGCAGATATGGTAATAGTTATTTTATTGGTAAAAACTATTATTTTTACTAAAATAACTGGTGACAGAAATCAAGAATATATTTTCTGATCAGTTAATGATTAATATTTATATTATTTTTTGAGTATTTTTCAATACGCAATTAGTTTTTTCAAATGACATTCAAGAACAATTGATACTCTTAGAATGTTCTTGACAGTATTGGAAAAAATTGTCTTTCATGGTTGATATAAAGTTAGTCAATTATATTTACTTTGTTTTGGTTAGTGTTCTTAAATAATTACTAAGACTAACCAATTTAAATATAATTAATGGGCAATATTGTCACCTTTTGTTTTTCATATACTTGATTTCAGACAAGTGATCACTTTAGCATTTAAACAAGTTTAAAAAAAAGTTCTGGATGTAAACTAAAGACCTCTTCAGAGTGGCAAAAACCTATGGAATAATGATTCATACCTTAGAAACCATTAGTAAAAGGTTGATAGAGTTGACTAAATATAAAACATTGCATGGAGGAACATATTTCAGGAAAATGACAATTATGTGGGGGAAACACGGCTTTGGATATGGTGCATTTCCATGGTACTGATCCTCCTGTCATCAAGTGCCAGCGCATTCATTAGTTACACAATGGCCTCAAGTCAAATTCTATATTTAAACTCTGTTTAGCTTTCCTTATTTTATGCTGAGTAACTGGGGTCATGATCCTCCTGACCTCAGATATGATAGCAAAAAATATTTAAAACACTTCGATCTCATTAACCTCATTTATACTAGCAGAGCATTGGAATTTATCTTTTGGCTTTGTGTCCTGTCCCTACCACCAACCCCAAAGCAATACCAACTAATCTTGGTTCTGAGAGATAATAAAGATTCAAGTACAAATATAAAAATTAAATCTATGACTATCTAAATGAATGAGTAAGGATAAAACCTATTTTCAGCTGTGTCCCATTTGTCCTTCATTTTGTTAGCAGGCAAATATATTAGAATTTTTTAAAGTGACATTAAGTGTCATTTAAGGATATTGGGTCAGAATTGATGCATTTGTGTATGAAACAGTAGTTAGATAAAATATTATGCTAAAATACAGTAAACATATTCAGAAAAAAATCTTTTCATTGGGAGAAATAATTCATGTAGGAAATGGTAAATGAAGATGGAGAATGAGTTGAAGTCCAAGTTACTAAAGAAAATATTGGAATAAAGATATTAATTGAAATTATTTTAGAATGAGTTAAATTCTAGGGCAGGCAGAGTAGCTCAGTCGGTTAAGAGCTCACTCAAGAGTGCAAGCTGAGCTCTGAGCAACAGCAGTTCGACGCCCAGCCCAAGTTGAGCTGCTGCTGAGCTGCCAACAGGTGGAAGGATGGCTCAGCTAAAAAAATAAATAAAATGAGTTAAATTCTTAGAGATTTTCCCATCAGATTAAAATATGAAGATAAATACTGAAGACAAAAAAATAAGTTTACTATACTGTAAAATATTCAACTTCTACTTCAACGGCTTTATTCATCAGTTTGTGTGTGTCCATAACATTTCACAACCAGGCATAATTTATTTTTACTATATTACTTTACTAATATATTTTTCTTTATTATAAAGTCAAAAATGAGAGTCTTAAGTTCATTTTTAAAAGCAAATTTGAGGGAATAAAATTAGTGGTATAGAATCCGATAATGGTTATAGCATATATGGGATTGTATTCTTAATTTGTGAGAACTTTGAATGTGCTATTTAAATTGCTATACCACCAATGAAGTCAATTTAATTTTAACAGTGATGATTGCACTTTGAATATTAATTTCTGTGCTTTACACTAAAAAGATAAAATGCATTTTTGTTCATTTGTTCACTTTAATTTTTTCAGTTTTAAAATAATGTTATCCTGTCACATGATAGTCTGCCTGCCCCCATGCACCTTTCCATAAAGACAAGTCATTACTTCAATATTATGCCTACCCTATGCATCCCTACTTGGCCCCAAAAGATCAATGGTTATTCAATGACGAGTAAGATTCTTCAAGGGAGGAACAACCTAAGACAGGCACAGTCACATGGGAGCCATAGGAGGAATCACGGAGTTGAAGAAAAAGGGCGTAAACCCCTACTTTCAGGTTCTGACAGCCTGCATGTGAAATGACTTATTGATGTGATAATATCTGTCCTCCGTACATTCTTATCAGTAAGTTCCAGCAGAGGAAGTTTCTGTCTCTTAGGAGGTACATGACAATAACAACATGGGACCTTCCATAATGGCAGCCTGCAGGCAGGGGTGATTTGGCCCTGAGCTATGTTCTCTGGTATGAGACTCACAGACAGCGGAAGATACATTGATCTTTTCTTATATGTGAGACAATAAAAAGAGCAATCAGGCCAGATTCAGGACTCAGTTCATGAGGTTGAATTCCCCTGGCACCAACTGCATTTTGCTGTTATTTGTGTCTCTCTCTTTCTTAACCTTTCGCCGTCCCTTCTCCACTCCCATTGCTGTGTCGTGCTGGACGTGACAATGTTATACCCCTTTTCTTTAATGACCATGTAACATAAATGATGGAAACATCCTTTTGCATTATTGTAATATTTAAAAACATTACAGTTATATATATATACACACACACACACATATATGTGTATAATTCTATTTGGGACATTTAACGAATATTCTTTTTAAAAAACGTTAATATCTCTTCTATTGCAGATTGTTTTTATGTTTGCAAAATGATAAAATATGAAACTAATGTAACTATATGAAAATTATGATCATGCTCCATAAATCTTAATCATATTGGAAAACATTTTTTAATTCTCAACACTAAATAGCAATGAAAAGAAATCTGTTAATGAACTTGAATTTCACTTATAAACTAAATTTATTTTCTGATAAGTTGACATCAAAAATATTATATAACAAATTACCAAAGACAAAAGACGATTATTAATTATTTTTAAAATTATGTAATCTGAAATCAAGAGTTACTGTTCACATTATTAGTTAGGGACACTGAGAAAGAATTTGTTTAATACCAAATAACCTTATAATTTATTAGTTGGCTAGAGGACATAGTGTCTTTGAAAATAAAATTTGATTTATCATTTGAAAGGGAACTAGGACAATTTTTCTGCCTAAAGTTCTATTTGTTAATTATAGATGGCATTAAAAACTTTTATTGCATATAAACACTACATTCATGCAAATATTCAGAACTCAAAAGAAAAACATCAAAAATATTAGACTGAAGAAGATAAACTTGCTGACATTACCATTTTAACATATAACATAGTAACTACACATTGTTTAGCCTATTATAATAATCAAACTATGAAGTAGGAACACTAAATTTCAAATACTAGTAAGAGTTAGTTTCAGGAGAACAGAAAAAGTTGTTATTTTCCTTTTCTTCCAAAATAAACTTAAAGGAGAAGGATGTTCATTATCAAGTCTTCAAAATTTAATATGCCTCATATGGTTTAGTAAATAAAGTAGAAATAAGAGTGAATTCTGAGAACTGCTGTCTGTACTGCCTCTTCTGAGATCCCATCCTACCAGCACCTCCCATAAGAAGCCATCTCCTATTTGGCCAACAGTTTCTTATATTTTATAAATTTACAGGCCAATAATATTATGATATTTACAGTATAAAATAAAATATAATAGCCAAAGAGTTGTCTCTGAAATTTTAAAATAATAAAATTATATTTTAAAGTGACAAAATTATATTTTACTTTTGATTTTCATAGATGCTTGCCAAATAATTTGCCTAAAGTTATGTCATCAAATAATAACAATATATTTCCACTAAAAACCCACATTAATGTTATTTTTTTCAGTTTTATTCAGAATAATGTTGAGTTAGGCACATATAAGGCATACAATTACTCACTAATTGCTTCCACAGTTTTACCCTATTTTACAGAATTATAATAGTTTAATAATAACTGCCTTATGAAAATTTGACAGGATGCAAATTACCATCTATCTAGCACAGATGATGAAAATGAACTTTCTAATTATTCATTGGCTGACATATTCCATAGATACAAAATTTTCCTACTACTAATGTGGAAAAAACAACATTATATTCAAGTTCTCTCAAATTCATATGTTTCATTACAGTCACCCAAATGCTAAGGTGAGGTCCTTGTCAATCTATAAGTAAGAGTATTAAAGGTAAGAAACATTATACCTTATGGGAAAACAAGATGGAGAGGGCAATGTCAAAATGTTTCTGGACTCAATAAGATAAAATAATAAAGAAGCACATTGTATGAAAAATACTCTCAATGATACATTACATATCTTCAATTTGTCACAATGGTTATGATTGTACTTTACACCTGACCCTGAGCTTACTATCTATATGGTTAATATATTGCAAATGGCTGTGGTAGTAGGGGAATAAGAAAACACTATCTCTCTCAAATTTCCTGTTCCTCTAAACTCACACGGCCATATAAACCAATTCATAAATTTCCTTCTGTCTTCCTTTACTTGTGACATTTTTAGAACTATAATAGCTCAGGTTGCTTTAAGATAATTTTTAAAAAAACCCTGCATTAGGCTTTAACAAGATTATAAGATTGTAAAAATTTGCTCAAATGTTTACTCTTACAATTCCTGAGTTGATTTATTAAAAAATCATGATTTTAAGTGCTACCTTTACTAATTAATATCTATGGAAATCTTAGGTCTCCTTTGATATGCTTTATGAATTTCTAATTTACTCTTTGTTAGCTCAAAAATATGTTAGATGATAGTTTTTTACAATCTCTGTAACTTAAGCAGCCTGTTCTAATCCTGGGGAGAAGTTATATCAGCTTTGTGACTTTTTGCATTCTGCAGTTTATGAATATGTGATAATTATTTACAAACCTTTTTGCATGAACAACTCTAATTCTTTTGCTAAACTATGACTGAATGGAAGAAAAGGTAAGAATTATAATACAAAGATGAAAGGAACTGTAGTGTTAAGAAATTTCAAATGTATTTTGTAGGAAACCAATATTAGAAGAACACTGTTGGGAAATGTCTGCTCCAAAATCACCAAGAAGAAGAAATAACTACTTAGATTTAGCCTAAAAGTCAGATTATTGTATATAAAAATTAATTGGTGTATGGTTAGATTTTTATAAAGCTTGTTTTTGAAAAACGAATGCAGCAGTGGACAAAACATACAAAAAAATCACTGCTCTTTTCACAATGTTTTTGTATTGTAAAGGAGAGGAAGACATAAACAAAATATGTACGTAAAATACATAGCATGTTAGGTGATGGAAATACTGTGAAGGAACATAAATCAGGAAGGCAGAGGAAGTTTATAGGAAAGACACGATTCCAATTTTATACATGGCAGTGAGAGAAATCCTCACTGAGGAGGTGAGAGTCAAAGAAATATTATGATGAAGGTGAAAGATAGAGGAAATAATATTCTAAGAAAAGGAAATGGCTTGTACTAATGCTCTGAGGTAGGTGAATGGCCTCGTATTAAAAGCCCTCTCAGATAGAAAGATACATAAGCAGAAGAAACACCAAGAATAATTGAAAAGAGTTAACAAATAAAAGAGCAACATTAATAGGAAAAGGAAATTTGAAAATACACTTAGTCCACATCAGAAAATTATAGAAATCATTCACATTAGAATCGCATTAAAATTTGAAAAAAGTTTATATGAAAATTATGTGTGCTATAAAAGAAGTGATCAAACAGGAAATGTAATGTAATGTAGCCTAAGACTAAAAAAGCTGATTGTGGAAGCATAAATATATTGCTTACAGTAAACTACCCCCTTACATATTACATCCATCGTTGGATGATATTGGATTGCCGGGAAAGTCATGATGCATGTTTGCAACAGATGGCACGAATTCATTTTTGGAAGTAGACTCATTTGCATCATTGTTATTGCTATGTTGTTTGACAGCTGTTATTTGACTAGCTTCATTCCCAAAAAAAAAAAAAAAAAAAATGAACAATTCTTTTGAGTTTCGGAGATTTCAACAAGTTGAAGAGGGAAGACCAAACTGCATTTTTGCCATACTTTACTGTTTTACTTCCATAAAGGGAAGAATGTCAAGCTTGTGAAAAGTTGCATAAGATTCACGGTGACAATGCTCTACAAGAACATCAGTGCCAACGATGGTTCACAAAATTCCATGCTGGTGATTTTGATCTCAACGATACTCCTAGGTCAGGGAGGCCCACCGAGGTTGATGATGACAACAAAATAAAGGCATTGATCGAGTCAAATCCCACACGAGAGATTGCAGCAACATTGAACATACATCATTCAAGTGTTCATGACCACCTGAAGAAGCTGGGATATGTAAGCAAGCTCAATATTTGGGCTCCGCATGAACTCAGAGAAGTTCATTTGATGGTGCCTATAAACATCTGCAATATGCTTATTAAATGTGAGAAAAACAATCCTTTTTTGAAGCGACTGATAACTGATGATGAGAAGTGGATTGTTTACAACAGTGTGGTGTGCAAGCGGTCTTGGTTCTGAAGTGATGATTTGCCTCAAATGATATCGAAAGCAGACATTCATCAGGGGAAGGTTATGATCCCAGTGTGGTGGGATTTTAAAGGTGTCATGTTTTTTGAGCTCCTACCAAGGAACCAAACAATCAATTTGAATGTGTACTGTCCGCAATTGACAGTTTAATCGAATCCATCATCCAGAAATGTCCAGAGCTCGTTAATTGTAAAGGAGTTGTGTTCTATAGTGACAATGCGAGACCCTACACAAGTTTGATCACCCGTCAGAAATGATTGGTGCTTGTATGGGATGTGTTTGCCACACCCACTATACTTGCCTGACATTGTACAGTCAGACTTCCACTTGTTTCGCTCTCTTCAAAACTCCTTGCATGTTTCACTGTCTTCAAAACACCTAACATTCAATTCAGATGAGGCTGTAAATTAGCAACTTTAGTTTTTTGCAAATAAAGACAGGTCCTTCTGTGAATGAGGAATTATGAAGCTCACTGAAACATGGCAAAAGGTTATCGAACAAAACAGGCAATATATCATTGATTGATTTTTGTTCGTTGTAAAAATAAATGACCTTTGAAAAACATAGTCAAAATACGTCATGACTTTTCCGACAACCCAATATTTCTTTGCCCATGGTTTATTTGACCTAATCCAAGTAGCTCAACTCTTGAGAGCATCCCTTTCACCAGGCCAATTGACTGGGGTCAGCTTCTACAAAAAACCTGCTAGGTGTTTGCATTTTCATTCCAGGACCATTTGCTTCTTCTATCATCCTTCTTGTCTAACCGTTTTGTTTTTGTTCTTCATCATGCTATCTTTTAACTGTATAAAATATATGAATTGAAACAAAAATTACATTTTCCCTTTTATTAATAACATTTTTAGAACTGCAAGTAAGGAATGCAGTGGTGTTGGGAGATTAAATGCCTTTTCCAATCCAGTTTCTCCCTGCAAATACCATATATTATATGTCAAAGTAATAAATTATCTATAATTATAAGGAGAAAAATACATTAGAGACTTGAAAGATTCTGCTACTAACTTGCTCTGTAACTTGTAAGCCCACTAATATTTCTGGTTGTCAATTACCCTAGTTATAAAATAATGACATAAACTAGATTATCTCAGTGTTCCATGACAGTGGAAAGATATAGTACAAATTTACCTCCCACAAAATAATGTCAGTTCCTGAATTTTTTTCTTGTTTGAACTTCTTTGAATATATTAGATTACTGTAAAATCAGTATATGTAGTGCTTTTGTGAAGAGGATTCAGAGAAATACTGGTGATTAAGTATCAAAAAAACCCAACTTGTAGTTGATACACAGTATAGAGCAGATGTACGAATTCATCTCTTGATAATCTTTTAAAATGTAGAAATTTAAGCAAGTAATAATCTATTGAGTAAGCCTTTAAATTGAAAACTTAAGGGCAGTCATTATTTTTTTCCCCAATACTAGTGAAAGCCTGCATCTGGATTTTTAAATACTCTTTTTTTTCTGTAAAAGCCCAAATTTATAATTCATTAAAATAATATAGCACCTGTGAAAATGTCTTGGAATTATAAAGCACATCATTCTGAATTCTTTAATATGCCAGTTTTTCCCTGGCAGCTTGATCTTATGTGATAAATAGTGAATGATATTGAAATGGATATAAACTTTAATACAAAACACATGTTAATGTTCTACAAGCATATTAATATCTACTTAATTTATCTAGTATACTATGTCATGAGCATAAGAAGAAAGAAAAGCAATATCACTAGCAGCAAGTTCATATTACAGTTAGACCCAAGCAAACCAGTTTTGTTTTTTTTCCTATACTTTTTGCTAAATATTTGTTTTTTTCGATTTTGAAGTGTTCAAAATGATTTCTCTCTATAATGTTTAACCCTTAATAGGATTTTTAAAATCAAATTTACAGAGATATATGTCAATATTAATGCAAATGTTAGCAGCTTTCATTTACTTAGTATTTATGACAGCACATAAAGCTGAGTTGTTTTCATACATTGTATTATTTTTTATAACAACTGTAGGAGTCCTATGTTAATAGATGACAAAGGAGGGTAAAAAAAAAAAAAATCTCAACTTGTCCAAGGATACATTTAAAGTACACTGCAGTCAGATTTGAATTATTATTATTATTTTTTCACTTCAGTGTTGTTGACATTATACTATAGCACCCGCCACACAGTCTTTATGTTCCATTAACAAAATATTTAATGATACATAAACTTAATATAATTCACCTGGATGTTATAAATTGTTTGCTCACATCTAGGAACAAATATGAAATACAGAGTAGGGGTAAAATATTTTCAATATACTATGAAACAAGTTGTTAAGGTTGTATGAGTTCCATTACTAAATATTTAGAAATATTTTATAATTGGATTGATAAAAGAAAGCATTGGTTAACTGTATGCTCACTTTCTAATGAGTTAAGACATTATAGCATTTCTTAATGAGTTATGAAAACATGCCCTTTGTGTTTAACACAAAATTGAATTTGGGGCTAATAATAGTAAAACAGATACAATTTTTTTAGAAAATTTAGATATGAGCCCATGACCAGATATTCTTAAGGAAATGTATAGAATGATTTGAGAATTCTGAGAAAAATGAAGTCTAGTATCATTTTTCTCTGAATAGTTCCAATTTCAAAGATAACTGATTTGTTAAGAACCAATTTATAAATAACCAGTAGAAAAAAATGAAATAGGTATAAATAAGAAAACAAGTCTATAAAAATAGGTTCTGGAACAATCAAATACAGAAAGACGGATGGTTTCTAATAATGCTAATCAAAAGTATACATAACTTTAACTCCATTCAGAGCTAGATGCAAAACAAAAAATACGTAAGTTTCTATTTAACTACAATTTTAAAGTTGTAGATTATATACCTTATATTTAAAATTATACAAGAAAAAAATACTATGTCATGTGAAAAAAGGAAAGCAGATATTGCCAGGTTGAAATAAAAATTCAAAAATCGTGAAAACTCAGCATAAATACCTAACCACTTTTATTAACTAAAGACCTCAGGTTTCAATTGTCAGATCACAATACTAAAAAAACTTAAACAGTAGGTGATTTCAGTAAAATGTTTGTGTTATGGGTCATAATAACATATAAAGCCAATCTCCCATTAATAAATGGATCACAAAAATATTCACTTTTCCTTATATACATATCTGTATAACCTGTACCCTGTATTAGTGTAATTTTGGTAAGTAAAATTAAGTTGTCAGGAACACAAGTATGTATTGTGTTGAGAGCTCAGCTAGGCTGAGCAAAAGAGAACTGCCAGATATTGGAGTTGCTGATGAAGGCAACAAGCCAAAATAGAAAGTGTATGGTAATGGCATAAGCTAGAGTCTAAACCAGAGAACATGCTGAATACACCTGCTTTGTTGCCCTCATGGAATGGCACAACACCTTTCCAGGGTTGAGTGGATCAGCACATATATGGAGGTCATCTTGTTGTTTAGGGGAGCTCCCAACAAGAGGCCCTGGAAGTTTCATAAATGCTGGGGATATGGGGAAGGCAAAGAAGACGGGCTAGGAGAGGAAAAGTACTGAGTACTGAGTCAGAGTGAAGAAAAGTATTACATATTCAAGATTTTCCCCTTCTCCCCCGTCATACGGAATTTTCAGCGGAGGCTCTTGAAGAGAAACTCTGTGAAGTTCTCAAGTAAAGACCTAAGAGTAAGGGCTCTGGGACGCCTGTCAAGTAGAGCCTGAAAAGTGACACAGATTTTTAAAAAGGAGCTGGACTCCTCAATAAGCTTATATTTGAATAGTTAACTAATGATATACAACCAGTACCTTAATCAGAAAACAGTGTTCAAAATTTGCATCCTGAAAAAAAAAAGACAATAAGGGATCAAGAAATTGTGACACGTAAATATGTAACGGAGGCATTTTTAGAGAAACTAAAAACAAAACAAAACAACAAAGATATTTCAAAGATAAAAGTCAGAGAGTACAATAAATGACTTTTCTTGCTATATCCATATGTGTATACATGATCTAAACTATTTCAATTCATGATCTCAATTCTCCCTAGAGGACATAGGAAATATTAAATAAAAACAAATACAATGGGTAAGAATTTGAAAGTCTATCTTCTGAATTGACATTGTAGCAGCATAAGATTAGTGAATAACTCACACTGGCTCTTACTTTGTAAACGTCGCTATGGCATAAGAAATGCCGATTTACTAAAACTAGTTATAAAAAAAAATAACCTGCCAATTTCATGAATTTGAAGAGAAAATACAGTTGAAGTCTCTAATGTTTTCTAAAGCATCTACTATTTAATCTGTATGAAATAATGAAAAGAGGAAAGAGTTAACTGGCATAGCTATGTATGCAACGTGTAGGGAGAATGTCGATCATTGAGAATCTCAGGATTTTCAAATGAACTGAGCAAAGAAAATAAACAAAACCTGAAAAGGTTTAACGTATCTGAGTATCTTTCTTATCCTTTTATTTAAGCCTATGACTAAAGGTGTATGATTCCATCTTTACTGTACTCGAAGGATACTTGGAATACCCTCTTCTGTTTTTTCCTCTATTATACAGGTCTGTATATTTGAATGCTCTAAGATCCACCAATATGAAAAGACATACTATGCTATGGTTTTGCTTATACAGAGAGATAAATTACCTTCTGATACTATTTTCATCTATTTTTGTTTTATTTCCCATCCTACCTCATCAAGACTTCTTTTGGGGCTTCTAATTTTATTTCCTTCAATTAGGCCAAATAGTATATTGAAAATACTTTATGTTTAGTATCCAAATATCCCCACAGATCTTATTTTATTACTCTATAATGACAGCTGTGCTTACTGTGTTATGCAATTTTAAAAGGAATAAATTACATATAATGCCACTTATTAGAATAGCATAACAAAAGATCTACTACACATTCTTTTAAAATATAACTTGTGTTTTTTTTTCTGCCTTTTATCATTTGTTTGCATGTGTTGGGATATACTCAGCTTTACATAATTTGTACTCTTACTCAAACTGACCCAAAATTGTACTGAATCATGTTGTAGTAACATGGCCGAAGCTATTTTGCTCTTGACTTTCATATATATATAAATAACATGGCACATTTTCTAAACCTTTACAAAAATAACAAAGGGATGCTAATATTTTTTAGCAAACCACTGCTGCTTTCAACTCTGGTTTGGGTCACATAATCATTATAAATCAATCATTGCCAAGATGGATGGAATTACCTATACACCAATCACATCACCACAGGAGCCAAAGATGGAGTCACCTTTAACTGAATACAAGAGCTGAGTAATGAAGGAGCATAACAATGAAAAACATTAGGTTTCTGTAGAAAATGAAAAGAGAGAAGTCATGCATGGCAGGCAACTAATAATATCCATTCCAATATGTTTTAAAATATTTCTTCACTGGCTGGCCACTGGTAGTTTGATTTTTGTTTTAAATGCTTCTATCATAAGGGAGGGTTATGTTATATGAAATCTATCAATTCAGATATTTTGTAGTATAAAAAGCTATTAGATTCATTTTAACAGGCCCATATCTTTCTGTTGAAAGCATCAGATTTCTGCTGCAAATAACTTTTTAAAAGAGCAATTTATCGCCCTCTTATTTTGTACCAGAAGAATGTACATCTTGAAAGTAGTGTCAGAGTCATAGTTTTCAACAAGAATCCAAATATGTATATAACTGAAATTAGATAAGTTGCAATTTCTGCGATAACAGTGACACAGGCTTTGTAAAACTATATTTTTCTTGTGTTTCATAAAAAAAAGAAAACCTAACAACTGTCTAGACCAGTTATATTACTTCCTTATCATACAACATAGATTTTGTCAAGTAAAATTAAGTCAAAATTATGTATTTTGCTTTTTTACAATATTAGGCATATTCAGGGCTATTTGCATTATTTGGAAATGCATGTATATGTGAACACACTTTTTTTTTTTTTTTTTTTTTTTAAGGTCAGTGTCACTGGCCCTCCATGTGGGATCCGAACCAGGGCCACCGGCATCCAAAGCCAGCTCTCAACCACTGCGCCACTCAGCTGGCCTGTGAACACACTTTTAACATTCAAAGGTAAGTTATCCTAAAGCTAACTACTGAAAATGATGTGAAACTACAGATATAATAATAGTACAATTTAAATCAAATATATAATGTGAAATAATAGTTCATATCAATGCAAATTTACTGACCAAATATTTTACTATTTTTTATGAGTCATATGAGGGTAGAAGATATTATGGACCCATTTTGCAAGTGCCTCTACCAATTCAAAAATGCCAAGTTCATATGCTTGGTAAATAAAAGGGCTGGGATTAAAATAATCTTAATTTTAGTCCATCATGCTCTCCAACTAAGGAAACGATATTTATGAGGTAACTGATATTGTTAGAACCATAATTTAAAAAACCCAAAAATGAAAAAAAAACAAACAAACCCAAAAATGTCATAAAGTGATATAATCAGTGGTTCCAGTTTATCAGAGTGAATTGAAAGTAAAATATTTTGTTTTACAGGCCTATATATTTCACTTTTAGGAAGTCAAATGCCCAAAAGGTGGTTAGATCAAAATTATTCCTTTTTTTACATCAGCCTTTTTTCTTAACTATTGATACAGCATATATTTATTAAAGATAAGTAGAAAAAATAAGAAAAAGCACAGAAAAGAAAGTAAAACCACATAAAATTATAACACCTTAACAAAATTACCTTTTATATATTGGGGTATGTGTGTGTTGTATTGTGTTGTGGTGTGTGTGTGTGTGTGTGTGTGTGTCCGTGTTTCCATGTTATACAAACATCTAGAAGTCATTCGAATTGTTACTTTTTATCTGGTGTGGTGACGCCAAATTTAACAGGGGCATTCCTTTTGTCTTTGGAATTTGTAATTTAATTATGCCATATATATGAAATAGGATATTTAAAATATTTTAGATTATAAATTTATTTACACTTTTTATATTTGAAATATTTCACATAACATCATTATTTGTGTCTGATTATCTCTGTAAAATAAATGACTAAATATGGAATTATTTGTCATATAGAGATCATTTTTTTTTAAAAATTAAGCCTTCATTTTTTTAGAGCTTCATTATCAACATCCCCCATCAGAAGGGTACATTTGGTACTATTGATGAATCTACACTGATACGTCATGGTTCACTCTTGGTGTTGTACATTGTATGGATTTAGACAAAAGTATGAGAACATGTATTCACAATTTTCATACCATACAGAATAGTTTCATTGTCCTAAAAATTCTCTGTGCTCTGCCTATTCATTCTTCCACCCACCCCCAACCCCTGGTTGTCTCTTCCCAATATCAGTGTTAAATAATCTGCCTTTATTTCCATAGGAAAACTTTCACTGTGCTGATAATTAACCACAATAAAAGTGGAGGATAAATAGAGGTAAATAGTATTCTATGGAGAGTCAGTGAATATTGATGATTAAATATTGATAGAACTATCTTGAAAATAGGATTTGTAAATATAATGAATAAGCACCAACATATGAGGTCTGACAATTAAGTTCACAAACTCATCCTAGAAAAAATGCTACATACCTCACTGATGAATATCTCTATGAACACCTTTGAAGTACTCCCCTTAGGAAGCTATGCACCATCACCAGCACCAAGTCCACCCTTCAAAGCAATTTTGGAATTATTTTACCGGAATGGCCATCAGAGCTGTAGTCATATTACACTTGATGTCCTGAGTGTCATCAAAAGGTCTTCCTTTCAATATTTCCTTTCTCCTCAGGTAAAGAAAGAAGTCATTGGGGGCCTGGTCAGGTGAGTATGGAGTGTGTTCCAATACAGTTATTTGTTTACTGGCTAAGAACTCCCTCATAGACAGTGCCGTGTCAGCTGGTGCACTGTTGTGATACAGGAGCCATGAATTTATGGAGAAAAATTCAGGTTGTCTAACTTTTCATGCAGTCTTTTCAGCACTTCCAAATAGTCAACTTGGTTGACTATCCAGTTCGCAAAATTCATAATGAATACCTCTGATATCAAAAAAAGATTAGCAATACCACTGCAACAAGTATGCAAACTTAATTGTCTTACCTTGTACATTTCACTCATCATGCAGTGTAGGATCTGCCAGGTACTGACAGATTTTTGTGACTTTTTAATTGGAAATATATAAAAACAATATCTCACCTTTTGTTCAAATGGTACATTACATAAAAAAAAAAAAAAGAAATGCTGAAAATGTTGAGACCCATATGACTTCACTGATATATAGAATATAAAACTGAAAGCAACAAAGAAACAAGACAAACAAATACAGAAACAAAAACTTATAAACACAGACAATAGGTTAGTGGTTACCAGAGGGTAAGGGGAAGCACGTGGTAGATGAGGGTAAAAGAGATCAAATATATGGTGATGGAAGGAGAACTGACTGTGGGTGGTGAACACACAATGTGATATATTGATGACGTACTACAGAATTGTACACTTGAAACCTATGTAATTTTACTAACCGTTGTCACCCCAATACATTTTAATTAAAAAAAAATGAAGGAGAAGAAGAGAAATAAATCCTAATACCTGAGTTTAGAAAGCTTTAGATACTGCTAAGTGCACATGCAACATAATCCCAGTAAATTCATTTATCCTATTTTGACCTAGATCGTCATATCTATAATATTTCAAAGTATTTTCCTCTGTGGTATGTTGGGACCAATTCTATAGAATAACTGTCATTATTTACATGTTATTTTTAAAATGTATTATAAGTTGTGTGTTAAAATTTCAAAGCTAACAAGACAATGAAACTTTCGTAGTTGGATTCTCTATAGGCACAAATAGGAATTTAAACTTTAGCACAAAGGAAATATGGGGTGTCATATTATTTGACACTATTTTTGTGGGTCTTAATTTCCAAAAGAGATACAATTTTTTTAGGCAAATGGAAAAGATTATAAAATGAATCATAATAAAGTCTACCTCTCCTTTTTAATCCATGACTCATAGGTAACCATAAAATCTTAATTAATGTCTTTATTAAGATAGTATTTTCTTTTGAATGCAGTAATAATTGTGAATGTATAAAATGTGACAACCACAGTCATAACAAGTAATCAGAAGACACATTAAGCAAATTCAATTTGGAAACACATATAGTTATTTAGTCATTCTTCACTTGTCACAACTGGCAATACTTTACCATAAAATACATTACTATATTGCACTGGTGTAATATTAATAAGTATTAATGAAATTTCAAACAAGCCAGGTAATATTGATGATTTTTTTTACACAAAGAAAGAAAGCAAACTTGTAAAAATTTCAAAGAAAAAAGGAGTCAGGGCTTGTGGGTTTTAGAGCGATAATTATTTTACTGAGTTTTTAAAATGCCTGTGTTAAAAGTTAGGACACGTACTTTGTAATTTTAAATAGAATTAGCTTTTAAGAATAAGATCTGCCATTTAGGTGTAAAACAATAATATTAAGTAATTATCTGTTCAAAAGCTTCAGAAATGCTTTCCAGTTATTTTGTCATCCTATGGTAACAACACAAGGCCACCAGTGAGAAGTCTAAATTCTAAATTCTGACCTCTTTTTGTCAGGGTTATATCTATGTGGACTTTAAAAGCAAACAAACAAACAAAGAAAATCCATCAATATGTTGGAGATATATTTTTGCTCAGATGAGGGTAGATGAAATTTTACCACCATTTCCTTCAGCCTTTTCTTTCAAAACAGCATTTCCCTTGCAACTGTAAGAACAGAATTATACAAACTGTTTTAGGAAAAGAAATTCCTGCTACCTCCTATTTTTAAAGGAAAAAAAAAACACAACAAAACAAAACTATGTGGAGTCAAAGCTGGAGAGGATGAGTGGAAATAACAATTATATCCATTAACCCTGAGATAATTTGGTAAAACCAATAAAAAAGGGTTACCCCACTTACATATATAAAGTATGAAATTATGTTAGAGTTCTAATACTCTAAAGAAGTGGTAATGGTGAAGACTCAGGTTATACAGTAAAAATCTAAGTGTATTTCACGATGCTGCTCTATGTGTATTAGATTTGGGGTTCTCTGGAGTTCCCTTTCATACAGAATGCGAAATCTTTTCACATAGTGTATACTATGTGAAGCTCTTGTTATAGTTGAGAAGCTGTAAAGCTAAAAAGCCATTGCTATGTAGTTTTGGTCCTCTCTCTTAACTCCACAAAATCTTAGTTCCTTCATGGGCAAATTGATATTACCAATAATGGAATAGTTATTTCTATGTGATATTTATGATATTAGAGCAATGTCTTGGCACCATTGATTATAATTGCTTTCTAATATTTTATGGTATGACTATCCTGCAATTTATTTTATGTATATTATATGTGAAATTATGCATTTGCATTTATAGCAATGCAACTGAATTGTTGTACATTGATCTTGTAACCAGAAAGTTTACATAAATAACCTAGTAATTATAAATATTTAACTGTAGGTTATTTGGGGTAATACCAAATTAACTTGGCACCTTTGTTAAAAATCAATCAAACATTATTAGTGAATCTATTCCATACTGTATTTGTTTGATAAATATGTATGCTTATCCTTATACCAGTACTATGTTGCTTGATTATTGCAACTTTATATTAAATCTTGTAATAATGTGGTATACATCAGCTGTGTTCTTCTGTTTTAAGATCACTTGGGCTACCTAACTAGAATTTGAAATAAAATTACCAATTTCTCCAAAAGGCTGATAGAATTTTTTTTAAAACCAACTTTCTATGCGTTGTCTAGGAATTTTATAGGATTTGCAGTTATTTGAATAGAGAAATTTGGAGGGAGCTGCCTCCTACAAAATATTGTATTCTTTTTCAGAGAACAATGAGAGACATTTTAAATGTTCATTTATTAGTCCTTAATGAAATTAAATTCATAATGTAGAAATCATTTAGGCCATGGCCTAATTGAAGAAGTACTTATCCATCATTTTATGACCAGAAAAGGATTGTTCACCAAAAGTCTACAAAATCCTGCTAATAGGCACCAGCTGGAATTAGCAGAACATGCCTGGGATTGAGTTTTGAAAGGGATAGAACAGGTGGGGTGTCAGAACATACCGCTGCATATAATAGTATGTTATAAGGAGCATTCTCAGGAAACAGGATTTAATAACTTGGTATGGTCACCTTGTATCAATCCTAATTTGCTACTGGAATTAAAAAGCCCAGGGAATCATTTCTCGGATTTTTGTGTCAAAAACCAGGCAGGTGGACATGTTAAGTTATAAAGCCAGAAAATCCACTGGATGACATTTTTAGGAAGAACAGAAATCACACTCCCTTTACAGTGATAAGGAATTTGCTAAGGAGGGGAGCAAAAGCATTATTAAAGATCTCAATGGTGATGACCCTCTTTGAGTCATGATTGATTGTAGGGGCTGTTGCTACGAACTTCTTTTCTTTTCTTTTTTTTGTCTTTTTTTTTTTTTGAGGGCAGGGTCGCTGGCCCTCACATGTGGGACCCGAATTGGGGCCGCTGGCATCCCAAGCAGCGCTTAACCACCGCGCCACTTGGCAGGCCCATGTTGCTACGAACTTCTCTCCCAGATATGGTGATGTAGAGTCCTGGTGATCTCACTTGACACAGGGATTTGTTGTCAGTGTTAAACAGACCATGGTCTCTAGGGATGGGATAGATGGGAAGCCATTAACTGTATTACTTAACTTTTATAACCAAAATATGAAGAGTGGGCAAGCAGAAGCTGATATCAATTATAGCAAAGGAAAATTATCTTTAACTTCATTTCCAGATAAGAGCAATTCTCAGAGTCAGTACACACTGATATTTAAAAAAATAAAGTAGTCCCCACATACCCAGGAATGACTGACAACTTATTATAGGCAGTGATATTTGAAATGTTTTTCAAACTATTTGATCAATCAATGACAACTCTATAGTCATAGTAACAAGTAGCAAGTAAGCACCAGGATGAGTTGTAAATGGGTGTGATCAATCAATGACAACTTGCTTCAATAAACACACTAGCCAATCGGTGCAGTCTCGCACATTGAACATCAGCCAGATTGGTAGACACTCCAGTGAACACATTTCTAAGAATGAATGTCAACATATACTTGCTTTAAACTAACACCAATCACCCTTCTCTAGACAACATAAATCATGATTTCAGACTGATGTCAACCACTCTGTGTTTGTAAACAATGCAACTCCAAACACTCTTTCCCTAACCCGTTTACAGGTCAGCAATTTGCTTTGCTCAATGAGTTTATATCTTCTTTATTTAAGAAAGCTGTAAATTCAACTTCATGATTTTATGTATTGAGAGATGTTCTTATGCCTTGACAATTCAGGATGTTTCATGAATGTCACACCGGAAACCCTTGTTTGACATCATTCAATGGAATCCTCAGAGAAACAAATATCAGACATATTCTCCAGCCACTTATATTCAACATCTACTTTTCCTTCCAAGTTGCTGCCAAATGAGATGGTCTCAAACATAATCCAAGTTCTGATTTAATACACTGAGTTATCACTGTTGAATTTATTTTGTTATGCTAGACATTGACACTAACTGGCAGATTTTAAACTCGGCTTCTATTAAAGTGATTTGACTTTTTGTTGAGAGGTGCACCCTGGTTAAATAATTAGACCTGGGTCTTTATATAGAATTTTATGTTTATAGTTATTTGTTTGTTATTAACCTGCAAGTCTAACATCGTGTGCCCTGATTTTGCTTTTGTTTTACTACTTGTACAGATTCAGACCTCCTGTGCTTTAGTTTTGCCTTGAATCTTTTTTTCTTAAATATTTTGTATTCATTTTTCTTTCTTCAATACAAATTTTGAAAGAAGATGGCTTTATTTGGTCCAGAGTTTAGAATTGACAGTTTCTAGGTCAATGATCATAGTGCCCCTTTCAAGCATCTGCTTGGTGAGGGAATCCAAAAAAATCTTTAAAAGAATCAATTTTTGACAGACTCTACTCTTGATTTTTGTTATGTATTTGTCTACATTAAACCTGCAACCCACTCCTGGCAGAAGTCTAGATAAATTTTTCATATAATCAAAAGTCTTGCAACTATCTTTGAAAATGGCTAAAGTATATTTTTCTTAGCATAATAATCGTCAGTTTGGGGAAAGGTTAATGTGTCAAATTAATGCATTTAAGAATAATTTAAAAATATGGATAAATAATATTAAGAATTAACTAGTATCTAAAACTTCTAGTACTCTGTTGAATAGGAGTTGTAAGAGTGTACGGCTTTGCTTATTTTTAATCTTAGGGAGAAAACAATGAATGTTTTGTTATTAAATATGAAGCTATCTGTAGGTTTCTAATATAGATACTCTTTATAAAGTTGAAGAAGATTTCCTCTGTTTTTAGTTTGCTGAGAGTGTTTATCACAAGTGGGTTTTATATTTTGTCAAATGTGTTTATCTTCTTAATTTATAGCTTGATTCCATTATGGAATAGGATTCATGTTCTGTATGATTTCATTCATTTTAATTCTTCAGTCTTACTTTCTGGTGCAGGATATGGTCTATTTTGGTTGAAGATGAACCATAAAAAGATTAAAGCCTGAAAGATTGGTAAAGTGTTTAAGGTCTAGTGGTCTGGTTCATACTGAGATATTCTTTCAATGAAAAAGGACAATTTAGTATACCTTACACTTTCCACCTTTAAAGTAGCACAGAATTTTGTTGACATAGTCAGATTTTGGACATAGTGTATACCACACCTGGGAATGCTGTTCTCTAACTCATTTATCAGGCATCTCAGAAGGCTCTCAATATTAGTATAGGTCATTGTATCTGAGGACTGTTCATATGGTTCAAACTATAATATAAATAGTCCTAGCCTGATAGATTCTATAGTGCCATAGATTTCCTTAGTGGATAAGAACATGCTGTGGAGAATACTAATAGGAGAGATTAAGTTCAGGCCTATAGCGTTTTGAAACAAGCTCATACCTTCTACAGCACAGAAATTTTCACCATTCAAAAAGCAGCACCTAAAATGCCACTGTACCATAGTGGAAAGCAGATATTAGACAATGAACTATGATGTGATTATGTGACCAGAGTTGCATTTTTAATCTGTCTTGGAAACACCACAAATCATTATTTAGAGTATACATACCAGAAATCCATTTTATAAGAGTATTTGGCTCAATGGCACACAAAAGGAATGATATACATGGGTTCCTGGACATTAGTGAATAATTGGATGGAAGTTGGAAGGCCTTTAGTGGGTAAGATAAGAAGTGTGGAAACCAAGAAATTTAGACATAGAAATGGACTGGATACATGGAAATGAGCCTGAACTATGCATATCTTTGTATGTACTCCAATGTCCATAAAACAGCATCCACTATTGGGGAGACATGGATTAACCAAGTACAAAAATCAGTAAGCCTCTGTCCTTGCAGACTTCATTATCTGCACAATAAGTCCATACACATTTAGCAATTTTAGTAGGAAAGAACACATACCATGAGGCAAGCAGGGTGGGTTCTATTTTCCCAGGGCTGGTTTATCTACTGCTATGGCTGAATATCCAACCTGCTAATAGCAAAGACTAATGCAAAACTACAGCCAAAGTTATGCTCCCACGATGATGTTGGATCTTGGCCCATGATCACATCAGAAGAGCTGTCAGTGCTATTGTAACAACACAGCTTAAAAGCCCATAGCCCAAGGATCCTGGCATCTTTGTATGCTGTAGTATGTTCCTCAGGATGTAATGCTCGATAAAGAAATTGCATGCTGCTGATCCTATTTTGATAAATTTTTACCATAAACAGTATTCTGGCATGCTTGGTATTTTTTTTTTTTTTTGCATTACTCTGTGGATGCCATTATACAGTAGTTGTCCTTTACTTGAGGCAACATAAAACCTTCTGATACAGATGGCCTAATATAGGACCAGATATCATGATATCTCCTATATTAGTCAGCAGTAATAAAAAAATCAATCAATCAATCAATAAAATTAATACATCCTGGCTCACAAAAAACATTCACAAAGAATGAAATTGATAATATATGCATGACTTAATTATGGCCTAGAAAACTTTATTAGACCTATACATGTATCTGCATATATTTGTGTTTATATTTGTACATTTTCAATACTTAAGTTTTGCCCAAGTTAATCTATAAGTTAAATGAAACTGTCAAATAACAACATTAATTTTAGGTAAGTTGGTAGGGTATTCTTACATTCATTTAGAAGAGACTATTTAAGAACAAATATTTATTTTTAAAAGAGTTATATTACCAGTTAGCAAAGCTTAGTATTTAACCAGAATGGTATTAGCACAAGAATAGAAAATATTAGATCTATATAATAGCTTACAGAATACAGAAATAGATCTTACTTCTGTTAGTGTCAAAAGTTACTATTTTATCTTATATTATTTTCTATAAAGATGACAAATCAGTGGAAAACAATTTCTTCATTAATTGTTTTGGGACAAGTCCCTTTCAATTCAGAGAAAAATAAAAGATAAATTATTACTTCACACACATCTTTTAGCAAAAATGAATTATAAGTGGAGAAAAATCATGGTGGAATATGTAATGAAAATATTTTATCAATTCAGTTTAGTCTTCCTAAGAAAGACAAAAAATGAAGAAATCATTAAAGATAGATGACAAATAGATGAATAAATAGATGGATGGATGATGGATGGATGGATGGATGGATGGATGGATGGATGGATGGATGGACACACAGAGACAGGTAGGCAGACATATTGATAGGTAGATATATACAGAAGTAGATAGACATAGTGGCATTTTTGGTATCATATATTATATCTTCCTAAGTCTTGAGTTCCAAAAATCATACACTAAAATTACAGAGCTAAGAGAAACAACACCTACAACTCAGATGCTATGCAGTTTTGTAACAAAAGTACTAGCAAAAATATTCATACTTCTTTGACAAAAACAGTAGCAGCAATTGAGAAGATAGTTTGGGCCACCCAGCAAGGGTGGAAACTGCCACAATAGATATTGAAAATAAAAAAAATTGTAGAAATTCTGGTAGGTTTTTAACTCAAGCAGGACAAATTCTAGACAAAACAGATGGAGCTAGACCCTAGACAGTGAGGCTATCATTAAGGTTACGAGATTGTCAGTGTAATCTCTCATGAGTCCAGAGCTTCTAATATAAATGTCTCTAAGAAAAGATTTCTGGAAAGAGGCATGTAATTGTAACTTTTTTTTAAAAATGTAGCCCAAATAGTCACCACTGCCAGTGCAACAGTCAAGCTGTTTTCTTTTTTTCTTTCCTAAACAAAAATATAATACAATTTCTGCTATTCTACAACCATTGTCTATGACAAAAAGCATATGAAAAACAGGAACTCTACTTACAATGACATATCTTTCTTAGGTGCTAATCGCATGTGAGCTAACTTATATTGCAGAAATATTTATTGTATTAGAAAAGACTGAGAAACACAGAAACATAAACAGAGACAGGAATATATATTATATATCTAATATATAATATATATACTCTATATATTATATACAGGATAGAGAAGTTTTATATATATCTAAACTGTGCTTTCCAAAACTGTTTCCTTTTTAAAAAAAAGGAGGAATTTACTATCTTTGTATGGTTTTAAAACTATTTGTCTGAATGGCAAAGGTACCTATAATTCTACTGTTCATATTCTCAGGAGCATATGCATATGAGAAACTGCTTTTAGAGAAATGGAAGTTATAAAATCTGTTTTGTATCAAAGAATTACATTATTTACATCTACCAGACCCTGACTTCCCAGCTCTTTAAAACAATTATTGTTATAAGCACGTTATTTCCAGTAGTGACAACAACAAAGAAAAAATGCATCTTTTTAAGAAAATCTTCTCCCATAGCAAAACCAGCAATACTACCTCACTATTATTTTTGCAAACTTATTTTTATCACCGTATGACAAGGCCAGTTGTTCCAAAGAATTTTACCCAAAGAGATATTTTTCCCACACATTTCCAAAATCATACCAACTTTTAAACTACTTTATTTAAGGCTACTGCAGGAGCCAGACATTTTTCTTGAAAAAATATAAATGTGTTTGTATATAGTTTATTCAAACTAATACAGAAGAGGAAAAAAGTCACTTCCACAAACATAAATTTTTATGAAATTACATCATTTAATATACATCAGCAATTTTCAGCTGTATAAAACTCCTCCAGATGGTAATAGTGACTATGTTATAGCTATTACTTGTGCTGAACTACACACTAATACCCTCATAGAAAATAAACAAATATAGGTTTAATGAGTCATATGCAGCTTATATATAAAAAACATGTAGTTAATTTAGACATTGAAATAATATTATACCTATCAATCTACAACCAAATTTTTCGTTTACTTTTTAAAAGATTTTTATAAAATATAGCTAACATACAATATTATTTTAGTGTCAGGGGTACACCATAGTTATTCAACATTTATATACCTAAAGAAGTGATCACCATGATAAGTTCAGCAACCATCTGATACCAAACGATGCTATCACCATATTATTAACTATATTCCCCATGCTGTACATTAATCCCCATGACTTGTTTGTTTTATACCTGGAAATTTGAACCTCTAACTCCCTTGTACCTTTTCCCACCACATTTTTTTTTTTTTTTGAGGGCAGTGTCACTGGCCCTCTTATGTGGGACCCGTACCAGGGCCGCTGGCTTCCAAGCCAGCTCTTAACCACCGTGCCACTCGGCCAGCCCTTCCCAACACTTTAAAAAATTTTCCATTATAGTTGACATCCAATACTATTTTATATTAATTTTAGATATACAGCATAGTGGTTAGACATGTGATTAAGTTAAGAAGTGACTTCCCTGACTATTGTAGTACCCATCTAGCACTATCATAGCTATTACTATATTATTGACTATATTTCCTATGCTTTACTTTACATCCTCATGAGTATTTTGTAACTACCAATTTGTACTTCTTAATTTCTTCACTTGTTTTACCATGTCCCCCAACAGAGGTCTCATCTTTCATTCCGATAAATCTAGTACCCATCTCACACCATACATTGTTGTTACAGTATTATTGACTTAATTCCTTATGCTATATTCTACATTCCCATGACTACTGTATAACAGTCAATTTGTGCTTTTTAATCCTTTCCTCTTTTTCACGCATTCTCAATCCCTCTTTCATCTGTTAACCATCAAAATGTTTTCTGTATCTTTCAGTTTGTTTCTGTTTTGTTTGTTTATTTTGTTCTTTAGATTATTGACAAGAAATAATTATAGTATATAAGGAATATAGATGTTTTAATATTCATCATTCACATCTATTGAAAACTCAAGAGAAACTATTATCTGCACAGAGCAATTATCAGGTTTCAAGAAAGACCTAATAAGGCAAAAAAAAGAAAAAAGACACGTGACATGTTGGTTTTAGGTTTTAGTACATATTTTCAATACTCATAGGTGTGTGTAATCTTTATAAATTATTTTTGTCAAGTATTTTTATACAAGTGAATGTGGCAAGCTAAAATATTTAAAATTGTCCTTAAATTCCATTTTCTTTCACACTCTATATCCAATCCAGTAAAAAATTCTGTTGTGGCTATATTCAAAATATACCCTAAACCTGATCCTTTCTCAACACCCCTACTACCTCCACCATTAGATCTTACCTTGACTATTGCAATTGTCCTTTTGCTTCTATGGATATCATCCAAAGCCTATTATCCAAAGACAAGCCAGGATTCCCCTTTTAAATATAAATCTGATTTATCTATAACTCTTCCCAACCTTAATATTCTTAGTGTGTTTTTAAACCCATATAGTGCTATAAAATATATATTATTAATGATTATTAAAATGAAGGATATAGAAGAGTCTTGAGACCTACATATGTTTTATAGTTCTCAATAGTAATTAAACTTGGCTCAAGATTGAAAAATACTGTTATAAAGGCAAAGCTTTACTTTCGTCAGTGAACCATAATGGGGGGGAAATGGAGAGGGATATAAAGGGGCCATGGCTTATAAATTGATACTTTTCATATTCTGTTAAGAAAGGAAAATAATGCTAGCTGGAGAATCGGTGTTACACATCTAGAAGAGGTGATGAGGTAAAAGAGACATACTTGTTGATAAGATAAATAACTGGGACAATGATCAAATTTCTTTCCTCTCAATGGTGCAGTTCCTCCTTTGCCAGCTGAACTAACACTCAGCTTTGTCAGTAGAGCATTTTGGCAGTAGAGATACTGGAGGAGAAAGGGGTTTTCTCTTCCAGGTTTTGAAGTGCTCCTCACCCTGTAGTTTCCATAGCTCCTGACTGCAGTTTAAGGCAGCTAGCAGCACTCAGCAACAAGCAGCTTGCCCTGGCATCCCTTTGGTTGATTCACAGCAAATTCTTAGGACTGGTATCTCCCTATGGGTGGCTTCTCCATGCACCCCAGATGACAGGTCTCCAGCAAGTGCCAGAGGGAGAATTTCCAGAAAGTTCCTCTGGCATAAGACCAGCACAACTTCTCTGTCATTCAATGAGTCAGGGCCACACCTTCACCAAGGAGGTCTGGTTCTCAGCCCTGGGCTGGGCGTGGGGAGCAAGTGAGTAGGAAACACTACCTTGGGTGCTGTCTCTCGCAGCAGTTGGGGTACTGACTGTCTTAGTTCTGGCAGCTATAACAGAGTATCATAGACTGGGTGACTTAAACAACAGAAACTTATTCCTCACATTTCTGAAGGCTGGAAGCCAGAGATCAGAGTATTATCATTGTTAAGTTCCGCTAAGGGCTCTCTTCTGGGTTCCAGATTGCCAACTTCTTGTATCCCCACATGGCAGAGAGCAGAGAGGGGAATCAAGCTCTTCTATGACTCTTATGAGGACACTAACTTCATTCATGACATCATCTAATGCTAATCACCTTCCACAGACCCGGCCACCTCATACTGTCACATTGGAGGGTAGGTTTTTAACTTTGTAACATGAACTTTAATGGAAATAGAAACGTTTTCCATAACAAGGACAATAATATGAGGGTCATATTCATACTGGGATAATATATGAAGCTTGTTTTAGACAGAACAAAATTAGAAAAAAAGAATAGCATGTTTTCCAGCATTTTAAAATGGTACTACTGTCAGGATATTCATTATTTCTCAGCTCCTAGTTCTATAACAGTTTCCCTTTGATGTTGAACTTTATCTTTGGACACAGCACGTACTTTTGGGGTTTCCTTAGTGTTTAGTGTTTTGTCTGAATGGCTGAGGTGATAGAAAGACATTCAACTTTTCTCTCCTCAGATGAGCTCTATATCTTCTTACTTCTTACGTACCCTCTAATCTTTAGTCATTAATGAATAGACAGATTGAGGTAATGCAAAATTCAGTGCTATAGTGTTAGAGTGGAGGAAGCATTATTTCCAGTCGAAGGACCACTTTACTAAGGAGTGCTGCAGGGGAAGAAACAGCCTGCCTGGAACCACCAAGAAACGGACTTGTAAATTACCTAAAAATGCTCCTTTAAGATGACTGTATCCCTTGTTTTCACTCAAAACTATATTCTTTAACAATCAAGATCTTAAATTTATTTATTGAGTGCTTACTATAGGCGTTGTTTTATATCTTTTGGTGTTACATTGGATTTCTTAAAAACTCTAACAGTAGTTTTTACATATTCCTGATAACTCGATATTAATTATCTAAGTATCTCTAAGCAAAATCGATATAGATTGATTTTACAGCATGAGGCATTAGACAAATTTTATTAATATTAAAATGGATACTTTTTTGCTTATACTGGATATTTTTTTATAACTTTATTATTCACAAATTGGAAAAAAACAAATATTTAGATAACATGGCAATTTCAATTTACTCATTTATTCAACAACTATAGGCTGAATATTTAAAAGGTAGCAGATACTATGTTAGTTGTCTGAGAGGAAATGATAAGCAAAAGAAACAAGATTATTCTTACAAAATTTTTATTTTAAGAGAATGATAGTCATCAAACCATAAAAACTATAAATAAAAAAGATAAATGGCATGAGGAAGCTTGCAAGGTACTGCAAATATATTAACGGGTAACCTGACTTAAATCACAGCATTATGGAAAACTTCCCTAAAAACAAAAAAGTTGCTTTTAAATATAAAGGTTAAGTAGGAATTAATTAGGGCAAAAGAGATCTGGGGATGATGAACATAGTGTGTTTCAGGAGGTACTGGTACTGGGAAGAACCCTTGGAAAGCTCAAGGTGTTGGAATAAGCACTGACATTTAAGAATCTCAAATAACATAAAGAGAGGAATAGGGGCCGGCCGAGTGGCGCGTTGTTTAAGTGCTGGCTTGGGAAGCCAGCGGCCCAGGTTCGGATCCCACATATGAGGGCCAGTGACACTGCCCTCAAAAAAAAAAAAAAAAAAAAAAAAGGAAGAGAGGAATAGAGTGACCTGAGACGGAGCTAGAAAGCTAAATCTGCTATTTTTCATTAATAAAATGGAGATACTAAGTTTAATAACCTAATAAGGATTTTTGCTTTACAAATCAGTTTTATATTACAAAATTATGATTTGCATACATAGCCATAAGATAAAACATGGTTTGCAACCTACGAGTAAAGAACAGATGGAAACAGTGCTTGGTTAATTATTTTACTATTTAAAAATTCTCAGTTATTTTTCCATAAACATTTTTGTTGAGGGACCCCTATAGTGAAAAGCTAACCAAATGCTGAAATAATTAAAAGTATTTCAATCAGAAAAATAACTGATTTATAGTATTTTAACAGATGGCTACAAAAATGGGATGCATACTAAAGTAAATAGAGTAAATGCTAACTATATTTAGCATCTGTTGATAAAACTGTATCTAAAATAGAGTGTGAATATATATATATTTTGCATATAAAGTATATCTAAATATGGAGCATATATACTTTATATAAAATATCTAAATATGGATTATATATATTTTATATAAAGTATATTTAAATATGGAATATATATACTTAATATTACCTTAATTGTCAGCAGAAAAATTAATCAAAGTTTTTCAATAGTTCATAATGTGGCAATTCTAAAAAAGTTAGAGCTGAGAAAATATGGATTACAGGACAAAAATCTAAAATTTTTAAGTGAACCAAAGATTACAAAATTAGGAAAAAAGATTTTTGGAAAATATACTACAGACTTCTTGTTCCAGACATAAAAGACACCTTTTTATCATAAATTTTTTAAATAGCCACAAGCAAAAATCATCATCCATGGGCCGGCCGAGTGGCTCAGTTGGTTAAGAGCTCGCTCAAGAGTGCGAGCTGAGCTCTGAGCAACAGCTGTTCGAGGCCAGCCCGAGCTGAGTTGCCGTTGAGCTGCCAAGAGGTGGCAGGATGGCTCAGCTAACAAAAACAAAAAACAACAACAAAAAATTCATCATCCTCTACAACCCATTCCTAAAATATATCTATCAAACAGCAAGATCAATGAGGCAGTCTGTGCAGTTAATACATAACATCATGAATTCCGTATTTGCACTAAATGTTCAAAGAATTTAAAGATAAGTTGGTGATTTTTTTTTTTTTTTTTGAGGGCAGTGTCACTGGCCCTCATATGTGGGACGGGAACTGGGGCCGCTGGCTTCCCAAGCCAGCGCTTAACCACCGCGCCACTCGGCGGGCCCAAGTTGGTGATATTTAATTAGCTTTTTTGGTTATTAAAAACATAATTGGCCAGCTGTAAAATGTGTTTGATAATTTATCACAAAAGAGATAAGCATACTAGGCATATAAGTAGGCAAACAAAATTTAATTACATTGAGAATATAGTTAAGTACAAGAATATATTAGAATTCATATAGCATAAACCTTAGGAATTGTTTTACCAAAATTTTTTTTAAAATTATATATAACTACTCATTCTGGGGAACAACTAGATACAGAGAATTTAAGGACCTGATATCTAATATTTCTGTTCTTCTGTCTAAGAGTATGTCCATTTTCCCTACCCCTTCCTTAACCTTCTTGTTTTAAAGGAGCATTTTATTTTCCCTGCTTGTCCCATGCCATTGCAAAGAAAAGGCCCTGACAGTTCCATCTCAAAAGTACTTTCTGAATCTTCCAACTTTGCTCCATTTCTACTGATTCTTCAATACAAGCCATATCCACAATGGTCTGGATTGTTCCTAGAGTTTCTCAATTTATTTCTCCATACTCCTTTCTCTATAGGGCATCCACAATGGATTTTTTGATAAAGGTGTATTGAGATATAATACACTATGATGCAGAAATATTAAGGATAACACTGTCCTTCTGGTCAATGTGTAGAACAAACACATTACTACAGAGGGTTACCCTGTACCATATTCTCATCAAACATCCCCTGAGGTAACCATGACTCTGATTTCTATCATTGTAGACAAATTTTGCCTGTTCTGGAAATCTATATAAGTAGAATTATGTTACCTGTTCTCTTTGCATCTTGCTTCTTTTGCTCAATATTAGGTATGTGAAATCCATCAACGTTGTTGTGTAAACAGTTGTATCAGTTCTTTGTTTTCACTGCTGCATAGTATTCCATTCCAGCAAATATACCACAATTAATATATCTATGCATTATAAATGGACATTTGGGTAGTTTTCAGTTTGGGGCTAATTTGAGTAAAAATGCTATGATCATCCTTCTACATATTTTTTAGTTGATATTGTCACTCATTTTTTAAGGGGGGGGTCGCTATAAGTAGGAGTGAAATTGCTAATGATAAAATAGGAGGAATAGATTTAGCTTTAATGGATATTACCAAAATGTTTTCCAAAATTGTTGTACAGCTTGATACTTTCACTAGCAAAGTAAGAGAGTTCTGGTTGTTCCTCACCTTTACTAGTTCTTATATTTTTAGACTAATTTTATACATTTTAGTGAGTGGTTGGTAGCTCATTGTAGTTTTAGTTGCATACTCTAATAACTCTTGATGTTGAGCATCATTTCATATTCTTATTGGCTAATGTAAATATGTTTCCCTGAAGTTCTTGTTTAAGGTCTTTGCCCATTTTTGTTGGGTAGTCTTTAGATATTCTGAATAGAACTCATTTGTTGGTTTTAGACAGATGTACAAAACAAATACATCTGCATTAACATATGCATATACATATACAGTAGCAAATATATACAGATGCATAATTAATATATGTGGCAAATATATATTATCAGTCTGAAGCTTAATTTATCATTCTCACAAGTATCCTTTTATGAATTGTAATTTTCATTAATATAATTTTCAATTTTTTTATGGTTAATTTATAAGAAAGATTTATATCCCTTATTATTTTATCTTTCACATGTAGGGCTATAAGACTTGATTAAATTTGAGGTTTAGTTGATCTAGGAGTAATGCTTAATTCTTTTTCTATGAGACATTTATTTGAACCACCTCCATGTTTGAAAAGATTATCCTATTCCCACTGAAATATAATGGCATATTTGTCATGAGTAATGTAGTCTATAAAAGTGTGTGTTTCTTTATGGACAATATATTCTGTTCAATTGGTTTATTTCTTTACCCTCGTGTGTGTGTGTGTGTGTGTGTGTGTGTGTGTATATATATATACTTTTTTTTTTTTTTTTTTTTTTTTTAGCTGAGCCATCCTGCCACCTGTTGGCAACTCAGTGGCAGCTCAGCTCAGGCTGGGCATAGAACTACTGTTGCTCAGAGCTCAGCTCGCACTCTTGAGCAAGCTCTTACCCAACTGAGCCACTCAGTTGGCCATTCATGTACATATTTAAAATATTTAGGACATCAAGTAAAATGATGAAAAAGTGGTGATATCACAAATCTTGAACTAGTTCTTTTTCTAGTTTCAAATACATTAAATATGCTTACATTAAGTAAATATACATTAAATTGAAAGATGTTTTTAAGATGCCCTTTACTTGAGTACAGATTCTCTGTTCTATTTTTTATTTGCTGAAGCTTTTATTTTATGAGAAAGAGTTATTGGATATTATCAAATGCTTTCTTTTTGCATGTATTTAGATCATATAGTTTTACCTCTTTGTTACTTAACTGAATTCCATTAAGTGGTTTCAAATATTAATCCAACCTTGCATTCCTGAAATAAAATCCACTAGGTTGTTCATTTATATCTCTGGATTTAATTTTAAAGTGTTTATTTAGGACTTTTACATCTCTTCTGATAAGACAGGTATTTAATATTTGAATCTAGGTATAAGGCCAGGTTTTGGTATTAGGCCTATGCTGACTTCATAAAATGAATTAGAAAATGTTTTCTATTCTCTGCTTTGCTTAATTCCTTCATTTAATGTTTGGTAGAATATATTAATGAAGCTATCAGGATAACATTAGTTAGTGGAAAGAAATTTAAATATTAATGCAATTTCTTTAAGATTATTCAGATCTTCTTTTCTTTTTTTCCCACTTGTTTGTTTCAATTTAAATAAGTTGTTCTCCTCAAGGAACTACCCATTTAATCATATTGTCAATTTTTTTATGTTATACTACTTTATTGTCTTTTTAATATCCCTAGGATTTAACAGTATTTCCCCCATTATTTACCTCATTTTGGCAACTTGCTTTTCACCCATATTTTCTTGATCATTGTTATTGAGGTTTATTAATACTATTGATCTTTTTTATAATAAAACCAAAATTTTACTTCAAATATCTACATTTGTTTTCTAGTTCATTTATTTCAGTTTTTATTTTTATTATTCCCTTCCTTCTACTTTCTTTGGGTTTCAGTAGCTATTTTTAGGGTCTTTTTAAAAAACTACATAATTGAATTTGATATTTTTATATTTTAGTTTCTCTAACATATTCATTAAAATTATACATCTCCCATAAGTAACACTTTAGCTGCACTTCATTACATTTTTTAGGTCCTATTTTTATTTTTATTCATTTCATTTTTTTTCCAATTGTTATTGTTTTTTTGTTTGTTTGTTTGCTTCCTGGATTATTTATAAGTATATTGCTTAAATTTCAAACATTTGTCGATTTCAAACTTCAATTTATATTATTTCTATTTAGTTTATTTCTAGCATAATTCAAGAAGTTTGAAGTGTTTGAAAATGTGTTACGGCCGGCCAACCAGCAGATGATTAATTGTAATAAATAGTCTTTGTGCTTTTGAGGATTATTTTGAATCTTTAAAGTATAGGGCTATAAAAGGTTCAGGTTACTTTGTTTGATATTATTCCAATTTTCTATAGCCATAACTTTTTTTGGATTGTTTAGGAATCTACTTGTTCTGTGCCAAAATCTTAATTATATGGATTGTTCTTCATTTTAGTTCTACTGTTAGCAGTATAGTTAGAAAAAAAAAAAAATGTTTAACCTGAGCCTAATCAAAGCAAAGACTCTCTGAGATTCAGATTGTGACATTCTACATAACAGTTGGTCTTTTAAAATGTATGTGTGTCATTAAACACACACACACACACACATACACACACACACAGTTTGAAACACTTTAAGTACCTATATTAAAGTATATTAAAGAGACATAATAAGTAAATGGAGTGACTTCACAGGTGAATCCTAGATGTGCAGAGTAAACCAAGCATACCGATGTTTTGTTTAGGACCATTAAAGATAATTGAATAAAATTTTTTAGGACAATTAAAGACAATTGAATGAAGATTTGGGCTAGACCAAATCATTATTCATTGCATTCAATTCCAAGATACATGTTAGAAACAAAAGGCAAAAGTCTCTGGATCATAAATGCAGAGCGAAAGCTAAAATGGGATTTAGGTTATATTGAAGTACATGAAAATAAGATGCAATCAGATGGAAAGTAAAGGTCTTATTTTCAAATAAGCTATGTCTTTTTTCTCAAAAACTTCTCTTTAATGTGAAATAGAGCCAAATGCAACATAAATAAAAATTGAGTCTAATATTGAAAATGCCAATTTGGATGCAATATAGTAAAGTTTTAAAATCATAAGGAACTTCAAGTAAATTATAATTCTTACTTGGAAAATTAGAAGTATTTTAAAATATGTGTATTATTAAATAAGAATAATTGAAAGTGTAGTGAGTATATGCATTTGTAGGATTTTAGGAAACTTCATTGTTAAGTAACCTTAACAATGCCAAGCTCTGCAAGTATTCCTCTGAAAATTTTGTTTCTCTTTCTTCCCTGGAGAATTGCATTCATAAAGCTGTAATATCAATTTGTCTATAATGCAATTCACTCAGAAAACAATTGATATTTCTCACTACTAAAGTCTCATGATAGTTGAACATACCTTTATTATATCATTTATCACTATCTTGGATTGTTCATTCAGGCTAGGTGTCCAGGAGAGAAATCTATGGATTGACAATTAACAAGGACAATTTATTGAAGATATGCACAATTGGGATAAATGAACATTTGCAAATCGTCATAGAGCAAGAAGTCTTACATTTGTGCATATCACTAATCTAGGTCCTCAAACCATTCTACTGTGCTTTAGTCAGCTTGTTATTTGGAGATACAGACTCCTCTGATTAGCCAGGTTAAGGACAGTAGCCCCTAGATGCAATACTTTTCTGGGGGAATAAATTATTTATAGCATATCATAAAGACATAATTTAGAGTATTTCTTCCAGGTCTATGTTGCTTTCTATACTTCAACTCACTATGAGTTACCAAAATTTCTCAAATATCCACAGTAGTTCTTCCTGGAGCTTAGTTAATCATCAAGGATGGTATTGAGAAGACCCATCATTGAAATTTAACGTTAGACTTCACATAGATAGAATTGGGGTATGTTCGTAAGTCTATGTGGTTTGTATGCATGCATAGATGCATGCTTGTATGGACATGTATTAAGCATTAAGCTGACCTTTGATAAAAATGTGACATTATTTTACAATATTTTATTCTTTTCATCCCCATTATAAAAGTTTAAAAAAGTTGAAACCATATATATTCATTTTATATCCATTGCACCTAATAGTGACAAGGTATAACAATTTGGCGATTGAATGAATGAATATCATTTTTTGGTATTATCAACCATTCTATTTAGATTATAAAAATAGAAATGGTTCTAGAGATAGACAACTCAACCAATATTGCAATACATTTCAGTAAAGAGAAACACAATCTGAATATGTTAATTATTTCTTCTAAAACTTCCGCTAAGAAATTTGAAAATCTAATAAATATTTATTTCTAACAAGATACTAGAGATCACCTACTTTAAAATAATAACTTCTCCAAATGAAGATATGAAGACTCAGATCATTTAGAAAAGTGCTTAAAGATACATGGGTGCAAAAATGGCCAAATCAGAATTGCCACATAGATAATTATGACATACATTGAAGCCAAAGCTGGTTAAAATGAATACATTAGAAAACAGCTGCTAAAATTAGAAACTGTTGATAGGAATAAAGGTTAATTGCTAAGAATAAAATGTTAGCAATATCAACCATCACAGAATTAGAACCAAGTTTATTAATAGGGACAAAAGCATAAATACCATAATACTATTAAAATAAGGACTACATTAAAATAAGACATGGTTAATTATTTTCAGTGTACTCATTAAGAAGAAAGGAAGTTATGTGGATTTTTGGTGGTATTTCAACTAAATATATTTAAAAGAAATAGTGACCTGAACACCGAAACAAAAAGATTCAGTTAATTTGAGCAATATACTTAATTTAAGTAACTCATTTTATTTTGGAAACTGATAGCATGATCTGCTAATTTAGCTTCTAAAATGGCATTTGTATGAAAGTAAAAAGGGACTGACTCTATTAATAATTATTCAATTGGGATAGGCATAAACCAAGCCTATTATTATTATTCAATTGGGATAGGCATAAACCAAGCCAAACAGGACATATGTTCACCCTAATAATACATAAGTAATTTCTATATATTTTAAAGGTGCATATTTTTTTACATATAAACAACTCCATATTTTTAATTAATGTGAGATAGCTAGATTTTTTTTTAGTTGGAAATTTGTTTTTACATTTTTATATTTTGTTGAGATGGAGATAAACATCATCCTTGATATAAATCAATTATTTTGTTTGGGAAAGTATATTTTCACAACATATTTGTTTATACAAAAACAAAGCCAATATTCTATCCCCCTATGTAAAATCTGAAATCTTGAAAAATCCCTTTTCATAATATTACATAAGAATTTTTATATTAAAAACCCATAAACAAAACATTTTTGCAAGGATAATTAGATTAATTTATTGGTTGTTTACCAATCCTGAGACTTTTGGAATAGTAATAGTTACTGATATATTTTAGGTGCCATTCCGTGATTCCAAGAGACAAATATTGAGAATTTAACAGAGATGACATATATGTATACATATAATCTCTATGTTATGCCCTCACACTGTCTTCACCAAATGATTTATTTATAAAATACAAGTCCCTTTATTCTCCAACATGCACACATAGGCATGAGTAAGCCCTCTTTACAATCAGTCTATGAGACTGAAAATACTCTGTGGCAGTTTGAAAAAGAAACTCTAGGCCTGTCAGAGAAGACAGAGTACCCTGTGATAATTGCCCACTGGTTGGCTTTTGGGACTGTCTCTCTTTATGGTCAAGATGTTACACAGCACCATTAGACTGAGTTTGTGGAACAAAACTTGACCAAAGAAACAGAACACTAAGGACTCCGATACCCTAGAAAACATAGTGAATGATTTGGTCATTTTGATTTATCTCATTAAGGAACACGAACAACTTACAGGGAGGTTCTGTCTAGGGAAATTTTGGCTCTTTAATCTACATGCAACCATATGAAATCTGACAGAAATTGCAAATTCCCTAAGCTAACAGGGCATCAGAGTGCTTCATGGGACAGACAGCAAAAGAGCTGGGCTTATGTTTGTGTTAGTATTTTTATTTCATAAATATATGTAAGTACATAAAATTGCACAATCAATTTCAAGATAAAAGAGAATAGGTATCACAGAAGAAATGTGAAGAAATTCCTATAAGGCTTCAGGACATGGAGCTGTTTCTAAATTGTAGGATCATGATTCATTTTAAGGGCAGTGTCACTGGTCCTCATATGTGGGACCTGAACCGGGGCCGCTGGCTTCCCAAGCCAGTGCCCAACCACCGCGCCACTTGGGGCGGCCCGGATCATGGTTCATTTTAAAGATACACTTTAATTTGAACTTAAATGATAAATAAGAATGGAAAATATGGCTGTGGGGTGGAGGGTGGAGATATTGCAGACAACATTATCTAATATACATATTCTCTTCTTTGCTTAATATGAGGACTAACTTTTCCTTGGAGCAGAGGGCAGTGACAGACATTGTTTTAAATACTGAGCTCCCCAGATGCCCTTAAAAGGGTTGCAAATAGGAACTAGTTTGGAATGGACTTTGGGGGATTTTATTAGATAGGGTTTCTGGACAAACTATTAATTTCTTGGTAAAAAAAGATAAATTTGGGGAGACTCATTAATACAGTGCTCATAACATCAAGGTTGCCAGTTCAATCCCCACATGGGTCACTGAGTTGCGCCCTCCACAACTAGACTGAAACAACTACTCAACTTGGAACTTATGGGTCCAGGAAAAGCATACTGTCCCCCAATTAAAAAAAAAAAAAAGACAAACTCAACTAGCATGTTCATTTTGACTATTTCAGATAAGTAACACATTAGAAATAATATGTAAATCCAAGACCAGAGTGCACTACATTTTTTTTTCTATACTGAATTTTATATATGTTCCACTATTAATGTGGACATGACAGCTATTTGAGATACATATCTGTTTGGCAACTACTGTTGTTAGTCCTGCGTCTACATTTATACGGATTGACATTCTTAAATAATAACACAATATTTAGTTTCTGATTATTAAAAATCTGTACTTAGCCAAAATAAGTGATTGGTCAATCAATAAGCATTGTCTTTGCTTTAACTTTTGTTCCTTTATGTTTACTTAAAAAATGTGTAAGGAGGGCCGGCCGAGTGGCTCAGTTGGTTACGAGCTCGCTCAAGAGTGCGAGCTGAGCTCTGAGCAACAGCGGTTCGATGTCAGCCCGAGCTGAGTTGCCGTTGAGCTGCCAACAGGTAGCAGGATGGCTCAGCTTAAAAAAAAAAAAGAAATGTGTAAGGAATGTGATAGATAGTCTATTTGGAGAAAAAGAAATTCAGATTCTGAAACAGAAATTGCAAATGCTGGTAGCTGCACATACAACACACTTCCAAGCTATGGAACTACCGAGAAACTTTCATCACACTAATTCTTCACTTAAACAGAGAAGAGGGGTGGCTCATATTGGAGGTATGCAGACATTACCCAGAAGGTACTTCCTGAGAGAACACATTTCCCTTATACTCTCTATCAGTCCAGATGGAAAATATCATCTACTTATCCTTGAATATGTTTGCAGAGTGATTATATCTTTGTATGGTATTATTTTCCTTTCACTTTTTCTCTTCAGATGACAGCTCTGGATATGCATTCCAATTGAAAAATAATAGAAATTCATTAAAAAGTATTGGTAAGAATATCATGTTCTATCTAATACTAAGTGAATTTCTCTAAATGGTATCATCTCATGTTCATCACATTTTAAAAGGAAATGATTGTATTTATACAGCAATGCCTTTTCCCTAAGAAGATAAACCAAATACAGATAAGACATTACAAACAGGTAATCCAAAAATACCTGTTCAGAAAACTATTCTCAACTTATTAAGGAAAGTAATCTACTTGTTGAAGTTAAATACATACCACTCATAACCTAACAAGTGTTATTGACTAAATAAATGTGAGAGTCAACATTTAATTTAGTGAATGTATTTTAAAACAAAAAAGTTTGTGTTTATGTTGTCTCATAAAATAATACAAACAGCATATTTTCTGTATTGTTAAAAACCGCATCCTATTTAAGCAATATAAATATTACAAAAATATTCCATCCTTTGTTATTGATGCAATAGTTTAATAGACTGGGGCAATTGGTGCAATAGAGATAATAGATTAATAGTTTCTGTACACGGAATCAATATTGAGACTTTTTTTTTTTTTCAGGATACAAGCAGGAGTAAGACTGGTTGAATATCACTGTATTTCTGATAATCAAAATGAAGTGGGCCAGCCGAGTGGCGCATTGGTTAAGCGCTGGTTTTGGGATGCCAGCGGCCCCGGTTCGGATCCCACATGAGGGCCAGTGACACTGCCCTCTACAGCTAACAACAGCTCCACCTGGAGCTGGGCTGTGCGAGCCCCGGTGATGGTGTGGGCTGCAGCCCCCGCTGCAGGGGGTTGCCATAGGCTACATTGAGTGGCCCGCAGCCAGCGTGAGCGGCTGGCAGCCAAGTGTGAGCTGCCAATAGCCGCGGTGAGCGACATCCAGAGGCCGGCGTCCGAACTGCCTCATCCGGGAAGAGCGCAATGACGATACCAACAGTGAAGCAACTAAACTGAAGAACAAAAAGAGCAACTTGTCTGTTCCCCTTCCCCGATTCCCCAACGCTGTTTCCCTCCGCCAATTCCCCAATAAAATCTTTAAAAAAAAAAAAAAAAAAAAAAATGAAGTATACATTCAGGGTCTTGGTCAGATAATCTAAAATGATAGGAAAAAAAGGAATTATATGGAGAAATTAAAAATATACATATCCCTATGGTGTTATATTATACTCCTATTTTCTAAATATTTTTAAAATATATATTATACCACTTGAGATTCAGTTTCTTTCATATTTTAATTTATTCCCTGCATGTGGTCTAAAATTTACATGTTTACTTTGTCTATATATTCCCTAAATGTAAATCTAAGGTCATCTGTTCCTTTAGTTTCGCTTCTCTTTTATCATCACTGACTGTATGGAAGATAATTTGATTTCTGGTTACAATAAACAATCCACTACAGAGGCAAGTATAGCCATAAACTTATTATTATGTATCTTGAATCTGACTATCTGAGGACTAGCATGGTGTATTACAGATGTGACTTGGAGTTAGATGACTCAAGTTTATATATTTTATAACATTATTGTCATGTTCTAGCAATATGATTTGGGCATGTCACTTAAGCTTCGTAAGCCTCAGATGTGTCAACTGATAATAGCACCTCACTCAGTGGGTTAGTGTGAATAGTATAACTGACAGCATATGTCTAAGGGTTTAGCATAGTGATTGATTGATTGAATTTTTTCATTGATTCATTAACTGCTTGAATTACTGTGACTCACATTGGGAAATGTTATTTACTGAAGCTCCTTCCTACACATACAGTTATAGATGGTAAATAACAGAATTAGCTTCTACTCTACCATAATACAAATTATACAATCAAGATATATAGGCTTTGTTTTTAGAGGATTTTCTTTTTTTCTCACTTCAAATAACCTATTTTTCATAGTCACATATGATAAAAATGAAAACAGTGCATAGGTCAAGTTTTTTTTTTTTTTAGCTTTTCCATGTTTTAAAATGGCAAACTCCTATTTAGACCAGGTGGTCTTGACAGCCATGCAATGCATTAATAAGAAATACCATTATTATTCATAAGAATATCATTATAATAAAAATTGCTAGTTGCATCAGAAAAAAAATAAAAGTACGATTATTGGAAAAAGAAATTATTTTCAAAAATCATCAGGCATACAGAGAATACCATGCTATATAGTTACTTTATTATCAGAAATTAAATACTAGAAATAACTCCAGAAATGTGAGAAAATTGTCATTAAAGACAAATATTAACAAATAAAATTGTTTAAAATGTCACATCATGAATATAAACTGCATTTAGCTTGAATTCTATGCCTGATTGCCTAAAATAGACCATAGAAAAGTAATGTTGAAACCAGATTTAGAGAAATCTCATGTAATCCATGACAATTGAAGGAAAGCAATTGTTTTTCAATTAATTTTCTACTATTGCAGAAATATTATAGGATATTAATTTATATCAAGTTTATAAGAGTTCCACTTAGTTAGAATTAACTTAGGCTGGGTACAAAAGTATTCAATTTATTTATAGAAGATATGCTAAAAATGATTATTACTTTGGTTTCAAATTTACAAATCTATCTGTGATAGTTTAAAGTGATGAATTCATAATTTGATATGTTGGGAAATAATTACTTCTACTTTAAAACATTTCTTGGTCTTATTCTTGATCCAGTCATATGCAAATTGAAGTTATTTTCTTAATCTCTGACAAACAGATTTAAAGATAAAAGTGGTTGTTTTCATTGATTTGGGGGGAAACAGAAACTGCAAATGCAGATTTTATTGAAAAATAATGTCACTTACACTTAAAAAAAAAGCAAAAAGAAAAATAGTGTCATCATTTCAGAGAGGAGAAAAGCAACATTTCATTATTATGATGCTAAATAGTACATATCTTGCTTTGGTTTTAGATATGATTAACTTATTTATCTTATAAGAATATAATATATAGTTACTTATGTTCTTAAAGAGTTTTCTATACTCAGTATATAACAGAGATTAGTGTTCAAGTTTGCAGTCTAAAATTTTGGTTATAAATATTAGCTTTTGTAGGAATATTTATACTTTCTGAAAAATGATAGATGCAAAAGATAATCATACCTTTCCAGTTATAAAGCCTTGTTTTGTGGTGCACTTAAAGTTCATATGCAGTATATCTTTATCTACTATTTATCTATACATGTAACTTTATAATTCTTTAAACACTTCATATAAGCTTCAACATTCTCAGTTGGATTTATATTTTCCTACTCTTGGTAACACATATTTAATTGCAAATGTAGGGATTCTTGCCAATGCTGAGAACAATTAGGTTATTTAAACTAAGTGATAATTTTCTAATTAATTCAATTAAATACTCATTTTAATGTATTTGAGTTGGGGAAGGATAATGTTACAAATCTATAGCTGGACTTGTAATCTGGCTGTGTGCCTAGAAACACTGAACTGTGATATTAAGTAATCACATGAGCAATTGGGAACAAATGGTAAGAAAAATTAAGCCTTTGTGTCTAAGAGCAAAAAGATTATACATTGAGTAGGAGAGTTATAAATTTGTCTTAACTCAAATTGTTTAAAAGAGTACCAGAGCTGTAAATACTATTGAGGCCAGATAGGTAGCCTAGAAAATTGACAACCCTCTCCAGGGTACAGCCTGAGATGCCTCACTGGTTACACAAGCAACAAGTGACTGTATCCAGCAAGCTGGAGAAAAGCAAAAATCAGTTTCACCCAACAAGGCTAATCCCTATGACTAGGGACCTGACCTTTAGCTAATGTTAATGTTATTATAATGTTATTTGCATTCTGGTTATCATCAGCATGCATCTCATGCCATAAGAACCAAATAAGGAGAAAAAGCATGAAACAGAGGGTCCTGCTCAAGGGGAGGAGAACATTTAACCAGGTTAATAGGACGTCACTATTTCAGCCCTAGGAGGGATAAAAAAAAACCCTGATCTTGATTTCCTCTAGGCTATTTGTTCTCTGAGTTCGCCTGCACTTTCCTCTCAGGTGTGTACTTTCATTTTCAATAAACCAATTTCTCTTTCCTGCATCTGTCTCACTCCTGAATTATTTCTTGCACAGAGACAAGAACCTGGTCACTGCTGCCTTGGGTTTAGCCCTGTCTTGGAGATCCCCTTGAGACTCCGGCAACACTAAGACACAAAAGTTAAGATTTGGATGTTTTCTTGCAGAATAGAGTTTGTTGTATATCAGGTTCTTTGCGTGTCAAACTTGAGTTAAATATTTGTATACGTGGGATTGTCGTAAGTGCATGGGGTTGACACCCATGAAGTAGTGATGATAGTGAAGGGAGCCCTGTAGCTGGAATGACTCTACAGTGTTTTTCTGCACTTAGGCTAGGAGGCTAGACATTTATATTCCCACACCAACCAGTCATTGGTGTGGATCAATTAGCCCAAAGCAGTTTTTGGAGAAGGACTCAACCAGGAGCTGGCAACAGCCTACATTGCCAGCAGCTAGGGGAATGATTTCAGGGAATCTAGAAAGAACACAGCCTCTGAACACAAGTTTTTAAAAGCCTATAGGAAACTTTAAATATAATGATAACTATTAACAGTTATTTGTGTTTTAAATCAAAACCTACTTTATCAACTTTGAAATTTAAAACCTAATTTTTCTCAAGCATTATTCCATTTACCTTTACTGATTTTATTTCTGTATGGCCAGATAAGGAGGAAAACATTTCCTCCTTACAGAACAATTTATCTAATATATTCAGAAGGAAAAATAGGATATTAACATTTTGCAGCTTATAATGCAACAATAAATCTAAGCAGTGATCAGAATGATACTGAGTGATTTGGTGAAAAATTTTATAGGGGAGTGATTAGGCTGACATCACTCTATCCACTGATCAATGTTTACATTAATAAAAGTGGAACAACTGACAATCTGTGCTTTAAAATTTAATCCAGTAGGAAGAATATGGGATCTTTATTATTCTTGTCCCCAAAAGTAGACAATAACTCTAATCAAACCTCGTTACAATTGCCATTTTACAGGAAATATAAATAGAGAAACCAAGTAAATGACAAAACAAAAAGACAATTGGCTAAGCCAAATTTGAGTAATTCTATAAGGCAAATAACTTGGTAATTCCAAGTTAATGTTTTCCAAGTTAATGTGAAAAAGAGTTTCACACTTTTTTCTTTTAATAAAAACATGCCTAAAAGAGACTTTCTGTCATACATTTTAAAAGTCTACATGGAAGTCTTAAACCACCTAAAACCACCTTATCTAACAATTGATGCATTATCCAAAACCCTTGATGTTTTTCATGTTAAACTTGATGTGCTTTTAGCAACCACAGTCACAAATAAAAAGATAAGTAGAGAAGTACTTACTTTAACATCAGAAAAAAATAAAAAATAAAACCACATAGCTTATTTTTACTGACATAATTTTTAAATGCCTGTAAAATATTCTTGCTTATGGATCAAATACTACACTCTTATAAAAGCTGAGTGTTCATAAGTCTTCAAAAACAGTGCTATTGTAACATGTTGGATGGCAGACTTTAAAACCATCATAAATATAAGTTTATATGTCCTATTTTCCTGTAGATTCTGTCCATTTGGAAACTAACTTTTGGCCTATTAAATAATAGATTCAAAATCACAAATTTGAAACTATAATGGGAAAATAATTAAAATGAATAAAATATATTGTTTGCATGCTCAGAAATATGCAAAACGTATTGAGTTTTTCCCAATGGCAATTGCTGTGAAAATCCAAACAATGGTGTCTTTTCTTTTACATAGGTTATAAAATCCAGTTCAGCTCCTGCATCATCAATGACAATCACAATGCAGAAGAATATATGCCACTTACTGAGAATATAGACAGAGCAATTCAGAAAATAGAAAGTGTTCTTCCTCTATTTGCTGACCTGTCTTTAAATTGTTATTAGTTGGTAAAAGTCAAATTCTGCTTTTTACACTAACTTTAGGGTACACAGAAATATAATATTTTCTAAAAGAAATATGTTTTTAAGACATCTGTAGTCTAATCAGTATGTATGTATAATGAGTATTATGTATATGTCTGTGCATAAATAAAATGAGTCAAGGGAAATTGTGGCTTGGCCAAGAACACATATGCTGGGGCACTAAAAAAATGTTTACAAGTGGAAACTTTGGTCAAGGTTACTCAAGCAGTAGTTCGCCATAATCAGAAGTATCTGGATACTGATTGTAACCACTTTGAGCATGTATTCTAATTGCAGAAATCAAATGTGACTTGTATTCCTTCACCTTTTGTTATCAGTATATATTAAATATTACAATTTTAATACAGTTTTCCTTTCATAAAATGTGTATGCATTTTTGGCACCCTCTGTATATTACTATATTTTATAAGCATATTTATGATGTGATATTTGTTCAACACATTTAAAATATGTCAGGAAATATTTGATGTCAATTAATAAGAATGATTTTTTCAGGTAATCTTATATAGTGGAAGAAGAATATATGTGGACCTTTATGAATTGTGCTTCAAATGTATGAATAATACTGAACAGTCAAAAATTGATCTTATGCAATGGAGATGCTGAGTCACAGCTAAAAAGTGATATATGAAACTATTAATGGTCCTCAGAAAGACTATCTCTTTTTCCCTGTGCCAATAACCCAAAAGATGAAATGTAACTCACTGTGAAGGACAAAAATAAATGTGTCAGATAAGATATGTTAGTCTTGAAAATGAGGGAAAAGTTCACTTTTTTGAATAGCATATTAATAAAAATGATTAATTTCTCTCGTCTCTTCCCTACCATATCTAGAACAGTAATTTCAGCGCATACAAATTCAGAGATTTTGGGTAGTGTCAGTCATTTTTCTTCACATAATGAATTCATTGTAACTGAGTTATTCTGTTTTGGAGACACTAATGGTTCAACGAATTATGTTGTGTTTGCAAAATGGTATTTTCATCATTGAAAGGAACAGTGACAACCTAACTTCTTATTCATCATAGGTACTAAAAACAACAAAATTACAAAGAAATATCAACTCATTGTGTGACCTTGCAGGAAAAAAAAAATTCTTTGCCTTATAAAATAGTCCTGATTTTCATGGTTTCCAAAATTAAAGGAAATCTGTACTTCTACAAAATTAATCAGAAGTCTTATGCAGCTATATAAGATACATTAATGTTTTACCTGGATTGAAGAAGTTTTAACAATATATGTGAATGAGTTTGGGGTGGCTAAAAGTTGAACTTCTAGTTAGATTGGAAAGTGTGGGACTCACCAGTAAAATGTGGAGTCCTTCAAAGGAGGTACAAAGGTTTAAATGATATTTTAATAATAATGTATATACCTTACACTAATAACAAACGATAAAAACATTTAGTGCTCATATGCAAGGCATCATGTTGAGCCATTTTATTTATATTAATGCATTTCATCTTTCAATATCCCTATGAGGTAGGTACTATAATTATCCATATTTAATGGACAAGAAAATTGAGGCATAGTGAAGTGGTATGACCTAAATCATATATTGAATAATTGATGGAACTAGAATTCAAACCTAGGAAAGCTGGCTCAAAATGCTGTGCTCTTCATCATGACACTGAACTCCATCTGCTATCACGGCACAAAATTGGACGAAAGATAAATTATACTTAGAGAAGAAGGTAGATATGATAGGAGACAAGGACAGGAATTAACCTCTTTTAGACCAGGATGTTTTATGGGAAACAGAGAAATAGAGTCAGGGGAGAGATCACATCAGTCTGTCCTAGATTCCTCACTTGGAATTCTAACAAGATACTCAGAAAGCTCCACAACATTGGGATCCAGGAGAGGGAGCAGAAGGCATAGCTCCTTGCTTGTATCTTGTGGATGTGCCAAGGATTCTGGATGGAGACTCTTGCAGGCAGTAATCAGCCTGAAGGGCTGAACATTCTGTCAAAATGGTGGAAGGAGATGGATACATCGATAAAACTGAGGCAGTAATTCTGGCTTGACAATGGACTGTGTGAAATAAGAACAGGATTCAGAAATCCCTGAATCCCTGGTGAGGGTGTAATGAGGTGCTATCAGAGTCAGGGTCCAATAAAAACCTTAATGCATAATGAATATGTCACATATAGGGAAACCAAGATGAAGACAATCATGGAGGCCACAGATTCCAGTGATGAGGTTTAATATAACACTCTAAAAGACTAGAAGAGATGAGTCTCAGGGCAGAGATCACCAGTCCAAGAGGATAATTGTATCAGCCATTTTGTAACAAAGACTGAACTGATCAGAAGATACCATTGGAATTCATGGTTTTTGTCTCCCTCCACTGCTGGATGCCTCCACTCTTGATTAAGGGTGGGGGGGGAATGCAGAGAATAAATCATTAAATCTAAGTGACAGAGCTTTTAGCTAAAAGAGATAAACCCATCAATAAGAAACTATTTAAATTAGGAGGCACTAAGATCCTATTATTGCAAAATTAAAAAAACAACCATGTATTGTTTCCATGTTATGGATAGTCATGCGTTGGTTCATAAAAAGATTAGCATAGTTATATGCATAAAGAGGCTGTTCTTATTTTACACACCTGAGGGTAATATGAATAAGTTTTAGTCTTGATGCATATATCTTAAAAACCTTAAATATTAAAATAACTTTAGGGAAATAAATAAATTGGGGGCAGTATGCTTAGCAACTTAAAAATCATTGTTTCCCTCATCCTTCCAAATGTTGATCTAAACAATCGATATCACCCTAACACTTCAAATTTTGACATTTCAAATTCTTTATTCTAAATAATTAAAAAAAGTGGTTTCCATATATTCCTACCAGGATTATCAGTGACATGAGAAATAATGATGACTTGGTTAAACCCAGTCTGAAAAGTGGTTATCTCTATTCCAAGCATAATTAAGAGATAACTGTGTTTTTCATATTCAGCCAAAGAAGGTACAAAGCACTTCTGGGACTTCATGGTAAATGTGTGTTCATTTCAGCATTTAGCAAGTAGAAAGCATATAAGTAAGATATAATATGTAAATAAGGAACAATATCAGAGTCAACATGGGTCTATCATGTCTGTATCTCTGTATATGTCATGCACCCATTAAGGGGGAAGACAAACACAATCTAAGTATTAAGTCTAGGCATGGAGTAGGCTTTATATTTAATCAGTGCTGGGGTAAGATGACATGCTGTCAGGTGAGGTCTCCCAGCTCATAGAGAGGCATTCATGAGCCAGGGAACATCTGGACTCACTGCAGGTGTTTTTCCAAGAGGACACCGTGTTTTACATTTCTAATTATTTAAAGAACAAATATGAATACAGAAAATCAAGGTAGTTACATATTTGCACAGGTTGCCTGGAGAATCTTGTGGGGATTGGGGGAGTGTATGCAGCCACTCCCAAGGTAGGGGAGAAGAGAAAGTAACCTGTTGCCATAAATAGGAGAAAATACCCAGCTTCGTTTGATGGAAATCTAATCTCATCTTCACCAAAACATTATGATAACCCTGTTATTTCTTATCTTAAATATAGACAGAAAAAATCACCTGCATTGTAATGATGATTAGAAATTAAATTAGTGAAGTCCACTCAGATAATGGAAACAGTTAATATATCAGTTTTCCTAATTAAAACAAAACAAAACTACCTCAAATTGCATTGCAGTTGAGTATCTAGAATCTATACTCCTAAAAACTTCTCTTGAGGGAAAAGGCATTCAAAGTGTGATTTGGAGTATGAATAAAACTTGACTATATAAAAGGAGAAAGAGAATGAATAGAGTTTTCCTGGCATAGGGAGGAAGGGCCCATGGGCTAGGAAGAACACTGGTGTTCATTGGTATTTTTGAAATCTAAAAGGGTCCCATATGTGATAAAATAGAATTGAAGAGGTGGTAGAGTTGTTAAAGATGTAGGTAGAAAAGTAGGCAGAATTTATAACTTTTTAAGAAATTTGAATTTATAGTAAGAGTGATATGAAAGTTTTGAAGGGATATGACATGAAGATACATATGTTTTAAAAAAATTTTCTCGGGCCAGCCGAGTGACACGGTGGTTAAGCGCTGACTTGGTAAACCAGTGGCCCCGGTTCAGGTCCCACATATGAGAGCCAGTGACACTGCCCTCAAAAAAAAAAAAAATTTTTTTTTCTCAACTTGCAGCAAAAGTTGAATCACTTTTATGTAAGAACATACATAGTCATAGACAGGTGAGATATAGTTGTCCATTGATCTAGAGTGGAAGTTATGATAGTACAGAGATCTGGAAATTTTCGAGAGATATGTAAAAGGTAGTATTTATGGGATCAATTGTATGTGGAGTTTGAATGAGGGAGGAGTTTCTCAATTCTGAAATAAGGAATTAATAAAAAAAAAAGTTTAAGAGCTGTATTTTCTCCAGTCAGAATGGCTATCATCAATAAATCAACAAACAACAAGTGCTAGCGGGGCTGTGGGGAAAAGGGGACCCTGCTGCACTGTTGGTGGGATTGCAGATTGGTGCAGCCACTATGAAAGTCAGTATGGAGGTATCTCAAAGAACTGGAAATGGAACTACCTTTTGACCCAGCAATTCCACTCCTAGGTATTTATCCCAAAAAACCCAGGACACTAATTCAAAAAAATATATGCACCCCTATGTTCATTGCAGCGCTATTTACAATAGGCAAGACTTGGAAACAACCGAAATGCCCATTGGTAGATGACTGGATTAAGAAACTGGTACATTTATACAATGGAGTATTACTCGGCTATAAAGAAGAATGACATTGTACCATTTGCAATGACATGGATGGACCTAGAGACTATTATGTTAAGTGAAATAAGTCAGTCAGAGAAAGACAAATGCCATATGATCTCACTTATAAGTAGAATCTGAAAAACTGAATGAATGAGCAAAGTAAACAGAAACTGCCTCATAGATATAGAGGAAAAACAGGGTTGCTAGTTGGGAAGGGGATAGGGATGAGGGAGAAAGGGAAGGGATTAGACAGCAAAAATAGGCAACTACAATATTGCCACAGGGATATGACAGACAGTTCAGGGAATATAATTAATAATGTTGTAAATATTTTGTGGGGTGTCAGATGGTCACATGTCTTGTTGGGGAGACCATTTCATGGATGGAGTAGAGGCTTGATCACTGCACCGTACACCTGAAGCGGAGGTTGTATACCAACTGTAATTGAATATGTATAGATAGTCACGGGATGTGGATTATACTGTGGAAGGGAGTCAGAGGAAGTGTAATAGATATATATGATATAGGGGGGAGGAGTGGGGTGGCGAATTGGGGGAGGGGGGTTGTCACTTTGAGGGGTAAAATGTATAACTATTGCACTGTGTTGTACACCTGAAACTAATTAAAAATAAATAAATAAATAAAAAAAACAAAAAAAAGCTGTGTTTTGACAAGAAATAAAAAAATGACACCTGCTTAACCCAACCACAAAACTATGTTAGCCACTAATGCGATAGAATTTATGTACTTACTCAATACAAAGCAATTGAGGCAAAGAATAAGTCTTCACTTCTCAAAAGAGGAACTTTAAAGTAACCAAGCCTACAGAAAATAAGACTCTGCCATAGACAAGCTAAGGCAATGAGGGAAAAAGCCCTATTCCTGATTACAAAAAGAAGTACAAGACCCCACAGCAATTATTCTGGAGTAGGGGAGCATGTTAGGATGGCTTTTGAAACTTAGTTGGGTTTGTTAATTTCTTCCTTTTGAACAAACTCCCATTATTTACATTTTCATTTTTTTATATTCTCAAAGCCACATATTCCTGTTGTCTAGGTATTATTATCACCATTGTTATTGTTAATATTTTGGTGGGGTTTGAACCATGGCTGGACTCCTACTATGTCTTTATCCTTAATTTTTTGTTCAGAAGGAAGAAATTAACAAACCCAAATAGGTCTCAAAGTGCATCCTAACAAGCTACCCTACTCCAGAATAATTGCTGTGGGGTTTTGTACCTCCTTTTGTAATCATGCATAGAGTTTTTTTTCCTCACTGCCTTAGCTCGTCAGTAGCAGAGTTTGTATTTGAGTGTCAGCATGTTTTTGAGTGTAAGTCAGTCCTAGTGGGTCAGTTGAGGGCCATGGGAATAAGCTGTGTTCCCTTTGCCTACTTTCCCTCTGTCTACCTACCCTCTTAAAAAACAAAACAATCTCCACACAACTCTCCTTTGATTCTATATTGCCCTCCAACTATTACCCCATTCTCTGCTAAAGTTTACATTAAAATTTAGAAATATTTGTCTTTTCTTTTCATTAACAATTTATTTCAACATCTTCTCTGTAAAATATACTAGAATCCACAATTTATCCATTTTTCTTCACAAAATTTGAAATTGTGCTGTTTTGTGCTTGTTAGCAATGGCATTGATGAACCTCCTCATCGATTTTCTTGTTTGGATTCCCATATCCTTTAGACTTCTGAGTGTCAGAATGCCCTAGACATTTGTCACAAAATAGGTTTTCTCTATTTTTTTTATGATTTCATGAATAAAACATGAAAAGATGAATGCATTCATAAATGAGCAAACAAGCTCAGTGGTAAATTACAATAGCCCAGCATGCTGCATTTCAAGCAAGATACATAATTTAATTGCCAACATAAACTGGTGAAACAAGAACTATTATTATTAGTTTTTAAGGTCTGCAACTATAATTTGCTACTTGGTTCAGACACATTAGAATGCCTAAATTCTGCCTTAGGCCAGTTATGACCATTTTTCTATTCTCTGATAAGATGTATCTACTAAAAGCAACGCCAATTTGAAGCAGGACACTGTTTTTATTAAATCTGGGATTATACTGGTAATGCAGGATTAACTAAAAATAAGAAAAATAAAAATGTCATAGGGTATAACATGGCTGATAGACCAAGTTAAAATCAAAGAATTGTGAGGCAGGATCACTCCCACTTTTGTCCATGTGTAAAAATGAGGTGGATAAAAAAAGCAAGATGAGTCAGCCTTGGCCTTCTCTTGGAGAGAAGTATGTGAAAAGGAGTGTCACCATGTGTGTAGTAATCCATCCCTCTCTCTTTCTCTCTCTCTCTCTTTTTCATTTTTTTTTTTACACATATATAGTAATTCAGTAATTGTACTCAAATCTAGCTGAGTCCAGGTAGGCTTTCTAAATCATTACATGAGAAATATGGCACATATGCATAAAATAAATATTTAAACATTTGAGAATAGACGATATTTACCATAGAGATATTGTTAATTGAGTGAAGAACAGGATCTAGAATAAACTTCTAGGGAGTACAGAATTTAAAGACCAGGTAGAAAGAGCAGAGGTGGAAAAGGAGAATCATAATAGAATGAGTTGTCTGAGATGTGGGAGAAATACCAAGTGCTCAGGAGACTGGGAAAAGAGATTTTCAAGAAGAGTTAGAGGCCAAGGCAAATAACAAGAAATAAAGCAAGATGAAGATTTAAAATTTTCAGGGTATCAGACTGTTTGGTTTTGTTATTTGTTTTTTGCAAACATAAGAAATATGGAAAAAAATTGGCTATAAATATTGGTTATACAAAACCTTATTAAATTTTAATTCATATCCCCACATCCTCCAAACCCAAATTAATAGTATCAGTTTGCCTAAAACAATGCCAATATCTGATAGGGGACTAAAGTTATTATAATTATTGAATGTATTTATATTAGTATTCTTGTTAGCATTTTAATATGTTTATAGAAAAAGTTTGAGAATCTATTGATTCAAAACTTGACTACCAACTATACTCTTGTACACTGTTTCACAAAAACCTGCTTTGTTATTTTGTTCTCTGAAATTTTAACCATGACAGCATAGCATTATCACTTTGCCCACTGATTATCTTTTATTTATTTGGGTTAAAATTATCAGCCTATTTTTCTGGAGTTTATCTTAACCTTTTAATACACTTTGCTGGCTTTTATATTTCTTACATGTGTATGTACTGCTCCAATATGTTTATCAAAATCTGTTCTCTATAATTAAAAAAACAAAACAAAACAAAAAAACAACCAATAGAAAAGGCATAGGTGTTTTATTTCCTGCCCAAAATAAATTTGTCCCAAAATGTTATGTCAGGAGATGGTACAAAGGTGCAGTGATCGCCAGTTATGGTAGGCACTATTTAAAAAATTTCGGTGGGAGCTATAGGTTATAGCCTCTTCTAATTATGTGATTCCATTAATTTATATTTATGTCATCTATATTAAAATGTCTTCTGCAAAAACTGTTTACTGCTAGAGTTTATATTCATAATTTTAATATTAGGTTAAATATCCAAAATTAAAAATTTCTTTAACTTCTACCTCTTTCAGTTAAAGAATAAAATATATTACTGCTTGAAGAAGTAAATTAATTAGCACCTTAAAAAATTTAGTTCCTATTTATATTTCTGTCATTAACTTTTTTCCATTTATTTTACCTTACATCTGGGAAGAAACATTTCTGTGTAGTGAACTGTATGTAGAGATTAAAAAGATACCTCCCCCCAATTCTACCTTTCTTTTTCAGCAAGATTAAAGGTTTAAGCTTTAAGGCTTACATATACAAAGTGAAAGTAAGATTTTTAACGTACTCATATAGCATAGTTAGAAAGCTTAAACTGGATTATTTATATAAAACTGGATTTTCAAAGCATTTGATGAATCTCAATATAGAGGAGGTTGCCAAAAAAGTAGGCAGAGAGTTTCATCTAATAGAGAAGCCAGTGGAACATTTGGAAATAGGGAGTTTAACAAAAAGAAAATCAAATCACAGTTTGAGACTGCCAAGGAAAACATAACCTGCATGGCCAAAATCCTAGGGAGAAGGGAAGACACAGGGTAGTGGGTCCAATGGATTATTGAGTCCTTAAGCTATGCAGGTAAAAAAGCAAAGAAATGAACTGAAAGTGAATGAAAATCAGAGTGAAGTTTTTAATGACATGGTGGTCTTGAGGGGTTTCAGACTGTCACAGGAGGAAGAGAGATAGTAAACACCCCTAGGCTCTCAGCTGCAGAGAGACATGCTGATCTTGGGATACACATGTAGACTGTGACTTACAAAACTAAACAAAGCACAGTGTGCCTCATTAGTTCATCTTAATAACTGCACGTTTGTTGTAAAGATTAAATATTTGCCAACCATTTAGCTCAAGACCTGGCAAACAAATACTCAAATAGCTTTCTTGCTCTGATTTAACATTCTTCTCACCTTTGAGTAACTTTTAAATAAAGTACTCAAAACTGAACAGACCTTCCATTGCACAGACATTAATACAGCCGTTGGGAAGAGTTCAACTTTTTTTTCTCAAATTATTATCACTGTGGTTCAGGCTATTTTAGAAAAATGAGCTTATTAATAAAAGAGTTGGCCATGGAAAATATATAAATCGATAGCTTAAATGGGTACAGTAACATTTTGTAAAACTGACCAGAAAGTGGATATTTGACAAAAGTTAAAGTGAACAGTTTATAGTAACAGCTAACACCGATATGACACAATATGATACAGAAAAAGAACCCGGCTTTATATGCGTGAACTAATTTTATCCGCAGCATAAGTCTTTGAGGTCCATACTATTATTATGCTCATATTATAAATAAGGGAATCAAGGCATGAAAATGTTAAATTAATTGACCATGGTCATTCAACTAATGAATGGCAGAGCTGTGATTCTAGGCCAAGTCCTCTGTCTTCACTGTCTGTACTCTTAACCACTGTGCTAATATTAACTATTCTTAATAACAATGTATCTTAAATCATGAATATATAGACTAAAAACAATAATAAGTTTTCTATATAACCTATGGTATTATAAACATCAGTTATGGTCCTGAGCTTTAACCCAAGACAGTATTAGAGATACAAGTCTAGAGAGAGCTAAATCTTTAATTGAGAGAAAGAGCTGTCATCCTACTCACTATCATATGTAACCTTTGTCACTTTCTCTAAGATACGAGGAAATATCTCATCAAAAACAATGAGAGTCAAATATAAAACATTTAACACTATGGGATTACAAAAAATTCTTTGGATAAAACCATTAGCGTTTTGATGAGATGGCCTCAATGTTATGATAACCTAAATGACTCCTTCCTTTCCCTATCCAATACAAAGCTTCCATCTCCCTCACCCAACAAACTAATATTTGCCATCATTTCTTGGGAAATGTATCTCAAGCTAGAGTTACCCCAGGAAGGTCTTACTCTAAGCATATTGCAATGTGCACAAAGAGTGAAAATAGCAAAAGGGGGGACATATCTGAACTATATATATTCAAAATTACAAGAACTTCTAAAATATTGGAATAAAAAAATGCACACAGGTAATCTGAAATTCTTTGTGTCATGAAAAATTAAAAAATCAAGTACTACAGATTGGGATCTTGCCTTTGGCTTTTATGGTTACAATGTCCCAAGTCCTTGAGGATTCAAAGGAAAAACAGGAAGAATTTCTACCTTCAGATATGTTTAATTTCTTACTTCTAATTTGCCATATTTTGACAAGTGGAGAACAAACAAGTGGAGTGCTACTAGGGCTAGAATAAGTAAAGGTTCTTGTACAAATCTGCAAAATTTCTCATCTGTGTTCTGTATACCTAAGGTTATCTCTTAAGTAAGTACCAGATAATTGATATGTTCATCCATTTTTGACCACTAAAATGTTCACTTTTTAATAATTAATAACATCTAACCAGCATATAATTCTCTACCAGAAATCTTAAAGTTTATTTGCTTTTGAACTTCCAATCCCTGTGGTTTACTAAACTTCTAATAATTTTCAAGAGTCCTAGTCTTTTTGTTAGTTTCTTATGTTTGCATTTCAAATCATATATATGTATATATTTTAAAAGAAATATATATATATATATATATATATATATATATATATATATAAAATAAAATGGAAGTGAGATCAATGGACTCACTTGCAATTAAAAATATTAAGTGGGAATTATTTAAATTCATGAAACTACTTTTCAAAATTCATTTTACAAGAGGCTATTTGATGAATACAAAGTAAATTAATATTTCTTTGCTATTTTAATAATGGAGATATTTTATTTAAAGAAAGTAATATATGTTTACTTGCTCTTCAGGAAAACCAAACAAGTACAGTTTGACATATTTTATATTTATGTTCATCAGAATAACATTTTGAAATTTTACTTTACTGCTAGCAATACTATTCTTGTTAACCTTAGATTTTAGTTGGTTAAAAAAAACAAATTATTCTTCTAAACCAAAGTATTTTATGTGAAAATCCTCAAGAGTCACAGAGTCACAACTAATATTCTATCCCCTTCTCTTTCATTAATTGCTCTAACATTCCCTAAAGTGTCACAGAAGTAGTGGTTACATACGTTAATTTTTCTCTGAAAGCAATTTCAACATGGTGAGGGGTTTTCCACACCAATAAGCAATGCTCAGACACAAGCTAGGTATCCTACAAGTAAACTCAATTTTTATAGTATCTACTCAGAGATGATATCAGATTCCACAGGCTAGGGGCTCAGTCCTGAAAGACTGCAAATGCCCTTACACACAGACTACCACTACTTCAAATGCCAGTCACAAAATAGGGCTATCGCCTGTGTTTCTCACCAACAGGCTACAGAAAGGAAGTTTCAGAGACCCCTTCCTGGGACTTCAGATGCCAGTCACAAGTTCAGGTTGTTACCTATACTTCTGACCAACAGGTCATAAATCAGAGGTTCCCACAACCAACCTCCTCCGCAGATTCAATTAATTTGTTAGAGCAGCTCACAGGACTCAGAAACATTTTCTGGAAGAGATGCATAGGGCAGGGTAAGGGAAAAGGGAACGGAGTTTCCATGCTCTTGTAACTGGCCACTCCCCAAATCTCCTTGTATTCACCAACCTGAAGCTCTCTCAGTCTGTCCTTTTGGGTTTTTATGGAGGCTTCTTATATAGGGTTGTTTTTGTTTATTCATTTTGTTTGTTTGTTTGTTTTTCTTTGTTTTTATGGAGGCTTCATTACATAGGCATAATTGATTCAATCTGTGGCTATTGCCCGTTTAGTTCAATCTCCAAGCCGTCTCCTCTCCCTGGAGGTATGTATGTGCCCCCATGAGGAAGGGGATTGGGTTGGATCTTGAAGTACCAACCTAATCATATGGCTCCAATTAGCAACCAACTCTCCCATCTTTAGGTTATTTAAAGGTTTCCTAAAGAGCATCTCATTAACTTAACAAAACACATTTATCGTTATCAACAAGGAAATCCCAAGGGTTTTAGGAGCTATGAGCCAGAAACATGGACAAAGACCAAACATATATGAGAAATATATTTCTTATAAATCACAATAACAGAGAATATAGAGAATGTCCCATTAGATATGTAACACTTGCACAAAATCTCAGTTTCCATGAGAGAAAAACTTTCTCTAAATCAAATATAAATCCATACTCAATAACTAGCACCCATATTTTTAAAATTTTATATGGTATTGTAATGTACCAGTCAATCCCTCATTTACAACATAACAATCATAATTATTTGACTTTGCACTAGGCTTACTCAAAGAGCAAGCCTCCTTTCTCTTTGGCAGCCTATGACCTATGACTTACGTCCCTTCAAACTGCTAGAAGAAAAAATATTTCTACCAACTTTTAGCTAGTTACACAAGAATATAAATTCATAGAAAGGAGGTATTTAATGGATGGTTGTTGAATAAATTGGCAAAATTAAAAGCTACTGAGCAACACAAAACCCAAACTTTTCTTGAAGAAATTATCCTCTAGTTGCATTGCAATTTTAATTGGTTGATCTGGACATGTAGTGGAATTGACATTCAGGGTCTAAGTGAAGATTTAGGGACTACATTAGAATATATTTTATTGGCATTGGCCAGTGGAACAACATATCAATACATTTATCTGCTATCTATAGTATAGTGCTATACTGTAATATAGGTATGATTAGATATCGGAGATTAGCTAAGTATGGGTGTAATCTAAGACCCATCATTTACTAGTTGGATTAACTCTAGTAGGAACATTCAAATTCTTCATTTCAAAATGGGCTAATATTTTTAACTTATAATTTTATTATTAAGATATTGTATAGTAACAACTGTTGTTCAACTTCTTTTTTTTTTTTAAAGATTTTATTGGGGAATTGGGGGAGGGGAACAGCGTTGAGGAATCAGGGAAGGGGAACAGACAACTTGCTGTCTTTTTGTTCTTCAGTCTAGTTGCGGAGGATGTTGCTTCACTGGCCCATGTTGGCATTGTCATTGCGCTCTTCCCGGATGAGGCAGATTGGTTGCTGGCCTCTGGATGGTCACTCACCGTGGCTATTGGCAGCTCACGCTGGCTGCCAGCCGCTCACGCTGGCTGGCGGCCACTCACTGTAGCCTATGGCAGCCCACTGCAGCAGGGGCTACAGCCTACACCGTCGCCAGGGCTCACACAGCCCAGCTCCAGGTGGAGCTGTTGTTAGCTGTAGAGGGCAGTGTCACTGGCCCTCATATGTGGGATCCGAACCCGGGCTGCTGGCATCCCCAAACCAGCTCTTAACCAATGCGCCACTCAGCCGGCCCTCAACTTCTTTTTAACAATTAACATGGGTATTTTCTCTGTGTTAGGTAACTTGGAGATAAAAATAATTTACCTATTGTGACAAAATGCTATCAAAAAAATGTTAGGATAAGAATGTAAGTCAGTGTGACTCCATAGCTCATACCCTTTGACTGTCTACTATATCTGACTCAGAAATATTAATAAAAAGCTTGATTCCACTTAAAATATATTAGTATTCTCAGTTTTCTAAAAATTATGAATCTCACAATATTTGGCAGAAATTTCATGTTAAAATTTAAAATAAACTACTGGTTTGTGTTCTTCATCTAGGACATTATATAGTTTATAATCAATAAACAATGTTTAATTTACAAATAGAATGAATAAAATAAATTACTGCTATTATTTAATTCAGTCATCCTTTCCAGTTCTGTTCCCCACCAGATAACTAAGGGCACTCAATTACTTTGAAAAAGATACAACTTATTAATAAATAAGTGCAACATGACAGCAGAACATTTAGTTTTGGTAAAGTGTTCACCATATATTTATTATAATAATTAAATAAAAATGACACAATCTATCTTTTCATTATTATTTCTTTCCTATTTTTTTAAGTAAAGAACTTTTAAAAATTAGTCTCAGGTGTACAAAACTTAATGATTAGACATTTATACCCTTCACAAATTGATAACCCCAATAAGTCTACTATCCATCTGACACCGTATATAGCTATTATAATCACTGACTAGATTCTGTATGCTGTACTTTACATACATGATTATATCATATATATTATAGATATAATATATATACACACATAAATTTATAGTTGATGTTTAATATTATTTTAGTTTCAGGTGTACAGCACAGTGGTTAGGCATTTATATAATCTATGGAGTGATCCCCCCAACAAGACCAGAACCCATCTGATACCCTACATAGTCTTTACTACATTATTGACTTTATTCCCCATACTATATTTCACATCCCCATGACTATTTTGTGACTATTAATTTATACTTCCTAATCCTTTCATCTTTCTTAACCTCATTATTATTTCTTAATGGTAACACTTTGGTCTGCTTTCCTCTGTTAATCAACATAGCAACGCATGATATTCAAATAACTAGAGGTATTTTTATCTTTGCAGCATTGTACAATAATAATTAGGATTCACTGAATACTTACCTAATTAAGGAAAAAATAATGTGGATTAAATCTTGTTTTACATAAATACATTTTATCCAAGTATTTTTGGAGAATTGTACTTTTTATTGGTAATATTCCTTTTTAATACATAACTGAATTTTTCAAAATTTATGAGACATTTGTGCAGAAAAAAGGGTAAGAGCAGTGAAATACCATACACACAAAATAGAATGCCCAAAATCTGGGACACTGACAATACCACATGCTGATGAGTTTGTGGAGCACCAAGAACTCTCATTCATTCCTAATAACATTGCAAAATAATATAACTACTTGGGAAGATAGTTTGGCAGTTTCTTAAAAAAACTAAACATCTTACGAAGTGATCTAGCAATCATGTTCTTTAGTATTTATACAAAGAAGGTGAAAATGATGTCCATACAAAAATATGCACATGGTTGTTTATGACAGTTTTATTTGTAATTGCCACAACTTGGAAACAACTACGATGTCCTTCAGTAGGTGAATGGATGAATAAACCGGGGTACATCCAGACTACAGAATATTACTCAGCTCTAAAGGGAAATGAACTATGAAGTCATAAAAAGACATAGAGGAAATTTAAATGCATATTATTAAGTGAAGAAAAGGGCTGCATACTGCATAATGCTAACTATATGACATTTTGGAAAGAGCAAAACTAGGAAGACAATTGGAAAGATCAGTAATTGCCAACAATTTGGGGGTTGGGGAGGAAAGGGATGGATGAATAGGCAGAGCACAATGTATTTTTAGTGCAGTGAAAATATTCTGTATGATATCATAATGATGGTCACATGTCATAATACATTTGTCCAAACCTATAGAAGGTACAATATCAAGTGGCAATCATAATGTAAAATATGGACTTTGGGTGATAATGATGTGTCAGTGTAGGTTCATCAGTTGTAGCAAATGTATCATTTTGGTGGGAGGTATTGTTAATTGAAGCAGGCTATACATATGTGGGGACAAACAGTATATGGGAAATCTCTATGTCTTCTGCAAAGTTTTGTGGTTAACTTTAAACTGCTTCAAAAAAGGGGGGTCAAATACATGGTGATGGAAAGAGAACTGACTCTGGGTGGTGAATATGATATATAGATGATGTATTACAGAATATTACACCTGAAAATCTATGTAATTTTGCTAACAATTATCACCCCAATAAATTTCAATTAAGAAAAATGTCTTAAAAAAAAATCACAAAAATTACTATAAAAAAAGCAAGGTTTTTTTCCTTTCCTATTGTTGGAAGTCACAAAGGAGATCACATTATATTTTATTTATACATTTTACTTTACATAGATTAAATTCATAAATTCTTAAAGCATGTCTTGTTTTATTTATTTAATTTTATTTATTTACCTCCTGGTTGTAAATTGATTATTTGTTATGACGTGAAAATTCAACTTTAAGCATGCTTTGAAGAAATTGTAAGTTTTTTCAGATGATTTAAAATTATACATCTTTTTATTTCCTTAAATTGTTCTCCCTTCATTGGCAGAAGGCATTTGAAAATTTGACACAATTTCTTCTTTCCCAAAGGTGGCCTGGTTTCACTGTTAATTGGTATTTGTAAAGAAAACATAATTGGGCTTCTTTGCAAAGAACAATCAGTAAAGAGGAGATAAACTATTCAATAATAAAATATTTAAAATCAAGTTAATATTTTTTCAATCAAGCTTTACTTAAAAAAATCCTTAATTACTTTTATAAATACTACTGACAATTATGTAAATATTTATCATATTTACTACAATTTAAAATGCTATGCAGATGACAGATATAAAATCATTAACCTTGTTGATATGTATATTAAATTCTTAATAAATAAAGAAATTGCAAAAAAAAGAAATTGCACATAATAGAAGTAGTTTGCAAATAAATATGAAGACAGTTTGATAAAAGGGAATATAGGGAATGCTTACATATGCTGAGACAGATACAAGGGCAAAAATTGAAAAGAACCATTTAGTAAATTCTTCTAAGACAACATGTAACTAAACTGAAGCAGGAGGGAGACCATACAGTGCATAGCTCTTATACACCATACTGAAATCCTCCATAGCACTGACTTGTATTAATGTAATTAATGCCTTGCCATTACCTTGTGGTGCAAATATTAATAATGCATAAACCAGTGTGACTTTGATGTTATGCTGACATCATGTCTACATTTACCTAATATGTTTGAGCTGTTTTTTATTTTATTTTATTATTTTTTTTAGAAACTTACATTATACTGGAAGAGACTACAGAGTGCAACCTAGGTTCAGGACACTTTAAAAGGATGAACATACAGATTTGCAACATTATTTATAATGACCAAGATGTGGAAGCAGCCACATGGATGATTTTATGTATTTTACATTCTGGTTACATAATTTCTAGTTAACTATATTGTTTAATTGAAAACCTATGTACATTGTGGAAATATTCTAAAACTGAAATAGTAAAATAAATAGAAATGCCTATTATTTCATTAACCATATATATTCACAATTACCTGATACACATCGTATCAGAATGTGTTCTATGCATATAGGAGTAAATGAATATACTGCTTGAAAATAATATTTTGACCCTATACTACATCATATCTCTGCTTAAACATACTTATACATTTATGACAAAATATAATGATATATATATATATGCATCATGTTTATTTAACACATGCTAAGTTATTTGATATTTGTTATTTCCACATTGTGAATATTTTAATTACTCTTGTTGCAGCTAATCTTTTGCTAAGAAATGCAAGCATATCTTTAGAATATCATCTTTAACATACACACATTGTGTACAAAGGTACACATATTGTTTTAGCATTTAAAACACATTACCCACTTGACCTCCAACATGGGTTTCAATTTTTTCTTCTTTTTAAATTTTAAAATCATTAAAGTTAAATTTTGGGGTGTGGGGCATCCCAGTGGCTCAGTTGGTTACGAGCACAAGCTCTGAGCAGCAGAGTCGCAGGTTCGATTTCCACATGGGCCAATAAGTTGCACCCGAACTGAGCTGTCAACAGGTGGCAGGATGGCGGAGCTGGTGAGAGCATGTGCTTCTAAAAACAAGGATGCTAGTTTGACTCTCCCATGGGATAGTAGGCTACACCCACCAGCAACTAAGATTGAAAACAGCACCTTGAGCTGAGCAGCCACAAGCTGCTGATGAGCTGCCAGATGGCAACTGGACTTGGAGCTGAGCTAGCTGTGTCCTCCACAACCAAGCCTGAAGGCCAACAATCTGGCTGTTCCCCTTCCACAGTTCCCCAACACTGTTCCACTCCCCTAATTCCCCAACAAAATCTTTTTAAAAAATTAAATTTTTAGTATACAATTTTTATCAGTTTTGCATATTACAATCATTTTATATAAATGCCCCTTTTAAACCCTGTAAAAAACCCTTCATAAGGTAGGTATTATCCGTATTCCTGTTTTTTTGTTTTGTTTTGTTTTGAGGGCAGTGTCACTGGCCCTCAAATGTGGGACTGAACTGGGGCCACCGGCTTCCCAAGCCAGTGCTTAACCACCACGCCACTCGGCCGGCCCTCCTTATTCCTGTTTATAAAATTACAGCACAAAAAGTTTGAACAATTTGCCCACAGTATGTTTATTGTAATTGGAAAGTGAGGGGTCTATGATTTAAAGCTATGCAGGTTTAACCACAGTCTATACTTTTATATACTTGGGCATATTTTAATTATGTAACGGTTATATATAAAATGAAACATTTTTATAGACACAAACAAGTTTGTGTCAAAACTATCAGAAATCATTGCATAGTACTCCTAGTGACTTAGTGTTCTCACTTCTACACTAATTCAACTTCTTTGAAAGAGACTAAATATATTGCTATTAGCTAGTCATTATATTGTTTAACTGTCTTTTAGAGGTTTTGCAACCTAAAGCTTAGGGAATTGTACTTTGATGAAAGATAGATGGTGAAACATTATTTCTAATATGAATAGAATGCTTATGAAGGTCAAGTGCAAGTGAGCATTTCTTTCCTCTTGTAGAGCATTTATTTCACTAGATTTTAATTATATTTTTTGTTATCTGTGTCCAGGTATCTCTTCTCCACTACACTGAAAGAAGCTTAATGGTTAGGACCATTTGTGCTGTGTCAGTAGATCCCCAGACTTTGCAGGCTGCCTGTTAATCATTCATGTTTCCATTTATTGATTTAATAAACATTTATTTAGCACATCTTATCTGACTATAATATCCTTATTGAAAAGAACACCAAATTTAAAAAAAATGTAAAGCTATTAATAGTATGTTTATTAAGAAGATACATAAGTTGATAATTGACATACAAAAACTTTTCAAATTCAGTAGTTATCAAAGAAAGGTACATTAAAAGAAAAATGAGAAAATAGTATTTTCTGCTTGTAAGTCTTATAAATGACTAACACAAGGCTACATTTGATTGGTTCAGGGTTGAAAACTAACTCAAGTCAGGACAATAAGCCTTTGCTTAAAAATTTGGGCTATTAGACACCTAATCCTCTTATTCAAAGATTTTTAAATTTTTAAGATGAAAAGTTTAAAATTTTTGGCAGTGTTCCCTTTTCCCCACAGCCCCACCAGCTCTTGTTGTTTGTTGGTTTATTGATGATAGCCATTCTGACCGGAGTGAGGTGGTATCTCATGGTGGCTTTTTTTTTTTTTTTTTTTTTTTTTTTGTTAGCTGAGCCATCCTGCCACCTGTTGGCAGCTCAACGGCAACTCAGCTCGGGCTGGCCTCGAGCAGCTGTTGCTCAGAGCTCAGCTCACACTCTTGAACGAGCTCTTAACCAACTGAGCCACTTGGCCGGCCCTCATGGTGGTTTTTATTTGCTTTTCCCTAATGATCAGTGAGGTTGAACATTTTTTCATATGCCTGTAGGGATGGAATCAATCGAATTGTAATAGGTATGTATGATATCGGGTGTGGGAGGGCAGAGGAGGGGGTAGGGGGGAGTCACTGTAAGGGGTGAAAAAAAAAACTATTGCATTGTTTTGCACATCTGTAATAATAATAATAATAATAATAATAATAAAAATAAAAAATAAAAAAATTGGCAGTCATTAATCCAGCCATGTGGAGAAAGCTGAATTATATTATGAAAAAAAAAATAGATCATGAAAATAGAAACAGAGAAGAAGTGGGAAGTTCCCATAGTATCCGATTTGTTGGTTTCAGACTTTTCAGATCTTATAATAAAGCTGGGTTTCTAAACCTACATTGGATTCCCCAATTCAGAGCTTTCTTTTTTTTTTTTTTTTTTTTTTTTGAAGCGAGTGTCACTGGCCCTCACATTTGGGACCGAACAGGGGCCGCTGGTTTCCCAAGCCAGCGCTTAACCGCCGCGCCACTCGGCCGGCCCTTAGAACTTTCTTTTTTGATTAAACTATGTTAGTTGAGTTTCCTTCTTCTCACAATTTTGTTCACAAAGTTGGTGGAAGGAAGAAGTTTGTATTGTATCTCTGAAAAAATCTGAACTTGTGCTCTTCTGTATCTTCAATGGAAACAAGTCTTTTTGCCACCAGAAATAAGATATATTATTGTGGCTCTTAAAGAAAATATCATGAATTGATATGTAATAAGAGGCTAGTTTAGCACCAAAAGTTCATAGCTAACATCAGAAAAAAATTTATTTTTTGCAATGCGCTTGTGAATATTTTGTTCTGACAAACAAATAAGTAAATATTGATGTGACAATTGCATATTGTCTCTCCTTACAAAGCTTTGCAATTCTTAATATTTGTATTTCAGGTTTTTTTATGTAAAAAAATAAGCTGACTGCCTAATATTTTCTTGTATTCTAAGATTCATAAAAATGAATTTTACTGTAAATGAAAGAAATTAGCATGATGGCAGGAGGAGGGCGTGGTGAGGTCCAGACATGTGTTTGTTTTGTCTAGTTTACTTATTTTCAAATGGCTGATATTGGTACATGTTTGAGTGCTGATGGGAATGAACCTGTAAAGGAGGAAGGTAACATACAAAGAGGGTAGAATTGCTTGGAGCATTGCCAGGAGTCAAGAGGATGAGATCTAGCAGACAAGATAATATCTACTGAACAAGGTAGATGTAAGAATAATTCATCCACAGGAGTGACAGGAAAGGTAGAATGCTGGGCATAGGCACTGCTTGGGAAGGTATGGTAAGGAAGGCCTGGGAAATTCTCCATAAAACTGGAATGGAAGTCATCATTAAAAAATCAAAAGATGACCTCCTCTCTATTTATTAGATGGTATACTGCTCAATTCATGAATGGTTCACTAAAGCCAATTAGGTCTTCAATTATATAAAAAATAAAAGTAGATAAAATAAGCTGACTATCTAATATTTTTTGTTTTGTAAAAAAACAAAAGTATGGTAAAACTTTTGTTTTAGTATAAAATAGATGTGTATAATATAGTCAATAAAGTTATAATTAACATGGTGGTAAATGTAATTAACCATTAAAATTAAAACCTAATTACATTATAAAGCAAATCACATTTTTCTATTGTTTGAATAAAAAATGAAATATAGTAACAAAAATAAATTTGTATATTATATTTTTATGGCAAATAATACATTAATATCTTTAGTAAAGAAAGGCCTTAAAAACTATAAGGAAGAATGAAATATTGTATAAATATGTACATTTCATATAAATGTTAATGAAAAAATTGAAACAGTATACAAAACATAATATTTAATAACACTAGTAAACAAATCTATTTTAAAATGAAGTCGAATATTTGCATGCATAAGCAACAATAATCTTTTTTCTTTTTACTGATTAATCTTTGTTCACTCCAAAACAGTTTCAGTAAATCAAGGTGTCCAGATGAATAAATTTGAAGTTAACAGTTGTATAACACTTTTTTACCCTGAAAATGCTTTCCTGTTTACTTAAAATTTTTTTGAGTAAAATTTTATTGGGGTAACAATGGTTGGTAAATTACATAAGTCTCAAGTGTACAATTCTGTAATATATCATCAATATATCACATTTTGTGTTCACCACCCAGAGTCAGTTCTCTTTACATCATCATATATACTTGATGCCCTTTACCCTCATCTACCATCTCTCTTCTCCCAGTCCTCTAGACTATTGTCTATGTCTATGAATTTTTGTTTCTTTATTTGTTTATCTTGCAATTTTGTTGCTGTCAGTTTTATTTCCCACATATCAGTGAAATCATTAGGTTTTTTACTTTATCTGTGTGACTTACAATATTTTGCTTAATATCTCAAGAAGAGGATTTTATGAATTTGACCTCAAAGGCAAGGAAAGTAAAAGCTAAAATAAATGAATGAAACTATATCAAACTAAAAAGCTTCTTCACAGCAAAGGAAACCATTAGAAAATAAAGAGGCAACCAACTGAATGGGAAAAGATATTTGTAAACAACGCCTCTGATAAGAGGCTAATATCCAAAATGTATTAGGAACTCAACAACAAAAAACAATCCAATTAAAAAAATGGGCAGAGGACCTGAACAGACATTTCTCTAAACAGGACATACAGATGGCCAACAGACATATGAAAAGATGCTGAACATCACTAATCATTAGAGAAATGCAAATAAAAACCATAATGAGATATCACCTCACACTGGTTAGAATGGCTATCACCAAGAAGACAAATAATAAGTATTGGAGAGGCTGTGGGGAAAAGGAACTCTCATACACTCTTGGTGGGAATGCAGATTGGTGTAGCCGCTATGGAAGGCAGTGTGGAGGTTCTTCAAAAAACTTAAGAATAGAATTACCATATGACCCAGCAATCCCCCTCCTGAGTATCTACCCAAAAGATCTGAAAACATTCATCCATAAAGATACATGTACTACAATGTTCGCTGCAGCTTTATTTACGGTGGCCAAGACATGAAAACAACCCGTGTCCTTTGATAGATGATTGGACAAAGAAGATATGGTATATATACATAATGGAATACTACTCTGCCATAAGAAAAGATGAAATAGTGCCATTAGCAATAAACACAGGGAAAAAAAAAAAAAAACTCACAAATTCCTGGTAGGCAATTACATTTGGGAGAAAACTTCTAAAATTTTAGCATTAACAGTCATAATTTTTGAGTCAATAAATTTACCTCAAGGATTTTGAGCCTAAGGACGTAATCTGAGATGTACACAGCCATTTTTCTTTAAGGACATCTATAGCACCGTTTACAATTGTAAAAAAATAGGAAAGTAAATATTTAACAATAGGATGTAGGTTCAACAATTATATATCAGGATATTCTACAATTTAAAATATTTATTGATATGAGGAAATGCTTATAGTGTGTTATGGACTGATTTGTGTCCCTCTAAAATTCATATGTTGAAGTCTTAGCCCCTGCATACTTTAAAATGTGACTATATTTAGAGATAGGGTCTTTAAAGAGGTAATTAAATGAAGTCATATAGATGGGGCCTTATCAAATATGACTGGTGTTTGAGCCACCCAGTCTATGATATTTTGTTATGGCAGTCCTAGCAAACTAATACACAATTTATTGTTAAATTTTAAAAATGTTAACTATATCAATAGTATAATCACAATTTTAATAATGTATTAGTTATTCTATTCAACTATCTATCTGATGTCTACATTGATGTTTAGATTAATAAGTGGAAAGGAGGGAGAGATAAAAGAGGGAAGAAGGATAGGTAAGCAGATTCCTAAACTATATATGTCAAGATAGAAAGATTGAGAGATGGATTATAATTTTTTTTTTAATTTTAATATATTTCAAGTAAAATATCAATAACATTTGTATATAATACATACAATCACTTTAAGGACAAAATATATATTTTCTTGTGATATAATTCATTTTAGGTTTTAACAATGTCAACCTCCATTGTGCAACACTTGTGTGTGTGTGTGTGTGTGTGTGTGTGTGTGTAAAGCACTTAATGGCAGATCACTACAGTGGTAAAAGGGTAAAAGTTATCAAAACAACGTTTCAGTTAAGATAATCTAGATGATACCTGGAAAACACTAAAACATTTATCATTATGTAATATTAGTAGTAGGTGAGAATGGTATCATAATAGTGAGACCTAATTACACCTCTTTATAGTACATCTTGATTTGTGAATATATTTAAATTAAGAACATTCATACTCTATTCCATATGCTTCACCTAGCTCAGATTTATTATAATGTCAGTTAGCTCTAAAATATTTAACTAAAAAAGTGTTAGTCTTTGTGTGTTCATACATTATAGCACATTTTTCTCATTTTGGTCATCAGAGCAAGTTCAATAGTCTCTATGTAAGCTTGGTTACTGAGTACAGATGTGTTGCTACCCAAGCATTCCGTAAAAATGAGCAATTTACAAAAGTATTTCTGGGTTGTATGTCTTTAGCTACCTGTAACCTGTCATTTATTTATATTTGTTTTCAGGCAAACAGCTTTAACATCTAATAGCAGGCACACCTGAAAGCACTGAAACTACTACAAAACATGAAAGGAAAAAAATGCCATTTTAGGAGTTAAAATTCATGTTTTGGAACCATCTAAGATTCCTTCAAGGGAAAGGTCAAAAGAAAAAATCAAGGGAATGGAGTGAAGATAAGCTGGTTATTAGATCTACACGTGAGTCTTACAATGTTAATATATAAACTTCCTTGCTTTCTAGGAGAGCATGTCAGTAATTGAATCAGTTCTAAGACACTGGTCAGAGATAGGTAGGTCAAGATTAGAGTATTAGAAATAAAGAAAAGGATTAACACCCATGTAAAAATATCTGGAAATAATCCTCTTTAAAAATGATGCTAAGATTCCTGTAAATGTATGAAAATGCTTTCAGGTATATGTGTGGTTGATGACCATGTTTTTCAATGTGTGAATATAATTAGGGAGACTTTAGTTTTCAATGAGATATGCTTCATTTAAAAAAAAATGAAAGAGAAAAATGTAATCTTTTCCTATATTTTGAGGAATCTCTATTATTAACTCAAAGTTGCCCACCCTATTTTGCATCCTAAATTTGAAAAAACAATGTAAAATTATAAGGGGAAAGAAAGTCACTGAAATAGTCAAATTGCATTTAATTGGAAAGTGAGCAACATTTCTCCAAATTATAATAAAGTAAATTTCACAGCTTAATTTAACCTAAATTTCTTTTGTGGAAGTAGAAGGACCAGCTTCAAAAGTATAGATGGAAAATGTGGCACCTAAGAGTCCCACCATTCTAAAGCATTGTTTTACGATGGGCCTATATTTAATAATAGTTCTTTGGAGGCTCATAACCGTTTTTTGTGATTTACTATGGTTATCCCTTATACTACCTGTGCATGAGATTAATTAAGAAGCGGGGAGACAATGTTATAAAAATGAAAAATGTTCTTTGTCATCAGGGAAAAGAAAGCACTGGGTAAGTTCTTTGTTCATCAGAGTTTGGTGATGCTTCAACTACTTGTCCCAAGGCTAACGTTTTATATTTCCACAGCTTGAAGCAGTAGAGTAGATGAAAGATAATGCTTGCAAGTCGGCTTGGATATACAATCGTGCGTTTCTGTCCACTTGAATTAAATGTGGTTAGAGATCTGAATGTGGTTTGTATATTCTTTCTGGCCCAGGAGTGAGATAAACAGCATGTACCTAGCAAGACACCATGCTAGCTTTAATCTACTAAATAATCCAATAGTATGTGTCACTTTGGATTAACTGAGTGTTTTTATGTTCATCATGTTTTTAAGCACACTGATTTATAGATGGATTAAATGCTTCTTCTTAAACTAAATCCCAGGAAGGATTCATCTAGAGAATTTTATAAATTAAAAGTATTTCTGTCCACATTAAGCTCCATAAAATAGGCTGTTCCATGACAAACATTACCTAGAATGAAGTAACAGTTTTAAAGTTTCTAGCTTCTTACTATTTAAGAAATGGAAAAACTAAACTAGGAAGTCATTTAGAACAAATTTTATCCATTGAATTTTATAATTTATTAACACTGTTTTTTATTTATTTATTTATTTTTTCTTTTTGAGTACAGTGTCACTGGCCCTCATATGTGGGACCTGAACTGGGGCCTCTGGCTTCCCAAGACCAGTGCTTAACCACCGCACCACTCGGCCGGCCCATTAACACTGCTTTTTATATGCTTCTGAGCATTCAAACTTTCAATACCCTAAACTGAAACACTGTTTATTGTGTTCCATATTGCTTTTAAAAAATGCAAAATAAAACAAGATTTTTGTAACAGTTCATATTAAACCAATACGTATAAAAATGTAAATAGTCTTTCTCTTCTCCCCTTAGATTTCCTGCCTCTAAGATATTTGATGTTAACAATTTACGGTATAATTTTCTACTTTTTCTATGTATACTCAAAAGTAAGATATGTATATAACACATATTGATCTTTTATTTAAATTTTAACAAAAGTGAGATCAAACTATACATGGTATCATAAAAATCTTTTATAGCTAATGTATCTAATATTTATTTTAATAGTTGATTAATATTCTATCATTTGTTTTAATAAATTTTCTATTGATTTACAATCAGATTTATAACAATGCTATAAAATAAACCATATGTGTGGATGTTTGTGTGTATATATATTCATACTTACTTATATTTATTTCTGTAGATTAACCAGGTAACAATTACTTGGTGAAAAGTATGTACATTTTAAATAGATACTGTCAAAAAATTTCAAGTTTACTGAGGCAATCTGCATGTCTACCAGAATTATAAGGGAAACTTCTTTTCTTCATACATACTACAGTACAGGGAATATAAAACAGAAAATTTCCATGCTCTTTAAAATGTTGACATTAGTATGGCAATATAAGATTTATTCTGGTTATAAGAAAGAATTTAAGGGAAAATATAATAGCTCAGGTAAGTTCTACATTACATGTAGAATTCTGCTACAGAATTTAAATTTTATCCAAATTTTGAGAATTTGATATTACATTAAATTTAAGAAAATGAAGAGGGCAAAATTGGAGTAACTATTTATAAGTACTTTCTAATGTGGATTCTGGAAGACAGTATCACACAAGGCTCACATAAACTAAAAACTTGAGAACAAAAGTGTTGATCTGTATACCATCTAATAAGAGATACACCATAACAGGATATATGGCGTTTAAAATAAGTACAAAATTATGTTAGAATAGAAACCCGTTGTTGAATGTGAGTAGGATAATACCAGCAGCAGCTTTGTTAATGCAAATTACTTTAGGAATGATACTTCCTGTGGAGCAGCTTTCATAATTTTTCTTTGAAATGATACTAGAGGGTTTGATTATACAGCAGTTTGATTATAATTATGGAACTTTGGATAGGAAAATTCAGAGAGAGGTCATCAAATTTATAATTGGAAGATAATTGTATTTGACTGAAGTCAATAAAGTAATTATTGTCTTTAAAATGTCATCAAAACCATTAAACTTTGTAATTTTAAAGTCATAATTTTCACATTTTAATAGTTTGAGCATATTGTCCTATATTTGAAAGAAACTATTTTCTTTTAAATTAACATACATAGTAGTACAGAATTATATTTACTTATTTCAGGAAACTAAAACTATGCCCACAATTTTTTTTTTAATTTCAGGTTAACAGCAACCTAATAGTCACTGGGATCTAAATATTCATTTTGTTTTACTACAACTTAAACAAAATTTAACAGACTTTTGTCTAGCTAATAATCATGCATGCTATATTATGTTTATTCTATTGATAGACTAGTTAGCTGTTACGATGATGTAAATACAGTGTAATTAAAACTTTCTCTTTTATATGTTTGCTATCAATATGAAAATCTCCTTGTTCTTAAAGTGAGTGCATCTTTAAAAAACAATTAAAAATGAACTAAAATAATATTAGTAGGTATGATTATGACATTTCTGGGTATGACAGTAGTTTAGCAGAAATGCCCATCAGGATCCAAACTGAAATAACAAACATACCATGAAAATATAGGAAAGGGGATAATTCTGTGCTAATTTTAGAAATGTTAGATAGATGTTATTTGAAGGCCAGCACATTCAGAGGAATTTCTGCTAAGAAAAAAAAAAAAAGAGAGGTGGAACTATAAAGAAGGAAGTATTGGAAACTGAATCATTCCTTTTCATTCTAAGAAAGTGATTCAATGTCAGGAGAAATGTTTAGCTAGTATACAACTTCACTAAGTAATTTAGAAGGACCCAAAGTAAAGCAGAATATGAATTCTATGAAAGCTTTTGAATACATTACTTAGCATAATTTTCAATAATGTGTAGTTATGTATTTGAAATGATTCACGCTCAAAGCTACAAATGCCAAGCAAAGATTCCTTACATACAGCACTCATTTGGTAGGGTTTTTCCTGGATGTGTCAAAATTTGATCTTTTACGTAGCGAAGCAGAATTGCAAAGCAAGCCAGATAAATCTGATGTAATACTTGGGTGACTAGAACAAGATAAAATGAATATCAGTGTAGGTATTGTTTCTACAGGACCATTATAATTTTCTCATTTTTATTCAGGGCCCAGGCTCAGTTTCTATAAAAGACGAGTCAGACTTTGAAAAATTTTATGTTTCCTTCACTTAAAGTCCAGGTAAGCAATCAACAAACATCACGGTGCTAGATCATTTATATCTTGTGGCTTTTCATCTTCAACATGTGGTACCCCTTTAGTCATCCATAATATTAATAAATATTCTAACTGCACCATCAGCTGAGAAAGGAACACAAATCAAGACAGGGTAGGATGCAGAAATTACACATAACACTTTTTAATTTTATATTGTCGTAAGAACATTTAACATAGATCTACCTTCTTAACCAATTTTTAAGTGTAGAATACATTTTTGTTGACTATAGGTAAAATGCTGTACAGCTAATCTCTAGAGTTTTTTCATCTTGCTTAACTAAAATTGGATCAATGAGCACATGACTTTGTTCATATCCCATTGGCCCAAAACTTGGCCCCATAGCCACAATTTGCTGTAAGAGAGGCTAGAAATGTATTTGCAGGGTGGGAGGAAGAAAGGGATAGGTGGTGGAGCCAAGTGAATAGCACTGTGGAGTAAGCAGTCAGGGATCTGTTTGATTTGGGGAAACATACTTAACCCCTTTGTGCTTCAGATGCATCATATGTATAATGGGAAGGAGAATAAGTACATAACTTATATAAAATTGTTATGACAATTATATGGAGTTATTATTTGTAAAAATCTCAGATGAGTGCCTAGAACAGTACCTGCCACATTGCCACTGGAAGAAGAAAAACAAATATAAAACAAACTATGTTTAGTTTATGTGTTAGTGCTTTTTTGTTTATTCAGAATATGCCCAAAATAATAGACAACTTTCCACTTTTATTAAAATAGAGATTCAAATGTTTACAGCCCACATACACAGTCAGTAAGTCTCTCTCTCTCTCACAGACACACACACACACACACACACACACACACACACACACACACAGACTCTGATTCTTCTGACTGAATCTTAGGGAAAACCAGCCAATAATATAATAGGTTTATTATTTAGGACTCTATTTGTCTCCAGTAAACAAGCCATAAGCATAGGGAAACAGTGAACAATAAGAAGACCAAGTTTTAGACTGTATAGTACATCTTCAGGCTGCTTGGATAACTCTTTGAAATCTAGTTCATACACCTTCAATCTTCTAATAGAAAACAGAATCAAATGAACAAAACAGGAAGCCCAATGTTATTCAACTCACAGTCAGAGAGAAGTTACTAACATCACATCTGTGGCCTGTCAGAGCAGTTTGAACCGAATGTCTGGATCACAGATGTATCTTACATTGGGTGGAAGAAAGGCATACTAAGTGGACGTTTAATTATCTTGGGTTGCATCTTTATTTAATCAATGCCACCTAATAGAAAAGTGTTCCTTTTACATCTGTATGTAAGAGCCTAATGTTAAAAGTTTCCATATGCTAAATCCAAAAAGATGAACTAAAAAGATAGTAGATAAGGTAGTCTCAAGTTTTTTGAAGTTGAGCACAATGTATTCTGAAACAAAAATATTCAATGAATAAAGGACTTTTAGTTTTGCAATTATTTTCTAAGGAATACATAGTACTTACTATGTACAAAACACTCTCCTAAATGTGTTACAAATAATCATTTCTTTTATCATAAGAGTCCTATACAGTACATATTATCATTATCTCCATTTCACATGTGATAAAATTAAGGCCCATAGAGTTAAAAAAATTTCCCATGATCACCTAATTGGTTTGCTCTGTAGCTAATACTTAATTCTAGGTAGACTTGTTCCAGTCTCTACACTCTTATCATCATGTGATGCTGTTTTGGAATCTCTTTTATAAAGGCACTAATCCTATCCATGAGGGTCCCACCCTCATGAGCTAATTACCTCTCAAATATCCCACCTCTTAATGACACTAAATTGGTCACTAGCATTTCAATATATGAATTTGGGAGGTACATGAACGTTCAACCTATAGCAACTCTCCAATTCTTCCCCTCTCTTTTACTCTCCTTCCTCTACCATCTCTTCTTATCTCTATCTCTCACTCTCAGTCTTTCTGGTGCCCAGATCCTTTCTTTCTTTTTGCAACTAATCTTCATAAATCATATGTCTATACATACTGTCTTTATTTTTCATGTATGACTTGTGACTTTGGATTATATACTCGTGTTAACTAGAGTTCAATTTCCTGAATCCTGATAGGCCTAGTTTGAGGCTATATCTTTCCAGAGTGAATTCGTTTTTCCTTTATATGTAGCTATGTAATTTGAGACCCTGTTATTCTTAATTTAATTTCATCAATGTGTCCTGACCACATTGGTAGTATACATTCAAACCCCATATCCATTTCCATGCTAACTCTGATCAAAATTCTGTGGGATAGCATCAATTTTTCTATTTGACCAAAAAAAGTTATATAGATATTTTACATAAATCCCTGTGCAGTTAAAGTTGAATCATGGTATTTTATAAAAACTTATGAAAATACATGTGAAAGGAACAAGTGAAATCTGTGGGAGTGTATGCTAAAAAAGAAAGTTATAGGATGTTTTTATTATATAAAGCAATTTTATTTTAATTGTAATAAGCAATGGGTTAAAAAATTAATAAAATTATGTTTACATACATTACATTTGAATTATTTACTGTTATAATACATGATCATTTCCAATAAACTAAATTATAGTTGTAGTGGATCAGTATTAGATGCTTCTATTATTTCATATAAGTTAAGGAGAAAAAATATTACTTTAGAGAAGCTAAAGATCATATGTATGGTGTCAGATGAGTACTAGATTTAAGGGTGATCACTTTGTAAATTATATAAATATCTAATCCCTATGTTTTATACCTGAAACTAATATATATTTTATGTCAAATGTAAAAAAAATATATATATATATTTTAAAAAAGATACTGTATTAATGAAGCACTGCTGCCTTATCTGGTATCATGGGCTTTTTTGTGTGTGTCATAATCTTACTAAGGTAGAATCTTTGTCACTGAAAAAAATGATCAAATAGTGCTGGCATTAAACTGTTATAGATGAAAATTACTTGTTTTCTTTGAACCAAAAATTTTAGAGTAAGGAGTTTTTGTGAGATTACTAGTATATTCCAATAGGATTTGAGATGAAAGTTTCACAACTAATGCATCTTCTTATGTTCTTTGAAACTTTTAATTGCAAGAATAATAAATATATAAATCAGATTTCTCCAGGCCTTCTCAGCCTAGGACATGAAGAAGAACTCAGTATCAATACACAGTTGAAGGTGTAGTAATGGATCTCTGTCAACATGAACAATAAAATAATAATAATAATAATAATAATAATAATAAGCCTTGCTGCTGCAGATTTTGAAGAAAACTGTCAGAAGCATTTTCCTAAATAAGAGGTACAACCGAAAGGTCAAAACTGAAGAAATAAAGTAGGCTTGAGGCAAGATATTATTAGCTGAAATGAACTGAAGTTTCCACAGAAATGTCCTTTAGCTGAAATTATAGGTAAAGCTTAACAGATGTGAGAGAACCCAGCTGACCAATCAAGATGGCCATGGGCGGGGGAGGGGCAGTGAATGAGGGAGGGGGGTTGTCACTTTGTAAGGAGTGAAAAGGGTAACTATTGCATTGTTTTGTACACCTGAAACTACTACTAATAATAATGAAAAAATTGAATTTAAAAAAAAAGAAATGGCCACCACCAGATCACCAGAATGGGACTTTAAATGTCCTTTCTACGCCAGACATAAATGCTTCATTTGTTGTACTAAGGGGAGGAGAGGGTGTACAGAGACTCGGAGGGTCCGGTGGTAAAGGTGGTTAAGATACTGGAGATTCTAAAGGCATACACTACACTACTTTCAAGCTCCCGTGGTAGAACGTGTTCCAATTTTTAACGCATCATATAGCCTTTCCAGGGTTTCCCAGCTAAATATAACTGATTGTAAAAGCTTAACTATCTATGGAAGGATATGTAAGATACAGGTAAGTGGTTATTTCTGGGAAATAGGGTTTGAAGAGAATATACTTTTGTATTCTGGAGATTTTTAAGGATATTCATATATTACCTATTTAAAATACAAATAGCTTTAGGGCCGGCTGAGTGGCGAGGTGGTTAAACGCTGGCTTGGGAAGCCAGCGGCCCCGGTTCGGTCCCACATAAGAGGGCCAGTAACACTGCCCTTAAAAAAAACAAAAACAAAAAAACCCCACTATGGTCTCTAAAATACAAATAGCTTTAAAATAAAACAAAGCAAAAAACATGACCCTTTACAAATCGCTGTACAACACAGTCTCCCAGACTTTACAAATAGTATCTTCTTAAAATCAAAATATTTGCTATTTCCCCAAATTGACAGTAGCTTTCCTTATTCTGTGTTCATTGATACAAAAATTGTAGAATTAGAATCTTTTAAAATGTATTCAAATCAACGTATATTTTATACGTTGCATATTATATTATGCATCAATTGATGCATATTATATTATGCATCAATTTGGTTTTTTTAAAACACCATTCCTTCGCTAGCTGAGTGGCTCAGTTGGTTAAGAGCTGGCTCAAAAGTGTGAGCTGAGCTCTGAGCAACGGCGGTTCGATGCCAGCCCAAGCTGAGCTGCCTTTGAGCTGCCAACAGGTGGCAGGATGGCTCAGCTAAAAAACAAACAAACAAACAAAGCAACAAACAAACAAAAAACAGAACTAAAAACACCATTCCTTCCTTTTTGCTACCATGTCCCCACAATAGATGCTACTGGTAAAACAAATATCATTGCTTAACTTTGACTTGATCTAACTTTTGTAATATCACACTAATTTTTATCCATAAACTTTAACATCAACATTTTAATTTGAGACAAAAGTTAAAAGTCTTAAAAAATATATTAAAAATCCTTATTATTGGATATGATGCTAAACATTTGTGTTTTAATAGTATGTTTCCTTTGGCACTTGACTTAATCTTATGGTTTAGTTGTTCTATCCATAAAGTAGAATTGATGGATTTGATTACTCACTTTTTACTTAGAATGGAGAATAAATTTAAGTCCAGGCATAGATATACTTCTGTTCTTGGGCGTGTACTTCTATATACAATGTAAATGCTAAAGGATATGATACACCAGAGGATGGATCATCCTCCAACAATGATGTCACCAATGAAAGCCTCAGTCACTATAGAAACATAATTATAATTATCTTTTTGTATAGCTAGAAACAAATATTCTGTTGTTGGTGGTGTCATCATGTACAAACCTGGAAGTAGAGGGAAAAATAAAACAAACCACAGGACAAAGGCAGACACTTTCTAAGAAATGCATTATATATGACTTCCATATATTCAGTCATCAACAAAAATTCACATCTCTTTAAAGCCTGACAGCATACTTTCCCAAATAATGCAAACATCAGACAAATTCAAATTGAGGGATCTTTTATTTATTTTTTTATTATTATTATTTTTTTAGTTAAACTTTTTATTTTGAAATCATTGCAGGTTCACAAGCAGCTTTAAGAAATAATACAGAGATATCTCATGCATCCTTTACCTAGTGTCCCTCAATGGGAACATCTTGAATAAAACTACATCACAACTTAGATATTGATACAGTCAAGAGGCAGAACATTTCCATTGTCGCAAGGATCCTTTAACAGCCACACCATATTTTACTCCCAATCCCACCTTCTCTTAACTCCCAGCAACCACTCCTCTGTTCTCTTGTTTCTGTATTTTCATTTCAAAAATGTTACTCAAGTGGAAACATATAGTATGTTACCTTCTGAGATTGGCTTTTTTCACTCAGGGAAATTCTCTGTAGATTTATCCAATTTTTATACATCAGTAGTTTGTTCCTTTGAATTTCTGAGTAGTTTTCCATAATATAGATACTGTTATACAGAAAATGAGTTTCTTATAGACAGTGTATAGCTGGTCCATGGTTTTTATTTTTTATTTATTTATTTATTTATTTATTTATTTATTTATTTATTTAATTAGTTTCAGGTGTACAACACAGTGCAATAGTTATACATTTTACCCCTCAAAGTGACAACCCCCACCCCAATACACCACCCACTCCCCCCCATATCATATATATCTATTACTCTTCCTCTGACTCTCTTCCACAGTATAATCCACATCCCGTGACTATCTATATATATTCAATTACAGTAGGTATACCACCTCCGCTTTAGTAATACAGTGCAGTGATCAAACCTCTACTCCATCCATGAAATGGTCTCCCTAACAAGACCTATGATCATCTGACATTCCACAGAATATTTACAACATTATTAATTATATTCCCCAAACTGTTTTTCCTATCCCAGTAGCAATATTGTAGTTGCCTATTTTTGCTGTCTAATCCCTTCCCCTTCTCCCTCATCCCCATTCCTCTCCCAATTAGCAACACTGATTTTTCTTCTATATCTATGAGACAGTTTCTGTTTACTTTGCTCATTCATACAGTTTTTCAGATTCCACATATGAGTGAGATCATATGGTATTTGTCCTTCTCTGACTGACTTATTTCACTCAACATTACAGTCTCTAGGTCCATCCATATCATTGCAAATGGCACGATTTCATTCTTCTTTATAGCGGAGTAATACTCCATTGTATAAATATACCACAGTTTCTTAATCCAGTCTTCTACTGATGGGCATTTTGGTTGTTTCCAAGTCTTAGCTATTGTAAATTGTGCTGCTATGAACATAGGGGTGCATAACTTTTTTTGAATAAGTGTCTTGGTTTTTTCAGGATAAATACCTAGGAGTGGAATTGCTGGGTCAAACGGTAGCTCTATTTCCAGTTCTTTGAGATACCTCCATACTGACTTCCATAGTGGCTGCACCAATCTGCAGTCTGAGGGATCTTTTAAAAAAAACTGAACTTGTCTCAAAAATATGCGTGACAGATTTTTTTTTAAATGAAGGAAAAATGTCCTATAGTAAAAAAAAGACTAAAGGCATTAACAATTAAATGTGATGCATGATCTTTGATTGGATGTTAGGTCAGAAAAAAATAGGTGAAAGAAAGCTATAAAGGACATTTAAGAACTAGGTGATTTTTAATAAGGGTTGTATGTTAAATAATAATATTAGATAATGTTAAATTCTAAGTGGGTGATAATTGTAATTGTATATTTATAGTATAGATTATGATGTATATAATATATATGGATAAGACAATTTATTTATAAGAGAATATCCTTTCCTTTTATGGGACCCATGTTGAAGTATTTAGAAGAGATGTATCATGATATTTACGGATTCATGTCTCAAAGCAGGCACAAGAAAAATCGTGTGTGTGTGTGTGTGTGTGTGTGTGTGTGTGTGTGTGGAGTAGGGGGGAGGGTGGTGAAAGGTGTATAATTAAGAGAGCATAACAAAGTAAGCATGCCAAGTATGAATCTATGTAAAGGGCATACCTGTGTTCATCATACTGTTCTTTCTACTATTCTGTGGGTTTGAAAAACTTCTCACAACAAAAACATGAGGAATTGATTTCTCTCCCAAAAGTATATGATATTAAGGTAAAACAAACAAGGAAAGAAAGAATCTAAGATAAGAAGGGAGGGAAGAAACATATGAAGCTTTCTGCTTCTGTATATCTGCATTTCTTCTTTTACTAGTATGTATATTCAATAAAATTCTGTGCCATTCTTTTTAGATACACACAAAATATATAGACAGTTATACTGATAGTTGATCATTTCCAAATAAGTATTAAATAATGTTTGATGTCTTTGTGATATGTTAATTTGAAAGGATGTGCTAATTTATACTAAGTATTCCAGAATTCTCCCTTTTTTGTATGTTTCTGTTTGGTGTGGGCCACAAGAGAGCTTTGCATGAGATTTGTAAAGTGGAGGGAAAACAACAGCTGTTTTCTACAGCATAATGAGGTTGCTGATACGTTTGGTAAGAAGCAGCAGCTGGCCTGAAACAGCTCTGTCTACATCTGGATTCTCTCTTAGCTTTTCTGATTCCCAGGCCCAGTGTGTGTGTTTAGCTCATGGCTCCAGTTTCTATAGTTATCCTCATCAGCAAGGTCAAAAGCAACAAGAATGCACAAAGGTTGCAAGTCCATTCTAGTGGGGTTCATTCTCTATAGGTTTCACCCTAATCGTGATCTTCCTTTGCTGATTGCCTTTCCCGAGAGATTGAAGATTGAGCATTTGACAAGCAGGCTACAGTCTTACAGGAAATGGTGCACTAGCTTTCCCACTGGATAAGTCAAGTCCCTGCAGCAGGTCCCTTTATAGACATGATAGATGATAGATAGATGATAGATAGATAGATAGATAGATAGATAGATAGATAGACAAATATAAGTACATATCTCCTAATAACACTGCTTTTATGGTTGAACTCTGATATAAAGGCATTTTAAAAGAATAAAACGCAATAACATTGCTTATATTTTTAACTTACATTTTGAAGACACATATAACTTCACCTGAGACATGTATTTTGAAATGAAATGTAAGAGGTACGATTGTAATACCAAAATATGTACAGTAAACCCCAAGTCAGTAAAATGCTTAGAAATGCTGAAAAGCAAATTTGAAAGCCTAGAATTTAAAATTACTTTTCAAACCTGTCTGGATGTTAATTAAATGTGTGTCTGTATGTGGGTGTATATGTGTATGCATGTGTACATGTGTATACGTGCATATTCGACACTTGTAATCATCTCAACACAAATTTGGCAGACATGTGCACCTCTACTTCTTTGCACAAAACTCCTTAATAAATAAAATAGTCAAACTTGTTTATTTTCACATTAGCTCTGTGCACTATTTATTTGTATAACTCATCTAATAGCCTAGACTGCAGTTGGCAGCAGAAGTTGGTTAGAAGAATATATGCCATTATATTCAATACTGCTCATTAAACAGTATTTAATGAGATCTAAAATCTTCTCCATTATTTTCTTGATAGCTATTAAAATAGAGTTCAGATGAGTTTGAAATGAAGTAGTCTATCATGCTTACTTCAAAGTAAGCTCAATACAGTCTTTTACTTGGTCATTTTATCTATTACATATTTGGAGTAAACAGAAATATTAAGACTCAGAGATAATAGCAAAAGATAATGGGTAGATATTATACATCCATGCTAAATGGTTTCCCTGTGATTTCAATACCTAAGCCTGCCATCACATTGATCAAATCTTTGCTTTGTAGGTATCAGAGTTTGTGGAAATAATTTTTCTGTACCCTCTATCATTTATTTCTCAGCATCCACTCTAACTAATGTTTTGTAACTTCTAAAATACAAAAAAGGGGAAAAGTGCTTCTTATAAAAAGTACTTCTTATGTTTATTTTCAGAAACTGTTTGAGTAATTTAAGTAACTGAGTTAAGTTTTAGAATAGACTATAATACTAATCTAATAATAAAAGCTTATTTTTTTCTTGAATAGATTTGTTATTCTATTTCAGGTTTTGTAATGACTTTGTTTTGGAACCTAATTAGGTTTTGTAATCTTTTAAAATTGTGGTTCATAATTCATAATGCTCAAGTTTGCATGTTTGGGTTAATTAAGATCAATTCTAAAAATAAAATAAATATAAGAGGCTATAATATTACTAAATAGAAATGTAACCAAAAAAATCTAACTGCTACAAACAATATAAATTAAATGTCAATACTTATGGAAGGAGAAACACAAACCTAGAAATTAGACCTGGAATGACTATGTGATTTAACTCAATAGCAAATTGCAAAAATAAATTCTGAGTGATCTAGACCTAATAATCCTTTTGAAATGTGGTATTGTGTAACTCTCTGACACTCTAATTTCTCTGTTTGAATGCCCAGGAGGCATCTCTAACTTCACATTTCCAGAATGAGCTCTTGATCACTATTTCCTCACCCCACATGGTTTCTCCTACAGTCATTCCCATTTCAATAAATGGCAACTGTCCCTGAAATGCTCAGGTGAAAAACACTGGAAGGAGGTATTTTTGACTCCGCTGTTTTCTTTTATACAGAACATTTAATCTGACAGCAATTCTCATTGACTTAATCTTTAAAATATATTTAGAATGCCACTAGTTTTTATCAAATAATTACTATCCTAGTCCTAGAGTAAAGGCAATAGAAATATTCATTTCAACAAATGTGCTGGAACAGCTAGACATTCATGTGAAAAAAATAAATCTAGACACAGCCCTTATATCCTTTACAAAAATTAACTCAGAATGAAACAGACTTACATGTAAAAAACAAAACTATAAAACTCCTAGAAGATAACATAGGAGAAAACCTAGAGGATATTGGGCATAGTGATGACTTTTTATATACCATAATAAAGGTACAATCCATAAACAATTGATAAATTGGACTTCATTAAAAATAAAATCTCCTGTTATTTGGAAAACAATGTCACAAGAAAATGATAAAACAAGCCACAGACTGAAAGAAAACATTTGCAAAAGATACATCTGGGGGCCGGCCGAGTGGCGCATTGGTTAAGCGCTGGTTTTGGGATGCCAGCGGCCCCGGTTCGGATCCCACATGAGGGCCAGTGACACTGCCCTCTACAGCTAACAACAGCTCCACCTGGAGCTGGGCTGTGCGAGCCCCGGTGATGGTGTGGGCTGCCATAGGCTATAGTGAGTGGCCCGCAGCCAGCGTGAGCGGCTGGCAGCCAAGAGTGAGCTGCCAATAGCCGCGGTGAGCGACATCCAGAGGCCAGCCACCGATCTGCCTCATCTGGGAAGAGCGCAATGACGATACCAACAGTGAAGCAACATCCTCCGCAACTAAACTGAAGAACAAAAAGACAGCAACTTGTCTGTTCCCCTTCCCCGATTTCCCAACGCTGTTCCCCTCCGCCAATTCCCCCAATAAAATCTTTAAAAAAAAAAAAAAAAAAAAAAAAAAAAAGATACATCTGGTAAAGAACCATTATCAAAATATACAAAGAACAGTTAAAACTAACAACAATAAAATGAACAATTCAATTTTTTCAAATGGGTGAACGATTTTGATAGACATCTCACTGAATAAGGTATACAGATAACCAGTAATGATCTAAAAATCATGTTCAATACCATGTGTCATTAGTGAATTGCAAATTAAAACAACAGTGAGATATCATATACAACTATTTAAATGACCAAAATCCAAAACACTGACAACACCAAATGCTGGTGAAGATGTGGAGCAATGGAACTCTCATTCATTGCTAGTGGGACTGCAATATGCTACATCTACTTTGGATGCCATTTTGGCAATTTCTTATGAAACTAATTATTTCTCACCATACAACCCAGCAATCCCATTCCTTGTTATTTACCTAAAGGATTTAACACTTATGTCCACACAAAAACCTGCACATGGATGTTTATAGCAGTTTTATCTGTAATTACCCGAACTTAGAAGAACTGAGATGTTATTCATAGATTAATGGATAAACTGTGGAATAGTATTCACTAAATGGAAATGATCTATCAAACCATAAAAAAACACAGAGAAACCTTAAATGACCATTATTAAGTAAAAGATGTCAGTCTGAAAAAGTTATGTACTGTATGATTCCATCCATATGACATTCTGGTAAAAGCAAATCATGGAGACGATAAATAGATTAGTGGTTGCCAAGAGTTAGCTAGGAGAAGAGATGAATAACTGGAGCACAGAGGATTTTTAGGGCAGTGAAACTCTTGCATACTAGAATGGTGAGTACGTGGCATTATACATTTATGCAAACCCTTAGTTCTACAATGACAAGAGTGAACCTTAATGTCACCTATGGACTTTGGATGATAACAGTGTGTCAATGAAGTTTCACTGATTGTGACAAATGCACCATTGTGGTAAGGGACATCAATAATGGAGGAGTTGTGCATGTGTACGTATAAAGTATACATGGGGACTCTGTACCTTCCACTCAATTTTCCTATGAACCTAATACTGTTCTAAAATAAAGTTTATTAATTAAAGAAATAATTAAGGATTGAGGCTGAATTATCCTGGCCTCTGTTCCATTCCTATTATCCTTCAGTGATTTGTTTGATGAGGGAACTAATTTATAAAAGAAAAGACATACAAACATTGCCTTATTAACTCCAAGGGCTTTTGTGTGTCTCTACATCTCATAAGAATAGAATTCTGTCTGTATAGAATTCTATACAGACATCTGCTGTATATAGACTAAAAATGTGGACTTACTGAAACAGCACAATATGAGTTCATAGAAAAATAATGTAAAACTAACAAACACAAACACATCTTAATTTTAGAAGTTCTGTACTATATCAGTTTTTTTCCCCTTCTTATTGCTATGCTTTGACATAAAGAGCCATTAAGTTATTTATTTATGCAAGTATTCATCTATCATTTACTTGATTCCTACTCTATGTAAGACACAGAGGCACTGAGAATACAATAGTGAATAAGCAGAAATGAGTCAGCTTGTAATGAATACAGAGTCCTACCAATTGTGATGAGTTTACCCAGAGGATACAAAATTCATTGGCATAAGAGAGGAAAATATTAGAACTTAGATTTGCATGTATTTTAGATTATTAGTTTTAAAGTCTATTTTGTTTGTGCTTCATAAGGTAAAATATGTATGTAAGAATTCCAGTTCCTGCATAAATATATAAATATATATGTAAACATATACATATTCATAGGTAGGGATTTGTTTGTTTGTTTTTCCTCTGTTGATCAAACAAGTTTGGTCTTATGTAATGAGATAAACCTTAAAACAAACACAATACACATAATTACAAATTGTGTATGTTCTATGAATGCAACGAACCGAGTGCTCTTAGAGCAAGTTTTTGGAAAGAGGTTGGAAAGCTGTTCCAGGCCAATGTGATAACGTGTATAAAGTGTCTGAGGCAGGAATAAGCTTTGCATATTGACAGCACTGAGAGATACTCAGTGCACCTGAAGCCCAGTGATCAGGGAAGGGGTCCAGGTAGGTATGATGAGGCTGGTGAGGCCGGGAAGAGGCCAAGTCACATATTGGCTTGTAGGATGGGGTAATGTACTTGAATTTTGTGCTAAGCACAAAAAGATACTGTTAAATATTATTTCAAAAGCAACAATATTATCAGGTTTCTTTGTGTGTAAGGTAACCTTGATTGTGCCTTATGTTATTTTTGAGGGGACAGTCAAAAAAGCCCGAGTCTGGTGGACACAATAATTTTTGTTAAAATTTCAGTGTAAAAAATTTTCCTCAAAATATGATGTAAAATTAGATGATATAAATTGTTACATGAAAAACATTTCTGCATTTGCCCTCTTAGAAGCTGTGTAAGACTTTGAGGTCTGTCAATAAGCTCTGACTAATAAGTGGCATCGTTGACTAGATCTTTGAACATGTCTACAGTAATTAAATTGCCTTCAAATTTATGGATCAGAGATTATTATTCCCCCCCCCCCCAGAAAAACAAAGAAGCAAAGAAGCAGGAGAAGGAGGAAGACAAAGAAGAGAAGGATGAGGACAAGAAAATAAATAAATAAATAAATAAGAGTAGGAGATGGGGGAGGGGAAATAAGCTAAAATTAGTTAAATCCATATGGAAAATCTGTATCAACATTAAGAGGTTGTTACCTCGTTTAATCTAATTTAAACTGTCTCTAACATTCGATTTTATTAGATATTAATGTTTATTTGACCTGTTGGCCTATAGGCATGACAAATAGCATTGAATTGGACCTATGGCATAAATAAAAGCCCTACTTTGACTTTAAGAATCTCTTCCCAGAATTTAACCAACATATTTCATTAAATCCATATATTGTAACTGTAAGCATTTTATTCAATGATCTGGTTATAGAAAGATGAAATCATAGCATAACTTAATTTTTTTTCTGTGGTAGTGGTTATTTCATTTTTCTGTTCATTAATGCCACCTCTACTAAACCAAGTAAGATTTATTGTTACTTTGTGAAATCAACACATGATTTTTTAATCATGAAAGAATCCAGAATAATATATAACAAATTCCAATCTCTTATTAGGCTTAAATATTTACGCTTCTCCCTAGGTTGAGAAATCGGCCTTGAAAAAGATAGGTGTGGTCTGTTATTCTTTTCCTTCTTTTTCTATACTCTGTCCTCTGCCCTCTACTCCAAGACTCCAGGGCAAGGAGTAGAGATAAGGGAGATTTAAAAAACAAAACAAGGGCTGTCTGAATGTTGCATTGGTTAAGAGCTGGCTTGGGATGCCCGCTCTGAACAGCAGGGCCCCGGTTTGAATCCCACTTATGAGTGTCAGTGACACTGCCCTCTACAGCTAAGATGGTGAACAATAGCTCGACCTGGAGCTGGGTTGCTATGAGTCGCCAGTGATGATGTAGACTGCATTGAGACTGCAGTGGGCTGCTGTAAGCTACCATGAGTGTCTGGCAGCCGGCATGAGCAACCAAGGGCCACTGTGAGCAGCCGTTCAGTGGCGGGCGACTGATCTGCCTCACCCGAGAAGAATGCAATGATAATAACAACATGGGCCAGTGAAACAATGTCCTACACAACTAGACTGAAGAACAAAAGGACAGCAACTTGTCTCTTCCCCTTCCTCGATTCTACAATAAAATCTTAAAACAAACAAACAAAACAAAAGAAACAACAACAAAAACAACTCTTAAAGTTTGAAGCTGTAATTGGGATGATAGAGATTGGAAGATTCTAAAACTGTTTTCTCCACTTAACACACACACACACACACACACACACACACACACACACACACTCACAGACATCTCCTGTTTTTAAAATAATAAACAAGAAAGCTTACCAACACAGTGTGCTCCATCTGGGAGGCAAACCTAGTAATATGTTTGATTTAATGCCTTAGCAAAGAACTTACTACCTATTATGTTTCATATATTTTTCTGGAGTTTGAAGTTTACAGAAGAAAATGCTTTTTCTAAACTGCTTTCATCCTCAGTCTTTGTATCCCGCTTTTGCTTGTAATTAGATCCAACATTTTTTAACTCCAAAATAGAAAACATCAGTCCTAGTAGGTCTTTCACAATTTGAAAGACTCAGCAAGTCTGACCCTTGATTATTTTTCACCATTAATTATTTTGACTAAGGCATGATATTAATCCTCTCATCCCTGAAGCACTCTTAAATTACTGTGAATAGATACAAAATTTTATCTTCATCAATCTTTGATTCTTTTGCTGACACAATTTAAAAGGTGTTAGGTTTTTTGTTTCTCCTATAAACATTGTAAATACAACCTGAATCCAAAAAATGTAAGGTTATTTGTTTGCTTGCTTTCATTTGGCATAAAAGAAAAATTATCTTCCCAAAGGGATTTATATAATAAACATTTTTAGAGAAAAAGAGCTGGAAAAAGCAAAAGAAAAACTTCAAACATTTTAGAATTTTATCTAGGATTCGCACATAAATGATTTTCTGCCATAATATTTGAGGAAATTGGAACTCTTTCAACACATTTTTTGATTATTCAGGGTTTCTAGATATATACCCCATTATTTGGTGGAAAGAACACAGGCTTTGGATTTGGACAATGATTCTAATCCTGGTCCAATCATTTTATAGCTTTGTAATCTGGAGAAAATTATCTCTCTCCAGGCCTCACTTTCTATTTTTTAAACATCCTATATTTTAGAGCTCAAAGAAAGATCGGATGAAGTAATTTATGGTACTATAAATTATGATAGCACACACCTGTAACAGTACTTCCATCATTTATATGTGTTTCTTCCTTTCCTTGAATCCCAATAATGTACAGATCCATAGTACTCTACAAAGCAATGTGCTTTGGGGCACTGAATCCTTATTCCTAAATTAAAATGACTTCTAATTGTTTAATCCAACCATGGTACTCCCGTTTTGCTTGCCAGGAACTGGCATAGGCTTTAGCATATGACCTAATTCTGGGCAGGAAATATGAGGGGCAATCTGCAGAGGAGCAGGAGAGTTATGGGAATAGTTCCTTCCCTGCTAAAAGTGAAACTCTGTAAATTATATTCTCTTTACAGTTATGTTTTAATGTCTGGACATAATGCCTGGGCATACTGCAGTCATCTTGCTATAAGCCTACAGAAAAAAATCACACTGAAAATGGCAGAAAGATGCTAAGATTCTTTATATTATCATTGATCATCTAATTAACCATTACTAGAACCATAATAGCTCTAGACTTTTTGTTATGGAGATAATAAGTTTTCCTTTAGTTTAAATATTGGGTTGTTGGAAAAGTCATGATGTATTTTTTCTATGTTTTTTGTTGCAAAAATGCTTCATGACTTTTCTGACAACCCAATAGAATTAAGATTTGCTGTTATTTACAAACAAAACTATTTTAACCAATACACCGTACAGTGATAACTACAATATGGGATAAGTGGTAAGTGTTCAATAGATGCTATTTTCCTCATTTCACCCCATTTATCTCTAGGAGTGTTACACAACATATATCTGAAGTTATTCTGCTTGATACTAACCTAAGTCCTGTGAAGAAAATAACAGATTTGATCAATTGCTTAACCTGTTGAATCCACAGGAAAAATCTATAACTAGTTTTAATTATGTGCTATATGTCTCAGAGTGTAAAAATGAGATGAGAAACCATTTTATTTTGCCCTTATATATATTATTTTATGTTTTTAAAGGTTACTTGTTAGTTCAAATGAAAAATTTAATATTTTAAAGTGAAATATTAATTGCATATTTAAAATGAAGAGCATAGTAAGCATCTAGCATACTAGGGTATCGTAAACTGCATATTTCATTCTTATAATAAAAATGTTAAAGGAAATATTTAAAAGCTCATGAAGCAAGGGTGCATCAGTTATCTTTATTTCTCATCTGGAAAATATACTCAGAGAACTAATTCCATTTGTATAAAATGAACCATAAAATTAAAATCTGAGCTATTTCCATAATTAAAGAAAAAAATCAAGAGAAGAAACTTAACTATAGATGTCAATTAAATCTTTGCTTTGATTAAATTGGTAACATTCAAAAGGAAAATGAAAAAAACAAAACAAAACAAAAAAAACTCTCTCTAAAGGATGGAAGACCTTGGCAGATGAGAAAATTCACTTAAATGGAATTTTGACACCAGGTTTCCCTGAATAAGTTATGGAAAGAATTTAATTTTTACTTTATTAGAAAAATAGGGTGAGTCACAAAAGAGCACTATAATTGAGGACTGGGAACAAAAATAAAGGATTTGGGAAAACTGATGACAGTTAAAAGCCTTATCCTCATTTGAATTCTTTCAACAATTGCTGTCTGGACCATACTTATGGCATTTATTTTTTAACTCCATTCCATTGCATTTTTTTTGTGTGTACATCTTTCATCAATCCTAGTGCATTATAATTTTCAATAGCTAAAATATAGCCTCTATTCTTTCCTTTTTCTATTTTGTCTTGGCACAGAAGAAAGGTTTATAAGTACTAGGCTTTTGATAAATTTCTTAGGTGAATGAAGGATAAAATAGAACTATATATATAATTTTAGTTACCTTTAAGAGAGTTTCTTTATAACTTATTTCTTTTGTTCTTATGCTGACATGTTTTATAATAAAAAGTTATTATAACTGAAAAATCAACCTAATAGTTTATAATTACCATGTTATACTATAAATTGTACTTTAAAATCACAGGTTTTTAAAAAGTAACTACCTGATAGTACTGTACTCTATTTGTTAGGAAATTTTTGAAAGGAAATAACTTCTAATTTACTGAATTAGAACTTCATAGCAATGAACAGATTATTTCCACGTTCATGACTGCCCCAAATCTAATGAAGGGAAACTTCATTTTGATCCAAAATTATGTTGTTATCCATTCCTAGGGTTAATAAAAGCAGCTATAAATAACTAACACACATACACATACACACACACACTGCATTGATTGTCACATCTCTTAGTTGACATCAGTGTCTAGGCATAATCCAGCAATTAAAAACTTGAATGATCACCCTCAAGGACAAGGATTAGACATTCCTCATTTCTGTTTCCTCCAAAATATGTGTCCCACACATAATATTTATTTCATAAAATTTTTTTAGTGAATGAGACTGAATAGCTGGAACACTTTTTAAGCAATAGTTGGTTTTTAAAAATTTTTAAAAAGGTGAAATAGTGCCAAAATGTAGGTATAGTTCTGATTATAAAACATTTAAATCACTTAGAGATAGTCCTTTATCAACCAATGTCACTAAGTCAAGAGTCAACCAAAATCTACCCACTCAATAGATTATTCCAGTGTATAAGTAATGGGACATAAAACCCATCAGGGACAGGTGGGCTAACTAGGGCAGATTTTTAGGTAAGCCTTTTATTTCATAGGGTATATCCTGTCATGCCTCAGATTATTAGACTCCTACAATTTTACTGATGTGGCAAGGGTCTGCTGGATCACATGGCACAAAAGACAGAGCAGCTTTGTACATTTGCAGTGTATTCTCTTTTTTTCTGATTTTCATAAAAAAATGGCATCCCTCTGAGTTACCCACTATGATAGGCTGAATAATGGCTTCCCAAAGATACCCATGTCCTCATCCCTGGAACCTGTGCTTATATTACATTACAAGCCAAAAGGAACTTTTCAGATCCTTTTTCAGATCTTAAGATGAGGGCCAGCTGAGTGACTTAGTTGGTTGAGTGTGAGCTCTAAGCAACAGGGTCACCGGTTCGATTTCCACATGGGCAAGTGAGCTGTGCCCGAGCTCAACTGCTGCTAAGCTGGTGAGAGTGCTTGTTCTTAGCAGCAAGGTTGCCTGTTTGACACCTATATGGGATGTGGGCTGTGCCCCCCACAACTAAGATTGAACACAGCACCTTGAGCAGAGCAGCCGTGAACTGCCGACAGGCGACCAGATGGCTCAGTGTGCAACAAGGTTGCTTGTTCAACTCCCACATAGGATGGTGGACTACAGGACACAATGCCTCCACCCCTCACCCCCAGCAACTAGATTGAAAACAGCAACTAGATTTAGATCTGACCTTGTGCCCTCCACAACTAAGATTGAAGGACAAACTTGACTTGGAGCTGATGGGTCCTGGAAAACTACAATGTTTCCCAATTCCCGAACACTGTTCCCCTCCCCGATTCACCAATAAAAATCTTTAAAAAAAAAAAAAGAATCTTATGATGAAAGGATTATTCTGCGATATCTAACATCACAGAATCAGGAGGTAGGAGAATCAAAGTTAGTAGTGGAGGTTGTGACAATGGAATCGAGATGTTGGAGTGATGTCAGGAATGCATCAGGAGACAAGCAATGCAGGTGTTCTTAAAAGGCTAAAAAGGGTAAGGAAACAGATTTTTCTCTTATAAGGTCCAGAAGGAAACAGCTATGCTAAAACCTTGACTTTATCCCAGTGAGAATAATTTTGGACCAATGACTATAAAATAATAATTTTTAAGCCATTAATTTTGTGGTAATTTGCTACAGCAGCAATAGGAAAGTAATATACCCTCTTAATGGTTAGGAGCTGTGTTCTAAGTACACTAGAAATTAGCATCCAAAACTCTAAGAGGCCAAACAGAAGCTATCTTTCTCTTCTTGTGTTAGGAAAATTGTTCATTCTTTACCTTGGCAAGAATATCTCAGAATGTTCAGAACTTTGAACACCTAAAATTTTATCTAAAGTGAAATATCTCTAAACTTCCTGGTACGTATTCCAGATTATCCAGAGTACTTACCATTTTCAGCCATCAATATACTAGACAGTATAATGTTCTTGGTAAATGTCAAAACAATTAAGTTTCCTTTGAGCTATATTGTGACAGAAAGCAGGCAATATATACTCCTTGGCAAAATATAAATATATACATGCTCACTGCTCTTTATCCCAGATGAACTGAAATGCTTTTGATCCTCTTTACTGATGGAGATTGAAAGGAAAAACACATTCACCAGAGAAATAGCCACATATTAGACTTAGAAGACCTGCAGTCTATTAAAATAGAATTACCACCTTCTCAACAACTGTGATTGAAACTACTTCCCAGTATGTTATAGTTGTTCAGCAATATCCACAACTTACCGAGCCTTTGCAGTAGCAAGAACAGTGAATTAAAAAGGAACATGGAATGCCATCACCTTTGTATCTGTTAAGCCTCTGATATTGTAACAAATATCTAGCATGCATTTGGGATATATTATTGGTACTGGTTTACTGTCTTGGCCATGTAGGGAGTACAGGTTTGGTACTCGAAGTTACCCTCTTCTACCCAATGGCTCTTGATATCCTGCAGGTCAAGAATTTAGAGAGGATCCTGCCAGCTGCCAAGAATACCCATAGCAAATGTGAACTCCTGAAAAGGGGAAATAACCCGTAGGGACAAACTTGATGTAAGATTCAATTCATCACCTGGTCTCCAAACATCTCTATACTCGCAGGGGACTATACTGGCTTTTTTTTGTCCTCTGATATTAGTGTCAGTTCAGACTTTGTATCCAACCCCTATATTTAATCTGGGTAGTCTTCTTTTCTCAGTGTATACCAAATTAAGAACTGGATACATGTTGTATGTGCTTGCACTGGTATTTCAGAGTCTTTCCCTTGAGGATTGATCTATGCTTTAAATCATAACCTCTAGAAGTGAGAACTGGCTCAGATTTGGAAACTTTATGGGGTAATATGTTTTTTCATGATGGTGTCTAATAACAATTTTCTTCTTACCACAAGGTTACTCAATCATTTAGGAGCAGAGCTAAATTTGTACTTTAGCAGTCTAGAATGTAGCTGCTAATCAAAAGCACTATACCATACTGCTTTTCCAATAGGAAAAAAAACAACAACTGGAAAAATGAAGCATATTTACTAAAATACTGAAAAATTATGATACTATAATTATACAGACCCGAAAAGTTCTAAGTTTGCTGATCTGTAAAGATGTTTATACAAATAATTTAATGAAGAGAATAAGGCAAAAACATGAAGGATACTATTGAATTGTTGGAAAAGTCATGACACATTTTTGCAATGCAAAACATACAAAAAAATACGTCATGACTTTCCCGACAACCCAATATAAGCTTATGTTTATAGCAATGCAAAATTATTCATGTATGTGAAAATGTATGGAATCTACTATAATTGGTAGTAAAAACTAAACTATTTTTTAAGAAGTCTTTTCTGTAAAAGTAAAAAAGGGAGGATGAGACATCCTATATATACATCATAGCTGAATAGAACATGGTTTTAGAGTGGGGAAAATTAACATGATTTTAAGGAGAGGAGAATGAATCAGTGTGGAGGGAATGATTAAAGTGTCAATAAGCACAATAAAGGGAATAAGAAGTTATTGTGTAAAGAAATGTGAGGCATTACTTTCTCAATATTGTACATATAATAACTTGCCAAAGTTATTACAGGCTTTTTTCAGTATTTTGAGTTTTTTAAAAGCTATCAGCGAAATTATTTTGAATATCTAGTTAATTTGGACTGTCAGATATCATATAGCAGGACATTAATAATTTAAAAATATGTTTATGTTGATATTAATTACAAAGTGGTATTAATAAATGCTTTAAAACAGTTTTAAATGAAATGCTTTAGATGTGTTATTTAAATGTGAACCATCATTAGAAAGATGAAACACATAATATCACAGGAAGGAATTCTAAAATTACATGCTTTGGAAATCAATGCTGGATCTCACTTTGCTTCCTAGACTCAAGAACAACAGTTTCTGTCTTTAAATTGCGTAATTAGCACTAGCCTCAGACGCTCATTTATACCTTTGACAGTGAAGGATGAGAAACTTGACTTTCACTGAAGGTGTGTTATAATCTCACTGGCTAGGAAACTTTTCTTGTCTCTGATTTTTGTTGATAACATTCATAGCAACCTTTTAAAAGATCAAAGTATGTTTGTCTTGAGTTAAATGCTTTAACTCAGAGAACCTCGGGAGTGCATGAATAATTCATAGAAGATCCTAATTGTTCACTTTTGTTTCTTTACTTTGTTGTTGGTTTCACATAGACAAATAGTATGAAAAAATAAAATACAATAGAGCAAAATAAAGTATAGCTGAAGAAGAGTTTCCAAGAATTTCCCACAAACGAAGATTATTATAAAATAAAAATTAAGATGCAACAAAAATCAAAGATATCTTCTTATACTATGATGAATACAGAATTCAGAATAGGATACATTAATAATATATGTTATACAAGAGAATTTAGTTATGAAATTCCAATTTCAATGACCCAAGTTACTTGGTATTCATACGCTGAAAATTTGGGGTAAAATGAAATTTTAATGCATGGTGAAATATTAAAAAGGACAATTCACTGAGAAATGTATATTTATCTATTTATCATAAAGTTCTTATTCTCTTCTAAACTACCACAACCATAATTACTTTTTGGGTTTCTAAGGTTAATTTTTATAATTTTTATATAATTGTGAAAACTTGTATAAATGGGTATATTCATCTGATTCATCCCAAAATAAAGTTATTGCTTCATAAGCCTGGTCATTAACCTTGCATTGGAATGTATTGTGTATATTCATGGTGGCTTTGGCAGGACTACATAATTGTACCTGCTGAATCTCAAAAACAAAATACCCGTTAATTAGAAGAACAGTAGATAATCAAGGGGATGCAGATCAGAATACTAAAGGGAAGAAGGGAAGTGATATCTTTAGTATGTAACATACTGCAGGACTCTTTGCCGGGTGCAGAAAATAGATGAACGTTTTCTGCCATGGATCATAAGGCTCTCAAACCTGAGATAGGAGCAAAGTGCAATAATGATTCCCACTGTCGGTACAGCTTCAGGGGCAACTCATTCATCAAAACATAGTTCAACTATTAAGCCCTTTACTTTTCCTTTGATAACTGAGTCTCCTGGTGGGGAGAAAAAGAAACTAAAAGACTGCTGTTCTTCTAATTCTAGCCATCTTTTTCTATTTTGCTGATGGAATTGAAGAAATTATTCATACTTAATTTCTGCCACTTATCATATTGTATTCCTTCTCATCCCCTCAAGGTTAATTTTTTTTTTTTTTACTTTATTAAAGTAGATTGGGGTTGTTGTTATCATTTGGTCTGAATAAAATCAGATGTCAGAACAAACATTTATTTCATTTGTTGAGTCAGAAAGGAATTGAGAAAGAGAGCGCTGATGTTCTTAAAAATGTAGTCATCCTGGCATGTCACCAAAAAGTGAGTTATAAATTGGGAGGGTGAAACTGGAGAATAATTAGATATGGGAATTCTAGATTTCAGATAAACATTTTAAAAATATCGGAGAAGTGATGGGGCAAGTCCAAACGAGGGGATGGAAATCCATGAAAAGAAATGAGAAGCTCTTAAATTTCTGACTGTACTTATGAATGATCAACAAGAGAAAGCAGAATATAATATAAAACATGGGGTTCATAAAAGAGGTCCTCAATTGACAAAATGCATGAAAATTATTAAAGTATGAAGGACACATAACCAAGAATGAAAGAGTGACATCAACCTCTAAGAAAAATATACGGAAATATGGATCTCAAAATAATCTGTTGTTTTGGTTGTCATCTTATGTTTAGCATTTAACTCTGATTTTTACGTTTGTTTATTAGTTTGTCATTGTTTATTTTTCAGTTGTGCTCGGAGAAAGAAACTGACACCACAAAGAGGTTTACTGTTCTAGGTTGACCATTTAACCCTGAGTGAATATAAACTGAAGAGAAATTCACCATTTCTATCAAGTGAGGAGAAATTCATCCTTACAAGATTATTGGACAAAACAAAACTCTGCTAAATGGAGCCCCATCTTTAATACTCATTAGGCAGTTAAAGACATTTTTATTTTGTCCAGTATATGTGCAAATCCCTTTGTGTATATCTGTGCTGGCCAGGCCAATAAAGTAACTTCCTATACATGGCTACATAAATTTAAATGTAATTAATTAAAAATAAATAAAATTTAAAATTAAGTCCCTCATTAATACTATCCTTATCTAGGGTTCACCATCAACTACAACATACCATGTTGGACAGTGAAGATACAGAACATTTCTATCATCATAGAAGATTCTATTGCCAGAGCTCATCAAAATTAACTATGATTTAGTATACTAAGGTGTATAATTTAGGGAATTTACATTCTTTCTATTTATGAGTATTGCAGTAATATGTGCCTTATTATTCTGTTTGTCAGGTTTTTTTTTTCTTTTTTTTATGCTTAGTCAAGGAACAAAATTATTGTTTTACTAATTTGTTTGGTAAGTCATGTCACTAATTCCAGATAAGAGTCTACAATGAATTATTATAAGGACAGCTCTTATGTATCTGAACAAGAAAAGGTGTTTTAAACCCATATTGTTTTAGATTACAAGATCAGTAAATGAGAAAATATATTGAAAATAATGTAGTGAGACTTCAGTAAAACATTCAACTATACCTTTGGGCAAGATTTAGGAGAATAGGATTGATGCTAGAACAATTGATTAATTAGTTCCTGGTTTAACAACTGTATTCAAAGTGATTTTTATTGAACTCCAACCAGTTCCAAGAATTGTGCCTGAATATGGACTATTATTGCTTTAGTTATTCCTATGACTTATCCACAAAAGCATAGAAATTCTGCCCTATTGTATGAATTGGAAAACTACTTTCATAACTTACTAGCTGTATAACTTTGGACACATTAACTGCTGTGTAAGAGTTTATTCATTTCAAAGTTGGGATAATGATAGTTCCAAATGAATTAATTTTGTTAATGGAAGTATAATAAAAGAAACACTACCACAGTGTGGCCAAATTTAAATAATTTTAGTGGGATACATTTTATAGAGTGTGGGTCTTTAATATTCAGAGCATAACCAACTTCAAATGCCAAATATAGATTGGTTTGAAAACAAGGAGGGGTTAAATTAAAATATTAGACAAATAGATAATATGCTTGATGAAAGTTGGAAAGCTTATTTGTGAAAGAAAAAGCAAGTTTACTCACTATGAACAAAAGCTGTAGGAAAATTATTAAGAAATGAACATTTTTGTGTGGAAAAAATTTGTCTAAACATAAGCAAAATTTTTATTATGCAGCCCAATTATGAAATAAACAGATTTGTAATGTAGTGACTTTCCCAATCCTGAAGATGTTTAAAATATAACCTATACACATATTCAGAGAATTTGAGAGGCTATAGGTATATGAAATGCAGATGGCCAATTTCCCTTAAAAAAATTATTGTGGTTTTATTGTGGTTTTATTTTGGTGGGGTGGCTGTTTTTAAAATAAGTATATCTGCCCATTATTCTTAAAGAAGGAATTGATTAAATCAAGCATACCGATTTAACTTCCCAAAATTTCCTTCAATTTTATTCAAAATAATTTTAAATGCAAGATTAAATTACAGTACCATGAATTATTTTTTGCAACTGTGAAATATTACTAATTTATCTACATTGCATCAATTTGTTTTAGGTGTGAATTGTTAGAAACATTTTGTTCATATTGAAGATCTCCAAAGTTTATAAAATTATACATAATCTAGATATTTAAGGCTTATTACCTGTATAAACATTGTTTCAAACTATAATGAGCACCTTATTTACCCTATCTGGCATTGATTATTACCAGTGGTTTTTGAGTAAACATTTTAAAAAACATATAACAATTTTAAATATTCAAATAAACAAATAAAAATGTTCATTATATCTACAAAATAATGCTATTGGTAATACTGAAAAGTACCAAAAGTGGTTGAAGGGGTGGGAGGAAGGGTTGAAACAAGAAGGCTAACACATTTTCACTTGATAACAAAAAAAAAAAAAAAATTACTTGAAGATAACTTATACCCCAAAAGACATTCTATAATAGATCCTCATGTCTTATGTGAGATAATAGGATCAATTATCTCCTCAAATACTTTCTTATAAGTAACACAGTGAACTAAAATATAGTATCCCACTTTTTTCTCAATGATGACTCCCTTAAGTCTGTTCATCAGTTCTGCCCCAGATTAAACTAGTCTGTTTTCTCCAGTTCTCTCTGTACCCCCAAGGTATCTAATGGTTTGGTGTAGCCAAGTGGAAAAAGAATATTAAAACAAGCCTTGCCTACCAGTTGATTTTTTACAGATGATTTTCTGAAAACTGTCACTTAAAAAGAAAATGCTCAGCCTTTATCATGACCCTCTTAATATTTTCCTTTTTTTAGGTATGAGCCTCCAGAGAACTATTTTATCAAAATCCTAAAACTTATTTTAAATATCTGTTTAATGAGAAGTAGGTTTTTATTATCTAATATTACAATCAAAACATCTTTAAATCTCTGCCATAAATTAGTTACACTGCCTCCTTTTTTTTTTTTTTTTTTTTTTTTTTTGCTAATTGGAATAAATTCCATTCAAAAAATTCATATTCTGGTTAATCAACAATATCCCAATTACTTAATATCTGAATATTTTGAATATTTGACATATTTTTCTTTGTTCCTTCTCAACAAATCTTGATAAATGGTTCTACAACATAGAGAATAATATTTTATGTTTATTTGTTATATTTATTTGATAATTTTGATTTATTTTTTCTTAGACTATATGCATATTATTTTTAAACTAGCATATTATTAAAATATAAAGAGATATCATCTACTCTTTATTTTTATTTTCATTTCTTCTGTATGTTCAGGCTTATTTAAGTAGTACCATGAACGAAGCTGGCAACTTCTAAGTCTACATTGAATTAATATTTATCAAAATCTTAATACTATTTGTTTCAGGAGCAAATATTTATTAAGTGAATTTTAGAGAGTAAAAAGAGTATCTAAATTTATATCCATTATGTACATGTTATATGTCATGAACTGTTCCACCTGATTGGCATGTTAGCTCATTTAATCTTTAATACAACCTCATGAGCTATTTGTTAGGACCATTTCTTCATGATGTGGGCACAAATTCATATGTATACCTTGTCCAACATCACACAACTCTTGGAAAATGAAGGAATGATTTGAAGCCACTACTCCTTTACTACAAATTTTCATCTTTTGTCTCTGCTATTTCCCTCCTACTTCAGAAGCCTATAGTTAGTATTAGTAGAGACATAAAATAATCCACTTTTATATTCTGTTTAAAAATTATTAGGAGAGATAATGTTAAAGAAATAATTATAATTAAAACACAAAGTGAAAAATAAAGAAGGACAAAGGCAAATAGTATGCTTTCAAAGTGGAAAGGAAGAATATTGGAGGATGAGGGAAAACTTCATGGAGGAGATGACATTTTAGCTTCACTTTAGAAATGTGATTATAGAAACAAAGTGTCCCCTTGCCTGCATGCACTCAAGCCAGATAAGAGCAGAAGTTTGCAGCAAAGTAAAGGTTAATTTAAGAAGTTGTTGCCAAGCCTAGAGACACAAGTAAGGTATTGTTTTCAAAACCTGGCTCCCAGATGGCCTCTAGTGGCTAAATTATAAAAGGGAAAAATCATTAGTTGTTACTGTGGGCTTTGGGGCCATGAGCTCTACTGACTGGTCAGGGCTAAGGCAGGGAGCAATTGATCATGGTTCCAGGTCCTGGTGTCAGTCATTGCATTGTTTGGTCTGGTTTCCAGGAGATATCATCTGTGGGGCCCTTCCACTTTCATGAGTCTGGAGTTGAAACATAACTAAGGCCAAGGTGTTATCTTTGTCTAAAATCTTATTTTAGTTTAAGATTTGGTTATTGTATGTTGGCCATGGTTGACAGACCTGAAGCTTTATTCTTAAGTTAGTTTGATGCTGACCAGAAGCTAATGTCCTAAGGGCTTAATGATTAAAAGGAATGGATGCATAGTATGTATACAGGTAGGAGGGTCTGGGCAAAGAAATACACGGGAGTGATGGTTCTATCAGGCTAAAGAAAGCTAGGTTGAATTAAAGCAAAATGCAGGCTAAAGAAATTAGGTTCTTGTGTGGTTACAGAAGGATAAATAGAAGAACAGGTGGGAAAGACAGCATTATTCTCTTAACTTTATTTTCTTTTTTCTTTTTTCTTTTTTTCCATTTCTAAATAAACTACTATAGTCTGGCCTTCAAATCAGATAGAGTAATACATGGATAAGGCTCAGTTCTCTGATTTATCTAAATATAGCTAAAAAAAAAATAAACAGAGCCATGTACATATCATTTTCCTGCTAAAAATCCAATCTGTTCTTTTTCAAGCAGAACGTAGTCTGTTTCTGGTAATCTTATATTTTGACCTTCCAAGCCATAAATCCAATCTAGCTTGCTACTGCTATTACTTTTGCAAACCCTCAAAATCAATCTTTTCCCTATATTCTAACTACACCTACATTTTCCTGCTTTATTCAAGTATTCCTGCTACTAAAATTGATCTCACCATCTATCCCAATCGAAATTCCACCCAACATTTAAGGCCTTAATAAAATGTCACTTCTTTAATAAAACATTACCTACTCCATATAATAGGTTAATTTCTTTTCTAAACTCCTACAAAGCTTCTGAATCTTACAAAAGTCTTTATCATATATTGCTTTAACTGCAGCCATTTGTAGACCTTATTGTGCACTCTATATTTCAATAATTGCAGTATAGTTACATTATAATTTCCTTGAGGGCAGAAATTTGAATTTTTTTTAGTTTTCCAAATTATCTAAACTGTTGTTTTAAATTTTTAACAGGCTGACTGAATTTTTCGTAATTGAATGGAATTGAAGATGAAAAAAAGGTGTGAAAAATCATGATGAGCTAAACAAAAAAAAAGAGAGAGAGGAGAGAGAGCACATAATGTACTTATGGCAGAACATACTCCAGTTTGGATGGAAATCAGAACGAATTAAAGGATGAATGAGAAATAGAATATTCAGAAACATAGAGGAAACTGATTATAGTTGTGGAGAAAAAGGGATTCAATGAAAGTTTATTGGGAGAATATTTAACATAACAAAAATAAATAAATTTAGAAACAAATGGGATTTAAATTTAAACTAGAATATGCTTAGTTTTATTAATATTTTATGAATAATTTTATTCAATTTTGTTAAAATTATAATAATATACTTTAGGTAATTTTAATATATTATATAAATCATAATAATATACTTTGGATTACTGATATTTTTAAAATCACAATATCCAAATTAAGCAATTTATTTATTTTTGGGGGTATAACTTGCTCTGTTTTATAGTTGCTAAGTTGTGAAGTTAAGAGTGCTTTTAAAGTATATGCCTTTTCTAGGTCTGGTATGTTTTGTGTTAAGCATCATGTTCATAGTTTTATTATTTTTCATATCTGGTTCATGCATAACTGATCCCACTAACCCTAAGTGTGAGAATGTGACTCAGACTTAGGCCATAAGAATAGTCCATCTCTTCATTGCAGTGATTGAATAGGTATGTGCTTTTGCCAGGTCCATTCAGACTTTCCCCTGATGTTTCCACTGGCGCTAAGGAAAAAATGCCTATTCTCCATCAATTTTAAGGGCCTGGAGTCTGGATGACAAGAAGAAGGGAAAATCTTTTTATCATATTTACAAAGTCTAATAAGAATAAAATACAGCAGATGTGAACATAACTAAGCTGTAGCATTGACCAGGGGCCATATGACCCACACGCTTAAACAGAATGAAACCATACTCATTGAATGCAACAGGGAAAGATGTTCCCACACATGGTGATAAGACCACAGGAGATGTGGGTTCTTTATTTCTTGGTATATGTTCGAGTCGCAGGGCTTATTCTTATGTTGCTAAGTGGGTCTAAAGACTGCCTTTTTCAACACTGTATAATTTTAATAATGGTATGTTTACTAAATCATTTTCTAGAAAAAATATGTCTGGGGTTTTAATATTTTTGTCATAAATTGACCTTTCCCAGACCACAATTTTAATTCCATCATATAAGTGTGTGGTATAGAGTTCTACATGGCTTTAAAAAAATTTACTAATAGGATATTAAAAGTTGTTGACTATATTTCTGAAAAAGAATCATTACATTGCAACATTCTTAAAGAAATGCTATATCCATATTTTTAAAAATCATACATGAATAGCGCCGGCTGAGTGGCACGGTGGTTAAGCGCTGGCTTGGGAAGCCAGCAGCCCCGGTTCGGGTCCCACATATGAGGGCCAGTGACACTGCCCTCGAAAAAACAAACAAACTAACTAACAAAAAAATCATACATGAATATATACTCATAGGTTTGACCTTCCAATAAACAACAAATTCTTTGAGGGTCATGCTTGAGAATTGTTTATATCTCAAATACTAGTGTATTATTTACATAAAGTGTGTGATATTCCTAAGTAGAAATAACAAAAAATAGTATTTTATCAAAGGTATTCTTTATCAAGTTTTGCCATCACTGCCTATCAGATTCTTAATATTATAGTCCAGTAGGATCTACTTATTCAGTGAGATCTAGAAAACACTACTTGAAGGGATTTCTTAAGGCATAATATTTAAGACACTATCAAAAATAATTGATTTATTGAAAATAAATTTAAATGAGAAGCATAGTATATACAAGAATAGTTTTATAAATAAATGAAAGAATGAAAACTCGAGCAAGTGTAACTTTGTCTACCCTAATATTATCTTAGGATATCCCACTAATCAGACATGGCCCTTATCTCTTTCCTAAATCACTTTGATTCCTTAATATAAGTAATGACATAGATGTTTCAGTACATCAAGAAATAAAGAATACATTTTGGTTTTTTTCCTCTGCTACTTTCCATTGTATTTATGTACAAGGTAGCCCTTATTCAACATTAAGTTATTGTACACTGTTTCTTCATGCTATCATACTGAGATTTTTCTTTTTAAAGACTAGTTAGGGAAGTGAGCTCTATTGATTGATGGATTGAAACAAAGTGCCTTAACCTGCACCTACAGCTAAGATCCAGGGGCACAACTGATTGCTCTGAAGAGATGGTCTCTCTTACAAATTGCTCCTTTTGAGGCAGAAATGATGACTTTGTTACTTTATCTGAGACAGTTTCACTGGACAGACTATCTCTAATAGATATATTAACCAGTAAGTAAGAATGACTGCTACACACTGCAATATTTCCCAAAACAATTTAAAAAACTTTCCATGTTCAACTTTTGCAATATAGATATGTTGTTATCTTGAAAAGGGACACAACAAATCTTACTGTGGTTTATAGTAGTCAAAGATCACAATCTGCTAATTCTATTTATTCCTATAAAAAAGGAAATAATTCAGGCATTGCGTTCTGAGTATAAAGATGGCAACAGGCTCATAAATGGGAATTTGAAAAATATTTTTTTAGGATCTAGCCACACAACATATTTTTTTTTAGGATCTAGCTATACAACAATGCCATTTTACTTCGCAATCTATTTATTTTCTTCTAGATTCAGTCCTTTCTTTGTCAAAGTGGCTCTGTTTATTAGTGCTTTTTATCACTTGACAATAAGTTCCTAATTATTAAATGCAGGCAGTTTTTGTCTTTGAGTTTCAAAATGTTCAAATTTCTTTAAGTAGAATCATTATCAGTTTAGTCCTCTAGATAAATTTCCCCAAAATTCCTGGCTCACAACTTGACTTACTAAACTGGCAATTGACTATAATATGAACATTCTTTATCTGATATATGTTTGCTGCTCTGTTATTCTTACCCATGGCATTTTAATAATTAGATAAATTAATATTATCTTATTTTGACATACATTTTATTGGGATATCAGAAAAAAACAGCTTTTATATTGAGTAGCATAATTTTCTTTCTGTTTTGTACCATTAAACTTCCCTTCCATCAACCACCATAGTTCAGGTTTGTGATTAAGTGTTGTTATTTTTACATCCATGATTGTGGGATGCACATCAGAATATAATAGTACTTCAACAAATAATTAATGATGAATGAAATTCATTTAAAATTGAATAAAAATAATACTTGCCAGTTTATGTCCTCCAAAATTATAATTTAATTAATGAATAATTGTAACTAACTATGGTACGATGGTATTTATTGTGTGAATTAAATATAGTGCAGAAGTGAAATCATCACATATATAGAAATTGCAGGGTTTGAAGAGATATTTGCACTCTCTTGTTAATGGAAGCACTATTCACTATAGCCAAGAGGTGGAAGCAACCCAACCATCCACTGATGGATGAATGGAGAAGCAAAATGTGGTATATGCATATATAATGGAATGTTATTCAGCCCAGAAATGAAAATAAATTGAGAGGTGACACAACGTAGATAAAACTTAAAAACATTTTGCTAAGTGAATTAAGCTAGTCACAAAAAGAGACAAATATTGTAGAATCCCACTTACATGAGATATCCACAGTAGTCAAATTTATAGAGACAGAGAGTAGAATAGTGGTTGCCAGGGACTGGGGTAGGGGTGGGGTGGAGGATAAGGAGTTGTTTAATGGATATAGAGTTTCAGTTTTGCGAAAATGAAAAATTTGGGGGGATTGCACAACAATGAGAATATACTTAACACTGCTGGATTGCACACTTAGAAATGGTTATGATGCTCAATTTTATGTTCTGTGTTTTCTAACACAATTTACAAAATGAAAAAGTGAGAATCCATGAATTTAAAAGGTTAGAAGTCTTAATTGTTTTTAAGTTTGCAACGCCTCAGATGTATTTGAACTCCTAAAAGTATTTTTTTCATAAGTATGCAATGTCAACTTCTCATAATAAATTCTTATTGAACTCTATATTAGTTTCTAAGGCATTCACAGTTTCAATTATTTTTGTTTTATTTATTTTTTCTAGTATGCATTAAACTTAAAAGACCTCTTAAACATTCCCTGTAGCAATGTTCTAAGATTTGATTGAGGGTGAGTTAGAATTTTTCCAAAGTATTAAAAAGAGAATATTGAAAACATGCTATTGTGATAAAAGGCAAAATGAAAGCACAAAAGTAGTTTAATTATCATATATATTTCAACTTTAAAATAATTTTTTAACACTTGGTTTCACAGTTTTTCTTTTTCAGAAAATTAAATAAAGAATATATTTCTTTACAGGATCTGAGATTTACTTAACATATAACTCTAGGGAATTCATGTAATGTGCTGAGAGTAATCTTCTAAAAGCTAAAGGCTAAATAGCTGAAAGTAGTCATCTGGACAACTCCAGCAATTATGAATATGTGTGAATAAATATGTTGAATGAGAACTAACATGAACAACTGTTTAATTATTTAAACTTTTCCCAATTTTTTGTATATTCATAGTTGTGATTAAATAGATTAAATACCATTTATTCACCTGTCAAATACATACATTTTATTTAGCTATAATTTAGCTTTCATCAGAATTGAATAATGTGTTTTTAGAATATTTCTTACACAGAGGAATCAAAACTGCATGAATAATATGACATAGTATGTTGAATAAGAAAATCATAGAAAACTAATTTGAATTCATTTAAAAAATAAATTTAGAAAGTTTTCTTTTGTAATTCCCATCTCTTTAGAAAGATAAATGAAAATAATTGAGAAAGTAATCAAGTGCCTTCAATATTTTAACAATAATAATTATGTTTTCCACTATATCTATCCCTATTAAAATATGGCCTTTATAGTAGAGTCAATTATTAGAATAAAAGATAAAAGTCTAGCAACAACTAACCACAAACTTTATGCAATTATATCATAACTATGATAATACATTTAAATAATTAAGAGAGTTGTAGGGAAGTTTCATAAAAAAGAAATTGCTATATATATTACACATGTATTCCTTCCACAATTACTACCAAAGATAAAACAATTTCATAAGTTCTATACCTGCAATTAAACAGAATTATACTCTTTAGTAAGCCAGAATATGACCAGTGAAAAAGAAGTGTCATTGAAATGCAAAATATTTTGATTTTGTATTTATTACAAATAGGAAAGAGATAAACATTTGCCACTACAAATCTGTTCCTCAGAGATTTGGGAATGTGTGGGGTAAGAAGGAAAAATAAGCCATCTCAATGGTCAGGTCTCTTAGGAAAATATTTCTTTAAGATAATCATTAGTTAGTTAAGTGCATATTGTAAGCCAGCACTGTTCTAACCTAACTTTACAAAAAGGGGCTCATGTAAACCTCGCAACTCTATGATAAGTATTTTATTTTCAATCTCATTTTACAAAAAATATTGAGACTCTGAGAAACTAATTAAATAGTCCAAGGTAAAATAGTAAACGGCAGATCCAACATGTAAACTTGAGACTTTGTTATACAAATTCTTAATTGATATCCTATGCTATTTCTAATGATGACTTTTCATGCCGTTTTTACTAAAAAACACGTGGGTATATTCTCTAAATTTAGAATGAAATATCGCTTGCCTGAAGCGTTCATGATGTCCTGATATTTGCAAGATTGCAAGGGAAGGAAAGGAAAAGAAGAGGAGAAAAAATCTGCTACACAGGCCTAACTATTAATGAGATCTGTTCAATAGTTGTCAAGCACCTGTGCTATTTGAAAGAAAATATTTATCACTGATAACAAACTAATGAAGGAAGATGAGAAATACATGGCCAAAGTCATCCTTTAAAATAGAATGTTAGTTAAGGAATTGTTTTCTCTTAATATTTTAGTGATTTTTATCACTTATCTATTACTATGTAACAAATAACCCCAAAACTTTGTGGTTTAGAATAACACATTTACTATCTCATAGTTTCTGTGGACCAAGTAGCTTGGCATAGAAGGAGTAACCCACAAATAATATGTAAAGAAATATGTTAATGTCAGTTACAATAAATATAAATCAATTCAGTTTTGCAGTTAAAAGACAGAGTAAATGAATAATAAACAAAGAAAATAACTCCTTCAACTTGCTATTTTGATCCATTTTAAAAGCCTAAGTAAAAATCAAGAATGAATATAATAAGATAGGAAAGCATTAGATTACATAAACATTTATTGATATGGGCTAATATCCAAAATATAATATTGAGTAAAAAATCATTTATGAATATATATACAATGATTGCAGTTTATAAAGCCTAAGATATTTTACAAGTAAACAATATATGCTTCAGGGATATAGAAAATTAATGAAAGGAATCAATGAATGAACAAAAATTAACCATGTACAGCATCAAAACTAAATATTTTACTAATTTAATTATTTTTAAATCAATCGAGAAAGTATATTGCTAAATCATAGAAGGCTAGTATGCAAACACATATTCAAAATAAATAAGTTTTCAGAACTTACTACTGAGCAAGGGAGTGAAAATCTGTCTGGCAAACACAAGCCATTGTAAGGATACATGCCCCTCTGGAGGACAGTTGATTAATCAAATCTTTATTATATTATATAACACTTTAATCTTGTTCTGATTCTAAGTCTACAAAATTTTACTTTAACATTAAAAAGAGACATATCACACTCCAACATTGTCATGTAACCATATTTGAACTAGTAGCGACATATTTCATCTGGCTGCTTTTCTTGATATATTTTTGCCTTTTTCTTTTCAACACCTTCACTCTCCTGTTAGACAGATATTTACACTACATGTATTCCAGCCTGCTACACATAATACTGTCTACTTCTGTCTTTGACTAAGCTGTAGTTTTACGCTGCCACCTCCCTGTTTTTCACTCTACATACCAACGTTAGTAGAGCTGTTTGTGACCACCACAATATCTGACTTCATTAGATAACATATTTAGGTGTGTCACCCCTTCATTATGATAACAATTCAAAAATATCCTCCCCTGCTGTGATTTAACATTTCATTGTGCATTTAACATCAACATCACCCACAATCATTATTACCTGATATCACTTGAATAACACTTATAAATGCATTAGGAATATTCTTGGATCAAGAAAATTTTAAAATAGGTACATTTAAAATAAAATATATTATTCAAAATTGCTTATAATAAAGCTTCCTTAACTATTAAGAATTAAGATTACTATCATACAATATTATCGTTATAAAAGTATCTTTATAACAAATGGTTTTAAAATGTCATTCTTAATTTTCTTTTTAGTTTTTATTATAGTTTGACCCATGTAAAAATCACAGGATCATAGAATATTGAGCAGACAACAGTATTAAAATGCTGCTTGACAGTTTTCATTCAGCTAAAGTAGACTGGTTCAGAGTAAGTCCAATAAAATGCTTTTCTTTTGGACTTCATAGTTATAAGGAATTGTGTCTCTTCCAACAGCACCAAGACACCAGTCTCTAATTACCAAAACAATGACTTCCTCTTCATCCAAGAATGTCAAATCCTTGACTATTGCTGTGACAGAACAGCATCTGCAATATCCAAACCACTACATTTTGAAGCTTCTTTTGTTACTTTAGGTATTTTTGTCTGCTCACTACTTTAATGGCAAGTAAAAGTAACTATTAAAATCTTTCCACATATTAAAATGAAGTGAGGAGAAAAGCAAAAGAAGCATGCTTATGACTCATTCTTTAAAATAAATCCTTTAGCTTTTTTTTAAAAAAAAATTATTATTATTATATTAATTAGAGATGTACAAAACAATGCAATAATTATCTTTTTCACCCCTTACAAAGTGACTACCCCTCCCCCAACCCCGCTATCATACATATCTATTACAATTCCATTGACTCCATCCCCGCACTATATTCCACATCCCATGACTATATATGCATTAAATTATAGTTGACATATAATATTATTCAGCGGCAGCTTCAGATGTACAGTGCAGTGGTAAGGACACTACACTGTCGATGAAGTGGTCTCCCTGACAAGACATGAGTCCTTCTGATCCGCTAAGAAAAATATTTACAACCTTATTAATTATATTCCCTAAACTGTCTCTTCTGTCTCTGCAACCGTATTGCAGTTATCAGTTTATGTTGCCTCGTCCCTTCTCCTTCTCCGTTATGCCCGTCCCCGTCCCATCTAGCCCTCATCAGGTTTTCTTTGTGTCTTTAAGACTATTTCTGTTTACATTGCTCGTTTATTCAGTTCTTTAGATTGCACATGTAAGTGAGATCATATGGTATTTGTCTTTCTCTGATTTATTTATTTTAGTTAACATAATGTTCTCTAGGTCCATCCATATCATTGCAAATGGTACGATTTCTTTCTTCCTTATAGCTGCGTAATACTCCATTTGAAAATGTACCACAGTTTCTTAATCCAGTCGTCTACCAATGGGCATTTCATTTTGTGTATTTATTTATAACAAATGTAGAAGTCAAAAACTTTTGAACTTCTATTTTCTTTCTTTCCAAACATTTTCCTGAATATCCTTATGTGCTCATTAACAATTTTTCATTCAGTTCATCTTACCTTTTGTCCTTGTTGCCTTCTTCACATATCATTAGATAGGTGCCTCTGTAGTAAAACATGATCAGGATCCTGAGAAAGGAAAAGCAGAGTAAATCATAAACACCATTATCATTTAACATTTGTTTAACAACATTCTCCATGCTCTTCACATGCAGCAAAAATTTTCAGAGCCCAGATTCCTCAAGTAATCTACCAGGGGAAGTAAATTTTGTTTTGTTTTGTTTTGTTTTGAAGTATAATTGACTTACAATATTATATTATTTTCTGGTGTACAGCATAGTCATTCAATATTATAAAGTGATCACCACCGTAAGTGTAGTTATCTTCTGTCAACACAAAAACTTATTAGAGTACTACTGACTATATTCTCTATGCTATTTGTTACATCCCTGTGACTTATTTGTTTTATACCTGGAAATTTGTATCCCCTAATCCCCTTTACCTATTTCACCCATCCCCTCCTGCTCTGTCCCTCTGGCAACCACCAGTTTATTTTCTTATCATTCAGTCCATTTCTGTTATATATATTTTTTTGTTCATGTGTTGTTTTCTAGATTCAACAGACAAGTAAAATCATATGGTATTTGTCTTTCTCTTTGACTTTTTACCTAGAATAATGCCCTCCAGTTTCATCCAGGCTGTTGCAACTGGCAAGATTTCATTCTTTGTAAGGTTGTGCAATATTCCATTGAATATATGAACCAAAACTTCTTTATTCATCTGTCTCCTGGAGGACACTTAGGTTGCTTTATAATATTGGCTATTGTGAATAATGCTGCAATGGACATAAGGGTGCATATGTCTTTTCAAATTATTGTTTTTGTTTTCTTTGGATAAATACCGACATGGAATTGCTGGATTGTATGATAATTTGTTTTTTAAGTTTTTGAGAAACCTGCATACTGTTTTCCATAGGGACTGTACCTTTACACTCCTTTTTTTTTTTTTTTTTAAGATTTTTTAATTGGGGAATTGTGGGAGGGGAACAGCGTTGGGGAATCGGGGAAGGGGAACAGACAAGTTGCTGTCCTTTTGCTCTTCAGTCTAGTTGTGGAGGACATTGCTTCACTGGCCTATGTTGGTATCATCATTGTGCTCTTCTCGGGTGAGGCATATTAGGGTTGCTGGCCTCTGGAAGGCTGCTCACAGTGGCTCTTGGCAGCTCACACCAACTGCCAGCCACTCACATTGGCTGCCGGACACTCACTGTAGCTTATGGCAGCCCACTGCAGCAGAGGCTGCAGCTATGCCATCCTGGGGACTCATAGCAGGCCAGCTCCAGGTGGAGCTGTGGTTTACCATCTTAGCTGTAGAGGACAGTGTCACTGGCCCTCACACGTGGGATCTGAACTGGAGCCGCTGGCATCCTAGTCCAGCTCTTAACGAACGCGCTGCTCGGCCAGCCCGACACTCTTTCTAACAATGTACAAGTGTTCCTTTTTCTCCTCATTCTCGCCAACACTTGTTATTTGTTGTCTTTCTAATAATAACTGTTTTAACAAGTGTGAGGTGTTATCTCATTATGTGTTTTTGTTTTCTTTTTTTGTTTATGTATTTTTAGTTAGCTTCAGGTGTACAACACAGTGCAATAGTTATACTTTTTACCCCTCAAAGTGACAGACCCCCTCCCCCATTTGGCCACCCCACTCCTCCCCCCCATATCATACATATCTATTACACTTCCTCTGACTCCCTTCCACATACATGGCCTTTTGCTGCTCTGTTTACCTTTATGGAGCATCTTGAAAACTAATGATTCCTAAAGGTTAAGGTTTTTCAATAAATATAAAGTCATGAATATTAGTTTCCTACTTTATAGATTCATGGTCTATAATGAATTCCAACATAAGCACTTCACTTAATAACAAGGAAGGTTAAAGGATATCTATTTCTTGTCAAGGCCCTATCAATAAAATTATAATGAAGAAAAATCACAACATATCGAAGGTTAGGAATAGGGTATTGGTGACTGAAGGGGCACTTTTTCGTAAAGATTTATTCAAAGCATAAAGGAAGTGCACTTATAATTGATAATATCTCATGGAGTAATAAAATGTAAATTGTTCCATAAATCATAATTGAAAGACCAGGTTACCTAGCACAGGGTAAGCATCTGTACACAATTAATTAAATTGTTTCATCACTTAAATAGTTTGAGAAACATGTACACATTTCCATTCATTATCTCTTTATATTCTTACAACTATACATATATTTCCCCCTATTAAAAACAAAGAAATTGTGTTTCCAAACTGTCAAGTGGTGTGCTCAAGATAATGCAATTAATATGATACACAATTTTGCCTTTGGGTCCCAAAACTCTTTCCATGACAATGTATTGTACACTCAAGTGTTTTCTAAGACCAAATGAATTTTGCTTTTCTAATTTGTCATTTTTTTATTAGTTTCAGGTGTTAAAAACAAAATAATTATTGGGCATTTACACCCCTCACAAAGTGATAACCCCCACCCCCAGTCTGCTACCCCTCTGACATTGTACAATAGCTATTATAATACCATTGGCTATATTTCCTGTGCTGCACTTTATATCCCATACACACACACACACACACACACACACACACACACACACACAAAATACACACCGGGGGTGCCAAAATAAAGTATACAAGTGGACACTTAAGTAAAAGTTGCTCAAGCAGTAGTTCACCATAATCAGAAATGTCTGGACGCTGATGGTAACCACTTGAGGACCTCTTATACTTGCAGAAGTCAAATGACTTGTATTCATTTTTTTGTTATCAATATATATTATTACATTTTTAATAGTTTTTTTCTTTCTTAAAGTGTGTATGCACACAAGGTTTAACAATTAAGTTCACAAATTTGTTGCAATCATGTTGCTAACCTCTTTTGATATCAGAGGGATTATCCATTATTAATTTAAACCAACTGGACAAACAGTTAACCACATTTACTATTTGGAAGTGCTGAAAAGGCTGCATGAAAAAGTTAAACAACCTGAACTTTTCGCCACAATGCATGGCTCTTGCATCATGACAATGCACCATTTCACACAGCACTGTCTGTGAGGGAGTTTTTAGCCAGTAAACAAATAATTGCATTGGAACACCCTCCCTACTCACCTGATCTGGCCCCCCAGTGACTGCTTTCTTTACCTGAAGATAAAGGAAATATTGAAAGGAAGACATTTTGATGGCATTCAGGACATCAAGGATAATATGTCATCAGTTCTGATGGCCATTCCAGAAAAAAATGTTCCAAAACTGCTTTTAAGGGTGGACTAGGCACTGGCATTAGTGCATAGCTTCTCAAGGGGAGTACTGCAAAGGTGACCATAGTGATATTCAGCAATGAGGTATGTAGCACTTTTTCTAAGATGAAGTCACGAAATTAATTGTCTACCTGTGTGTATGTGTGTGTGTGTGTGTGTGTGTGTGTGTGTGTATTTAATTATAGTTGACATTCAATATTGTTTTATATTAGTTTCAGGTGTACAGTGCAGTGGTTAGGCATTTATATAATCTGTAAAGTGTTCCCCCCATAAATCCAATACTCATTCTTAAGATTCCAAACCTAGGTTTTTAATGACTTGAACAGTATGCCTCCAAATTCAAAGCAAAAACAAAGTGCTATTTATTTAAGGGATAATTGGGCAGTTTGGGATGTTAAATTATTTTCCCTGTTTTCCTGAATTCTTCATTGCAGAGCTTATAGTTGTAAAACACATGGTTAAGTTAATGTAAGAAATTTTGCACCAGTATAAATTAACCACAACTTCAGGTTTGTAAATCATTATGATTTCATTTCCAGTGTATTGTTTGTAGATAATTAAGCTCCCTGTTAATTAAACTTAGTGGCCAAATTTCTTTCTCAAAATTGGGTTATTTCCATTTTTTTTCTCTCTCTCCAGACCCAGGAATTTGCCTCATATTACAAATATTTTCATGTAAAATGCAAAATGAAGTGTGCTTTATTAATAATATATAGCTTATTAACCCTAAGGAAGCACATAATATTAATTAAAAGTTAGCAGTGGGTAAGAAGTGTTACACTCCACATTTCATTTTGGAAGTAATACAGACTCAGGCCATATTTGAGAGTTGATATGGCTGGTAGGCATGCTCTTAAATCTTCCTGCTGCATGTCTTCTTGCATACATACCTATTCTCCTTCTAACTCTTAACAGATGTTGATCCTATCAACTCTTCAAAATGAAATAATGAAGCTACTTTCTCCCAAGCTTCCCCAAATCCTACTCTAGCATTCAAGCCCTCCAGCACTGACATTGAAAACTCCACTAACTTTTCTGAAGGCCTTAGTAATTGATCTATGGAAATCCTGTCTTCTCTTTTATTTATTGATCTCCCTCTTATTTTATTCTGAAATTTTCTTTCTATTTATTAAAATAGGTAATAGCCACTGAAGAATTTCTACTTTACTTTTGTTATCCTAAGGTAGAATTTCTAATGTGTAGGGTCCTATTTCCACATTTTGCTCAGTTTCCATGCATAAGCAAAATTTAGAAATGCTTAATTATTACAATGCTCAATAAAGAATTGAGAGTTCTGAAAGGTCATATGAGATATTCATATATATGTAAATATATTTAAAACATAATAAAATTATATATTAATAAATATATTAATAAATTCAAACAATGTTTTGTCAGAGGACTATAAATATGTATATACATATAGATACATATTTCTGTTTCAGATTTACTCAAATTTATTTGAATTCAGAACCTACCTTTTTATATCAAACTAATTGTTGTATCATGGACCACCCTTCCTACTTCAAAGATTACACATATTTTGTGTCATTCCTAATGTTCTCTTTCCTAATGGAGAACCAGCTCCTCTCAACTCACATACATAGATGTAGTCATGTACAGAAAACAAATAGGACATTTTCTAAATTTTCTGATTATTTTCCAGATATCCTGACTCATTAATTTAGTGAAGAGGTCTGCTTCCCATTTATCTGGAGCTGTTATCTAATAGTTTGTCTTTGTTTGTTTGTTTGTGAAGTTTTTGTTTGTTTGTTTGTTTGTTTTGGGGGGTTTGCCTTGGACTCCTTTGACAGTCCTCTTTAGCCTATGGCATCTTTCTCAGAATGTCTTTAAACATTTCTCAGAAAAAATTATTTAAAATAACAAATGTTTTGAATAATACATAGTATAACAAAGGAAATCAATTATAATTAAATGTATTTAGAAATTAAAAGCATACTATGGTATTGTGATTTATAATAATATATATTGGGTTTCCATCCTAATTTCTGGCACAGAGCTCCTAAAACCCTTGGAATTCTTTAAGTGGTGAAAACAACAAAGGTGTCTTTTATTGTGCTAATGGAGTGAATTTTGGACCCTACCCAAGGATGAGCTATTTGCCAAGAGAACCAACAGGTGGATGGGCGTGATTAGAGGGTTGGAACTTTCAGTTACAAACCCACCCCACAACCTCCAAGGAGGAAAGAGGCCATAAAGGTTGATTCAATCACCAATGGCCAATGATTTAATCCATCTTGACTATGTAATGATGCCCCCATAAAAACCCATAAGGACAATTTGGAGACCTTCTAGGTTGGTGAACACATATAGGTGCTGGGAGAGTGTTGTGCCTAGAGAGGGCTTGGAAACTCCACATCCTTTCTCCATACCATGCCTTATGCAACTCTTCCATATGTCTGTTCCCCAATTATAGCCTTTTACGATAAACTGGTAATCAATGTTGTGCCTAGAGGGGGCTTGGAAGCTCCACACCCTTTCTCCATACCATGCCTTATGCAACTCTTCCATATTTCTGTTCCCCAGTTATAGCCTTTTATGATAAACTGGTAATCTAGTAAATACAATGCTTCTGTGAGTCTCTTTAACAAATTAATGCAACTCGGGGATAGGATCATGGGAACTTCTGATTTCCAGCCAGTTAGTCAAAAGCACAGGTATCAACCTGGGCTTGCAACTAGCATTTGAAGTGAGGGGAGAAAAGGGGACCAGGAGTCATATATACAGAGCCCGTAACCTGTGGGATATTATGGTTTCTCAAGGTAGATAATGTCAAAATTAAGTTGAATGCAGTTGAATTGTAGGACACCTTGCTGGTATCCAAGAAATGCTTGGTCTCAGAATAACAAAAGATATACTATAGCTAAATATATGCATCCTGATTAATGTATTTAATGAAATTTTTATTGGCAGATCTAATAATTGTCATAATTTTAAAGTGATAAGAATAATAATATTGGGAACATTTACAATCAGTGTAATGGGAAATAAAGATAATTGTGAGGTCTTCTAGTGAAAAATTATTGGTAACACTAATATTACTGTAAAGTATTGCCTGAATTATATATAATTGAAGAAAATTTCAGTTGGAGGTTAGTGGGAAGAAATGCACAATTTTCTTTATCTAAATGGATTGCCTCCCAGAATTTCCCCTGTTATTTGTGGTTATCAGGCCTAGTATTTCAACCTAACATGAAAGTTTCTATTGTTGTTATTATGTTTACATGAAGATTTTAAGGAGGTAGTTTTTCTCTTTCTTCTTTTTTTTTTAATGTAAATCTTATTCTCTGAGGTATGCTGACATTTGGTGTAGCACCAGTTTACTGTAAATAATGTTTTAATGGAAATATCCATGATAGAATTACCTGAAGCAGTCTCATTCCCTCATGTTAATTTACTATGGACAACATTAAATATCCTCAAACTGCAGTTTACTCTTAAACAGTGGTAGGCTAAAGTGAACCAGATGATATATCTTTACACTTTACAGATATAAAGGGGCATAAATTAATGCATAATTATCATATTTATGTCCCATTTATATGTATTCATTTCTTGATTTATGCAGTTTGACTGTAATTATGTAACTTTATAACCATCACAGAATGTAAATTTCTTTCTTTTTTTTTCAGCAGCAGAGAAGAATGATGTGCTAATTGTCTTCACTATTGTAAGATTTAGAGTTTTATTTAAGTTTAGTAGACAGAAAAATTAAACATTAGTTACTAGATCAAAGTTAATGCTTCAGAAAGCAACATCAATAGCTTATCTTTGAATATGATATAGAATTAAATTTTTATGTTATGTAATTAGTTAAAATGTCATCATTTGTCATAACCATATATCTTAAACATGACAACTCAATAAATCTAAAACCTGAAGGTTTACACATACAATATTACAATACTTTAAAATATCTTTGCAGTAAATGTTTACCTTTAACCTCTATTCACTTTAGCTTTTTATAATATACCTGGTAAGTGTGATAACATAAAATTTTCGGACTCAAATAAAGAAAACTAATTTTTACAAAGTCACAATGAAGTTTGGGAGCCATTCTAGGTCCACAGACTGTCTTCATTGCTGGCATTTTTCTTCAGACAAAGCTGAGTATAAAGTAAGATTTTCATATTTTCTCAATAAGAACTCTTATGCCTTGCAGTTTTAGATGAATAGTAAGTTAAAAGCAAAAGAAAGGAATATTCACCAATGTAAATACACTAAACAAGTTAAAGAAATAACTGAGAAGATAAAATAAGCACACACTCAAAAAAATATAGGCTTTGATTCTAGGTATTTTGGCTATAACCATCTTTGCTGCAAGCAGGTTTGCCCCAAGCATTTTTATCACAGGTAGGACAATTTTGCCATAAAAATTAAAATAACAAAAACTAAAGGAGGAACATTAAAAAGGACCTAATGAAACAAAAGAATTAGTAAAATTTAAAAAACTTCATTGCAGAAAACAAAACTATATTGTTGTGGAAGTCATTCATAGTATTACACTTTTTTTTTTAACTTGGTTTGTCTTTTTGTTTGACTGTATACTTTTTTCTTTTTCATTATAATTTATTTCTTCATAAAGAGAAGAATCAGTTTCCAACTAAAGAATTAATAATTAAAAGCTCTCAAAGACTGTTGCAAATTAAATTTCTTTTAAATTTGCCATAGCTTGGTAAACTTTTGGTTTTGATGGGTAAGAGGAATAAACTGTGCTCACTGAAAGATTGCAAAAACTGGTATTTTATTTTCTATCATAGTATGGAATCTGGTAAAATTTATATAATACAAAAATGGGAGTACTGTGGAAACTTTGTCAATGGAGAAATAAAACTAAACTGAAAATTACTTGTACTTAAATGCATTAAGTATGCTTGGTTGTTAATGGATAAAATAAACAAAATTGTCAACCAGTTATTTTATCTTTTATGGTAAATTTGACTCATGGCCACTTAATTTAGTTGTGTTGCAAAAATGTTTGCAGTGAAAATGCTTGCAGCAAAGTTGTTTACAATAAAACTACTGAATATAGACTTTATTAGTACATACAATAATTTATGTTAAGTGTTTATTAGCAATTTCATAGTGATTTGCCATTCATAAAATAAGTTTATGTAAGTGGTGAGAGGCAAACATTGATGTCATCAGTATATTATATATTATATATTATATATTATATCAAACTCATCAAGGTCCTTTCAGAACAAACTTTGACAGACTAAATAGGGAAATTTAGCACATGATACGTGAACTTTTTTCTCATTTAAATGAAAACTGTTTGGACATTATTTTTTGATGGAGATTACAAAGAACATAAGAGATTATCAAATGCATTGCTACATCCAAAGACTGTGTTCATCTGTTTTAATTAACACTAGGAGAACAGCTATGTTTGAGGCTAACTCTTGTTTAAGTGGAACTTACTACACTAGTAGAAGTAGTCTACCATTAACAGCCTGAAACTTCTGTGCTTTCGACGCTGTTCTGTAACATCCAGAGCCCTTAACAAATGAAGGCATTATTACACAGCTACCGGAATTATTGCCTGCAAACAGCTTCTGGTTGTCACTCCCCTTTGAGAATTCCCTCAGTTGAAGAGCACTGCCTAACCATTATTCACAACCACTTACTAGGGCAGTCCACATCCAAAGATTTATTAACACAATGGTAAAAAGTTTGTCCCTCTTGCTCCAATTTGAGCAAATCTACAGGGCAATTCATGCCCCAGATATGTCTGTGGGGTGCCCAAATATCCCTTTAGAACTGCAAGGGAGCTGAACTTTCTTTGATCACTATAGTCTCCTTCCCTTCATTTCTATAGATGTTAATGCTAAAACTGCCAAATAACATTCCTCTTACATAGTTACCCAATGCACAGTGAAACTAGGACTTTGAAATAAGAGTTTCGGTGAGAAAAAATGGACACATTCAAGTATTGTTCAAGGGATGGTGTCGTCATTTAAGGACTCAGTTTTTCCAAACTTGGGTAAATGTTTTTCCCTTTGGGGGAGATAAAATCATGAGGCTATCAGTATTGATTTCATTAATATTTTTTTGCCATAAAACAGTCTCCTTTCTTAGAGGCTATGATTACCAATAACTCTTCTGGTTTTAATTTATGTTTGCAAATAGATTTAATTTTTAAGGAGAGACTTTACACTAGAAGATATGAAGCAATAATTTCCTAAGCAGTAATGGTTGTAATGACAAATTAATAAATTGCCTTCTAGTTATTTATAATTTTTCTATGAGCTTGGTTAATTAAAATAAGAATTATTACACTTACAAACATTATTTTCTTATTATGCACCATGAACTTCTAGGTGCTTTATATATGTTATTTTAGTTATTTCTCACAAATATTCTCATGAAAACAAAGAGGATATGAATATCCCTGTCGTGCAAATAAGGTTGATAAAGGTTCAGTGATTTTGCTCAGGACACACAGGTAAGAAGCAAAATCAGATCTTAAACTCATGTCCAGAGCTTGCCCAAATCCACCGGAAGAACTAACCTTGGTGTAAATGTAAATTTTTGGACTTCTTCTCTGTAGACAAAACAAAGAAACAAACAAAATAAAAACCACCAGAATGTTCCTGACAATACCTTTAAAATTCATGTATACCCAATACTTATTTTTAGCTAGGATTAAGTTTTATCTTTACATCAGAGATAGCATGTATCATCAAATCTCTGCAAACATGTTTTAGGGTACATTTCTCTGATCTGATGAACTGAGAATAACTAGTAGTTCTTTATACACACACACACACACACACACACACACACACACACACACACACACTTTACTTTTGTACTGAGTGCATCATGTATTGCTTTTGTTAGTAGCCTAAAAAGCAAGAAATAGGCCTGAATACAACAATTAATAATAATAGCCAATATAATATAAGCACTTAGCATCTATGAGGCATTTATAATAGAATTTGAATGTGATGACCGAATTAATACTCATAACAAATCAACCAGATATTTATTATTATTATCCTCACTTCACAGATAATGTTACTGAGACATGGAGACGTTAACTAATTCACCAATAGTTGCAAAGCTATTGTATGGAAAAGCCAAAAGAGGGGCTTGGGTCAGTTAAAAAATCAGACCATCTGGAAGAGATAAGGTTGAAACTAGGAAGATGAGAGGACCTAAAAATAGCATACTCTTAACAAGCTGTTCATTCCCGATCTCCTCTCACACACATACCCCTTTTCTATTCCCTTATCTGTTCAGTAGTCTTATCTCTAGGTTCCAGGTACTCTGTACATAACTGGAATGAAAGATAAATCTGTGCTGTGTTTTAAGGATTCTAGAAAGTCAGGTACATTCCAATTATTTTCCTACTGATTTAACAAGGATAATTTTATCATCAAGATCACTTCTTCACATTAAGATCTTATAGGTAGATTATATCTCTTAAAATATTTTCTAAGACAGCAAATATGATTGTTATGGGATAGAACTGTGTCCAAATCAGTGTGTTCCACATATGTACCAATGATTAATAGATTATTACGATTTGTTATCTCATTTAAGGTCTTAAAGTCTAGGAGGAATGCTGCTCAAGAAAATCTTAGCATTTTTAGACAATATAAGTGGATTTAAGCATACAAAAGGGAAAACAGAAATTTAGTGTCATTAATTCACATCTCAGAATAGATATGGGCAATTTAGGAGGATAAGTAGTAAGGTGAGCTTAAGTGCAGGATGTTAGGGACCCTCTTAGGAGAGGTTCCTGCCACAGCCTAGGAGAGAGTAAGTTTGATGATAGAGAAACTTCCTGGCTGAAGCAGGTAAATTGAGCAAAATTGGACTTTACAGAAAGAGAAAAATCATATCATTAGGAAACATGGAGTAAAAATATTTGGGGAGTTCAATAGCCTACATGTGCATAGTAAGTATTTTTGGAGATTGGATTTATATGTCAGGCCTATAAATAGTCACACTCCTTCTGGTTTTCTGTTTGTTTGTTTGTTTGTTTGTTCTAATATGGATCTGAAATTGTTCAGGTTATCTGGGTGTACAATCTCCTTCTCAGACTCCCTTGAAGCTAGAGGTGGCCATGTACTCAGCTCTGGACAAAGTTGAAGTATATCAGATAGAACTTGTAGTAGAGCTATAATTTTCAAGAGAAAAAGGAAAATGTTCATCTGTTGTGTGCCTTTTTAAGTATTACCTTTTCTTCCACTTTCCTGCTGGAAACTAAAAAAAGAAATTTCTGGAAATGTAATAGCTATGTTTTGACCTTAAGGGCTTCATGGTGTGGGTGGGGTCCAGAGCAGAACGATAGAAGAGGCTGTGCCCTCAATGACATCTTCATTGTGTTGGTGCTCTGTTGGGAGCTGGCAGCACCTCAATGTCTGACAAGGTCACATCAAGGTGAAGATCCATGCTCAGCGCTGGATGTCTGGGGTGCTACCTTATGGTTGGCCATGTAATATCTCATGCCTCTATGAACCCATGTGCCTTTCCTCCATCTCAGATCCTATAGGAGACAGTACTTTCACTGCATTTATGGCAAGTTCCTATTGTACCCCAATGAGAGATGGTTATGCAGTCAAAGACGGGTACGATATCCTAAAGAAGGAGACAACCCAAACCAGGTAGTAGCCCCATGGGGACCCCAGGACTGAGAAAGAGGAGACTGAAGCCTCTTGGAAACAGAGGCTTAGACCTCTGGTCATGTAGGCTACCTGCCTGTCTGTGAGAAACTGATGATAACATCAGTCCGTTGAGCTCACTTGCCTATGATCATTGCTGTGAGAGGTCTCCTTGGAGACTAAGGTCTCCAGGCCATGAGAGTTCCGATAAGAGGCAACTTAATGACCATGGGATATGTTAACCAACAGCCTTATTTGGATTTTTTGTCTTGTACATTGTTGTAGCAACAGATACTGAAGCTTTGACTGAGAAACAGATGCTACCCTCTATTGTAATAATATGTAGCCCTACATACACATATAGAAGTTTGAGACCCCTTTTGGTTATTAAGTATTGTAATCACATAGAAATGGACTTTAGATGTAATGGAAAAGTTTACTCTATACAAAGCCACTGCTAGTCTCTTAGTAATAGTTCAATATGCACCCTGTGAATCTTATGATTGTGTTTAGCTGCTAGAATTTGGGATAATTATTAGGTAGTCATGGTAACCATTCTTTAGGTGATATGTAGAAACTGAGTCTTGGTCACAAAGATATAATCATAATAAAAGATAAGTTAATCTTTAACGTAGAATAGGTCACACTGTACCCTGGAACAGAATGATTACAAGGAAGTAAAGACTGTAAAAGTCCTGAGAAAGAAGAAACATCAAAACCATGTGAAACATAACTTGTGAATGAGGTAATGGTCAAGAATCCCTATAAAAGGGGACATGCTGTAACAATAAAGTGTGACAGTTCTCTGAAACTCCCGTGTCTCCACTTCCTTCTTTCACCTAATCGACTCCGTCTCCACCTGAGGCAACCCCTGGACTCATGGGAGCTGGACTCCCGCAGTGCTCCATGAGGGCCCCGTGTTTTATGAATAACATAAGAGATCAAACAAAAGATAAAATAAGGAGGAGGGATGGCAGTAATACCATTATTACTGATAGATGTGATATTGGAATTTATGCCTGAATGTAAGAGCCAAAGAGTTTGCTAATTAAATCTCAAAATTAGGCAAACTTACCAGTAACAAGCAATGCTAGGCCAGTACAGGTCTCCCTGGTCCAAGTCCTGAAGGCAATAGAATATTTTGAGCTACAGCCCAGCAGTGTCAGTGAGCTAAAAATCTATTTTGAACACATCAGAATAAAAGCTGTTGTGTAAAATCATGAGAGCCCATTAGTTCTTCTAGAGCAGAAATAGCACTTAAAAAAGAGGTCAGAAAATGATAATAAGAATGACTTGTCAAAGAGATAGCAGGAAAATCCAGAAAAGAGTGATGTCAAGGAAGTTAATAACATTATTTAGCAGAGGGTGTCCTGGAGTGACAATGTGCAGTAGGACCAATAAGAAGAAAAGGGCTGAATGAACATTATACTTTTCTTTGCATCAATTATGTGAGTGGTAATTATGATGGTCAAAGTAGCCTTAGCAAAGATGGCCATAGATGGGGCATAACAGGTTATAAAACATTGAAGAGTAAATAGGAGATTAAAACAATATATATATGACAATATGACTCAGTGAATTCAGTCCACTTTCTCAAGACTCTTACACCTGGATGTAAAGAGGTACAACAGGTAAAAGGAGTTTTAAAAGCATATTTTTGCTGTGGTTATTGTTATTGTTATTTTGTTTATTTTAAAAATAGGAAAACTAAACCTTTTTAAAGTATTGATAAGGTATAGAGAAAGAAAGTATTCTTAAAGGAGCTTTAAGATAATTAATAGGTTGTGATTCCCTAGGAAAAAATTGCATCCAGATCAGGGGAATGCATTCTGAGAACACATACAAAAGGGGATCCTCTGCGAAGTGATACTAGGATTTTGTAGAGATGAGACAAAATAGGAAGCAAAACTGTCTCATTTCACAATTTTGCCGGGATCTCATCTTCTTTTGGTATAACTGGATTTTTCTACTTACGAGTAGTGATCAGTCAGTAATTCAGAATTACATGTAATGACTTAAGAGCAAGTTGAAGTCCAAAAAATAACTGCCTCTCTAAAATGATTTGCCTCATGAAATCCCTAATCCTGATGTTAAAAGCAAGAGAATTTTTTTTTTGTTCAGACTGGAATTCTATATCCATTATAAAACAGTTATCTCAAATTTTTCTCTTCACATGACACTTATTGTTTTGGCATGATGAAGGAGAGAATGATTGAATATAAAACAAACAAACAAGTTAAGCACTATGGAGACATGGTATATGACAGGAAACAATTATGACACTGATATTTAACAGCTATGTTTGAATCACGAGCCAGTAGAGTGGTGAGCCCCTTAACCCATTTTTGTAATATCGTGGCTGATGCCATTTCAGCATAGGTTTGATTTTCTACAGTTTAAAAAAGGCATCAGATCATAAATATCCAGTTTCAGGACATTAAGATATAACATTCAATACAACAGAGCCATAGGAGACTACTTTAAGTAGCTTGAAATAGGGACAGGAATGCAGGTAATAAATAATGTATGGCATACCCAACAAGCAAGTGACATTTCCTGCTACACCCTTGAGTAAAAAGACCAATCTTCTTTGTGAAAATATAGTAAAATATGTAGGCAGCTTCAGACAGAACACATGTAAGGGTAAAAAAAAAAAAAAAAAATAAAGGAAGTGATACACTGCCCTGCCTCCGATGAATCTCTGGAATCAATAGTGCAACACTTGTCATAATATTAGACAACTTAGTTTGGGGAGATTTATGATAGTCCTTTATCAATGCCACTCATAAATTTTTGTGACCCTTTCCACACTGAATTCTGACTCTTTTATTTCCTATAATTTTAGATAATGGTAAGAGCATGAGTTCTGTATTCAAATAACATACATAAACTGTTAAGATACATAGTGTTTTGCAGTGAAATATTAAAACAAAAGTTATTCTCAATATGCATGTTCCCTTCAATTTAACTGTGTGTTAGCAAGGTTCTGTTTAGGATAAACAAGGCCATGAATATGTCTAGCCTAAATAACTACTTAGTGATCTTTCATTCCCTTTTATCAGTTCTTTAGTTTTGCCTTGTTCATGGCCTCGACTTTTATAATCTCACCATTGATGTTTTCAGAGCTCTGTTGTGGCTCTTCTCTACAGGCCAGGAATGGCACTAGGAGCTTCTCATTAACCAGGGAGGTTGCACATGAAAGAATGGGAAATAGCTAGATATTCACGGAATAGTAGACAATGGCCCTGAAATGGCATTAATTCCTGAGACAGAAATGCCATTATGGCTCAGCAATCAGATTGAAGACATAAATCAGATAATCTATGGACTTTAGCAAGAATCTGTTTAACAGAGGATACAATGGGTTTTTGAAACCATGTTGTGGTTATTTTCCCATTTCTGGAATGCAGTTGCAATAGACATCCTAGGCAATTGGCAATCCCTAAATTCATATTCTAGCCTTGTAGAATGATGGCTATTATGGTAAGAAAGCCCAACTAGAAACTTCTATTACTGCTTCCATATCACCCAATATAATAAACCAAGAATATATAACATTCTTAGAGAGCTGGCATAGGACAGTGACAACATCAAGGACCTAGGAGACGTAGAAGTGATGACTTTTTCTATATGTCCATCCAGTTTTCCCATTTGGAGTATGCAGAAGACATATGTTGAATATAAGAAAATTATTGTAATTTAGTTAGTTGTATGCCCCAATTGGGGCATGTGTTCCAGCTGTGTTCCAGATGGGGGTTCTTTGCTGTTGCACATCAAGACATCCCCTGGCGGGCTGGCCAAGTGGCGCGTTGGTTAAGAGCTGGTTTGGGATGCCAGTGGCCCCAGTTCAGATCCCACATGAGGGCCAGTGACACTGCTCTCTGTGGCTTAGATGGTAGGCAACGGCTCCATCTGGAGCTGGGCTGCTGTGAGTCCCGGCGATGGTGTAGGCTGCAGCCCCTGCTGCAGTGGACTGCCATAGGCTACAGTGAGTGGCCGGCAGCCAGTGTGAGCGGCTGGCAGTCAGCATGAGCTGCCGAGAGCTGCTGTGTGCCACCATCTGGAGGACAGCGACCTATCTGCCTCACCCGAGAAGAGCGCAACGATGATACCAACATGGGCCAGTGAAGGAATGTCCTCCACAACTAGTCTGAAGAACAAAAGGATAGCAACTTGTCTTTTCCCTTCCCCAGTTCCCCAGTACTGTTCCCCTCCCCCAATTCCCCAATAAATTCTTTAAAAAAAAAAAATCCCCTGGCATCTGGTAAGCAGCTGTTGGCCAGATAATTTATTTTTCCCCCCATGCTTACAAATAAAGTTTATCCACATACTTTCATGGTTCGATTTTATGCTTCTATTTCATAATCTTGATAGCTTCCTCATTCCTCAGGACTTTACACTAGGCTATTACATCATTGATTATATCACACTGACTAACTTATGAAGAAGGAAGAAGCAATTGTCCTTGATCTCTTGTTAAGGTACATATATAATAGAGGGTGAAAAACAAATTCCACAAAAATTCAGGGACTTGATAATTCAACAATTTCTAGCATTCTAGTTATCTGGTGGATGTCAATTTTCTCCTCCAAAGGTAAAAGACAGTCTGTACTTTGCCTGTCCTATCACTTAGGATGAAGTCCAAAGTTTAGTGAGCCTCTTTAGAGTTTGTAGGCATCATATACATAATTTTCACTTGCTACTTCCACTCAGTTACTGAGTAAATTGCAAGGCTGCCAGTTTGGGAGAGACCCCATAGAAAAGAAGTCTCTTAAATAGGAGAACGCTACTCTGACACTTGGGCCATTGAACTGAAATGATTTGCTGATGCTTGACATATCTGTAGCTGAAAGAGGTGCTATATGGAACCTCTAGGAGGATTTGGGGGCAAAGTTATGCCCTATTTGCATTGTTCCATTTTTTTGTTTGTTTGTTTAAGAAATAACATCTAGCATGCTATTGAGTGTTGTTAGAACCTGACCACTTAATCATTGGTCAGACATTATCATAAAAACTGAGACTCTCATTGTGAACTATGGTGTTATATGCCCTACAAAGCCATAAATTTTGGCATACACAGAAGTATTCCATCATCAAGTAGAAGTGATGTACACAATATCAGACTAGAACAGGTCCTAAAGGTACAAATAAAACAAATGGACAAGTGTCTCTAATTCTCATAACTCTCACCTTTCCTATACTTCTTCCTCTCTTAATTTACATTATGGTCTTATAGGAAGTTCATTATTATCAATACATTGGATAATTCAGTTAAAATCTACAGATAGTTATGTACAATATGCTATGTATCTGAAAGCAGACAGCTGTCTCCCTACTCTTGTACTCAGGGCTGGCCTTAAAGAACAGTAGTGAATGAAATTTCTCCCAAAGAGGGGTATAGACTTCGAGAAATCTATCTTTCTTATTTTTTAACTAGAAAAATAATATCTGGAGACATGGATTACGATAAATTCGTAAACAATAACCAACAATTTGGCTAGATGACCAGGGACTAAGAAGGAACACAACTAGAAAATCAGTTACAAGGACATTTGGGAAGAATTATAAGATTATCTGTGTCCTATCCACTCAACTGAGAGAGACTGGTGAGTGGAAAGCAGAGTATGAAGTAAGGATTGAAGAAAAACTGGAAGCCTGAGTTTTTTGGGTAATAGAGTTCAGAGATTTGCTGTCCAGTACAGTAGCCACTAACCACATTTGGCTCTTTTAATTTAAATTAATTCAAGTTAGATAAAATTAAAAATTCAATTCTCTAAACACACTTCAATGTTTCAAATCTTAATAGTCACATGTGGTTAATGTATACCCTATGGGGGAACACATATTAATTAATCTCATCATTGCAGAATGTTCTTTTGGACAGTGGTGGTCTAGAGGTCTCAGTGATGTTTCTTTCATATGAATAGTAAATAAGAAAATATAACTTCCATGTTCCCATCTTGGGCAAGCAAAATATTATGGTATGCTATATTATTTTTTGCTTTTACCTCCCTCTTTTCTGTAAATATAGGGCTCGGCCCTGTATATTGCTTTGGTCATAAGTAAGGAAATAGTTCACATGTGTCATGTCTGAACAGAAGCTTTAAAATGTGATTGCATGGTTCACTTTCCTTCTTTGACGTCCCTCTTTGACATAAAAATTGGCATCAAAAATGAGAACTCTTTATTCTGAGTCCCAGAATGAAATGCCACGCAGAGCAATAAACAGGCTAGACTATACCTGCACTCCACAGGCAATCCGGAGGCAACCTGTAACCCTTATAAAATGTGAAAAATAAATATTTGACATAAATCACTGAAATTTATGTTATTTGAATCCTCCAGCAAATGCAATCAATACCAAAGTGATGCAGAGAATAGAGGAATTTTGGAGTAGATAATAAAAATGTAATATGTCGTATTTCAGCTGCCAATAAAATGCGTTAGTGAAGATGCCTGCTATTGTGTCCAGTAGATATTAGGTTCTAGAACTTGAGAGAAAAATTGAGGCAGTAATATTAAGATTTGGGCGTAAACTACATAGAGATGAGCATTGAAACTTGAGAATGGATGTTTTTATCCATGTGGAATTCATAGCATAAACAAGAGTTTTGAAAATGAAATCTCATTACAGTATATGCATTTTATCATTTTATAAACTTCCAAATATGTATTAGCCTTTTGATAAATTAAAGATTATAATAATTGCAAGTTAGAAATATGTCTTAACCTGCAACCTGATTTCAGTGGGTTTAACTCTATCCAGGATCCAGCAGCGGATTTTCTCAGGCTAAAGCAATTAGAGCATCCTTATCCCTTATTTACATACAATGGTCATTACCGCTCACAATTAATAAGATATAGTAGGTATTTGTGAAGCTTCTGAAAATAGATCTCATTTGCATATGGAAAAGGTATAGTATAACTGTGTGAGATGTACAACTGCTATAGCAATGTATGATTAGGACAATTTTCTGAGGATGCTAGAGTTAGAGTGCCCTACATGGAGCCTAAAAAATGAAACCAACACCACGATGGAAAAGAGTGAATGAAGGACGAGTGCACAAAATTAAGAAATAATCATGGTTAATTATATATATTCCATGGATCTACATATAAACTATTTTATATATTAAATACATATTATAAATTATAAATAAAGAGAGTGCCAAAAAATGTGTGGGAAACTGTATTAAAATTGTAGTACTGAATATATGCATATACTACTAACAAAAGATAAATACAAGTCACATTTGACTTCTGCAATTACAAGAGGTGCTCAAAGTGGTGACCATCAGAATCCAGACACATCTGATTATGGTAAACTACTGCTTGAGCAACATTGACCAAAGTGTCTACTAGTATACATTTTTTTGGCACCCCCAGTATAATCAGGTTAATTATATAATATAAACCAACATTCTAAACAGCTCTACTGCTTGACTCTCTGAGTTCTGTGATCCAATACATTCACTCTAGTGAGTCAATTTGATTTTTTTATATCTTGCAATAGAGTCCTAGCTGGCATATATAAAAACCACAAATACTAATAAATGGCCAAAAGAAAATACATTTAATTAAGCTTTTAAATGACATGCCATAAAAAAGAAGCTAAAAACAGTATCATGTAATGGAAGAATATTTCAAGCAAAGGGAGAGATTGATAATTCAGATGCTACTCAAAGAGACAATAAACAAAAGCTATAACATTTTCAAAATTTCACTGAATATAGTAACAAGAGCATACTGTGGAATAAGACATACTATGGACTGAATGTTTGTGTCTCCCTCAAAATTCCTATTTTGAAACTCTAATTACCAATGTGATGATATCTGGAGATGCAGCAGTTAAGAACTGATTAGGTCACAAGGATGGAGCCTTCATGAGAGGGTTAATGTCCTTATAAGAAGAAACAGAGTGCTTCCTCTCCACTTCCCCCATCTCCTTCCCTGGGCACATCATGTTGAGAATATGAGAAGACAGTCAGCTGGAAACCATGACAAGAGCCTTCAATAAGAATCTGACTTTTCGCCTCCAGAACCATGAGAAATAATTTTGTTGTTTCAGCCATCCAGTCTATTATTTTTTTTAGGCCAGCTTCAACTAAGGCAAAGCTTAATGCTTTATTCCATGTTATTGATAAATTACATGGTGGGAATAAAATTGAGGTTTCCATACTTTGAGAACTGACTGGGAGTTTTAGAAGTAGAATAAAAGTAGACAGCATTCATGAAGAAATTTGTCTACGAAGGAGGAAAAACAGGTAAAGTAATTGGTGGGATAGTATATGAATTTGAAGCAAGCTCTTTATATTTAAGCTTTTTCAATTTTTTGTTTTTTAAGTTTTCATACATATGATCATATATATATATATATATATATGATAGTATGTCAATACAGAAGACTGGAAAAACTGAAAATATATAATAGAGTTGGGATAATGAAACAGATCAATATCACTAAGAAGGTGGGAAAGGAGAGGAGACAAAGCCTTATATTAAGGCAAAGTCTTATTCTAAATGTGGTATTAGGAAGTTCAAACTTTTTCTTTTGATTGTTTCCATTTACTCTTTGAAATACTAAAACAGAAATGCTCTACCAAGAATAAATGCAGAGTTACTTGACTATGTGCTTGAAAAGAATGAAAAAAGTTTTGCAATAGCTTGTAGAGAAGAGAGAAATTATGAAAACAGAACATTTTGGTGAATACAGTGAGGGCTTTTTTAATGTTATAAAACAAGAATTTGTAATGTGTTGTATAGTATTGGTTATATAGTCCATTTGGATGTGGTGGTTAACCAGAATAATGGTTTAATTTAGAGTACAGAGGACTCATTCATGCTAGGTACTGCACTCTTCAGTAAATGAGAGGGAGTTATACTTGGTAAAATAATAGTGACTAAAACTGAGTGGTTGGAGGAATAAACACAGCCAGATGGCATAACGCTCAAAGGAACAGATGCTTTTAACATGAGGATGGAGCAGTAATGATCCTAAAACTACATTCAGGAGTGATTGTATATAATCCCTGTCTCTTGGCACTTATTATGTAGGTGGGATACAAGATAATGAGGAAGCTGTAACAGGAGTTATACCCTTAACAGATAGCCAGGTTTCAGTTAATGCAGTGAGATAGGGGCAAAATATATTGAAAATGTTCAGGTTGCGGGATATTTTGATAGCTGAGAATGTGAGTCCCAGAAGGCACAGTAACATGTTTTGGTAAAGAAAGCAACAATGGAAAAAAGAGTTGATATAAAGGCAACAAATCATAGAATGAACCTTGCAAATATACTATCATTAAAAAAACAAAACAAAACAAACAAAAACACTGGGTTGTGTGCATTAAGAGTTAATTTTAGATAGGTCAATTGTATCTTTATAAAAACAACAATTATTTAAAGTATGCAGAACAGAGAGGACTAAAGGTACTTTCATGAAAGAAGAAATATTAGAGGAGAACTACGAGGAGAGAAATGTTAATATTATCGGGACAAAATTTTTCCAAAGGAATAATTCCTTCCATACCTGAGAGAAAGATGTCACACAGGCTTCTTACTACAAAGAATCAGAAGCAAATATTCAAAAGCAATGTATATACATATTTGAAGGAAACAATATTCACTCTTATCTGCAGTGCTGGCTCAACAAGCTTGTAGAGAAATCTGAGCACTGACAAGTACCAGTGCACCTCACCATAACTCACAGAATAAACAACTCTGTTGGGGTCAGGAACAGACACACACAAATGAAGAAAAAAAAATATTATTGACATAGCACCATTATCTTCCCAAGGGTAGGTGAGCTTTTGATAGAAGCAGATACAATACAGTCTATGAAATACATAAACCTCTCTTTTTTTTTCATTTGTGTGTATTATAGATTTTTACTTTCCCACTGGAATTCATTCTCCATAGATTGTATTCCAGTCAGAAAAAAATACCATAAAATAAAAAATAAAACAGAACAGGGATTATAATTTTCTCCTTTCTATATCATCTATTACTTGTAGATGAAAATGCCTGTTTTGTTCTGGGCTTAGTGTTGAATTTTGAATAGTAGAGAAAAAGAGAAAATGAAGGCAGCCCTCACTGACAAGTGTTCCACAGAAATAAATCTGAGATGCTATAATATGGCAATTACATTGATATAATAGATAACAAAGCTCCTTGCAACAAACCCCAGGGGCCTCCAGAGCATCAAGGAGCACTGTACGATCACGGAAAGATTTACTTCATGTGAAATTCATTGAGTCTTATGGGCCGCGTGTTGAGATTTTGTTGTCATTTTAATATAGCTAGGTTTTTTAGAGTTGTTTTAAAGACACTGTATCTTACAATACAAACAGAAAAGAAAACAATTAAATAAGATGATTTAACAAGAATAAAATAATAATGACAGGTATATTAGGGTCTGGGAAGATGTTGAGAAAACTGATTTTAAGCAAGGATAATTTAAGAAAGGATTATATTTTCTTGATACGTTTTTCTTGGCAACTGGGAAGAGCTGGACAGGAGAGAAAGGTAATAGGGTTTAAAAGAAGATGGAAAACTAATCATAGGCACTTCCTGGAGAAAAATTAGGTAGCCTGATTATGTCGCTTATTTATAAGACTTACCAGTCCAAAAGTATTAAATCATATAAATTAATAATGTATACATAATTAAGAGATTCTTTGCCATTCTTATAATGTGAACAATGTAAAAAGGTTGCCAAGTTTCTATAACCCATTGTTTAATGCCTGTTGAAATTATAGTGCATGTCTTGGGCATCGATCAAAAGAATCTGACTTTGATTTTCTTGTTCTGTGGAGTTAAATTATTTAGAATGTCTTTATTTTGATCTCAAAGGAATGTCTACCATTTATAGGAAAATTTCAGGATTCCTCTCTAGTACTACTTGGTGTAACCTTATCTACCACTGGATGTAGCTTTGTTAGAACAATAAGCAACTCAGAATTCCATGTGCCTAGTGCATTTGTACCTAGATGACAGCACACAAGGCAAATTTCAGAGATGCCATTTACAGTATGAGAAATTTGATAAGTTAGTAAGCCCTCAATCTTTTCTAATCTTTTAATAGTAAAAGTTTTTAAATTACATTAAGTAAACTAGTAGCCTGATTTTCCATTTTGGGGACAGAATGTAATAACTTTCAGACTTTTGTGAATGATAGGGTCACAGGAAAATGGTATGAACATTTGCAGTGCAGACTTAGTGTAGCATTTCACCAATGAAACTGTTGATATAAGTGAGAATGAGAAGTGTTGAAGCAAGATAACTCAAGTTTTTATTTTTGAACTCTTGAGTTCAAAATATTCTGAACTATTAATGTTGTAAACTTCTTAGTAAAACCAAAGAAAAAAGAAACACTGAAGCACATTGTTTTCTGATGATACAGTTAAATATAGTAAAATGGAATAATGGTGGTGGGAGCAGAAGTGAAATCGCAGTATATTCAAAACTCATGTTTAACATGAAACCATGATCGACAATGATATCCAGAGAAGAGAAACAATTTAGGAATGAATTCTGCTTAAAGTGTGGCTGGGAAGCTGGGAAAAGATAATTTACTATCTGAACTCAATGGGCAGTAGTTAATTAGGATACTGCCTTACCTTTTCCCAGCCTAGCCCTACTCCCAACAGAATGATAAAGAGATGCAAACTCTTAGACGTGGTTACTCTGGGGAAGGGAAAATAGAGGCCAAACTGGTAATGGAGAAATTCATAGAGGAGAAAATTCAACTTAACTAAAGTGTATTGATCTACACTAAGAAAACAAGCAAGTAATATGAGGTAACTGACTCAAGACAATAGGGAGTCAAGGGGACTGTGAGAAAGAATACAATGTAATTCCTCACTAAAGGCATTGAAATTTATAAGAAAATGACCATGAAGCCTGAAACAGACAAATAAATGAAAAACAATAATAAAATGCATATCTGTGAACAAAGACCTTTTGCCACCAATTTGTTTTTCCTGCTTAGAGAGACAGAATAAATCATAGGCCAGATCAGAACCTGACTTTGTAAATGAGTTAATGGAATAAATATACTTAAAGGAAGCATATATCAATAAAAGGAGGGAGAGTAAAAATAAAATACAGAAATCTGAGAATCAGTGGGGCGAATATTGGTAATGTTCAATCAGCACCCTGAATAAAAATAATTTGACTTCTCATATTTATGTTCCAATAGGAAAGATTCTGATAACAGGCAATATAAGTTTGAATTATTTTTCATTGTATAGCAAAAGGAGCTGTTTTCACTCTAAAGTGTTACAGGAAATTTAAAAATTAATTTTTGGAAAAATATGTACTATAAAAGGCATTTTATATATGCTAATAGTAATCTAAATGTTGACTTACACGTTGAAGTTCATTTTAGCATTGTTTTTAAATGGCAAAATTGGGGAAAAGATAAAATGTGGAATAGTCATATGATAAATACAGCAGTTGAAATTTAAAAACTAAAACTCTTCAGTCAACATATTTCTTGAAAATGTATTTCTGAATGAGAAATTGCAGCATTATGCAAATTATAAGGCGTTTATGTTTAAAGAAATATTAAAACAAATTTTCCATGGCTATGTACAAATGTTTATAATTTTTAAAAATATTACTCATGGATCAGTTACTAGTACATGCCTCCAGCTGATAGAACACAATAGTTTCCTGCCTGTTGTTTAAGTTTTTCAGATGCTCCTCTAAACTAATAGGAATAGGAACACTCCCTATTCCATATAATTTTCCAGTACTGCCTTGTCTCAATACTTCATTGAGATCACTTCTGTTCTTCCAGTATAGCTGTCTGAATCAGATACTGCTCCTCTAAACTAATGAGTTTGTGCCATGGTCTCTTACTTCTCCATAGGCTTAAAAGTTCTTAAGACACCAAATAGCACTGGAACTCAAAATAAATATATTGGGTTCCTTTGCCTTATGTGGAATAATTGCCATATAACATTGTATGAGTTTAAGATGTACAAGGTATAGACTATTTTAACTAACATTATTGTTGTATCAGAGTGGACCAGTACATTCATACATATGGAAAAATCTTCATGTCAGGCTTTTCCTTGTAGGAAAAGGGTTATTTTTATTTTCTTTTTTTGGAGACAATCCTTTTTTTTCTAAAGCTTTTTCTTTACTTTTACACACTCTGTAGCCCATATTTTAGTATTCCTATGATAAACAGCCAGTATTTGGTTACCTAACCCTTCAGGAGAAGCAAGAAATAGATAACTTCTCACTTATTTCTCTTGTAAAATGCCAATCCTAACCCAGGTTTAAAGGGAAAATCTTTACATTAGATGTCAGACTAAAGTTTAGATTGAACTGATATTCTTAATACCTAAATTGAACACTGTTCTTATATTCCAAATTGATTTTAAATTCTTGGAAACTTAGAGATGTTATTCAGTGGTGGTGAAGAGAAAAAAGCCAAGAATCTAGCTACAAAATGATAACTGGTAGAATGAGAGATAAATGGTAACCACTCTCTGGTAAGCAAAGACAGAGCTGTATAATTTCCCATGAGAGTTATAAAGTAACAATCCCTCTGTATCACTCTTGTTGAGTGAACTGTCCATGGAGACATCAGTAGATCAACATTACAAGTCAACATAGCAGACAAGACCAAGATCAAGATTGCCTTGTCATGTAGAGAACCAGAAAGAAGCTAGTGCCTAGGAAGAGATGAAAATATTGTAGAATTTGAAACTGGAGAGTTGGATTCTTGTAAGCCATAGCCAAAATTTTGGATTTTAATTTAAGTTCATGGGAGAGTCCAATTTCATAAATTTTTCTACCAAGCTTATGTTAACCTTTTCTAACTCCAACTCTATAAAATTCAGAGAATATTATTTACTTGTAGATCTAATAACAGTCGATGTACGGAGGTAAGGGTTATCCCTAACAGAATTTAATAACTAAAGCAGTTATTTTGTTATATAATTTGCAGTTACTCTTAAAATTTCATTTTCTCAAAGGATAATCCAGGAATGTGTTTTTACATTCAGTTCCTCTTACCCAAAATCTCATCATTCACGTTGTCACATCTCTGTAGTACAGTTGCTGAATTTTTAAATCTTTCAAGGAAATTCTTTTGGCATATTAATTAGAAATTAGAAGAGAGTTCATCAGACATTACTAATTTACCATAGGAAATATTCATTTCTGCCCTTCAAAATAACCTTGTGCAGAAAGGAATTTATATCTTTTATTCTCTTTCTGAGGTAAGAATACAAATTTACAACAAGATTATTGATAAGTCTCTTTGGTAAATTTTTTTGCAGTCAGACCTGTAGACACAAATCACAGAATTAACACATATTTAATGTCTATCATGCCCCTGGATACCAGACATCATGGGGAAAGGACATGTGAACAGACATCAAGATTCTTTCACTTGATTTAAGGGAACAATAACCTAAACAAGAATTTGTAAGCATATCATGTATGTGGCATGATCCATAAGCAAATTTGAACTTAAATTTATCCTTTAAAATAGATAAAATTAGGATAAATAGATAAGGCAGAAAACAGCATTACAAATTACAAGCATTTAAGTTATTTATAATAAGTGACATGCTATTGTTCAATGAAATTATAGAACTTTGAAGAAGGAAAGGAAACATGTGGCATTTATCAATTTGCAGGTTGCCAAAAATTTATATTGAATATCCCTTTGCAAGTCAATTGAGTTCTATAGAACTGATATTTTAAGTACAGTATTTCAGAAGGTTGTTTGCTATTTCTAAGATAAATTTAATAAGACTTTTCAAAACACTATTTTTTTATACCATTTTCATTTGAATTATACTTTTACAAGTACTTGGTTGAGTGGTCAATTGACTGAATGATCAATCTATCTGTGCCAGAGAACTTTTGCCAATAAGAACACCACATTTTCATGGTTACAGACAGAAATATCTTCCTTCCCTTGTGCAATAATATCTGATCTTTGGCCAAAATGAATGTCCAAAATACAAATGTTTTTCCTTTACTGCTTTTTATAATTTTCGTTTTTCATTCCTCATATGCTATCCTCTTATTTTTTTCCCTCTTATTTCACACAAAACTTCAAATTTCTATTCTAATCTTATGTTAAACTTTTATTCTCTTTTCATCAAAGAGTACTTCATTTAATTCTATATGCCAGACACACAAAGTTTTATTCAGTGTGAAATAAATGACTTGAAAATTCAAGATTTATGTCTTTAATGGGAAAGTTTAAGGCAAGAATTCCTAAATGATAAAGGAGATAAAAGAAACTGAAACATTTATAATGTATGATTAATTACCTGTCTACTTCAAAAAACAGTTGAGAATCTCTGACTTTACTGATGTAAAAGATGAAATTCTTTATGTGTGTTCCCTGGGAACAAAGAATATTGCCTTGGTAAATACTATACAAAAACAGCTCAATTTAGAATATATGGAAAAGTTAGAAGTGCTATATATATGTTAAAAATTTTATTTTTGTGTCTGTCTATATTGAACCACTTCCCTGCTGGCCTTCCAAGAAGCTCTAGTCAACTCTGTAACTTAACTGCTTCCGTTTGAATACTGATTCTGCCACCAACTATCTGTGTGCTATTAGGCAAAATACTACTCCATGTGTCAACTTCATCACCATTAAAGTTGGATTAAAAGTATTAACCTAGGTCATAGTGCTACTGTGAAAATTAAATGAGTTAATACTTGTAAGTGTCTTAGAAAAGAATCTAGTACTTAATAACCATAATTATTAGCTGTTATTATCATTGTGGTTAGTTTCCAAAATCTAAAAACAACCAGATTATTTGTATCATTTATAAATGACTTAGTTTCAGAAAACAAATCTGTAATATTCAAAAAATTCATAGAGAGCAATTAATTAACCCTAATGGCAACAAAAATTATGTATCTAATCTAAAATTAAATAATCTAAGAATATGAAAGTTGGAAGTTTTTCCCATTTCCTTCCACATTTAGTCAAAATAATTTTGTTTTACTATTCAAAAGCACATAGCTTTACTGGTTCTAGAGATTATAGTTTAGGTTGGGGATTTGAAGTGAGGGAAGCAGTAGACAAAGAGCAGAGCTCTATAATTTATTCAGAGATTCTAAAATCAAGGGAAAGATATTGTACATTTTTGTTGTATCTATTATGAAGAATAGAATCTTTTGATTTTAAAATTTAAAAAGTTCCATGTTCTGAAATTTAGTTTTAATAAATTATTTTTCCAAGCCAGTTTCAAAGTATCAAATTTTCATGAAACAGTAAACTTCATAGTTTTATTTCAGTACACACAATTGTTCTTAGAGAATGAAACACATACTCTATTTGTGAAAAATGAAAATAAAAAAGTCACTTTCAATCCAGTCTAACAGCTAACATTAATAGAAACTTTTTTATAAATTGTAAAGATTACACATACACACACATTCATGCACACACACATATCTTTATATATATATATATATATATATATATATATATATATATATATATATATTCTGTTGTTTGTTGTGTAATTTTGTGCCAAATGTATAAGTCTCCAGGAAACTATGTAATCAAGTTTTTAGGATATTATCATGGGCGACATTAGTCCAGGCAGTTTTGAATGGAATGAGAAGAATACTGAACATATACATAGAATTAGACTTTCAAATATGACCTAGAATCATTCTTATATCAGGTTTCAAATCAAAGCTTAAATTCATGTGATTTGCCAATTTCAACCATAATAAGCATATGAAATATCTAAGAGAGGTTTGCCCTTGAAACGAACTCTTCTTTGCTCAGTTTCATTTCATGTGTTCAATTCTTTATAGCTACAAAATCATTTTGATAAAATAAAACAAAGATGTTAGAATATAATCATGAATATTTCCCATTACAATAAGCTTTATCTGTATAGAAGTGTGAGTATATCAAAATCATATGACCTAATATATTCTACAGATGCACATGTACATCTTTGATATATAATTACATTCATCCATTTGCTGTTTAATATGTGATTAATATTTTTGTGAGTATGGGCTCAAAAGAGAAGAGAGAATGAGTATCCAACTATTCATTCTAGGCAGGGAGGATGTTTTCTGCTTAATGTGAGATACTAAAGTTCTATTGTCAGATAATCAAATTATCAGATTTTTTATGAAAGACCAGAGGTTTAAAACACATTTCATATGATTTATATTTCATATAAATTTGAAATAGATTTATAGAAAGTTATGTCTAGCCAGAATATCAATTTATTTATTTCCAATTTAAAAAAAAAAAGTGGAATAAATGTTTTAGTAAGTCAAGATTTCCTTCCTAATTTCAAAGTGCCTGGGAAGTACAATTAGCAAGAATAACATTGTTTTACTAACATTTTATAAGAATGAAAGTAGATGAAGCATTTGTAGAATATTTCACCTACAGGGGAATTAACTTTGTTTATATATAGACTATTTAAAGACATCTATTTTTATACTTTCAATCTCACTGTCAAAAAAAAAAAAAGTATTCTGACCATGTTCTGAATGTTTTAGAGTGAATATATTATAAATATCTACCTTCCTTCCCATCAAAACATTGACTCTCAGAACTTTAATAGATTAAGTTTAATTAGATAAGTATTTACGAAGCCAATAGAGTACTTCTTATCAAAACCAATAGTTGGTTAATCAAAAAAAATCCTCAAATGCTGGAAATTATAAAAATAAAATATATAGATGTAAACATTTTAAACTTACCAATATTCATTAATTAAATTTATATTGCAGATACAAGGTATTTTCTTTGGGCTTGGGTCTACTGATTGTCATTTCTGTTGACTTTATTTCATTCACAATACTCATGATGCATTATCTATTATTTTTAGATGACATTTTCTTTTAAATGAAAAGAAAAAAATGCAAAACCTCAGTCAAAACTAATGCAGGCTATGATAGAGGTAGAACAAAAGTGCCCAGAACACATAAAAGAAAGCACTTTACTAACCATTGCAACCACAATAAACTTTAATAAAAAAATAAAAGAAAGAAAGAAAAAGAGTTAGATGGCCCAACATTTTTGCCAACAAAGGAAAAAAAAGGAAGCACTTAACTGACTGATGAACCCTTAGTAAGTCTTCCAAACAATCAGATATTTTGAGCAGAATCCTGAAAATACAAGACTTTTCAAGGAGGACGAAGATGAGAAAGTCATTCCAGTCAAATGACACAGGATACTCAAACACCTGGAGGTGATCAATAAATAACTCAGAAACTTGTCACATATTTTCAAATACCAACAGAAAGTTGGCTGAGGTCTATGTTATAACCGTTTGGTTTTATCTGGACAAGAGATTTGTTGGAAGACTTTAATTAGACAGATTTTTGTTTAGTTAATCAAATTTGTAGTTTAGATGGAAATATATGCATGTAAACTCAATATTCAAAATATATGGAAATAGAGAAATTTTCTACCTTCAAATCTGTGATCCGACACTTTCTGGCTGAGTGATTTTGGGGAAATTTCTTCAATGTGTCTTAGATGTTAGCAGAGATCTCTCTTTTTCTTTAACCCAGATCTTGGCAAAACTATTGCAATAAGATTACCTCAAATTGAAATACTATGACAACTCACAGCCTGGATATATACCTCTTATTCCCCAGGTCTTTCCTTGCCTTACCTTCTCAGACATACACGAGCATACTGACTATGTGATAGAATTTACCTAGGAAAAGCATGGTACCTGCAGACCAGAGCATGTCTGGTTCTGGGATTAAGTTCCTCATCTTTTTGAAATTTCTTAACCTCCAAAGTCTTTTGTGGCTCTGTGAAGCACAGAATGCTTATATTAATTTTACCAAGTGAAAATGGACCTAGAAGGCAGTTTAGTTAATTCTTTTAAGTTTTAAAAGTACATTTCTTTACATATGCCATATCAAACATATCAACACCAACCATATGCTCCGTAAATATCACAATACTATTTTCATAGCTCAAAAAAAAAAGCTTATAGCTAAAATTCCTCAGCATTATAGAACAGCATATAGACTGGACAATATAGATTTATTTCCTTTTCTTTCTTACTAAGATTACAACATATCCAAACTAAGTTTACCTGTCTTTGTCTACCTATCCATCAACCATCTATCTACCACCTATCAATCACCCTCATTTATCTGTCTGTATTTCTCCCACTTTTCTCTGAGTTTTGTTCCTACCTACAAGGGGTACTAGCCTCCAGATAAGTCCCTCATGTGTTACTTGAAGATGTCTCACATGAACCCATTAATGAAAAGCTTCACGTTCAGTTACCATGACACATCTACCATTTTTCCTTTGTTTATTGACAGACTTCCCCTGGGCAGTATAATGTGCTACAGATAACATGCTTATGTAATATTCCTGTCACCAGTGGGCACACTCCTATGCCACTGCTGCTATTTATTTTCCTTTTAGTGATGCCCTGGCACTTCCATTGAGATCACAGGCACCCTGATAGGCTGAAGACTTTATGGATCAGAGTGGTGTCATCTATGAAGCACTTAATATGTAGAACGCATTAAAGGTGTCATAGATTCCCTGCAGAAGTCAACCAATTATATTCTTCTGTCATTTTGTGTTGCAATTTACCATATTAATACCAAAACACAAGGCCTTGGGGGCGGGGGAGGGAGCTACTGTGATTTCACATATACCTTTCAAAAAAGTCCCTCCATAACTCTTACATGTGCTGGATGGGAAGACCGCAGGGTGCTGGGTAGGAAATAAAATCCTGATGAGACATCCAAAATGCTGCATTCTCAATCAACTAAACCCTCCTGTCAGGCAATGATATTTTGTTACTTGTGTGGAGGCTAAAAAAAAAAAAAAAAAAAATTGCTGCATTTCTTCCTACCTTTTGAGTTTTTTAGCTGGCCTAATTAGCAAATTAAGTGGGAAAAACAAAATGCTAATACATGCACATGGGGAATTCACCTAAGCATGACAATTCCAAAGACAGGGAGGCAACTTTGAGTATATATGACATTTTTGGACAAAGGGGCAAGTGTGGGGGAAGGAATGGGAAATTTGATTTCAGAAATGAGAATGGGTGATTTACAGGTATTGAGGAAGAATGAAACATATATGGCAGGAAAATTCTTGTTAGGCAACTCAGAAACAATGAGACAGAGCCAACAATCATGATCTTCCTGATTAATGCTGGGGTGAAGTTTCTTAAGGTCATTTAGCCAAGGATTCCTCCCTAGAGCAGGATTTTCTGTCTGAATCTCTTAGGCAGGAAATGGGGGACAGGGTGTGAAATGTTCTTTCTGAGCCTTGTTTCTTAGTAAACAGCTTAAAATCAATACCCCAAAAAAGCAACTTCAGGGTGGCAAAGCTTGACTATCTTTGAATTTCTTAGGAGAATTTTCTCCAGGAAGCTCTTGATCCCTTATCTTAATTAGTTCTAGCAGATTTTCCCTATCAGGTCACCAGACTTTGTCAGATGTGGTTAAATCCAGCACTAAAATCAAAGGTCAATCTAGTACTCCTCTCTATGAAGCTACACGCCCTTCTCAGAAAATATTGTATTTTCCCATTTGCTTATTCTTTGCCATGAGTCACAAGTGACTCACTTGTGACCCTTTTACATTTGCTCACCAAACATTGACAGACTAAACATACTGCTGCTGGATGTACACTTAGTTCCCAAAAGATGAGGCAATATCTATCCAACACTGGTGTATGACTGTGTGTATATGCAGACATTTTTCTGTTTGGAGAGAAGGGGATGTACATGGGCACATGAGCCTTTAAAAAATAAATGTTCCATTTGTACTTATAGCACACTGAAACAGTTCTATCCTCCAAAATGAACTCTTATTTATCTAAAATCACTCTAGGAAAAAAAAAATTCTAGTTTAAAAGGTGAATTACAACTATATTTCTCAGAAATATTAATTAAGCATGTTTCCCAGAATTCGTTTTTCTATGCCTCCCCCAAACTTCCTTGATATAGTATATTAGAAGAATTTCAAATATGCTCTTTTCTACTTGGGCATTGCAAAGTATTTAATTAATAGGTAGCTACCTATGAAAATGCTAATAAGGCCTATACTTAAAAACACTTTGGGAGAAAGTAAAGTGTCTTACATATAGAATTAATAATGAGATATGCAAAATAGTAATATATAAATAAATAAAACCCTAAAGAGCAGTAGAATAATATAAAGTGGGAGAAAATGTAGCTGTTTCTCTATAAGCATAAGTCTTTACCTAAATACTCTTGGATATTTACTTGGCATTACTACTCAGATTCTGAGATCCGGTATTAGTAAGATAGATGAGAAAATGTGAATTTGCTATTGTGGGAGAGGAAAAATAATTTTCCTTCGACCCCTTCTAAGTTTTTCTGGGTGGACTAATAATCAAATTGACATTAGGCAGATTAACAGGACAACATTTATAAAGCATGTACATCACTGGGTTCTGTAAGAATATGGAGCCTCAGGACATATGGGGCATTTGAGACTTAATGCTTTGTTGAGCTAAGGAAAAAGAGGGATAGTGCTTTGGACTTCAAAAGGAAGGTAGGCAATTCACAGGTAAATGAGAAGGAGCAAACATTTGGTAAATGAATTTTTGCCAGACCACCCAGAGAACAATGGGACACAGAGGGAAGTCTAACAAACAAACTTGACTAGGGTCCTTCCTGTCTGCTACATTTAGTTCGTATTATGCTAAGGTGCTTTCCCTCCCTGGAGCAGGTTTTCCTACCTGTATTATTTTAGGCAGGTAAAGGGGAGATAAAAGGCCCTTCTTGAGTCTTTTGTCTCTTAAAAATAACCAGCTTAAAATAATCAGTACTTCAAGGAGGCATATTTTGGTGTGGCAAACTCTGCTCCTCTTCAATATTACAGAAAAAAATAATAATTAAATTCAAACATGGAAGTATAGAAGACATGAAAAAAAATCAGAAAATATCAAAATAATTTTAAATGAATGGTAGTAAAAAAAATATACAAATGAAAAAGTCTAGCACAATAACAATAAAAATGATAAGCTATGAAAACCAGTAGGTACTAGAAAGCTTTTAAAATAGAAAAGCCTAGCTATTAACAAGAAAATATCCAAATGAATAATTACAGATTAACAGTGTATAGCAGAATTAAACCTATGGTGATGAAAAAGTCTGCAGTTTTTCCACCATACAATATCTGATATAACGCAATATATTTATATTATTTCAAATATAAATGGATACCTACTGCAATATAAATTAACCTAATTTATACAGATATAACTATATATTTTTTCATTACCATAATTATAAATGAATGGATAAAATGATTGTGAAGTAAGAGATCTGGATTCATTAACATATATATATAAGACATTCTAGTTAAGAGGTCACAGGAAAAGAAGTAAGAATAAAAGATTCAAAACAAATGTCTGTAGTCATTAATCCCCAATAAACTGAAATGAGAAAAAATTATCTTGCCTCAAACTAAAACTTTATTTATCTGCACTGGATGGGCCATCCAGTGCAGATAAGCTCAGCAAGGCCTCTTTATTCCTTGATTTGAATGCAGGTTTCTAGAGGTCAGATTTAGAATATCTCAAGGATAGTAATTTTCTCCACTTAAATATCACCTTGCAGTCCCCTTATGATTTAGTGACTCCTGTGAATAGAACAGTGTCTTTACTATGATTTTGAAAATAGTTCCTAAAATAAACAGCAAAAGCTGAACTTTAAAATTCAGATTTGAAAATTCATCACTATTTATTATTTAAAACATCTTTTAATCATAGATTTTCTTTATTTTACAAATATGTTTTTTCTAGATTTATTTGATAAACTAACACTAAAATATTATAATTTCCTTTTCAACTGTCTTTTGCAGCTTTCCATTTAGTAGTGCTTTTTTCCCCCATAATTCCTCAAGATGAGAATACTTGAAACAAGATAAACAGTTTAGTTTCTAGTGTAATGCACTGCTCATATTTTCTATCACTAACCTGCTTGCATGTATGCAACAGATCCAATCTCAGTTAGAATATATGAGGTATATACAAATGTTCTGCAGAGAAGACAAAATGAACTCTTAATGTTTTGGGTAGACACAATACCCAAATCATGAAATCAGTGGTTGTCTTAGATGCTTCATTTCCATTTCAGTATTTCCCATCTCTGTCCAGAAACATCTGTCCACACCCTGTCTCTTTGTGATATTATACTCAATGAGGTATCAGCTGATGTGAGTTAATAAAGCTATAGAGTAACTGAAGATCAGCATTCAAGTGGAATAGTAGCCAATAAAACCTTAATGTGCACTTTTCATAAATATTGTGCAAAATGTTTAATGATATAGGAAGACATAGTTAATTCTGAAAGTTTTAACATGGGTCAGAGTAAATATATTGGGATCTGTGATGAGGTGAATTGTATTCCCCAAAAAGATACATTGAGACTAACTCCCTGTAATGTGAAGGTGATCTTATTTGTAAATAAGATGTTATCAAATTAAGATGAAGCCATATTTGATTATTGGATCCTAATTCAGTAAGACTAGTGTCTTATATATATATATATATATGACACAAACACACAAAGGAGAATGCCATGTGAAACAGGAGCACAGATTGGAGTGATGCATCTATAAATCAGGAAATGCCAAGGATTGTGAGCAACCAAAAGAAGCTAGGAGAAAACATAGGACAGATTCTACCCCTGGGCTGCCAATAAGAAACAAGCCTGTTGACATTGTGATTGTCCACAGCAATGAGAGAATAAATCTCTGTTATTTTAAGGTGCCCATTTTCTGGTAAATTGTTACAGCAGCTCTAGGAAATTAATAACAAGGACACTTTAATAGTGTTGTTTCACCACAAGTAACAGGGACTCTGACTTAAAATAGTTTATAAAATAAGAATATTCTTACATAACAGGAAGTTCCAAGGCTGGGCAAGTTTCAGATTTAGTTGATTCAGTGGCTTTATGATACCATTCATTTCCTCTTAGTTTCACTCTCAATGTAATTTTATATTCTGTGCATAAAGCAATTCTAAGCATATAATCTATCGTAGATTTGAGAGAAAAAAAAACAGACACCTTTTCTTCACGCAGGAAATTCTTTTCCGCAAGACCCTTAGCAGATTTCCCTCATGAACTACTGATGAAATATGGGTCACATGTCCATTTCTGAAACAAATACAAACAATGGGAACTGGCTTCCCCTCAGGTCAATCAAGTCCCATCTGAGATGAGTTGGGGGTGGGAGGGGTGGTGGAGGGATCATCTACCCCTGAGAAACCAGCTGAGCAAAATAGAAATTTTGGTGGGAGAAAAATGATGAGAAGAGTAGGTGGTAAGTAGATATAATCATTGTCTTAAAGAAAAAACTTATTTCTTTCTTCAAGAAATGATAGTCCTTTTTAAATTCAACATCAGCTTAAGGCTCCAGCTTTTCTTAAAAGTTTCAATTCAGTAATTTCCAACATAGCTAAGGGAATGGGTGAAGAAAACCAAGCACAAAATGATGTCCTTGTTGTACCGGAAAGCTATCTAACCCTCAGAAGTTAAGAGAGATACTAAAAAACAACCTTACTCTTTTACTTGGAAATAATAATCTGATAAAGAGTCCTGACATTTACCCAACTAAAACAATTTCCTCTCATAACATGAAGGCCATTGGCTTATTTGCAAGTTTCAGATTAAAATAATATTTTCCTAGTGCTGTGCAAGTTTGAATGTCTAAGCTTCACCATTCAATTTTATCAGCCTTCAATCTCTTTTGATCAATGTTCCAAAGACTAAATGGGGCATCTAAGAAACCCATTCAGGATGTTCTTTTCTAGTGTTTCAAGTTTGCTACCTAGATTCAGAAGTGGAAATCCATTCTTGTGTACCATCTCCCCAAAGAGTAATACATAATTTTTTGTGTGTCCTATTTTACCTAACCTTTGTAAGAAATTAGCATTCCTAGACTGATCCTTGATAACTGGCATATTATTCTACCTAGATATTATTGCAGTCAAGTTTTGATATCTTTTTGTCAATTCTGAAACTCTATAATAGTGCTGTTTCTGCTATGAGCGGTATTGCAGAAAAAGTGAAGCGAAAGAACACATTTCTCATAGATTATCTCTTAGCTGAAATTTGAGTAATACGTTTGCCTTCCCATCCTGAGAACTATACTAGATTTATAGACAGCCTCTATATGTGCTTATTTATTATTATTGAAAGGCTGATATCTTTAAAATTTGAACTTCTCACTCTAGCATCTCCTCACTCCAATAGTTTACTTGGCAACTTCACTGGTTTTCTACTGTGTATCTCAAATGCAAATTGTGAGTATTAGTCTGCGAAGGCTGCTGTAACAAAATATCAGAGAATGGGTAGCTTAAACAATAGTAATTAATTTTCTCACAGTTCTACAGACTAGAAGTCCAAGACCAAGTTGCTGGTGAAGTTGATTTTCCTGAAACCACCCTGCTTGGCTTGCAGTTAGCTGTCATCTTGTTATTTCCTCACATGACCATTTCTCTGGGCACATGCAACCATTCTCTCTCTCTTTTTTTTTTCTCTTTCTCTCTCTCTTCATATGAGGACACTAGTTATATTGGATTAAGAACCCACTGTAACAACTTCATTTTACCTTCATTACCTCTTAAAAGGTCCTATCTCCAAATACAGCCATATTCTAAGGTATTAGGGGTTAGGACTTCAAAGTACGAATTTTGAAGTAATACAATTCAGCCTATAACATTGCAAAACAATTGTCTATGCACTTCAAACTTTCCCTTTCCCCAGCTTGCACACTCTAGAGGCATTGACATCCATCTAAAGCTGCTCAGTCTCTGTACCCTGTCTTAAACTCTTTTCACTAACTCCCCTTCTATTACCCTGATCCAAGCTTATATTATTTTCTATCCAGATATCAGCCTTCATGTGCTTTTCTTTACCATTTACTTTACTCCAGCCACATCTCTTAGGTACATCTCTGTTTCTCATATAATTGGCATTTAATTATATTTAAAGGTATTGACTGGAGTTCTCTTTACTTAGTGTTCTCTCCTCAACTCTATGGATTTTCTAATCATTAATCTCTTCTCGAAAATCCTCATTTCTAACTTTTTTTTTTCTGGTCACCATATCCAAAGTGTTCCCCCTTTCACTCTTGCTACAATATCCCTGTTTTGTTTTTGTGGTCTCTCTGTGAAGGTATCTTCATTATTGGTTTGTTTATATTTTTCTTAACCCAACAAATATGTATGTTCATTTAGAGCTAAGGTATTTTCTCTTTTATTAACAACTTGGACAGAGCAGGAAAACAGGAAGAGATCAATAAATACCTATTTAATACAGAAAGCCAAACAGGTCATCAGGGATGATGCTGAGCCATACAACAAATTATAGATTTTACCTAAACCATTCTCCTTTCATGAAGGCTATAGAAAAGAAAAGAAAAGAAAAGAAAAGAAAAGAAAAGAAAGAATATTTCATACCAGACTTGCAATTGCTTCCTTGTCCTTTACTTCCACTTTTAAGACAAAGAAGAATTCCTGAGTTCCAAACTGTTGCATCCCACACGACAGAGCCATAGGAGTTCGGAAGGGATGGTGGGGGTTGAGAAACAGAAAAATATAGACAAGGGACAAAGGATAGTTCAAAAGCAGTGCTAGCCAGGGGACTCAGTGCCTCTAGGACAAAGAGCCCCGAATCGGGCTTGACTGCGGCTTTTATTGGGATACACACAAGGGAGTAGCCCTGGTCTGTGAGTCTCATACATCATACCAGAGAACTTAGCTCTGAGTCAAATCACCCCATGGCCCGCAGGCTGCCTTTACCGAAAGTCCCATGATAAGTTCACCTGCACCTCCTAAGGGACAAAAAGGTCCCATTCCTAGACTCACTGATAGGATTATATGGAGGACAGATGTTATCACCTTTTTAAGGTCATTTCACAGGCAAGCTGTCAGCACCTGAGACGGGATCTTTGCCCATTTTTCTCAACTCTGTGATTTCTCCTATGGCACCCCCACAACTGTGTCTGGCTTGGATTGTCCTATCTGCAGCCAGGGACGTACCCGTCTTTGACTAACCAGCCATCTTCTGGGGTCTCACAGGAACATAGAATAGGCATAATGTTGAAGTTCCTTCTCTATGAGGATCTGTTGTTATGGGAAGGTGCACAGGGGCAGACGGCTAGACTGCTGTATGACCATACCAAACTGACAATTTCTCTGGTTCTAACTTATGAGGCACCAGTAAATTTAATAAAGCAAAATATTTATTTCTGAATAAGTGTTATTTCTGAATTCTCTCTACTAGTATACAGTGGTGCATAAAGCTTGTTGGTAGACAATAGTGATTTTAAAATCCAACCTACAGCACTACTGCTTAAAACTTAAAGAAAGTTGGAATTATTCTGATTGAAAGATCTACATGTGTCAGTACACACTATTCATTCCAGACATAGAAATAAGAAACACAGCATTGCCTGGCTTATCATATGAGTACTAATGTCACTCGAAAAACTGGCAGAAATTAAAGTGAAGAAGATTCTGAAACTGGTTCCAAAATTATTAATAAATCAGAAAGATTGACATGGGGTCCACAAAGGGTAGAGAAAGAAATGGCAGAACTGGATAATATATGCCTTGAATAATCAGATGTTCTTTAAGGTAGCAGAATTATGATATAAAATGGCACAGGTAGGCAAGAACACACTGACCTCATCTTTCCATCTTGGAACCATACATAATAAAATGGAGTTGATTAAAATATGATTTTAGATAGGATTTTTCCCCTAGGTATCAAATTTTGAATTACAGAGTTATCTATAATAAGAAACATTCTTAGCTACAAAATATTCTTTAACAGTAACGAATGTATTTGAAGTTGTGTTAAATAAGTGAAAATATACTGAATTTCAAAGCAAACTAAATAGTTATTTTTAAATGAAGGTGTAGACTTTATTAGAAAGCTTAAATTCAGCTTTATATATAATTGAAATATATATATACATATATATATATATATATATATATATATATATGTATATATATATACTTTTTTTTTTTTGAGGGCAGTATCACTGGCCCTCATATGTGGGACCGAACCGGGGCCGCTGGCTTCCCAGGCTAGCATTTAACCCCCACTCCACTCGGCCGGATATATATATATATATATATATATATATATATATATATATATATACTTTTTAAGTTGGTTATGTATTGCAAAATGATTACCACAATAAGTCTAGTTAGCATCCATCATCACACTTAAGATTTTTATTTCTTGTGGTGAGAACTTTTGTGATTAAATCATTATGCTACATACCTGAAACTAGGTTATATCAATCAGACCTCAATATAAAATAAATCATATATCTATATCTATATATATTTATATATATGTATATAGATAGATAGATAGATAGATAGATAGATAGATAGATAGATAGATAGATAAACACAAGAGGTTATGAGATAATCATAGCAGTCACTATTATGTTCATTTTCACATTTCAGGAAATTGGGTCTGTAAGAAGGTAAAAGGACTGTCTCACTCAAGATCATACAACTGGTAAATATCAAATGAGACATGAACTCAAGTTTCCTGATTATACCTGGATAATCTCATTGTCAACTGAATCTTCCTGTAAATATTCTAATGATATTTGCTAAGAGGAAAAGATCTTATCTCTGCAATGCCCTTAGCAAGATACTCTTGGTTGGAGTATTACTTACACTGAATAAACCCAGGATCTATAGGTCTCCCTTTTTTCTATATCAACTTATTCAGTCCCTATACAAGTTCTGTGAGATGGTTATTGAGAAAATTGAGGTTTAGAGAAGTTCAGTTACTTGCCCTAGGTTTATATGTTAGGTGTACAGTAGTAGAGGTACAGCCAGGATTCTTATCTAGCAAGCCTTACTAGGATGCTATACTCCTAAATACTACCCTCCAGGCCTCTCCATTGGGCACAAAAAATTTCTAGAAATTCTCTAAAGTCCTTCCAAATTCTGAAAATATACAATTTTCCAAGGTATTCTGATGAACTATTTTTAAAATTCGATGTGACATGTTTAGATACATCAAATAATGCTTTTTCTTTAAATAGATTCAAAGCATTAGGACAAAATAAATCATTAAATTATAAGAATCCTTATGTGTTACATGAATCCAAAGAACATCTTTGTAAATAGGTTATAAGAGAGCTTACCTGTCAAGGTTTTAAATGATATTTTGCACTAATTATAAATTAAACAACAAGAAAAGAGATTTTTTTCAATACAAGCTCTTAACCCTTATATATTACTTAATATCTAAATTAGGTTTGCAAGGTATTAAAGAGAGAAAAATCATCCTTTTTAATCTCTCATGAAAACTCAAGTAGAACAATAATGGTAAAATTATTATTTAATAGTTTATATTTTTTATTCTGCAACCCAAAATATGGTCAATGTGCGTATCATATAGTTAGAAGTAGATTTTGATAATGACAGATAATAATCCTGACAATACAAAAATGGTTATGTTAAAATAATAAAAATATCCATTCACTTAATGTGGAGTAACTGAGGAGCAAGCACTGCTTTATCCACTTTAGTATAATTAGAAAGGAGTTTCACACATTGAAACTTCTTGATAGATCTTATCACAAAGTAAGTCTTTTTTACTTATTCTACTTAGACAATAATGCTTCATTTGAAATAAAAAAAGACCATGTTTTAAATTATCAGTGTTCTTGAGAACATATTAGATTCAAAATTTTGAAATATTTAAAAACCTTACATAGCGTGTGTGTGTGTGTGTATGTGTGTGTGTGTGTGTGTATAAATTATTTGTGGATAGATCTGATAAATGGTCCAGAAAGATAAATATTTAAAATTGGATAGTTTATATTATTTTTCTAAATCTAAGCTTTTTCTATCATAAATGCTATATATATTTCTATTACTATTTTGTTTATAACCAATAATGTAAATGCCAAGACCTAATAATTCATTTAAATGTTTACTTTTTCTAGACTTGTATACTAGATTTTGTTCTGTTGGGTTGCTGGAAAAGTCATGATGCATTTTTGCAATGAAAAACATAGAAAAAATACGTCATGACTTTTCCAGCAACCCATTATTTTGTGTATCATGCCAAATTAAATCTTCTGAGTTATAGCATAATTTATCTCAATTCATATGAATTTTGGCTGTAGACCTTTATGTAAAATAATTGTGACTCATCGTTCATGGAAACCATTCATCCTGTTTAATAAAGGTCATTACCAAATTATATTTTTGTTATAGTCTGTTTTAAGATGAAGCATGAGATGTGGAACTCTGCTGAAACAGGTTTTCAAAATTTAATTTATCTTGATTTTTTCTTAATCTAGAATGTGATGAAAGTTCCTGCATAGGTATATGTGAAGAAAATGAAGTAAATATATATATATATATATATATATATATATATATATATATATATATATATAATAATGAACCAATGACTTATTAATGGAAATGCAGCTATAGCTTTATTTGAAATGCTGATGGTCATCTCACTTCTATTAAACATCCTTAAGTAATGATCATATCTGTTTTTTTTAAATGGCAACATATTAAATATTTAATATTTAGGAAGTAATTCTTACTTCCATATAAAGGAAGTAAGAATTTACCTTTAAGATTGAAAGCATTCAGAAACATGCTGTTGGATAGAAATAGAACATTTGTTTTTCAGCTAAAATTGTTTGAACACTAACCAAAGAAGTGATAGTGATCGTCACTCTGTCATGTCTTAGAACAAGCCACTGAAGTCACTGTTGGGCTTCAGTGATCGGAGTTGACTATATATATAATTTACAGTTTCTAAATTGGTTATTTATATTTTCAAAATTCACCCAAACCACTAGTTTTTAAGATACCAATATTAGATCTATACACTGAGGTCTTAAAAATGTAAAACCATAAGAACTTCATTGACTACAACCTTAAAAATATACAAAAACACACATTTCGTTTTTCCTTGTAATAGCCAATTCTTACCTAGGTAATATATCACAAAAATATGGGCCCTCTATTCAAGCAGGGACACTGCAGAATCTACAGAGAAATTTTATCTTCAGGCATATACTCGTAAATGCATAAAATCATAAAGAAGATAAGTTTAGGGACAACATATTCAGTATGAATCATGATAAGGTCATCATCATGACTAAAGTTTAAATGGCGTTGTGGACTAAATGTTTGTGCCCTTTTCCCCAAAATTCATATGTTAAAACCCCAACAGTCAATGTATTAGCAACTGTGGTCTTTGGGAACTAACTAGGTTTAGATGAAGTCATAAGGGTGGGATGAGGGTGGGATTAGTGTTCTAATACGAGAAAGAGACACCAGAGATTCCTCTTTCTGCCATGTGAAGATAGGGTTATAAAATGGCCAGAACTATGTGGAATAAATGTCTGTTGCTTAACTCACTCAGTTACAGAAGCCTGAACTGACTAAGACAGATGCTCACAATGAATCAAAGTCTTTCCATACCTCATCACTAGTTTAGACAATGTCTCACCACCAGTCACTGTGAGGTCAGAAATACCTGCCCTATTTCATTTTCTGATTTCACCCCACTGACTAAAGCAATGCCTGGCACATACTAGACCTGAATAAGTATGGGTGGAAGAGAATAACAGTTCACTTAACAGCTAAATAAACTGAGATTTATATAAATGAAAACAAAGCCAAAATAATATGAGAACAAGGGAAACACAGTAAATCACCTATGTACATGAAACACCTCAGACTACCCACAGTGGATGAATTTCTCCAGAGAAAAAGGAAGATAAAACATTCTAACCTAAAGAAATGTCAAAAAACACAGTCATAAAGGCATTGAACATCTCAAGCTGTGTAAGCAAGCCATAAGCATGTCATCAGACTGTAAAGCTTACAGAGGACGGAGTGGTGATAAGGTGGCAAGCTGGGAAAGGATATGAAAGAAGATAATTTCAATGCCTTAGTGAGAGATAACAAGTACCTCAACAATGATGCTGGGCAATCGTGGGCTGATAAATATTTACTAATGGTGTTTCCAAAGCAAAAACAAAAACAAAATGCATATGGGGTAGTGTGTGTGAGTGTGTGTGTATGTATATATAACTATATATATTACCTAGCAAAATTCATAATACCACTTGCCAGTTAGATTTACTATTATGGTTATTCCTTTCTTTACATTATTTTATAAATAGCAAATATTAACAAAAATACTTACACTTTTAAAAAAAATTTACTCTATAACTTCAATGCAAATGGCTATTTCTCACAAAACCTGGTATCAATTTTTATCATTCTGGTACCAAGAATAATGTCACAAAATCAGACTATGAATAATTCTTGATTACTAATGAATCAGGAAGAAATCACTCAAGTCATTGATAGTAAACATAGTTCTAACATGAATGTTGCTTGATATTTTTACTCACATTAATGGGTAAGCCAACATGAAGCAATGAGACTTATGTCAGAACTCTGAATGTCAATATGAGTAAATTTTTTGCTAAATTAGATAGTGTAAAAGTGAAACACAGCATTTTCTCAATTCTTGGTGCTATTCACATTATAGCTACAGATTTAATAGAGTTTAATATGCACTAACATGTTCTGTTATTTTTGGAAGTCTAGACAATTAAAACAATAAATCAAGCCCTGATTTGTCATGTTTGCCCATTTCCATGGTGTAAATACTGCTGAACAGAGAGAGAAAGCTGAACACAAATTTGGGAAGAGATGTGCAGCACTACAACATTATACAATATTTCCACTATCCACATAAAATAGATATAAACTCCAGAATACAAGCAAAGTATAATTAAGTAAAATAATTAGGAAGAAATGATAAATGTTGACTATTTTATTTTTCCAAAGGATTTGGAATTCCTTTCGAAAAATTTACTCAACCTGTTTGCCAAATAAATTATTACTAATACACATAAATTGAATTTCAAAGAAAAAAAAATACAAAAGTTGGATTAAACACTTATAGAGACAAAACAATTATTTTATAAGAGCAGAGATGTGAATTGAAAACATTATACATGATATAAAATCAAAGGGAAAAGTAGCATGTATATAAGACATTCACAATATGATTACATTTTTATCTTTTATTGTGTTGGAGAAGGCTAAGACTGGTTGCTAGGAAAGAAAGGAAATCCACAGATACCTGACAAATGCTTTTGAAAAAGAAAAAAATATATATGTAGTCTATATAGATATTATATGCGTATTATTTATATATGTCTGTGTGTGTGTGTATATAATGTCTTATTATTCTCTTAAAAACAACTATCAGCTATTGAACAGCATTTGTAAGACTTTTTTGTTTTTTGTTTTTTGTTTCCTGTCAAATTCATGAGAGAAAACAAAATACCAGACTGGAATTTTAAACCATTGTGGTATCCCAGAAAGAAATTCCTTAGTTTTGTATTCTTTCCTCACCAATAATAATAAATAATTAAACCATTTTGTGTCATCAGGGTAAGTGGGTAATGTATCTATTTTGAGCTTAGGCAGTTCTACTGTATTTTAGGAAATAATTCATGAGTCATGATGATTTGACAAGATTATTGTGAAGAAAAATGTCAATCATCCAAATTCAAATATATCTTTACTTAGTGCTGGTGTTAGTGGTATAGTGATAAGCATGATTACCTTCTAAATATATTCTATATTGGAAATTGAAATTGATGAGCCTTGTTGATCACCTGCAAATGACAAAAAAAAAAAAATGCTATTCTGCTGGGGACATACTAATTCTAATTACATATATAAATATAAAATATTGTAAAGCCCATTAATTGGGAATGATAATGTCATACACTAGTGCCTTTTATAGTAAAGAGCAAACTTTCTTAATTTGTAGTTGAGGTAGAATTAGAAACATAATACTATAAGGAAGATGGTATCTTTATACCTAAAAATTGATTTGCTACCTCCTTATTGTGAGCAATGATATGAGTCATTTTTAGAAAAACAGAATGGGATACTCCAATATATTTTAAATGTTTTGAATTTATACATCTTTTTAAAAATATACAACTACTATGATATTGTTAGGGTAGTATTTCAAACATAGCTTCATGGAGATACAAAATAAATTGTAAAAGATTGACAAACCTGAAAACTAAACATCCAAAACGAGGAGGAAAATCAACTGAAAGAAATCAAGGAGTGTAAAATTGTACTGGAGCAAATTACATGCTTTGGGATAGAGTCTGGCTTCCTATTTAGATTGAAAACCTCATCACAATCTTTTCTGTGAAGTTTGGCTTTTAACTCTTTTAGGGAAGCAAATACATTTGCATATGCTTTCCAGCTTTGAAAAATAAGCTTTAATTTCAAGATCGGGTACTAACTAATTTTTTTTGTTTTTGTTGGTTTGTTGTGTGTGTGGTTTTTGTTTTTGTTTTGTTTTGTTTTGTTTTTTGTAGTATTAGTCAATTATTTTTGATCAGTTAGGGGGTTCCAAATTTCACTGAAAGAGAAGAATAAAATGAATAAATTCTATAGTGATAAAAAAGTGTAATGGGTATTTAGGAAATAAATTGATGCTTGAGAAAAATGCTAAAAAGTATATGACAGAAACTAACAGTTTAGCCTGGAATTGAAGAACAAATGTTTTATTAATAAATTAATAGTAATGACAGCAACATATAATAAATTATTCATATGCAAATATTTAAAAAAATAGTTATACTAAAATGCAATATTTAAATACTTAAAATCATCCTGGATGACTTTTTTTTTAAGTTTCTCAACAATATACTAAAGCACACATTATAAAATTATCTTGAATACCTGAATTAAGCAAGTGAATACCCCTATCAAGATCTCAAGAAAAAGCAAGCAATCCAAAAATCTGGTTTTGTTGGAAGCTCATTCCATGTACCAAATCTAAGATGGAATACATACTATCATATCACTACTTCTTTAAAATAAAAACAACAAAAAATAAGAAATAAAAGGAAATTCAGGCCAAGTCTTTTGCAGGTTATGTTTACTCAAGGCTCGTCTAGTCAAAAACAAAAGAATCATTGTCATATAAACTTTTAAACAATAACTCCAAATATAATTAATTTAAATCATATAAAGTTACATGTACTGCTTCTCAACTTTAACTCCTTTCAATTAAAATTTCTATGTGAAAAAAATGTGATGCATCAATTATTGTGAGTATTCATTTATTTAATACATTTTTGGACATCCGCCATATTACAGCACCCTAACAAATACAGATCATGAAAGTGACTAAGATATTGTTATTGTCTTTATATGCAACTAGCTGTCATTTCATAAAAAAATTTCACGTTACAATTTTTGTCATGGGATCAAAAAAAAAAAAATTATGAATGCCAGCTAAAAATCATGCTGCTTTTTCAGAAGGGCCTCTAGAAAATCTCCTTTTTTATTTATATAGTTAATTATAAGCTTAGGAAAATTAATGAATTTTCAACAATAGTCGCAATTAAGTTTTATTTTTATTTATTTATTTGTTTTTTAAGAGGGCAGTGTCACTGGCCCTCATATGTGGAATCCAAACCCAGGCCGCTAGCATCCCAAGCCAGCTATTAACCACCGTGCCACTTGGCCGGCCCTTAAGTTTTAAACATAGTGTGAGATGTCTAATAAAGTTAAAAGCACAGAGCAGACAATATAGTAAATTAGACTGCCTTTTCAATATGGGAGGATGGGTGTTACCAAGTTGGTGGGAGATAGAAAATGATTAGAAAAGTGAGAAAGGGGAGAGAAAACAATGATATTTTAAAGTTGTTAGAAAAAAAAAAGACTTTAATTTCAAAATTATTTAGTCTTCATAAAATATAAACGGGAGGATAAAAACAGTAAAATTTTTATAGTAGAAAAAAATCAGTAATATACATATATATTTTTGCTGCTGTATCAAGTCATCTGCTTCAACACATTACTACTCTAAATGTTTCTTTAAAAATACAGTAAGTACACATGTACACACACACACACACACACACACAGATAAAATACACCTGTAATTAAAAGAGAGTTAGTGAGTATATATCATATGGCAGTAAATTTATGAGAAATCAGTTGGAAATGCTGGCTGGTCAAGGGAGGAATTATTTTTCATCTGTTTCAATCTAAAACCTGTTCATGACTTTGGTGAAAAATCACATGATTCACCTAAATTCTAGGAGGGGGAGCAATGCCATTCCATGTTTCAAGAGAAAGAGAGGAGATAGATGAGGGTGAACTTTAAACGTGGTATTTATTGTTATTTTGCTTTAGTGTTTTTTTGTGTCTTTTTTTTAAGACAAGACCTCTTTCTAGTTTGTAGAGGGTAACTGTCATGGAGCTCATCTTCCTTTCACTGAAAGATTTACTATTTCCTTTTAATCAGGAAAAGGCAGTATAATCAATCAGGAGCCAGTATAATAAATAAGAAAATATTACAAGGTAGAGGAAAAAAAATATAAAATAGAATCTGAGGAAAGTTGTGCTGGCTGGAAAAGATGGATTTAAATAAGAACAAAGAAATAGCACCTAAAACACAGTGTGACACTTAGAATGCATCCAATAGGTTTATTGGTTTCTTTGTTTGTTTAAATAATTGGACACTGAGGGAGCAGATATGTCACATTAATGGTATAGATCCCCTGAAAACATCATGATCATCTGCAGTTGCCATTTAACTGCCTGGAACAACCTTTAATTTATGCCCAATTCAGGCTTGGTTATACTATGATTTTTGTAATACTTTAATTTATGCACAATTGAGGCTTGGTTATGCTATGATTTTTTGGCTGGACATCTATGCATTCTCTTGTGGAAATAAACTTTCTGTCTTTCTGTGCGATCCTTGCAAACAAAATGTATGAATTAATTGTCATGACTCTAGTTTTAATTTATGTATTGTGCATTTAAAAAAATTCTAAGGTTGTGCCCTAAAAACAATGAGGGGTATAAATGTTTAACTATTATATTGTTCTGTACACCTGAAACTGAAAAAAAAAAAGAAAAGCACCAGGCAAAGGCACACACCAACTTAATAATCTCAAGTATTCTTGCAAAACAGAGACTTCTGGATGAATGCTTGTTGTGGATAACTTCTTGGGAGTTACATGATGGAAGATAATGTTATAGAGTTCAGTTTGTTAAAGATAATAGTGGACATAATAGAAATGGTAAAAAGTGAAACAGGATACAAAGCCGTGATGTTTATCATCAGAAGATAATAATTAAGGTGGTCTCCAGACAGGTGCTACAGGACTTAAATAAAATACATATACAGCAATACCTTGGTTTGCAAGCATAATTTGTTCCAGAAACAAACTACTTATATTGCAAGACATCGCTTGTTTATCACGTTAAAATGTATTAGAAATGTTTGCTCATCTTGCAGAATACTTGCAAACCAAGTCATTCGCAATCCAAGGTTTTAATGTAGTTTTAAACTTAGTTAGCAAAGCTACATTGTGATAGTCTACAGGTAAATTGGGAAAATAACACATACACGTCACTTTCATGTTGGATTTTGGTGTCATTTTTGAGGTTGGGAGAGATGGAAGAAAGTGGAAAAGGAGAATTTTTTTGGCAGGGAAGAATCTCTCTAGGAAATAATCTCCTGTTAAAGTTAAGATTTGAAAAGGGCAACTAATATTAGTGGAATAAAGAGAAGTATGGTTAGATTAAAACACAAAGAAAAGAAATTGACAGGAAGGAAAGAACAGAGGAGAATTAAATGAGTGAAAGTGCGACTGACAACTATAACTCCTAGCATTCTAAACGGTCACTGTCCAACCATGGATGTCCCACCTCCATCCCACTGGTCCCATCTACTATATCTCTGCCCCTTCCCCAGCTGCTGTGGGTTTGTTTGTTTGTTTGTTTGTTTGCTTAAAAATTGGTTGTGCCTACCTATGACTTTCTTTAAGAAGCTGTCCTCAGGCTACAGAAACCAATTTGCCCCATCCAGAGACAACTGAAGTGCTTGGGAGTGACATTTTGCATTTATAAAATTCCTATAAAACTAAAAAAGCATAGTGAAGTAATACTAAAAAATACAAATACTTTATAAAACTGTTTCTTAAAAGGATTTTATTTCTTTATTTTGAATGCTACTGTGTTCCCTGGAAGTTAATTTTATTTTGTTTTACAGTCTGCATTCTTTTGTCAAAGGAATTTTATTGCCAATTTCTGAAGTTATATGTGTGGGAACAATTCTTTCCTAGGACATTTCCCCCATGATTTTCTTTCAACACACTGTCAATAGGGACACTGGCAGCTGCTTGTTCATCTCCCTTTTTCACTCCTTTATTTATTTTCCTGTTTAATATTAAAGAAATAAATATTTTATGAATTGTCTAATCTCTGGAAACATACCAAAGGGAGAATCCTAAAAATAATTTGGCTTAAGCTAAAAAAGCGTAAATAAAGTAATGTGCCATAATGAAGAATAATACAAAGGAAAAAGGAGACATAATAGAGTTCAAACATTTCCTGGCCTTGTGTTTATCTAGCTGAAACCTAATATAATGAAATCTATCTGAATGTCTTAGAACATTACAAGTAAGTCTGCTTTTCCTTAAGCCAAATTTGTTTCATGTGCAGAACTTATAAATTCCTCATTATGACACAAACTCATTTAGATGTTGTTTGTTTATGTGAATTTCTGCCATTCTCCATTGAGGTTTGGCCCTGATTCCTATATTTTGAGATAGTTTGAGGAAGATATACTCAAATGGACTGAGATTGAATAGCTGCATTACTTAGACACAATTCCCAAATGAGTAGTCTTTTTTTTTTCTTTTCACATTTAATTGTAATTTCAGCTGTTATGAGAATCACAGTCATTCTTGATATTATTTTCCCTAAATATGCTAGTCTGTCCCATTTTATATTTTGACACTTAGAAAATTCCCTCTCTCTCTCTCTCCCCTTTCTCTACAGGAAATTCACATATTAGCTATGTTTTTTCACTTTATTGGATCCCTCCCCATCCGTGATAATTCAAGATAATTTCTTACCCTGATCAGAACATACATAGCTCTAAAATGAGCACACATGCTCTGAAAAACTGTATATTATTGTTATAAAAACATCTTAGAAAAGTAATATCTGCTCTTAGGCTAAATCATTGTCTTTGAAGACAATATAGAGTATTGCTGAGTTTCTCAAAGATAGTAAGAGGTCAACACAATTTTTGTCACTGCTAAATTATTTTTAAAAGTATATTATTTTCTGATACTGGTACAGAATGTCCTGGTATCTCCACAGCTTTGCCAAAGACCAACATAGTAACATTTAGAATGGGTTCCCAGAGAGAACTGAGATGCCCTGAATACACAGCATAGCCCACATTCACATTATAGCATTGCCCATTTGGAAAGCATATATTCAAGTGCGTTCAAATTATTTTTATTTATAATATTAATTACATCCTTAGTATAAATGTTTTTTATTTGTTCAGTTGTATTCTATACATATTAAACTGGTTCTTATAATAAAATGATAGTAAAGCCTTTTGTTTCCTTATTCCGTTGCTATTTAGCTGATTATTACAATACATCTATCACATTGGGCAAAAGGGAACAATCCATTAATACTGCCGTGGAAAATTATGCTCACTTTTAAATTCACAGTCTCCCTGCAAGTGCAATCAAAATAAATTACGCTACTTAGCCTGTAAGTTGATTTTTGGACCACTTTGGAGGATTATATCTCTAGGTTTGATCATTGACTTTACAAGAAAAGAGCATTGCATTTAGATGCTACAGTCCATGTCTTTACTGGATGGCAATTAACACTCCCCACACCCCCATCATGTATTCTAAATACCAAAGCACTTCACTTAATAACCCTTCAGTTTAACATGGCTCTTCATGGTCATTGAGGGGAAATGCTTAAATTAAATCAGGAACACACAAGGATTCCTGTGAACTAGATTAAACACAAACCACTTGGTCTTCAAATTCCCTAACACATGGAAATAAAAACATTTTTTAAATGACTTTGGTGTTGACCATACAATGTCATTAGCCACTATAAAGTGTAAAAAGGTGAAGTTAATATAATATTAATAATTCTTCTTCTTCACTGAACTAATGAGTAGATAGATAAAATATGAAAATGATTTACCATAGAAAAATTTTTTAAAAATTTAGAATAAAAATAAACATATGTAAATCTTAATTGCCATTGTTACTAGCAAAACTTGAATTTCACTGTTAAAAGAACAGTTTTATTTAACTAGTCAATGAAAAAAATCTAAGAGATGGGACTGGTTTTAAAGGAAATCTTTCTAACTACTCATTTGATTTTTGCACTATTATTTATTTTCTAAAAAAAATTCCTACCAAATTTTATGTTTGAATACCTATAATAGTAGGGACTCATTAGTTCCCAAGAAAGCCTATGTTATAACTGAAAGGCTATTAGAAATAATTTTATAAATGTATTAATATGAAATAGTTTTTTTAAATTTCCAAACAATTGGGAAGCTATAAACCTGAGACCACACAGAATAAACTTATGATAGTATACACAAGATACCAACAAACACATAAAGAAGCATCTGGTATATAATTTATTACCTAACCTTTCCAAATTTAGTTTCACTACAAAATTAAGCATCCAAATATAGGTCTAACTATGGGCATCTATAGCTAGAGCAACTTAGGAAGAAAGCTTTTTCTCTACACACTAGCCATTAAATACTATCAAAAATATTTATAAAAATCTAATTTTTGCTATTTTATTATCTGTTCTACTTTCTATGTAGATGTAAATGAAAAAGATGATGAGGAGTCATAAAACAAATAGAATATACAACTCTGTTCAGTTTTTCCTACCTCATCAAAGAATAAGGGTTCCAGAAAGTAACACAGGTAAGCCTTTGAAATGAGGAAAGCTAGAAATGTATAAATGAGGTAGTTCCTTTTCCTATTTGAGAGAAAGCTTCCATGATCTTTGCCCATATGATGGTATTTGGATTAAACTTCTCAGTTCTATTGTTTTACTTTTTTCTTATTTTTCAGTTAGTGCTGTGGAGTCACTGTTCTCTGACATAGTCTCCTAACCTGGGAATAAAATAACATCTTAGCAAGTCGCTAAGAATCACATAAAAAAGTTAGGCTAGAATATAAAAAAAAACAAACCCTATGTCAAAATTGTTCATTGTTAACTTGTTAATTTTGAGGTTATCTTTTTATCTGTACCTTCAGTAATGACAAAATAAAACAGCCACTGAAATATCTAGCAGTCCTTTCATTTTCCCTAGGTAGTTTTAAACTCCAGACCCAGTCTTGGACTAACCATGAACACCTGGAGCACAGAGAGAAATGGTGGTATAACAGAATCCTATTTGCTCTTTAGGTATAACTAATAAGACAATACTATACTTCAAAAAGTAGCCACATAGGAAAGCTGATAATTATCAGAGAGCACAAATATTTTATATATATATATATATATATATATATATATATATATATAAAGACATACACACACACACACACACACAGACACACACACACACACACACACACACATTTTGTGAATGATTTGTACAGATCTAAAGCATTAGTCTAAATAAGCCTGAAAACACTACATTCTGATTACTGTTAAGATGTGTTCTACCTTGGTAGTAGAAATATATCTAGCAACTCTTGAATGAATCCATGCTGTAATTGAATTTAAATCGTACACAGAGCCACCCATAGTCTGTAGTATATGAGGAAAACTGTCACCCCAAATCTAGTGATCAGTAATAATCACATTATAAAGCAGGAAAGAAAGAGTGGGAAAGAGTTTCTGAATATCTAAATGTAATAGATCCCCACATTTCTTCTTCTCCTTAAGCTTCAAATGATACATATTTTGGTGGGATTACATATTTCCCAAATTTTCAATTCTGGCTTAGAATTACCTCCCTTAGACCCTTCACATCCATGTGACTTCTAGTAACAAACATTAACTGGGACATATTTATATAAACTAATACTCACTACATTGACAATCATTGTTACAAAGTATTGATAATTTCACACAGTCATATAGTTTCCCTGCCCTTCTCCAGAAATGGAGAAGCAAGAAAAGGCATAACTGTACTACTACTATGTGACCACACAAAGTTCATGTTCTATATGCCATTCCATGTAACCACCCTTAAAACTCATCCCAGGTTTTCTAGTATAGACTTATAGTTATATGCTAGTAATCAGAAGAAGTAACTTTTACTCCTTGTTTCTTCTTCATTTTAGGAACAATTCTGATTGGGTTTAATATGAAGTAAATTAACCAGAAAAAAAGATAGGGAATGAAACATTCAGTACACATTTTAAGCTGTAACATTCTATATTTCATTTGCAAAAGCAATGTATAGACTATGATGCCCCAAGATTATTTTTTATTGAAACATGTTTGAAAATAAATGATTCAAATACATTAAATGATCATTTCCTTTACCCATTTACAACAACCATGTAACACTTCTAGTCCACATAGTATCTCGAATATTTTTAAAATATGTATATAAACATATATACATGCATGTTACATGTGTTTATAGATATGTACATATCTATACATATATACATATGTATATGTGTGGGTATATAGGCTATAGATGTGTGTGTAATTGAAAGGTTTACCTTGGTATTTGTATACTTTTAAATAGTCGTTTTTGATTTAAATTTAACAAATAGGTATTTAATGTGAACTTTATACCTAGGGTTCTTTTAAACATACAATAGATGTATGATACATTTAACAGATATAATACCTTTAATGGGCTTTATATGGTGTGTGTGTGTGTGTGTGTGTGTAGATAAGGCATAAATATTAAAGCAATAGTATAAATTATACAATACATCCTTAAGTTCTGTATGATAATATGTAAAAATCCATTTTAAAAATAATTTAGAAGAGAACATGGCAACAGAGGAGTATGAGCTTTGGATCTGAAATCATATCTTTTTTAAATTTTGGTATTCAGCTTTGTACAAATTGCCTAACATGCCTAGGCTTCAGTATCTACATTTAAAAGTGGTAATAAATTACTAAGGTCATGTATTTGTTTTGTAGGTTATATAAATTGCTGCATATAAAGCATTTGACAAAGTGCTAGGTATATGATACATGCTTACATTTTGGTGGCATTCTTAATGTTCTGAGTATGGAACATACTTAATATTTAATAGATTGAGAGCCATCAGGAAGAAAATAGTATTAATATTAAACACTAACATTGACACCACTAATAATATCAATAACAATAGCAATTAATCTCCATTGATTCAGTATACATGGTTCTAAGAAGGGTTCTACATTCTATATTAATTTTGATAATATTTATAAAGATTTTTAATATAAATAAATACTTTAATTAAAACAAATAAACTGCATTTATTTTGAAAATTTGCAGATTTTATTCAGAAAGGAATATGATAGTGATTTTAAAGTACTGCTAATGTGCTTTCAAACATTCATACCCTACAGAGGTTTTTTTGTTCGTTACTAATTTAGACTAAGATAAATTGATCTTTTCATTTTGTTTCTAATAGCACAATCTTTCAAGGGAACAAATTATCCATTTTGATAATATAGTGCATTATATTAGTTTATATATAAAGATGTTATGCAAATATGGAGTTATTATTAAACTAGAATAATTTTTTAAAGTTTAAGTTCTTATAACAAGTGAACATCCATATTATATGCTTTCCATCTTGTGAGTTCTGAATTTTATTTTTCAAATTTAAATATACGAAGGTCTGACAATTAAGTTCATGAACTCTTCCTAGAAAAGTGCTACATACCTCACTGCTGAATATCACCAGTTACTTTTGAAGTAACTTGGGAAGCTATGCACCGATGTCAGCACATAGTCCACCATGCAAAGCAATTTTGGAATTCTTTTTCTGGAATGGCCATCAGAGCTCTCGTTGTATTACCCTTGATGTCCTGGGTGTCATTAAAATGTCTTCCTTTCAGTTTTTCCTTTATCTTCAGGTAAAGAAAGAAGTCACTGGGGGTCGGTCAGATGAATAGGGAGGATGTTGTAATACAAATAATTATTTACTGGCTAAAAGCTCCCTCACAGGCAGTGCCTTGAGAGCTGGTGCATTGTCGTGATGCAAGAGCCATGAATTGTTGGTGAAAAGTTCAAGTCATCTAATCTTTTCAAGCAGCTTTTTCAGCACTTGCAAGTAGTACACTTGGTTAACTGTCCAGTTGGTACAAATTCATAATAAATAATCCCTCTGATATGAAAAATGGTTAGCAACATCATTGCAACAAGCTTGCGAACTTGTCAGAGCTTTGTATACATCAAAGTATTTGAGTCACAAATTTATGAAATTTTCTCTCAAGGGTCAAATAATTCAAAATTAGTTATAACTGTGTATGGCCTCACAGCAGCCTCACCATTTGCCTCCCTGCACTAGCCCATAACAGCAGGGCCTCACGGGGACAGGATATTCACTCTGTCTATGGCAAAACCCCAAGGGACCCTAAGGAGAGGGCGGGTCAGCAAATGACGGGCAAGACCCTACATGTGTGCAGGATGCCAATATAGGAGTGAGATCCTATATCAAATATGTGCACCAGGGCGGCCTAAGCCAGGCGCCGTAGGAGGGTCCCTGGGAGGAATCAAAGAGGTGAAGCCTATGGGGCCTAAGGGCCTGTTAATCCTTTCCTGCAGAACTGTGAATTTCAATTTTACTCTGTTCACTTCCAAATATATCTCCTCTGGTACAACCACATCTTTAACCTAGCAAATGAAAATACGTATCCATATAGAAACCTGACAGGCATGTTATCCCTTCCTTAACCTTGCTCCACCTAGACCTTCCCCACCACAGTTAATTGCAGCCCCACTCTTCTGCTTTATCAGGCTCAATGAGTTGTCATGGTCTTTTCTTTTTCTTACTGTTCATATTCAACCAATGAATAAATCTTATTGGCTCTATGTCAATATGCATCTAAATTCTAACCATTTTTCACTATTCCCACTATTATAATCCTCATACAAGTCCCCATTTTCTCTCTCCTGGACTATTGCAATAGTCTAACTGGTGTTCCTTATCTGTGTCAAAACAGCAGCCAGGATAGTACCTTACAAATTCAAATAATGTTAAAGCACTCCTTGAATCAAAACATTCATTAGAAATTCATTTTACTCAAAGTAAAAACTATTCAGCTGGACTCCTTCACCTCTGTGGCATCATCTCCCACTACTCTGACCATTGCTTATGGTTATCCAGCCACCCCAGCTTCTTGTTTTTACTTCAATAGCCAGATACACATTGCTTCAGCCTCTTGCCCTCCTCCCCCATAGCCACTCAACTTATTTCCTTCCCTCTTTGAAGTCTTTGTTTCAATATCACCTCCTCAGTAGAGTCTATACTGGTCACTGGTCATTTTATCTGATATTGTAAACTCCAATCTTAATCTTCATTCCCTATCCTCATTGCTGCTTTATATTCCGAGGTAGCACTTATCAGTTTTCTAAGAAAATGGTTTATTTACCTATTAATTACATATACCATTTCTTCCTGTCCTTATCAGAATGTAAGTCCCTTGATTTCTTGCACCATTGCTCTAAAAGTAATGTCTACCAATTAGTAGGGTGAATGAATGAAATATGCATGTAATTAGTTTTATCTCTGTCTTTGACACATGAAACCAGTAATCAAGTAGATTATAATCTATGTGAGGCAGTATTTCAAAGTCAGCAGAAATTCTATGAAAAGAATCAATTCAATGGATTCTTTAAGGGAACATGTCTGTAAACAAAGGAGTACATTCATCAAATTCATGGTACAGGATGTTGATAAGATACAGCTTGGGAAGGTAAAGCTTCAGGTTTTCTATTCTTCATTTACACCCCTTTAATCTTTTTTTACATACTCATACTTTGTATTTTTAAAAAATCATAATTTGAATATGATTTGATATATAAGAAGTTAATGTATCTAATTTTTAAAAAGTGATAAAATGAGAAGATATATCACATTGAAGCTCAAGTTACTAGGAAAAGTAGTATTAAAGAGCTCAATTTAAGAACAATCACTTAAACCACATTTTTTTCCCTTTTCTGTCTAAAAGCTGCAGATTTTGTACACAAATCTCTCCTGATTAAATGCGTTATAAAAATTGTATGTAAATTTGCTATTTAGGAAGCACTAAAACCATTGCTTTTTTTAATTAAAAAGTCACACATTTCCTAATACAAATAATTCCCTTTTTCATCTGTTCTATGATTGAATGTTTTCAATATGAAATTTTCTTAAATTCTCATGTGCTTCCCAATTTACTGTAAAAGTTTTTGACAGAGAAAAGAACTTTAAGTAAATTTACATAGCTCTAAAAATAGCATAAAATGTGATTTTTTTTTTCTTTCTTTTTCTTAAATATGTCAGTAACATTTCTGGAGGAATTTCCTTTTTATCAGATAGTAGAGAACTTCAATTTGGAATGTCTGAATGAGCAGAATATTTTAAAAATCTGATCACATTTCTATGGGGTCCTTCTCCCTTACACACAGACTAAAATACAATGGTTTCACACACACAAAAATAATATGTTTCTAGTACATTATATTTGTCAATATCCACCTATTTGTAGAACCAGCATTACTCCCAACAAACTAGGTCAGACTGGGTGGTGAACACACAATGTGATATTATATAGATAATGTATTACAGAATTGTATACCTTAAATCTATGTAATTGTGCTAACAATTCTCACCCCAATAAACTTCAATTTAAAAAATAAAAAAAAAGACCCCTCAAGCTGTGGTATTTAAGGGGTCAGTAGAAGCACATATGAAGACTGACAGTGTGATAGGCTCCTGATGAATGAATGTATGCTCATAGATTGATAAGCATTGCCTTGAAACAGTGGCAACACAACTCTAGCACACAACTCACTCCTTGTAACTTCCTTATTCTGTTTGTTAAGAGGTTGGGGAGTGGGAGGGGTAGCTGAGGGAGAAAGATCTAAAAGTACCAACCATATTTCACTGGACAGATTTAATTTCATCTCAAAAACAAAAACAGACAAACAAACAAAAAAAACAGTTACACAGGTTAAAAATTATTTAAGAAACACAACAGCATAGAATTCTGAATTCACTTTTCTCCTGAACATACAGATGTTACCAGTTCACAGAAACAGGGATAGGCAAGTTGGGCTACCTATTCATTTGCTCTTTTTTAGGAGGTGTGACAGAAAAAGGAAGCAAGTTTGAAAACGAGACTTAGAACAAAATGAGAAAATTGGGTGAGAATGAGAAATAACCAATGACTATTTCAAAACTAACATAAGATGATTTTAGTAGTTTCTTATTAATGTCTATTTGGTGTAATGCACATGATTAAATGCTTATTAAAGTATTATTTTTATATCCCTTCACCATTTCTCCCTTTAAACATTTTTCAATTACAGCTGACAGTCAATATTATTTTATATTAATTTCAGGTGCACAGCATAGTGGTTAGACATTTATATAAGAAACTTTCCTCCTACTAGTCTAGCACCCACCTGACACTATACATAATTATTAACATATTATTGACTATACTCCATATGCTTTATTTTACATCCTCATGACTATTTTGTAACTACCAATTTGTATTTCTTAATCCCTTCACCTTTTGCACAATGCTCCCCAACCCTCTCCCATCTATCACACTGATAAATCTAGTATCCATCTGACACCATAGTTATTACACTATTATTGACTATACTCCTTATGCTATACCCTACATTCCATGACTACTGTGTAACAATCAATTTGTACTTCTTAATTCCTTCCCTTTTTTACTTATCCCCAACAACCCCTCCCATCTGACAATCATCAAAATATTCTCTGTATCTATGAGTCTGTTCCTGTTTCATTTGTTTATTCTGTGCTTTGGATTCCACATATAAGTGGAATCATATGACATTTGATTTTTCTGTGTGACTTACAACATTCTACACAATACCCTCCAGGTCCATCTGTTTTGTTGTACATGGCAAGATTTTACTATTTTATTATGGCTGAACAATATTTCATTGTGTATATCCACCACCTCTTCTTTTATCATTCATCCATTTAGGGACTCTTAGATTGTGCTCATATCTTGGCTATTGTAAATAATTCTGCAATGAACATATGGAAGCACATGTCCCCTCAAAGTAGCTTTTGGGGTTTCTTCAGATAAATACCTAGAAGTGGGATTACTAGATCCTTCTTTGTCTCATTTTATAGCCTATTTTGTTTGGTATAAGTATGCTACTCAGCTTCCCCCCCGCCCCCATTTTCATGAAATATCTTTTTCCATCTCTTTACTTTCAGTCTATGAGTGTCTTTCAATCTGAAGTGACTCTTATAGACAGCGTATGCAAGGATCTTATTTTTTTTTTTTTATCTATTCAACTACCCAATGTCTTTTTATTTATTTATTTTTTTAAAGATTTTATTGGAGAATTGGGGGAGGGGAACAGCGCTGGGGAATCAGGGAAGGGGAACAGAAAGTTGTTGTCCTTTTATTCTTCTGTCTAGTTGTGGAGGACATTGCTTCAATGGCCCATGTTGGTATCATCATTGTGCTCTTCCCGGGTGAGGCAGTCAGTTGGTCACCAGCCGACTGGTTGCTCACGGTGGCTCATGGCAGCTCACACCAGCTGCCTGCCAGCCCCACTGCAGCCTATTGCATAGCTGGTGACTCACAGCAGCCTGGCTCAAGGTGGAGCTATTGTTCACCATCTTAGCTGTAGAGGGCACAGCATCACTGGCTCTCATGTGGGATCTGAACCAGGGACCTGCTGCTCAAAGCTGGCGTCCCAAGCCAATTCTTTCTTTATTTTTTTTAAGATTTTTTTTTTTAATTGGGGAATTGGGTGGGGGAAACAGACAAGTTGCTGTCTTTTTGTTCTTCAGTCTAGATGTGGAGGATGTTGCTTCACTGTTGGTATCGTCATTGCACTCTTCCCGGATAAGGCAGATAGGTCGCCAGCCTCTGGATTGTTGCTCACCGCGGCTATTGGCAGCTTGGGCTGGCTGCCAGCCGCTCACGCTGGCTGCCGGCCAACTCACTGTAGCCTTGGCAGCTCACTGCAGCAGGGGCTGCAGCCTACAGCGTTGCCGGAGCTCGCACAGCCCAGCTCCAGGTGGAGCTGTTGTTAGCTGTAGAGGGCAGTGTCACTGGCCCTCATATGTGGGATCCGAACTGGGGCCGCTGGCATCCCCAAACCAGCACTTAACCAATATGCCACTTGGCCGGCCCCCAAGGCAATTCTTAACCAACACACCACTCGGCTGGCCCACCTGATGTCTTTTGATTGGAGTCATTCTATTGAGAAATCAGTTGATTGTCTTACGGGAGCTCCATTGTAAGTAACTGTTTTTCGTTTTGTTTTGTTTTCTTGACTGAAAGCTTAGTCTAAGAGTGTTTTCTTTTCTTTTTTTTTTTTTTAAATTGGGGAACTGAGGGAGGGGAACAGTGTTGGGAATTCATTAGGGGGACCAGCCAAGTTGTTATTCTTCAATCTTAGTTGTGGAGGGCATCAGTTGCCATCTGGTTGCCCGTTGGCAGCTTGTGACCTCTAAGCTCAAGGTGCTGTGTTACAATCTTAGTTGGGGGGGACATAGCCACAATCTAACTGTTTTTATTTTGATGCTTTTAAAATTCTTTCTTTGATTTTAATTTTAGCAGTTTAATTAGGATGTGTATCGGTGTGGGCCTCTTTGAGTTTATCTTGTTTGGGATTCTCTGTGTTTCCTGGGCTTGAATATCCATTTCCTTTGCAGGTTAGGGAAGTATTCTGTCATTATTTCTTCAAATAGGTTTTCAATTCCTTGATGTCTCTCTTCTCCTTCTGGTACCCTTATGATGTGAATGTTGTTTTGCTTGCTGTTATCCCTGAAGCCCCTTAAACTGCCCTCATTTTTTTGTATTCTGTTTTTCTTTTTGTTGTTTTGATTGGGTGTTTTCTGCTGTCTGATCTTCTAAATTGCTGATTACATCATCTGCTTCACCTCATCTATTGTTGTTCCCCTCTACTGTATTCTTCATTTCCATTATTGTATTCTTCATTTCTGATTGGTTCTTTTTTACGCTATCTCCCGTTTTATATTTCCTATGTCTTTGTTGAAATTCTCCATGACATCATTGAGCATCCTTATAACCAGTGTTTTGAACTCTGCATCTAGTAAATTGCTTGTCTCCACTTTGTTTAGTTTTTTTCTGTAGCTCTGAACGTTTCATTTGAAATGTTTCTCTGCCTCCCCATTGTGGCTGCCTCCCTGTGTGTGTTTCTATGTATCAGGTAGGGTTGCTATGCTTCCCAGTATTAGTAGAGTGGCCTTATGTAGTAGGTGTCCTGTGGGGTCCAGTGGCACAGTCTCCCTGGTCATCAGAGCTGAGTGCTCCAGGTGTGTCCCTTGTGTGAGCTGTGTATGCCCTCCTGTTGTAGTTATACCTTGGTTGCTATTTACCCATCAATAAGAGGGATTGACCCTCAGGATGATTGGTTGTGAGGACTGGCCATCACTATAGTGGAGGAGCTGTTGTGCAGGGGCTGACCCTACAGAGCAGGATTTGCAATAGCAGAGCTATTGTGCCTGCCCATCAACTCTTTGGTTTTGGCACCCTAAAAGGCAGCCAGGTGATGCTCTGGTACAGCCTGAAGCTGGCCACTGGGCATGCCAGCCCTGGGGTCTCCTGAAAGGGGACCCACTGGAGGCACACTTTAGCAAAGCCCATACCCTGCTTGGAACTACCTGGCATGAGCCACAAAGCATTGTGCAGATGGCTGTCACCCTTGTCCCCTGGAGGTACCTGGACAGGCCCAGCACAAACTAAGGATGGCCTTCACTAGTGCTGGGCATGGGTCTGCTCGGTCAGAGATGTGGGATACATTGAAGCCAGATACTACTTGTGTGGGTTTTGTGAACCTTTGAGAAATTTAGGAAAGTCTGCAGGATGAGCCAAGGCCGGCCATTTGTCCAGGAAAGTCATTTGGAAGCTGCTTGGTTGTGTCCAAAAGCTGGGTGGGGCAGGGTCTTGGAATCACCACGGCGGAGGAAAAAAGCAGTGTTAGCCAGGTTAATGGAAACTCAGGATGGAAACTCAGGTTAATGGAAAATCTGCATGCCAGGATCGGGGAGGGTTTAACAAAGAAACAATGGCTTCTGCCAGCTCCTCTGATCAGAGGAAAGCTGGCTTCCCAGTACACATCCTGAAGCCAGACAACTCAGTTCCTTCCTATTTTGTCTCTGCTGTCCCAGTTTTGGAGCTCAGAGTGAGTAAGTGTCAGTGAATAAGTTCATATACAGTCCCTTTAAGAGGAGTGCCTGGGAATGTAGCTGCCCTCCATTTCAGCCACAATCTCTGCTGATTTTCACAACCAGAAGTTATGGGGACACCTCTCTCTAGCACTGGAACCCTGGGCTAGAGAGCCTGGTTTGGGGATGGAACCCCCTGGCCCTTGGAGAAGAGGGAACCTCCATAGCTGAGGTACCCCTCTTAATTTTTAATTGTCATATGTGCACATGGGAACAGCCCTCCTACCAGTCTCTAATGGCTTCTTTTTTATGTCCTTAGTTGTAAGGTTTTGGTTCAGCTAGACTTCAGGCTGTTCTCAATGATGGCTGTTCTGTAGTTTAGTTGTAATTTTGGTTTGGTCATGAGAGGAGGTAGACAGTGTTTACCTACCCTGACACCTTGACTAGATACGTCCAAATTATGTTATAAGAAAACAAATGCTTAAGTCTATATCATGGTATGTATTTAACTTTCTGTAACTTCTTATTCAAAATATTTCAGTAATTTAACATGATATATCCTACAAATTCTTAACCCTTAAAAATATACAGCCTTCCCTTAAACTTGCTGACATGTTATCAATATACCAGGTGGCATTTTTTTGAGATGTACCTCTGTCTACTCAAACACTAACACCAATTTCATGATGTACTTATGTGAAAAATCTCAGTTGCTTTATCAAGTTTCAGCATGTCAAGATAAGAAACATAGCTAAATAAACAGATGGTTCATTACTATCAAATTTTCTCACTACTCAAGGCATTTACTTTTTTTTTACTAATCCCATTTGATCTTCTAGCTGCATTAGGAATGATATTGCTGATTGTTAGTATTGATGCTGTTTTAAAAAATAATGAGGTAAGTAGAACTGAAGAAGCTACAGAATTTGCCATGTTTTCTTTCTTTTTATGAAATAATCAAATAGATAAAATGATACTATGGCAAAGAGAACAGAATACCATTGAACATATCTACAGAAATAACTGTAAGTCACTATTTTAAGCATAGCTTAATAGCTTCAGTTATTCTTTCAGTGGCTTTTAGATTCCAAATCATCCAGACAGTGGGGGGCAGGGGGGAAGATATGTTCAAAAGGATTATTTTAGTGCATGCATTTTTATACTTAAAATGAAAGCTGAGCTTTGTCAAATTTACCAAGATTTATAGCCTATTATCTTTGTCATTTTCTCATTCAAATATATTCTATTTTAATTATTCAAGTCTTTGATTACTTTTTACTTCCTTGATTAATTCTTCATACACGTTTTTAAAGACATGAGGCTTATATTTATTTCTTTATGTAGACATCTGTATTCCAACATGCTTTTCTCCAAGTAACCAGTTAATTAAAAAAAAAATTATAAGAATTATAAGCATCATTCATTATTGCTTCAATGTTAAAGATGTCATTATACTGCCTTCTGATTTTCACAATTTCTGGTAAGTTAGCTAGTAAATGTATTATATTCCCAGTTATATAATCTTTTTTCCCCCCTCTGACTGATTTTAAAATTTTCTTTCTTTGTGGCTTATAACAGTTTCACAGCTGCACTATAATGTATACTGGTGTGATTTCCTTTGTATTTTTCTTTCTTTTTTTTTTTTTTTTTTTTTTGTAACTTGGTCTTAACTATGTTTCTTTGATCTGTGCTTTATTATTTTTCACCACTTCAGGGAAATTTTAAGTCATCATTTGGCTCCAGTGTTTTGTTTTTCTTCTGCCCTATCTCTTTTTTCTTCTTCTGGAACTCTAATTATACATATGTAAAATCCCATGATATTTTCTTACAAGTTACTAAGAGTCTATTCACATTTACTTTTTTTTTTTTTTCCTGTTCTGTAGTGGTATAATTTATATTGCTCTGCTTCCAAATTCACAAACATTTTTCTCTGTTTGTATTCTCAATTCTTTGGTTAAGCTCATCAAGTGATTTTTAAATTTTCAGATAATGTAATATTGTACTCTATGGCTTCCATTCTGTTCTTATTAACAGTTCCATTTCTCTCCTGAAGTCCCTATCCATTACCTCATTATATTATCCTATTCCTTTTAGTCCTAGAATATATTTATAATGGAAGTTTAAAGTCTTTGTGGGTCAGTTCTAAAAGGTAGATCATATTGGGATCTTGATTAAGGTTCTTATTTTCCTACTTCTTTACTTGTACAATAATTTGTGATTATGTGGTAGACATTAAAGGATAAATTCAATGGAGCCTGGATTATGTGACCTTCTTTGAAAGGATATTCTGATAACCAGTTAAATTACTAGTGGAGCTTATCAATCTTTCCAAGTTTGTTATGTCAGATGTATTTCAGTTTGTCCTTAATCCCAGGTACACCATTCTTTCTCCTAAAATATGGCCTTTCTGGAATCTCAACTAAATTCCTCGGATATAGAGTTAGACCTCTGTGCTTTGGCTTAGTGAGAAGTGCAACATTTCTCAGTACTGTACAAACTTGGATGTCTCAACCTACCTCTCAACTTTGTAGTACCTGCTCTGTACTAAGCTTTCAATTCTGTGTACACATATTCTAAACTTCCTCAAAAAAACCTTCAGTGTACCTCACACAGAATGTGGGGTCTCCTGTTTCAGTTTCCTTCTTGACAGTTTGCTGTCACACAAATTCCAACTATTTTAGCAGCCTCTACCATCCATCTCTGCCTCCTCTCCTCAAAATACAATCATGCTCTGTTTAGGTTTTATCTTCATGTGCCTCTAGAAAGAGAATAGAGGCAAGCATGTAGCTGGCTTCTCAAGAATACAGGGTTATTTTTGTTGTGGTGGTTTGTTTGTTTTTAATGCTACTTACTAATATCTAATAACAGTTGACTTGTAATTTTTTTGCCAAGTTTTTTTGTGGTATCAGAAGGGCATATCTGGTACCAGTGATGCTATCATGGCCAAAAGCTGACCACTTTTTTTTATTTTTATGATAAAAAGACCACTTTTTTTTATTTTTATGATAAAAAGATTATAAAAGTGAAGGGATTCTTTTCCTCTCAATAAAATCCTAAGGAAAACATAAATAGACCCCTGTAATTTATTAATATTTAAAAGTCAACTTTGCCCAATTGTTCTCCATTTTCTTCAATTTTTATGAAAATTTTGAGATGAAAAATATAAATTATTATACAAACATTAGTATACCAGTTCATTAATTGTTAAGCATTTTTGCTTTCTGTCTTTCTATACAGCAATAGAGATAGACATAGAAATGTGTGTATTTGTTGAGCCCTTTCAGAGCATTGAAAGCCACTGTCCATTTCTCTATAAAAAGAAAATGCACACATACAAGCATACATAATATTGCTTAAAATGTCTTAAAATAGATGATCTGGACCCTATTTTAAGCACACTTTATTTAAACGAATATGTGGCCTCACAGCAGCCTCGCTGTCTGCCTCCCTGCATTCGCCCATAACAGCAGGGCCTCACGGGGACAGGATATTCCCTATGTCTATGGCAAAACCCCATGGGACCCTAAGGAGAGGGCAGGCCAGCCAATGACGGGCAAGACCCTAGATGTGCTCAGGATGCCAATATAGGTGTGAGATCCTATATCAAATATGCGCATCAGGGCGGCCTAAGCCAGGCCCGAGGAAGGGTCACTGGGAGGAATCAAGGAGGTGAAGCCTGTGGGGCCTAAGGGCCTGTGAACTCTTATCTGCAGAGCTAGCAGCCTGCCAAAGAAGAGAGAAATCTTCCTCAGAAGATAGCAGTCCTCCTTGCATTCTTGCGTCAAGGTGTCATAGTGAACCATTATCTGTCCCCTTAGGGGGCAGGGCTGCATTGATCAAAGGGTCTTTCCGCTGAGGTGGTCTGTGAGGCATAGGGAAATTTGGCTAAATCTTGGGTGAAGCATGTGATTTACAGACCTCGGAAAGAGCAAAGCCTCTTCCCTGTGTGTACTCAATAAAAGCTGCAAGCTGACCAGATTCAGGGCTCTTGTCCATCAGACAGAGTCCCCTGGCTCACATTGCTTTTTAAACTATCCCTGTCTCTTGCTCTTTATTTCTTTTTGAGTCCCTGCCTGTTCTCTCTAGGAAACTAGACCCAGCCGCGCAGAGACGCGACACAAATAATCCAGGCAATTTGACTCAAATCTTCATTTTTCTGAGTGCATATCACATGAACATAAAACATTTTTAAAAATACTTTCAGTTAAAAACAATTTTGATTACTCTATACATTATAGTCTATCTGCAGCTTACTCCTGTTTAAAAAAAAGAAGAAAAAGAAAACTCTTTTCACTTGAAGTGAAATCGGTATCCCTATATGTTCTATCATATATATGTCTATTTATTTAGGTTTTAAAGACCTATGTCTAATTTTTCATTCATGGACTAGCCTTTAAAATACTTAAAGATATCTCTTAGAAGTCTTATCATTAGTTTTTACCCATGACTCATATATTAGTATTTTAATTTACTTCCTTGTTCTATTTATTTTCCAGTTTGCATTTAAATTCTTATACATGGAGTCTCCAAAAGTGACTTCAAAAATCTAATAATGTTATAACTATACTTTTTTGCTCTGAAAATACTAATTAATTTTGGTTGGCTGGGAATATATCCTCTATTAAAGGGAATAGTAAGAAATGAATCTAGAAATTAAGTTAAGGTAATCTCCTGAAGGGAATTTGATACTTTCCAAGTTATTTATATTTTATTCTATGTCTAATAAGAAACAGTGTTTGCCTTAAACAGTGTTTTCTTATGATTACAGACACACTGGAATAATTACTTTGACAGTGGTATGGAAATTGGATTAAAAAGTTTAGAGAAGGAACTTTAAAAATCTTGAGTGAAGAAAGGCAGGCAGAAGTTCAATTTAGAAGCTTCTATAATTTATTAGTCAAAAACAATAAGATTCGGAACTACATTGGTGATAATGGGACTGTAAATTATACATAAATGATGGAGATATCAAAGACAAAACTCTAATAGTTATGTAATTACTTGATTGAGAGGAAAAAATAAAATAGGAAATAACGTTATATTTTGAGTCTTTTACTAACACCACTAACAAAAAAGTAAATCAGAACAGGATAGGGGACAAACATAATGAAGATAGTAATCATAATAACAATAATCACATCATTAATATGCCTGAGGCACAGTTCTAAGGACTTTATAAGTATAACTTATCTCAATTTCACATTTTTCTGACAGACACAAATACTATTATTATCTTCATTTTACAGATGAGGAAACTGAAGCACATGATTAAGAAATCTGCTGAAGTCCATCCAGGCAGTAAATCATAAAAGAGGGTTTTAAACCCATGCAGTCTAATGTAAATATCTGTACCCAACCCACTCTACCATACTACCTTTATATAACTTTTTAAATGTATTCATTAAAAAGCTTACTTAAAGAAAAAACTAACTTTCAAGTACATATTCAAAGCTCTAAGAAAATTACCATAGCCAGAATATAGAATAATATTTAGAAGCAGTGTATCCCAAGAGATACTTCTGGCTCAGATCTAAGTCTCCCTTTAAACAAGGTTAGTAGGTGGTGATTAACCCCTAAATGAGGGGAGTTGAGTAACATAATGGAGTTATATAGAACAACACGGCAATTTCCTTCTTCCATTCAAATCAGTAAAGTGTTTATTTCTGTTTTCATTAATATTATCCAAAAAATAGTAGTCTTGCTTATTAGGTATATTATTAATTTCCGTTTTTCACCAAACATCCTAATAATATTAACACTGATCATTTATACTTCCTAATTGTCTGAACTTGTGAAGGGAGAGGGCTCTTGATAAGTGGGAATAAGAAAAAAAAAATGATAGGAGATGAAGGATCTAAATAACATTAGCAAATTAGTTATGAATTATTAGCAATTTTTATTGCAGCATGATGTGAAATGCTTTCTTCCAGATGAGACCCAATAGCAAGCTAAAAATGTAATATAGTCATCAACTCTGTTTCTTTAAACCCTCTCTCTCCACTGGTTCATTACATTCATTATACATGTATACTCGATAAAGCTTTTTTCTTCTTAAAACATATACACTTATAGAAATGCACAGGTGCATGTACACTGATCATGTGCACATGCATACATACCACATCATAAATTTTGTTTCCTTTACAGCCAACCTTCTGAAGTATGTTGTCTAAACTTGATTTTATCTAGTTCCTCATTTCTACTCATTTCTCAATCCACTCCTATCAGGTTTCTATATAGTAGTGTGCTGCAGCTGACTCATACTGGCATTCCAGAGTCAGTTGTTACATTTTCAGGAATATTCTGAACTAAACACAACATTATCAAAATATACTTGTAGGAGAGGTTAGCCATACCTCTGTGAAGAAGTTTGATTGATAACAGGACACAAGGCTACTTTAGACCACTGAGAACAAAAATATAAGACCCTTAACCTCCAGCATTCCTCACTAGGCTACACATTTTCTTAGGACAAGAATTACTTCTATATTGTTTACTACTGTATTCCCAGGTTTTCCCTTACAGATGCTCAAAAATATGTAACGTAAATTAAAAGAATGAGGCAAGTAATGGACAGGACTCCCAATGGAAGAAGTAGAGTTAAAAAGAAAAGGAAAATAGTTGTTTTCTCTTTTTCAATTTTGATCAGGGTTCTCTCTGATATTAATTATGGCAGCTGCAATTCAAGTAACATTTATTTTACTATTACAAAGCAAAGGGTATCACATGATATTTTTCTGTCTGTTATATTTGAGATAGGATGCCTGTTAAAATATAGGATGATGAGAAATATGATCTCAGTTAATATTTGAAATTTAGCTCTTTTTTTTAGCAATGAAGAAAATTATATATCAATTTCTGAACTGAGATAAGAATATAGGATGAGAGCCAGAAACATTAAGTAATAGTATGCAGCATATAGCAATTTGGAGAGTAAAGTGACACACTGAAAGCATTCAAGTTTTTAGAAATGAAGTAAGAGTGTTATAATTGCATTATATACACCAATTTCAAAGACTCACAGTAAATAAATACAAAGTATGTATGTTCAAATATGGGACACTGAGTAACTGAAATAATATTGGGCTACAATGTGGTATGTCCTGGAGAACTTAAGAGAAATTTTTGTTTGTGTAATTTTTAGCTTGGTATTGTTTTTAACCCTTAAAAAAGAAAGTTTAAGTCAAGTCTTTCTTTACACTCAATTTAAAAATCCAAAATTACTCCAGGCAAATGCACCAGGTTAGTTTACCTATGAGCATTTTTCTTAAATTTACATTACTTCTGAAAATTAAGTGAATTTATATAATTAATTCATCAAATATTACCACAGGATACTTTAAATTGCACAGAATATAAGAAAAAATAAAAATGTACAAAACCCCTACTGTTTCGTCTCCTAGAAATTTCATTTGCATGAATATTTTGAATGTTCTATCTATCTATCTATCTATCTATCTATCTATCTATCTATCTATCATTTATCTCTCAATCTAATCTCTTCACAGGTAACGTTTAAGTTTCCAGAGAGTGGAAAGCCATTATCTACTCCCCCATTTTTCTTGTTCAAAGAATTTTGAATTTAAAGAGGTGAGTATGGACCTAGATAAAATTTTATTTTCCTGGCCACCATGTTTTTGGGGCAGAGAGGTCCAGGGAGTGAGGAACGCAACATAATCTTGACCAATGACATGTAGCAGAATATGTTGGACATTTCTGTAAAATCTCTAACATTTGTTAAAAGCTGACAAATGCTGACAAATGGTGTTACTGGCTTTTTCTCTTCCTCTTGCCTTGAGCATGGACATGATGGCTAGACCTATAGCAGCTATCTTAAAATCATAAAGGAAAGTCACAATTAAATAGCAGCAGATTTTAAGCAAACTAGTGAAATACTATGCAGATATATTCATTATTTATATGAGACTGTTTATTGGCAAGGAAACGACCACAATATATTGCACAAGTTTTCAGTGGTATGCAAAATATTCACAAAGCTGATAACATTTTGTAAATGTATGGAGAGGAAAGAAAAAAAGAATGTAGCTTCTGAGTATTCTCTGTTTTATGGAATAAGAGAGATGGGAGTAATAGAATTGGTTTATACCAGATGGAGACAATAAGGGGGTTATAAAAATCGGGTTGAACAAAATACAGCCAACTAAAACCTAGTAAGTGATTTTTAACATGTGTCAGCTTGTTTTTATGTTTGTTTGCAGAAATAACATCTTCCAAGGATAGAAAACTTGGAAATAAGTATATACTTTAAAAAATGTCTTTGTTGAGGCTATTTAACATAAGACTGCCAGGAGTCCTTTTTTCAAAGCCAGTCTCACTAACAAGCTCCTCTCAGAGCAGAGAGACACTGATTAAGCTGATTAAGCTCTAAGGAAATTAGACAGTTTTGAGAAAACACCTCCTCCTGTCTGAGCAACAAATGTGGCCCCAAAAGGTGCCTGCCAGCCCCTGTCCCCAGACTTACAAAAAGTATAAAAACCAAAGCTTTTGCCCTAACTATGGGGCACCCCAGTCGGGACCCCATATCGTTTTGAGAGCTGTTACTCTAATAAACTGTCCTCTGCTGTAAGCTTAAAAAAAAAAGTCTTTGCTATCATTCCATGAATTTTTAAAAATATTTTTTATCAAACTACTCACAATAAAGTGGCTTAAAACAATTTATTATTATATTTAAATTATATGTGGGTCAAGAATCTGGATAGAGCCCAAGGGCTTATCTCAGTTCCACATCATCAAGGGCCTCTGCTAGGATAATTTGGATGGCTGAAACTGAAATAGGTAAGGTTGGTGGAACTTCTCCTTGTCTCTCTCCCTCTCCCTCTCTCTCTCTTTTACCCCCCTCTCTTCCCCTCCCTCCCATCCTCCCCTTATGACATCCTCATGCAGTTATCTTGAGTGTTCCTATAGCCTACACCGTGATCTGACTTCATAAATGAAAGATTAGGGCTCCAGAGAAAACGAAGTGGAAACTGCCAAACCCCTTAATGGCTAGGTCCAAACTGGCAAGAATCAGTTACGCCCTGCTGAGAGCCTAGATTCAAGGAGATACTGCCCTCACCTTTTAAAGGGAGGGATGTCAAAGATACCATAGCCATTTTTAATGTCACAATGTTTATTTACATGTTTGTGTTTGTGATTAAAGGTCATATGTCTTTCAATTAAAATAAAACTCAATACAACTTAAGAAAAACAAAACAAACAAAAAAACAAAAATCCCAAACAACCTGCAATACATTGCCAGATTGATAAAGTAAATTAAGAAGAGAGGGTAAATAATTTGGTGACTTTCACTGAAAAATCCACTTCATTTTTAAGCAAGGCCAGACAGTGTTCAAACCATATTCTCATTCTCTCTCATTCTCTCTCTCTCTCTCTCTCTCCCCCTCCCTCCCTCTCTCCCTCCCTCTCTTCCTCCCTTCCTCCCTCACTCCCTCCTTTCTTTCTCTCTCTCATCTGCTTAAATATCCAGGGAATAACTTCAATAAACAGACTTTGTCATAAGACAATACCTATACACAATTTTAGCTTGGATAAAAAACAGTAAATGATTAGACAACCTGAACCACATAACCATCCCCAGAGAGGTGGTGCAATGTAATTTGATTGCCAGCTCTATTAGGTGGGAGAAGTATATTTTCCAAAAGGACAACTAGACATTAGTTATTTAAAAAATTTGTGTCTACTAGTTTTAAAAGAAATATAGGTAAATATATCTATTTTATAGGTATTATAAAAATATTACGAATAATTTAAGAAAATTTTCACCATCTATGTGTTTCTTGTTTGAATTATGTGTTCTGAATTAATATCTGCTATTAAGATTTATAGTTATTTTAAATAGAAGAAAATTAACAATACTTATTGTAGCTTAAATAACAATAACTGTGACTTGAATATATGCCAGAAACATAAATCTCAAGATTCTATGTCATTTTTAAATGCTATTATAGCTTTCATATACACAAATAATTAAACCATAAAGAAAGAGAATAGCAGGGAACAATGTATGTATCTCCCCATCTGAGCATCAGCACAGGAGGCCAGGCCAAGTACTGACTTTTCTCCATGTCAGACTTGAAATAGTCTAACATAGGCTATTTATTTTAAATCACTCCCTATCAACCATTACCCATCAGCATCAATATCAAGTTCAGGAGTGATTGCTGAAATTGTTGTCTTCTGAAAGAAAGACACTTGGGATGTGGATTATTCTCAGTACTTCCCCTGGACTGATAACTATAGATCAAGCTTCTGAGTCCAGTACAATCAGCATTTCTGTTGTGGTCACTATTATCTATTTTTTGGGGATTTTAATTAAAATATAGCTAACATACATTATTATTATATATTAGCTTCAGGTGTACAGAATATTCAACATTTATATACCTAAATAACTGATCACTGTGAATATTTCAGCACCCCTCTGACACTGTACTATGTTATTACAATACTGTTGACTATATTTCTGATGCTGTACAGTACATCCCATGACCTGTTTTATACCTAGAAATTTGAACCTCTTATTCCTCTTCACCTCCCGTCCCTTTTAAATTTTCAATTACAGTTGACATTCAATATTATTTTATACTAATTTCAGATGTACAGCATAATGGTTAGACATTTATATAATTTAAGAAGTGATCCCCCTGACTAATCTAGTTCCCATCTGACACCATACATACTTATTACTATATTATTGACTATATTTCCTGTGCTTTACTTTGCATTGCAGTGGCTATTTTGTAATGACCAATTTGTACTTCTTAATGCTCTCACCTTTTTCACCCTATCTCCCAACCCCTCTCCCACCTATCATCTCAATTAATCAGGGCCCTATATGCTAAAGGATTTCCATAAATACCTTTCAAATGAAGCAAGATGAGGAAATAAAATGTAGCATGCTGAATTTGTCCCCATAATTACTATATATGAGTTTCTGTTTTAAGAATGACAGTTTTGATCAAACTTTAATTTAGAGATCCTAGTGTCAACAATTAAGCTCTTGTTGATGGTGAGTAGCTCACACAAATGAGATTATGTACTGTTAGAAAGTTATTGGGAAGAGGAAGTGTGGCTTGTTAGAAAGAAAAATCCTTTCTAGGAAAGAAGATAAAAAATTTCAACTGATGGAATATGTCATACATGCCATTACCTAATTGAAACAATCTTTAATTGTCATTTAGATCACTGCTTTTCAAACTGTGCTACAAAGGGTCCAGATCATTCCAGTCGTTGAGAGGAGTCAAGGAAGAGAGTAGTGAGTGACTGGGATTTCTCACATGCACTCCAAAGCCCAAAGTAAATCCATCGTGATCAAAATATATATATTTTTTATTATTAATGTATATGGTTGGATTTTTACAAAGATATTATTTGAAGGAAAGAGTCCATAGTTATAAAGATATGGAAATTAACTAGGTAGACCAATGGTACCTTCATATGTTAATATGGATTTAGTTATAAATATCATTCCATTATAAATATTGTATACATTATTCAATTTAAAAATTATATACAATATAGCTTTATTTTTCATATTAAGCAAGATTCTAGGCCTCATTAGAAACTAATATTGATATTTTAATGAAATAAAAATGATTGATTATGCATCTCTATTTGTTACCATCTTTATTTAGAAATTTGTGATTTATCAATTTATGAACCTTGCTCAATATAAGTATATTTCACAAGTATATTTTAATGACTGTCATACCTGAGAAATATATCATGAAAGACATATAGATCTAAAAGGAAGAAGGCCATCAGTGGTTGTGATGACTTTTTGCTGATCAGCATATTTAACCCAAACAACCACCTTACACTAGTTTTTATGGAAATATTGCTAATAAATATTTGAAAACTAATTGGAAATTTTAAAAATTGATAGTAAATTAATAAAAACCTCTTTTGAATCTCTTCATTTAGAAGGCTTTTTAAGAGATAAAGAAATTCTGCATTTCAATAATCTTTTTAAATTTCATGTGTTATAGAAGAGATTTTAAAGGTGTTAAGAATTCTATTCTGACAATAATATCACATGATAACTGGCACAATTTCAAACACCTATTTTTAAAATGACATTGTCTACGAGTATAGCACAAGTTCCTTTTGAGAAACATTAATGTTCTCATTCATAAAAAGGTTACCGTTATGTTAAAAGAACAGAACTTTTGTATTCTATATTTATTTTTAGTTTTATAACAGTTCATCCATAGGTTGTTACTGACAATCACTTGTCATAAAACAAAATGTCAACAAATTCAGAATAATATGTTTTTGTGAAAGAAAAATACATAATTATATTTAACTTTGACAACTCTTTTAAGGACTACTAATAAAATGTAGGACTAAACAAAGATTTTCAAGATAATTTATCTAGGAAGAACATGTAATAAAAGTTTACAAATAAAATGTGTTTCATAACAAGCAACCATATTTAGGAAATTTGGTACACAATTACGGTATGTCGAATAAACTGAAAGTGTACGCCACAGTGAATGAAAAGTGACAAACCCTCTACCTCCCTGAGAATACATGCTCTATGATATGAATGTGACTTCCAATGACAAACCACATATTAATTTGTAAAAACTAAACTTTCACATGATGTAGATGACGTTTAAATAAAAATAATCCTGTATTTTTGCATGTACTTCTATAGAACATACAATAAACACATTAAGGTATGTGCCTGCTACTGTGTAGACCACCTATCTATATTCTGCCAATAGTATATACCTATTTCATTACCGTTAGAATTCAGTTTAGATGCCATTACCAGAGCAAGAAAATTTCATTGTCAGTGCTGAAAAAGCTTTATGTGCACCCCCGCGGCTACACATAATGTGCAGATGACTAACCATAGCAATCATGGCTTACTATTTTCATATCTACATTGGCCTTTCCACATGACCTTTCCATAAAAATAAATTATATGCATGAGTTAAGTGACTTGCTCTTTCCTGGATATGGCCTACAGTTTCCCGTGTTAAGGCCTGTGCTATTTCATTTCCTGCTGTCTCTCTTTTAATCACCGTCACTACCTGAATAAACCCTATTTCTTTCAAATCCACCTCATTCATGATTCTCCATTTTTTCATTTCTTTGAATTGAGATTACTCTCTGTGTCACTGTGCCGGTATGTAGTGGTGTGTTTGTTTCATCAAGTTTGTGTACTGTCTTCAGTTTTATATGAGTGTGGGGATATGGGCTTTCTCTCCCACTATATTAAATGGAAGGATCATGTATTGTTCATATTTATAGTACTTTAAATACAAATATCTGGATATATTATGGGCTTAACATAGTTATAGAATTGAAATATTGCTCATTGTGAGAACTTTGGTTCATTAATACAAGAAAAATAAAATAAAAATTAGTTTCTTTATATCCTTGAATCAGTGGGAAGGAAAGAGTAACTTGTCTATCTTAGCCTTTTGCCAGTCCAGCTTCAGAAATGATATTGTATTGTCTTTCCTTGCTTATTTAATTTTTGTAAATTATTGTTATCATGTTAGTATTTTTTCATAATTTAAAATTGTGATTATTTTCTGAGATGAGTTACAGTTAACATTAGAAACCACAAATACTTTTATAATAATTTCAGACCATATAGGGAGGAAAAAAGTATAAAAATTCTTAATTACAGAAAAAAAGCTCAAGTATACCATTTACACACACAATGAGAGAAACATTTTGTACTGTAAATAATTTCTAAGCATTGATAAATTCAATGCACAATTTTCCTAGTTATTCAAGCACATAAAATAAAGCAACCTTGAACTTAACATTCCAGAGAAGTTCTTACAAAATGCTGTAAGACAATAATGTATTTTTAAAGTCATTTAATAAGCGTTCAACCACATTTCTTTTTTGAAATAAGCTTTTTCCAATTAAAGCAGAGAAATGAAAATGGTTTATGCTTTTATTTTATGTGATAACCCCATATGTCAGAATTATGGCATACAATTCCAGATAACACAAAGAAATAAAGATTACCTTAAGGGTACTTTTTGTGATTACAATTTTATGATAATAATAAATATTTCTTTATTAAAATACCATGTTATCTGTTGATTGAAAGTGCATTAGATTATCAGCAGACATTGAAAGTACTGCTGTAGATTTTAAATTGGGTTGTTATAAAATACTTCACTGACATGAGTATTAAATCTAGAGAAAGGCTTAAGAAACCCATTAAAAAATCTTTAAAACATGTTTCTCCATCCTCAAAGTTTCCTGTACTTTTTATTAAATGTTCCTTTCTATTGATTGTATTATTACCTATTGACTTATTATTTCTAAGGAGAGGAACTAACATTTTGAAAATAAAAAACATAGGACTAGGAATGAAGTGTTTGGCCTCAAAGTTACCAAAATGTTAATTAGACCAGGAAAGTGTGGTTTGTTCAATATGGGCAGTTGTCTTTTGGTTTCTGGAATCCTTGGAGAGAGTCAAATGAGTCTTTAGGGGATTTAAAGCTCAGAATAAAATATCTGTGTTCTAAAATCATGGTTTTAACAAAGGAAGTTTACACCTCTCAATACTGAATATGCCAGGCGGAAAAAGAATATCCCTAATAATATCAGCTGAGTCTGTAACAAGGCTTTCTAAAGCTGCTTTAAATGTATCAATGTTGACATTTACCAAAGCAATTTATGGTGTTAGGCAAGTGCTTCAGTTTGTTTCAGTTCTGAAGAGATTAAAATGTATGATATGAAAAAAGAAGCGTATTACTCCCATTTCCCTATAAAATATTTGAAACATTTGCAGTATATGTAGACATTCTGTACTAGTGGAAAACATCAGACAACTTTTCTTCACCATATTTTATGTGTTTATTTATTTATCAATTAAATAAGTATTAATTGAGTGTCTAATAATGTCAGTTATATCTCATAGCTCTGAAGAAAGTCTCATTACCTAATTTATAGGAGGAGAGATATGAAGTGGCAGAGATAAATGCACTGATCGTTTGCTTAGAATCAGCTTTCCATAAGACGTGCCAGGTGGGCTGAATTTTAGTGAGCAAAGATTATTTAGACTCAGGAGAAATGAATATTCCAGAAGTTAGAGACAGTAAATGATAATAAAAGTAGCATGGTGTACCAGGAGATAACCAAACATATTTGGGGTTTAGCAACAAAATACAAAACTGCGTGGGTAGATATGTGCCTGGGAAATAAAAAGTGTATCATGGCTATTCTTGAATGTTATCTAATGTGACCTTAAAGTGATAGAAAATCCTTGAATGCTTTTGAGCAAAGGAATGTGTTGGTACATTGCATTTTAGAAAGATATCAAATAGCTTTGTAAACTGAAAATTCTGGTGGGGTAAGTAGAAAGCAGAAAGATTGATGACACTAAAACTAAAAATAAGGCCCTAGATGACTTTGCCCTGCTTTCTCTTTGTTTACCACCTTTTCCCACTTTACTGTACTCTAGCCACTCTAGTCTCTGTGATCATTCATGAACACAATGTATACTCAAGTCCTTTGCAGTTTCTGTTCCTCCACCTTAGAATGCTGTTCCTTCAGTCATCTACAAGGCATTCTTCTGAACATCATTCAAGGCATTGCTCAAATCCCACATTATCACACAGCCTATACAAATAGCATCCCCTCTCTACCACCACATGCTGCATTCATTCTTTATTCCTTTACTCTCTTTATCTACACAGCACTATTTCTAACTGCCATCATTTATACTATTTTCTGTATTTATCTACTGAAATGTAACTTCCATGAGAGAAGGAACCTTGTTTGATTCACTGATGTATTACTAAATCTGGTTTATGACATATAGAAGGTACTCAGTAACTACCATGAGACAATGAATGGTAATAATAACCATCGCTGTTAGCATTTAAGTGTTTAGTATAGAACAGATGTTGGCATAAGTCGCTGATATATATGACCTCAATTAACCATCATAACCAGACAGTTATATTATCATAACTATTATTCCCATTTATAAATACAACAGGGATTTGAAAAAGTCTCAGTTGTTAAAAAGGAAAGATGGAGGAAGTCAATTTTTAAAATATGTAGAGAAAAATCTTGACAAGATTTGGTGGCTGAAGGAAAAGTAAAGGTCAATGTCTAGGTTATATATTTAAGTAACGTTTGCTGGAGATTCTTACCATCAGCTTAAAGAATACAAGAAGGCAAAATGCTTTCATAGGCAAGATGTTGCATTCAACCTTCATGCATATACGGAAAGGAGCAGTGTAAAAATTGTATCATCAAACCTAAGTAAACGTTTGTCCCCTTATTCTACATTATTTTATGCATTATTTTATTCTACATTTATTTTATTTAATGGTCTTAATTTATAAAAACAATAATTGATACAAAAATATTTAGAACCAATTAAACCTAGGATACTATTATCGAGATTTGTTTACACTTATAGAGAAAGCAAATTGTTGTCTCATTTGGGGGAATAAAGGGGAAAGTCTCATGTCAGAATAAAAATCAGATTTTCTCAGGTATATATGCTTTTAACTTTAGGGCCACTTTGACATATATATATAATATTGTTTATTGTAGAGTCTCAGAAATTCCTTATATCTAGTAAAGTAGCTTTAATGGTTTTTCTTTTAGTTGATTTTTTTTTCTTAATTAAGGTCATTAAGCATTTTTGTAATTTATAATCCTTTCTCTGTATGGTTTACCTGGCTTCAGAAAAAATAAAATAGGATTTTTTGGTAAATTTCTAAACTCCAATTTTTTAAAGTAGTGCCTTTGTATGAGTATACTAAATTATTCCAACTTAAAGCACTATATACCTAACATGAGAAGCTTGCCTTAAAACAATTTAGCATATATGTTCAGATGAATATTTCCTCTGCAGTAATAATTATAACGTGGGTCATCTGGTACCTAAGAATGTTGCAATTTCTAATGTTTTATTGCATCTTGTTTCCATTTCCAAATTCTCTGCCATTATTCTCAGACACATGTATACATCAATGACTTCTTAGGTAAATTTGCCTATAAGTGAGTTGTATCTAATGATGTGCTAGAGTTCTTCCCAACAACATTAGTGATGTCACATTGAAATCAGCTATGAAGTCAGCTGTAGCAGAATTCACACCAAAGAAATCAGTCAACAGTACAAAACAGGGTGTGTGCGTATGTGTTCCTTTTTATCCTGAAAAATTGGTTGTTAAACATTTACCAGCACAAAACTGGCAGTATCCCACTAGTAATAGACTAGCACTGTTATCTTAATAAATCTCCAAAAGTAAAAATAGATAAGAGCGTGATATTGGTGTAAAAAAAAAAAATCTTTCCAAAGCCTCATAAAATAGTGCACATGCAATACCAAATTAATTGACTTGTTGAAATCAGTAAAAAGCATGTACTTCTTGGTTAAGCTAAAATACACATAAGTTAGAAATTTAAAGGGGTTGCATGTATAATCTGTAAAGTGATGGCTTTCTCTATAGAGATTACTGCATTTGACAGAGACAGAAGTTATTCAGTCATGCTTTTCTATCTAGGGACTTCTAGTCACCGCAGTACTGTCATTTATGTCTCAATACCGGGAGTTTCTATTTTTTTTTTTTCCCCAGAAGCTCTCTTATGTCATAAACACTTTCACAAATCTCTGAATAAAAAACTGTCACCAGGGGCCTGCCAAGTGGCTTGGTGGTTAAGCGTTGGCTTGGGATGCCAGCGACCCTGGTTCGGGTCCCATATATGAGGGCCAGTGACACTACCCTCAAAAAAAATAATAAAATAAAATAAAATAAAAACTTAAAAAAAAAACAAAACTGTCATCAAGGATCAAAGAATGTCAATAATTTGAAAGGAACATACAAAATTATTTTAATAAATACATCCAAACCTTAAATCAAATGCCAAATAATAATAAAGGTATTAAGTATGCCATTGGGTGAAGTGTCATGTTTTATTAATGTTTTACATATTATCTCACTGAATCCTCATGCAGATCTGGCTTATTATAGCCTGCAATTATATATGTGACAATTACAGCTCAGAGTGATGGTGCTATGCTGGGGGCTTCACAGTTTTAAATTGGTTGATGGAGACATGATTGGAACCTAAGTCTGAGATCCCAGACCTCTTTCTCTTGTCGGTAGCCTAACCTATCCTAACAGTCTCTACAGTAAGTATTTTGGGAGAAAAATGGAAGAGGAAATCAGTTGAAAACCTCACAAAGTACAAAATAGAATGCTGATATTGAGAATGAATTTTAGAAGGTAAAACTCAGAGGCTCTGTTTAATAATACAAAGAGCACTGATATTAGAGTCAGACAGATCTTAATGAAATTTCTTGTTCCATCTGTCAGATGAACTGTGTGAATATGGGAAAATTAGTCAGCCAATGTTGGCCTCAATGCTATCATCTGAAGCACAGTTATGAGAATTAAAACTGAAATTGCCTATAAAACCTCTACTGCAGATCCAGGTAATAATGAGTACAGGTTCATATTGTTGCTATTGCTCAAAGGTGAACCAGAATAATAAGTGAAGGGAATAGAAATATTAGTATTTATTTTTTAAAATACTTGCAGTTGAGTAAACAACAACATTTTCAGACATGGGATTGACTTATAGAAACATTCACTAAGGAATGCTTTGTTTTATATACGTATACATATTTTGTTTTGTTTTGTTTTTTCTGCTTAAATTATAAACTAAGGTACAAGAAGGGAAAACCAAGAAGATGAGAAAGGGAGAAGGAATTTAACAGTTCCATATCACTCTAAAAAAATTATAATTTTCCTTGGAAATTGTGGCTAAAATAAAACAAATTCCACTAAACAAAATTATAATCATTATAAAATCTGTATAATGTATGTGAATATTAAGAACATTGTTTTGAAAACGAGTGAGAAAAGAAAGATTGACCAGTTCTGGCATTTGCAAACAATTAGGTGAAAAACTACTTAATTTCAGCAAATACAAACTGAATTTCTGGGAGTGAATAATAAAGTATAAAAGTGATAAAATAGAAAAAGCGGTTTAGGACAAGATAGAATATGTTTTTTATAACTTAGTATCTTTTTCACCTGCCCCCAGATTTGACCTCAAATGTTCAACATTGTGAAAAATACTCACATCAGTTAATCACTCCTTTTACAGGTGGTACCAATGTCATGTTCCCACAGACATCACTTTTTGGGTCATGTCAGTGTCTGTAAGCAACAGTATCACTTGTTGCTTTTCTTTTCAAACCAAAGCAATGAACTGAAGGTGAAGGCAAAGCTACTATTGATAATTATTAAGATGTATTCAAGACTCAAAAACCTGCTTCCTGGATTAAAACACCCATCAGTGCCTCAACCACACCCCCCATCTGCCTCTCTTTAAAATAAATACATAAGTAAATAAATAAATAAATAAGTAAATATTCAATAAGTAAATTTTTTTTGAATCTTTGATATTTAGAAAGTTACATAGTTCAAAAAAAATATTTTAGTGTTGTTTCTCCTACTTCTATTGTCATTGAAAATTTTTAATTGAGTTAGTATTGTGATCCCAAAATTTTCATTTTACATAACTTTAATTTACTGTTTAATATTATCTGCTTCTGTGGAAGAAATAATAGGAGAATTATAAAAATAATTGGATTTTCAGCTACTGTGTGTATGCAACTCACAATATGAATGTATTATCAATTCCTTAAATAGTTTACAGGAAAGTTTCTTAATTGTGTTCTATCATAGTAAGTAATACACACACACACACACACACACACACAGAGAACACACACACACACAGAAACTTACATCGCACCTTCTCCATGAGAACATAGTAAAAGGTTTTCAAAAGTGTCATAAGGCAGAAACATTTTTTGCATAGAAGGAATACATTTGCGTAGCACTTATTTAAACAAGCTGATTGCCATTCTAATTACCGTGTTTATTGAGTACATAGAATGGATTTTAATATGTTCACCTTATTTTAATAGCAGAATTACATATTATTTTTATTGAACTTTATCATACATGAAGTATCTTTATAAATGCCTCACTTGTGATCCTCACAACACCCTGGAAGTAGGCAGATTAGATTATCCTTCCCACTCTATAGATACTGAATCTGAGGTTTTGACATTCATGCAACTAGTACGTGGTAGTGCTGAAATGGCAATCCAGCCCTTCTGATTCCCATATAACTGCTCATTTTCCTTTAGCAAATAATATGCTATTACATTAACTTTTTTTTTTTTTTTGAGGGCAGTGTTACTGGCCCTCATATTCAGGACCTGAACTGAGGCCGCTGGCTTCCCAAGCCAGTGTTTAACCACCACGCCACTCGGCCAGCCGAAATCACATGAACTTTAAAAATATTTCCTAAGACAAAGTAAAATATTTAAAAGAATAAAAATACACTCCAAAACAAGAACATATCAGGCACTGACTGAAACACCTGGATCAAAAGAGGGGTAAATTAAAATTCAAGTTCTCAATAACTTCAAGATTGAATAGAAGAAAAACTGTATTTAAGGAAATAATTACAACACAACCTATTACAGGAAATACAACTCTCTGGCCCATGTCTTATAGTGGCAGGAGATGAGGATTGATGCATAGCCACACTTAGATCATGGAAAGCTTAAAATACCAACTCAAGGATTTGATTTTTTTTCCCTTCAATATAATACAAATGAAATGTAAATGGGGTAGTAACAATATAAGATTTGCATTTTGAAATTTCATGTTAGCAGTAGTATAAAGAATAGATTGGAGAGGCATGAGAAGACAGTTCAGAGACTATTTTAAAAATCTAAAAGACAGAGGGCCAGCCTAGTGGCTCAGTTGGTTAAGAGCTCACTCAAGAGTGCCAGCTGAGCTCTGAGCAACAGCAGTTCGATGCGCAGCCTGAGCTGAGCTGCCACTGAGCTGCCAACAGTTGGCAGGATGGCTCAGCTATAAAAAAAAAAAAATAAAAAAATTCTACAAATAGAGAGGGAAGGGAGATTAAATAGATAACAAAAACAAAAATAGAGATTAAATTTATAAAATATATAACCAAGTAAATATTACAAATAATGAATGATTCCCAGAATATTTATAGAGAAAACAGTGGATGATGGTATGGTCAACAAAACATGAAATATATAATAAACTCTGAGTCTCATAGGGGTATGTGAAATGATAGTGTCTCACGACATCCGGTCACTGAGTTTGAAGGGTGTAGGGATAAGGAATCACAGACTCCCAATGAAAGGCTGAAGTAAGGACAGAAAGGTCACCAAGACACTGGCTTTGATAGAAGTAACTGCAAATCTGAAAATCCAGCAGCCAGTTTCTAGATTTTTTTCAACAAAAGAAAAAGCAGAAAAGGAAAGAATTCAGGCTAGATTCCTTTAAGTTTCAAATAAACCATATTTTCATCTAAGGCTCTTATTTAAAACACAAAATAGAATACAATGGAGAGGAATCAATGCTTTAGCATCTTTTTTATAAGAATGTATTTGTTAAAGAAACGGGTAGAGACTTAGAAAATACAAATCAATATTTTCCTACTTCCTTTAGTAGAATTAGAATTATTGGGGCTAATGGATGAGAAATGGTTAACAGTAGATGGTTTTTCCTTTACCATAAAAAAATGAATTTAACACACTTAATGCACTCTCAAAAACAGACCAAAAATGAAGTTTCATTTTAAAACCTTACTCTTTCATAGACACATCACTTCCCTTCAAATAGTTTATAAATAGAAAATTGTGTGATCCCATGGTATCCCCTTTCCCTAGAAGGTTCTTTCCCATAAATCCATATGACCAGCTCAATCAGATCCTTCAAGTTATTGCTCAAACCTAAACGTAGTGCCTCTTTTGAATTTTGAAACTTACCTACCCACTTTCACCTTTACTATCTATCATTCCTCTTAACTTGGTCTACCTTTTTCCATAGCAGTTATCTTCTAACATACAGTAGGTTTATTATTGTTATTACCTATTTATTATATTTATTAATTTTTGTCTACAATGCATTTCTAGACTGTAGATGCCAAGTAATCAAATTTATTTTGCTGTTTTTATTTTCATTCACTGATGTGTCCCAATATTTAGAATAGTGCCTGATACATGATATGCATTCAAAAATATTTGCTTTTGAATAAATATAATTATATTCCTGGTTCTGAAATAAAGATGCAAGGATATAATTTGCTGTGAATATTGCTCAGAATAAGCAAAAGATTGACCCTATTCCAATGTTTATTGAACAAGCAAATACTAGAATAAAAATTTCCCAAAGGAAAAAAAAGAAAAGAAAAAGATAGTACAGTAATCTAAGCTGAAATTGTTACCTATTCTCCAGTGGCATTAACCATAGCCACTTAAAAAACATCACTAGGAAATTCCAAGCATTTTACCTAACTCACGGAATTGCTTTTTGAAACTTAATTCTCTCTACATCTTTATATTTGGAAATACTACTTAATGTCAGTCAATCTCTCTTATCCATGTAGCTGTTCAGTGTACTTTTTTGTTAAATATTAGAACCATTTTCATGGAAAGAACTCTATTTGAGAGCAAAAAATATGTTATAAAGGCTATAAAAGTTCGAATGCAGAAATTCATGTTCATCTATCTTTCCAAACTCATCTGTGTGATGTAAGATCTGTACTCCCCTTGGATTCCCAGAATTTATTTTACTTCTTTTTAGCATAGTGTTATATCTTAGATATATATATTCCCTCCACACAGAAAAGATGCCACCCTGGAATGTGGCTTGCATTTACATAAAGTAGGGGAAGAAGCACACTTAATTGTTGTAGACATTTGTAGTTAGGACTCTTCGTCAAATACTGCATATAGGATACTATACTTCTCTATACTTAACTCTTTCAAACTGGCTCAGTGTACATTTTTGGCCTAAAGGAATAAATTAACTTCAGCTAAAGCATAGCCATATCTTTTAGAGAAATAATCATTTTTATAGAGTTCCCAGAACTGGCAGATTCTGAATCTCTTTATTCTCTGAAATCCAACAGAACTCAAGTTCAAAGGAATGAGAATACAAAGCACAACTTGTTTTATTGAGAGTAACATAGAATTTGAGCTATGTCTAGTTTATATATGATAACTGTGAACAGTGAAATATGAAATAACTATTCAGACATTTCACTTTCTTGAATTCAGTTAAACATAACAAACACATTTATAACTGAATGTGTTATACACACAATAAAGCAGGATTTATTCTAAAATTAGCAGTGAATACCTGCTATACACAAAACAGTCCCAATGTTCCCAGATAATAAAAAAGTTGCTTAAGAAAGAATCTTGGTCCTCAAGAAGTTTACTATTTTTAATGTACAAAAGAAGAGCTGCTTAATTTTGATTTTAGGGATGGGGAAAGGATTTAAAAAGGATGTTGCATTTGATGAGGCATTGCAGAATCTGTGATTTTGCTGAATGAAATAAAAGAACTTCAGCTGAAGTAAATAACATGGAAAAGACATATAGGCATGACACTGATCAGATTATTAGAGGAATAATTATAACTGAACTGAAACTTTAAGTCTTTTTTTTGAGGTCAGTGTCACTGGCCCTCATATGTGGGACCCGAACCGGGGCCGCTGGCTTCCCAAGCCAGCGCTTAACCACCGCGCCACTCGGCCGGTATAACTGGAACTTTAGTGTCATGAAATCTATGGTCAAGAAAAACTTGATGAAAGAAAAATGAGAGAATAATTTACAGCCATATATTTAGAATCTTAAAAGACAAATTTAAGACAGATTTTATTTTGTATTTGCCATGGACATGTTGAAACAAATTGAACGGTGTCTGTGTTTGAAAAAGATGTTAGTTCTTTTAGACCAAAGTGTAATGGCTAGAGACTGGGGTATCAATTAAAATATTAAGTGGATGACGTGATTACATTACTACCCATATTGGGGACATCAAGCCATTACCTAGTGCTAAAAACAGTGAAGTAGGCAAACAGGAGTTAGCTAGAGCTATATGTGAATGGACTATGACACGAGAGTTTTCAACTGGAATGACAATGATTTCTTAATGACAGTTTATAGATCTCCAGTATAAAGTTAGACTATTATTACTGGAATTTATTTTTAAAATATCACATACAATATAATAAAAAAGTATGAAACCTCTAGGAATAAATATAAAACATCATGATCTCTAATAGCAACTAAAAACCTTTATTGAAAGAAATTAAAGAAAACCTTTAAAAACCTGGAAAAGGCAAAAATAATTGTAAGGAAAAAACAGTGTTTATGATTAGGTCTCAATAGTGTAAAGTACCAATTCTACAGAAATTGATCTATAGATTCTAATATAACCCCAATCAGAATATCAGCATTGTGTGTGTGTGTGTGTGTGTGTGTGTAACTAAACAAATGTATTCTAAAATTTAAGAACAGAAAAGATTTTTCTAATAAAAACGAGTAGGGAGGTGGTGGGAATTACTGTAGCAGATTCCTAGACTTATAATGTGCTTCAGATGATGTGGTAGGCATAATACTAGCACCCTAAAAATCCCCGTGCTCTAATTCCCAGACTGAGAACATGTTTTTTTTGTTTTTTTTTTGTTTTTTTTGTTTTATATTGTATAGGGATATTGCAGTTGTAATTAAGGTAAAGAATCTTAAAATAGGAAGATTGTCCTGGATCATATGAGTGGGCCCAATACAGTAGGGAGATTATTCTGTGTTGCCTTGGTGGGCCCAATCTACTCACAAATCCATAAAAATGGAAGAGAAAGGCGGAAGAGTTAATGGAGTGTAATGATAGAAGAAATGACAGAAGAGATTCAAAGTCTGAAAAGGACTTGACCTAACTAACATTGCTGGCTTTGAAGATGGAGCCAACAAATGTAGGTAGCATCTAGAAACTGAGAACAGCTCTTAGTCCTACAATCACAAGAAACTGAAATCTGCCAATCAGCCAAATAAGCAAGAAAATAGATTCTCTTCTAGAAAGGGAGGCAGTTCTGCAAACACATTAGTTTTAGCCCAGTGAGACCAGTATCACACTTATGATCTACAGAACTATAAGATAATAAAGTGAGGTTGTTTTAAGCTACTAAGTTTATGGTAACTTGTAACAGCAGCACTTAAGAAATTAATATAGACACTATGATAGTGGAGGAAAACTAGATTAAAAGAAATAGAACATTCAGATATAGGTCCATACATATATGAACACTTTGTATATGTAAAACATGACTTTGAAAATTGATGAGAACATAATTTTTTTTCAGTATATGATGCCAGAATAACTGAGTAACCATTTGGAAAAATAATGCTACTTGGATTCCTAAATATGAAAAGCAAAGCTTCAAACATCTTTAAAAAATCTAGAAGAGTATCTTCATGATACATTCATCAAAAGACACCATTAAAAGTATGAAAATGCAAGGTTCAGAGTGGGAGAATATATCTACAACATTACTATATAATATATAAAGAACTCCTTTAAGTCTCCAAGAAAAGTCAGACCACCCAATAAAAACTTTGCTAAGAAACATGAACTTTACTAAAAATAAACTCAATTGACCAGTAAACAGATGAAATAATAGTCAAATTCATCAGTACCCAGAAAAATTCAAATTCAGCCAAAAGGCCCTCTCCAACATGAAAACAAGGAGGCGGAGAGGGAGTAGGAGAAGAAAGACAAAGGGGAAATCAGGGGGAAAAGGAGAAGAAGAAGAAAAAGACAAAAATTTGGTTTCTAATTCCACAGCTTAGAAGCCACTACCCTATCCAACAACAAGTAAAAAGCTGAACAGAATAAAGATAAACAATTTTTCTTGTATCTGTAAGAAAAGGGAAGCCACAGGGCAAACTGCTACATCCAAGTTTACAGAGACACAGAGGTAAGTACAAGGAATCATGGACTTACCGGCCAGAGATTCATGAGTGGAAACTGCCTTCAGGACAAGTGCCGTTTAGGAAAACCCAAACTGTAATTGACTATTTGCTTGAGGTTTTGTGTAGCTATTCTGAAAGTTAAAACTCCAGAAGGACCTAGTCATGGGTGTGACAGGGGAGACACACACTTTTGTGAGTTTTACCTCTAGGAGCTCCTCTAGGAGCTCAACTAGGTTCTCAGTAAATGCCAGAGAAAAATAGCCTCTTGGTTCCATCAGGAGGAAGGGAAGAAGAGCCATTTTGATTTACACCAGAGCTTCCTGTTCTTCATAAGAAGGCTTGCCTGTGCCCTGGTGAAACTAATTAACTAGAACCTAACCTGGGGGATATTATCAGGGCCTAATTGACCTGCAGAAAGCAAATATTCAACTTCAGCTGGCTTTTGCCTTCCACATGCAGAAGGAGAATGTCTAATTCCAGCCCTTTCTAGCCATTCTTTCCCACCTAAGGTAGAAGAGAAAAATATGTGAACCTTTCTTAAAGTTCACAATCCAGAGGAATAAGTTCACTAAAGCACTGAGACGTAATATAGGCTATGGGATTATTCCTCATTCCCCACACCTCATCACCTCATTACTAAAGGCTTACTTACAACAATTTCTTTTATCATGTTCAGCTGTCAAGAAAAAATTATAAGACATAATATAAGGTAAAAAAAATACAATTAAATAATACAGAGCAAGCACCAACACCGGGCATCACAGGGATGTTAGAATTATTAGCCTGGGAAGTGAAATCACTATGATTAATATGTTAAGGGCCTAAATGGATAAAGTGGACAGCATGTAACAACAGATGGGAAATGATGTAAGCAGATGGAAAAACTAAGAAATAGCCAAAAAGAAATGCTAGCGATAAAAACAAACAAACAAACAAACAAACAAACAAAAAAAACACTGTACAAGAAATGAAGTAGAGCTTTGATGGGTTTACTGGTAAACTGGACTGGCTTATTTGTAGATGAGGAAATAATCTCTGAAGCACAGAACATACCGATAGAAACCTTGTAAAGCAAAGTTAATAAAGACTGAAGAAAACAGGACAGAATATGCAAGGACTATATATAGCTAAAAAAGTGTATAACATACATCTAATGGGAATACCAGAAAGAGAAGAAAGAGAAAAGAAAAAATACTTGTAACAATAATAACTAAGAATTTCCCCCAAAGTTAATGTCAGACACCAACCACAAATCTGGAAAGCTCAAAGAATACCAAAAAAGAGAAATGACAAAGTGATACCTAGGCACATCATCTTCAAACTAAAGAAAATCAAAGATAATAAAAAAAATCCTAAAAGGATCCAGAAGGGAAAAAACACCTTGCCTATAGAGAACTAAAAATAAAAATTTTGTCTACTTCTCCTCAGAAATCATGCTAGCAAGGAGAGTACAGTAAAGTATTTAAAGTGTTGAGAAGAAAAAACGAAAACAAAGTAAACCGCCAACCTAGAATGATGTACTTTAAAAAATTATCCTTAAAAAGTAAAAGAGTAAAAAAGAATTTCTCAGATAAAGAAAAAGCTGAAAGTTTGTTGTCAGAGAGAACCGGAATAATAATAGGTCAGAAATGTGGATCTATGTAAAGAAGAGCATCAAAGAAGAAATAAGCAAAAGTAAAATAAAAACTTATTTTTCTTATTCTGAATTGTTCTAACAGATCAGTTTGTTCAAGATGATACCAACAATGTAATCAACTATATATGCTTTTGTATATGTCACATTTATATGAAATGAAAATTAAGGCGAGCAATGATACAAGAGATAGGAGGGGAGAATTAGAATTACTTTGTTTTTATAAATTATTCACATTACTTGTGAAGTACTATGGTGTTATTTGAAAGTGGACTTGGATTAACTGAAAAACTGTATATTGAAAACTCTAGGGCAAGCACTAAAAATAATAAAAAAGAAAGTATAACTTATATGCAAAAATATAGAAAACGAAATCATGTATAATGCTTAATTAAAACCGAAAAAAAAAAAGAAATGTGTAGAAAACAAAAATAGCAACACAGGACAACAAATAGAAAACAATAATGTATGTGGAAGATATTAATCCAACTATATCAACAATCACTTTGAATGTTGATGGTCAAAATGTAGCAAATAAAAGACAGAGTTTTCCAGAGTGGATCAAAGACTCCACTATTTGCTGTCTATAAGAAATCCACTTTAAATACAAAGACACATACAGGTTAAAAGTAAATGGATAGAGAAAAATACACTATACTAACACTACTCAAAAGAAAGTAGAAGCAGTAATATTAATTGCAGACAGAACAGACTTCAAAGCAGGATTAGTTATCAGGGATAAAGAAGAACATTATATAGGGCCGGCCGACGGAGTGGCGCGGTGGTTAAGCACTGGCTTAGGAAGCCAGCAGCGCCAGTTGGGTCCCACGTATGAGGGCCAGTAACACTGCCCTCAAAAAAAAAAAAAAAAGAAGAAGAAGAAGAAGAAGAAGAACATTATATAATAATAAAGAAGTCAATTCTCCAGGATGACATAAGTATCTCCAGGATGACATAAGTATCCTTAACATGTATGAGCCTAACAGTAAAGCATCAAACTATATGAGGCAAAAACTGATAAAACTGCAAGGAGAAATACATGAATCCACTATCATTATTAGAGAATTCAATAATCTACTCTCAGAAATGGACATATCCAGCAGACAGAAACAATAACATAAAACAACCTTAAATAATTTGAAAGAATAGCAATAATACAATGTCTGCTCTCAGACAATATGAAATTAAATCAATAACAGAAAGTTAACTGGAAAATCCCAAAATATTAGAGATTAAACATTCTTCTAAATAATAAAGGGTTGAACAAGAAATCTCAAGAGAAATTTAAAAGTGTTTTGAACTAAATGAAAATGAAAACACAACTTGTTAAATTTGTGGAATTCAAATAAAGCAGTGTTTAAAGGGAAATTTATAGCATTAATGAATATATAAGAAAAGAAGAAAGATCTAATAACTAATATAAGTTCCTATCATTGGAAACTAGGAAATGAACAGCAGATGAAATTCAAAGTAAGCAGAAGAAAAAAAATTAAAGGAATTGGAGCAGAAATTAATGAAATGGAACACAGGAATTCAACAGAGAAAAATCAATGAAATAAAAAGCTGGTCCTTCGAAAAAATCAATTAAATCAGTAAACCTCTACGCATGCTAACTAAATAAAAGAGGACAGAAGATGAAAATTGCAAATATAAAAAATGAAAGAGGGGACATTACTTCAGTTTCTATAGATATTAAAAGGTCTGTAAAGAAATATTATGAACAACTCTATGCCCACAAATTTGATAATCTAGATAAAACAGACCAATTCTTTGAAACACACAATTTGCCAAAAACCACACAAGCAAAAAACAAAAAAACTGAATAAGGCTGCATCTATTAAATAAATTGAATTAATAATTAATAACTTGTCAAAACAGAGAGCACCAGGCCCAGATTGGTTTACTGGTGTATTCCATCAAACATTTAAAAAGGAAATTACCTATGCCAAGTCTATTCAATCTTTCAGAGGATAAATACAGAGGAAATACTTTTTAACTTATTTCATGAAGCCAGCATTGCTCTGATACCAGGCATAGGCGTTACAAGAAAAAAAAACAAAAACAAAAAACTATAGGCCAATATCTCCCATGAGCATGGTTACAAAAATTCTGAACAAAATATTAGCCACAATGTATTAAAAAGTTTTGCATTACTACCTAGTGGGATTTTGTTGGGGAAAGTAATCAAGAAGACTCAACCATCAGTTTGACCCAGAAGCTGGACAAGGAATTGGAGGTTTTTTATTTTCTCTTTTTTGTTTCACGATGTGTGTTCTGCTTGCCTTCCCTTATCTTAGGAGATACTTCAAGCACACAGCCTTAACATAAAAATGTGATGACAAAACCATCCAGAGGGGCTGCATGACTGAAGCTGGTTAAGGCTTTTACATAAACTTTTAAGATTCTGGCAGGTGAGGGAGGAGATCTACTCATCTTGTGGCTATGCAGAGAAGCCTCCTAAGTAAGTTCCCTTGCTTATTAAGTCTGTCACCTGCCAATCTGGAGTGGTCTGCCTTTTTCTTGGGTCTCTCCCTGCCCTTCTCTGGGGGTCAGTTTCAGATTATGCCAGAAAATCTTCCAAAGAGGTTTTGATCCAAAAATTGGCAAGCAGCCTGGAGACCACACACACACACACACACACACACACACACACACACACACACACACAAAGAGCCTTGGCTAAGAGGCATCGTCAGAAGAAATCCCATGCTGGCCATTGACCTGTATGTGGGGAAAGATGATCTGTAGGCTAGCTACCTGTGGACCACTGTGAGTACTAAGTTACCCTAAAAACACTGGCTGCTTTCATTCAGTAGTTTGAGGAACTAAGCATAGCACACTGTGTCAAAGAAGTGAAACAAAGGGCTGTTACAATGGCAGACCTCTACAGTGTGTAGTTTGACTGGGCACCAATGCCCAACTGGAGACTAAAACTCAAATTAGAAAGTATTAAAGAATTAAGATTAGAAAAGGATATGCAGTTGGCCACTACTAGGCTAGATTTTGGCCTGGTGGATAAGGTAAGAGCTGCCAAAGATAAAGGTCCAGGCACTTGTCACATAAACCCATTGGAAGTTTAAGAGTTAAAATCCCTGGTAAAGTGAGGAGAGCAAAGTTGAGGGTCTTAAAGTAATGAACAATAAAACAGATAGAGTGCCCCACAAAGGAAATTTAAAAATAACTATTACCCCAAAATGCTTAGTAGAAAACTTATGTTGGTTCTTTCTTTGTCCTTTGAAGTTGTAAATCTTATGTCTTTGAAATGTAGACATTGCCCACAGATAACAACAACAAAAAAATCTTCTTACATACAAACTCCTGGGAAATTTCCATTACCAAAACTGACTTTTAGAAGAGGTAAGGTCTTTTACAAACCTACTAAAAAAAAAGATAAAATAAAATAACTGTGTAGGAAAGGTGGGACATATGTTTAAAAAAAAAAAGAGATACATTTTTGTTAAAAAAATAAAACATGCTATTTAGATAAGAAAAAATATGAAGTATGTGGGTGGTTTTTTTTTTAATAAAGGAAAAAATAATAATTTGCCCTAAAATAACATGTTTGTTTCAAAATAAAAAAGAAAAAGGTAAGACAAAAGCTAAATCATAAATGAAAGTTGCAAAAGACTTATGAAAGTTGCAAAAGATTTATAAAAAGGCATCTTAAAAAAGGAATTTTATGTGTGATCAAGCTGAGAAGAAATGGATAACTAAGTTAATCACACTGTGCATGCGTGTGTGAATACTCTCATCTGATCTTTAACCATGGCCATTTTTAAATCTTTTGTCATTTTCAGACAGTTATTGTTTTACTCTGATACTGTTGTAAAAAATGTTCCTGCCAAGGTTCTGTATTTTCAAGGAGATTCATGGAGAAACCTTGACAAACACAGGTTTCTGATAACTAAGATCAATTTGCTTTCATGTGGGAGGGATAATAATGAATCTTTCAAGTGCTTCCCAAGGCTAAATGCCCAGCCGCACAATATGTCATGGGATAGTATCCCATGAATGTCCCTGTTCTTCACCCCCCACCCCACATTAAAAAAATGGGCTCATTACACTGATGATATAATGTTAACCTGGAAGGAGTTGTGTCTGCTGCAGGACACTGTGCTGACTTTGCTGGAACACCTGTGAGTAAAAAGATGGGTAGTGAACCCACAAAAAATTCAGGGCCAGGGATCACTTTAAGGTTTTGGCGAGTCATTTGATCATATAAAATGAATGTTGTCCCCAAACCTGTATTTGACAAGACAAAAGCCTATCCAATCCTAAGAATGTAAAAGAGATGCAAGTCTTTGTAGGGGTTTGGGGGTTTTGGAGGACTTTTATTCCACATCTGGCACAGTGCTTCCATTCCTTATGCCGCCTGATGAAGCAAAAAACACATATGGGACTGGAGGACAGAACAGCAAGCTACCTTTGGAAAGGCAAAGACACTAGTGAATCAAATCAAAACTCTGGGCATCTCCCAAGCAGGGCTGCCATTTGAGTTAGATATACAGTAATACCTTGGATTGCAATTAATGTGGTTTGCAAGTGTTCCGCAAGATGAGCAAACATTTTTAATACATTTTAACTTGGTAAATGAGCAATGTCTTGCAATATGAGTAGTTTGTTTCCAGAACTAATTATGCTCACAAACCAAGGTATTACTATATCTGTGACTCCAAAGCTGAGTTATGCACTGTGGAAGAGACAACAGAAGGAGAGACTTCCTCCAGGATTCTGGTCCCAGCTCTGGAAAGGGGCAGAAACCTAATATAGCGCACAGAGAAACAGTGTCTAGCAGTGTACACAGTGCTTCTCCAGATGGAACCTCTCAGGATAGAATGAACAACATCTGCCAATTGACTGAACTCGGAACAGTTTGGCTGGTGACCACGCATGAGCCCTGACTGTTAACTCTTTGCACTGACAGTTGGGCTGTTCTAAAGAGATGAACCATATGACTTGGAGAACGGTAAGCTGAGGGGTGGATGATTCATGAGTTGGCACTTGAGGCATCAGGATATGTGGAAGGACATTTGGGTTTACCTGCAAGAGCTTGAAGTAATCTTCATTGTTTTCCATATCCCAGCTCATAAGGCACTGACAGCCCCTGGCAATTGAGAAGCTAATACCGTAGCTCAGGTACAAATCCTGGCAACTGACCTTCTAGTAGGTCAGTTGGATGCAGAGAAAGGAGAGCCATCACAGTGAGTGGATGGGATGAGATATTGCTGAGGGTGCCAGTCACCCTTGAAATACAGTGACTTGTTTAATGCAGTCATAGCATGTCCTATGTGTTCTAAATAATGCCTAAAGCAACTGCCAAAGGAGTCTGGGGCTATTAGTCAGAATTCCCAACTGATGAGGGATTGGAAAATTGATTATATTTGTCCCCTCCCTGTAAGTGAGGGTTCTAAATATGCCTTGGTTTGTGTGGACGCTGCATCTGGCCTAACCCAAGCTTTCCCCCATCACCACACAAACCAGGCTGCCATCATTAGGGGCTTAGGGAAGCTGAGTACCATATATGGATACCCTTGTTGAATAGGCAGTGATGACAGTTACATTGCAAAGGTCATGATATGAAAGGCTGGACAAAAGAACATGACACTGAATGGAGGTTCTATCTCCTTTATATCCTGCAAACACAGGGTTGGTTTAAAAAGAAGAAGAAGAAGAAGAAGAAGAAGAAGAAGAAGAAGAAGAAGAAGAAGAAGAAGAAGAAGAAGAAGAAGAAGAAGAAGAAGAAGAAGAAGAAGAAGGAGGAGAAGAAGAAATTTTAAAGCAGCAAATTAATTTAACAACAGGACAAGTAAAACCACCTTGGCCGGATGGAATAAAGTGCTGCCCAGACTTTTATACATTTGAATGATCAACTAAAGGGCCTTTGCCTCATATGCCAGTCTAGGGACCCCTGCTAATGCACCCAGTACCTTCAAGGAATAAAAGTTTCAAAATGCAGTCATTGTCCAGACTCTCACCATGGATCAATGTGCAAGGCTGCTGAGAACATCAAGCCACATCATGCTTGGGAAAGCAATTGTCTAATGGGATTTAGATGAAGACGTCCTGCCAGGATGGATGAGTTATTTCACACCCCTGGGTAAAGAGCACTATTTAATCTCCACTAGGATCCTGTTGAAATATGTTATACCTGGAATGGAACACAAACCATTAGGAGATAAAGGGTGTGGGTTCTGGCCTGGCATGTCCCACTCCCAGTCCACATCGTCATGCCTGACAGTGCTGCCTCCCCTGGGCAACATGTATGGGAAGCACAACCAGGTCCAGTTTCTAAAGTTGCCAACCTCCCTCTCCTCAAGCAGGTGGGAACACTCTATTTCCCACTGGTATGATCATTTGGTGTCTGTTTTTGTTCCCAACATTGGCCTGGAGGACATTATAGCACACATAAAAGCTTTTAGTAAATTTATACAGCAAATCTTGAATGATAGCTAATAAACCGTGTCCAATAGAATTGCCTTAGATGATGTCACTGCCTGGCAAAGAGGCACCTATAGCACTGTTCAAACAGAATGTTGTGTGTTCATATGTGATGCATTTGTTAATGTATCATCTTTATTAAGTCACATGAGGATACAAGTGATCTGACCCCATAGCCTAGGGAACTTAATTAATCAATGGTTCAGATCTGGGTCTCTTGGTGAAAAAGTTGTCTCTAAACTGGGGAATTATTATCTTAACCTGTGTTTTCTCTTGCATCTACCTGTGTTGTTACTATGACATCTTCCTCCATTGCAGCCAGAGAGCTGTCAAATGAGCCACCTCCATACTATTGAAACCCCTGGCTGACTACCCAGAGCACATTATGAAAGAGGGGGGCATATGAGATTGGAAGAACCAGGCATGAGAGGTAAAATGTTAGGGAATGTCATCAAGATGCAACAACTGGTTTGACCCAGAAGCAGGACCTGGGCAATTGGAGGCTCCCCTCTCTTTTCCCTGTGCTTTGTTGGAATGTGCACTCCACTTGATTTCCCTGTTTCCAGAAGCTACTCCAAGGATGAAGCCTTGAGGTAGAAATGATGACTCCAGTTAAGGCCTCTGGGTACATGACCCAACCCAGTTAGGGCCTCCATATCAACTTTTAAAATTTATTGGGCGGGTGCAGAAATCTACTTGTCTTGTGGCCACCCAAGATGAGTCTTTTTTTTTTTTTTTTTAAAGATTTTATTGGGGAATTGGTGGAGGGGAACAGCGTTGGGGAATCGGGGAAGGGGAACAGACAAGTTGCCGTCTTCTTGTTCTTCAGTTTAGTTGCGGAGGATGTTGCTTCACTGTTGGTATCATCATTGCGCTCTTCCCGGATGAGGCAGATCGGTCGCTGGCCTCTGGATGTCGCTCATCGCGGCTATTGGCAGCTCACGCTTGGCTGCCAGCCGCTCACGCTGGCTGCTGGCCACTCACTGCAGCCTATGGCAGCCCACTGCAGCAGGGGCTGCAGCCCACACCATCACCAGGACTCGCACAGCCCAGCTCCAGGTGGAGCTGTTGTTAGCTGTAGAGGGCAGTGTCACTGGCCCTCATGTGGGATCCGAACCTGGGCCGCTGGCATCCCAAAACCAGCGCTTAACCAATGCGCCACTCGGCCGGCCCCCAAGATGAGTCTTGTAAGTTCCCTTGCTTAGTAAACCTGCCACTTACCAATCTTGAGTGGTCCACATTTTTCTTCAGTTGAGACCTGCCCTCTGTGTAGGGGCTGTTTCAGATTGCATCCTAGAAGCTTCCAAGGAGGTTATGACCCAACAGATTTATCCTAGATATGTGAGGCTGGTTGTCTCCTACAAAAATAAACCCACCTGCAAAAAAAAAAAAAAATTCTGAATCTAGATATAGCCCTTATATAATTTACAAAACTTAACTCAAAATGTATCACAGACCTAAATGCAAAACACAAAACTATAAAACTCCTAGAAAATGACCCAGGAGGGAACCTAGATGATGTCGGGTATTGTGATAAATTTAGATTAAGCACGGCTGATACAATCCATGAAACAAATAATTAATAAGCTGGACTTCACTGAAATTAAAAACTCCTATTCTATGAAGGACAATGTTAAGAGATTGAGAAGACAATCTATGCTGGGAGAAACTAGTTGCAAAAGACACATCTGATAAAGGACTATTATCAAAAAATATATAATGATCTCTTAAAACTCAGCAATAAAAAAACCAAACCACTTACTTAAAAAGTGAGTTCAAAACCTTGAGAGACACCTCATGAAAGATATACATATTGCAAATAAGCATATGAAAAGATGGTCCATATCAGGGAAATGAAAAATAAAACAATGATGAGATACAGCTACACAAATCCAAAATACTGACACCACCAAATGCTGATGGGGATGTAGAACAACAGGAACTCTCATTCATTGCTGGTAAGAATGAAAAGTGGCACAACCATGATGGAAGATAGTTTAGCAATTTCTTAGAAAATGAAACATGTCCTTACTGTAGAATCTAATAATCACACTCTTTGATATTACCCAAAGGAGTTGAAAACTTATGTCTAAACAAAATCTTGCACACAGATGATTATAGCAGCTTTATTTTATTTTTATTTATTTATTTTTTTAGCTGAGCCATCCTGCTACCTGTTGGTAGCTCGGGCTGGGCATCGAACTGCTGTTGCTCAGATCTCAGCTTGCACTCTTGAACAAGCTCTTAACTAACTGAGCTACTTGGCCAGCCCTCTAGCAGCTTTATTCTTAATTGGAATCTAAAAATTTTGGAAACTAAATTTTGGAAACTAAAATATTCCTCAGTAAGTGAACTGATAAACATTTGTAGATCCAGACAATGGAATAGCATTTAGTGCTAAAAGTAAATGAGCTATCAAGCCATGAATAGACATGAAGAAACCTTAAATTCATATAATTTAAGTAAGAGAAGCCAGTCTGAAAATGCCATATACTGTACGATTCCAATTATATGACATTCTGGAAAAGGTAAAACTATGGACAGAGTAAAATATTCAGAGAATGCCAGAGGTTGCAGGTCAGAGGATGAACACTTGTAGGCAGAGTTCAGAGGATTTTTAGGGCAGTGAAAGTGTTCAATATGATACTATTAGATTGATATGTCTTTACAGATTTGCCAAAAGTGATGGAGTATACAACATTAAGAATGAAGCATAATGTAAACTATGAACTCTGAGTGATTATGATGTGTTTAACGTAGATTCATCAGTTTTAACAAATGTACCACTCTGATAGGAGATGTTGATAATATGGGAGGCTATGCATGTACAGGAGTAGAAGGGATGTGGAAAATCTCTTTAACGCCCCCTCAGTTTTGTTGTAAATCTAAATCTGCTCTAAAAAAATAGTCATGCTAATAAACAAATAAGCAGACAAATAAATAAACATAGATTAACCCACAGAAATCACATTCAGTGAAGTTTACCGCAAATGAAATAAACAATAAAATAAAAAATTTAAAACAAAGGACTGATAATACCAAATGATGAGTATGTGAAGAAATTATGTCTCTTATTTAATGATGGTGAGATGACAACTAAAAATAACTTTGCAATCGTTTTCAGGTATCTGGTAAATGTGAAACTGTACACATCCTTTGGGTCCTCAAATCCACTCCTAGTTATTAACTAGTAGATATGTGTGTTATGTGCTCCAGGATACATACACAAGATTATTGATAGCAGCATTGTTCATAATATTCCCAAACTGGAAACCCTGAAAATATCCATCAAAAATAGAAAAAGTATGAATTACATTTTATAGAGAAATAAAAATTAAGATCTACACATTGAGGAAATCTTAGAAAATGTTGAGTTTAAGAAATTGGCATAAAACAATATAGAGAGTGTTTAATTCCCACTTATACTAATTTCAAAACAAGTTATATTACAAAGCTAGAGAAAACTATTTGGTAAAACTATAAAACAGGAGATGATTACCATAAAAGTCAAGATAATGGTTGCTCAAGGTGTAGGAAGGAAATTTTTTTCTTTTTTTTTTTTTTTTAAGAGGGCAGTGTCACTGGCCCCTCATGTGGGATCCGAACTGTGGCCGCCGGCATCCCAAGCCAGCTCTTAACCACTTCACCACTCAGCAGGCCCTGTGGGAAGGATATTTTGATTTAAAAGGCAATCAATAGCTTTGAGGAATCGGGCAAAATTCTCTGGCATTTACATAAGTATTACTACTACAATATAGCAATGACATCCCAAGTCTGTTTTTGCTTGTTATTTAGATATCTTTGTGTAGTATATTGTCTTCCACAATAAAAATTTTGAAATAAAGTTGAATCATATCTTTTCCCTACTGAAAACCTTTAATCACTTTGAGTCTTACTTAGAATTAAGCCAGAAGTACTTATAATGATGTACAAGGATGTAGATTATCTGACAGCATTATCTATTTCATCTCATCTCCTGCTACTCTCTCTCTTGCTCATTCTGCCATCCACACACTGTCCTCCTTGCTATTTGCTGACCACCTAAATCCACTTCAGGACTTTTTAATTTGCTCATTCTTCTTCCTGGGACATGGTCTCCAAAGATATCCTCATGGATTCTCCCTCATTTCCTCTAGGTCTTTGTTGAATCTTCTCTTTCTCTAGTCATGAACAACCTATTGAAAATTGTAAAGTACCATCTATCCTGAGTCCCATTGTTGAAACTTCACATTTGCCCTCCTTTTCTTTATATTTCTCCATAATTCTTATGATCATTTGGCTCACTCTACATTTCACTTATTTATGTAATCATTTGTTTATTTATTTGTTTGTCTTTATCATCTAAGTAACAATGTTAGCTGCATGAGAGCAGGGAATTTCTATTAAATCAGCAAATGAATAACTGAATGAATATTTACAATGCATAACTTCCTCATGACTTCAAAAGATTTGGCCTATGATGTACATAAATTTGATGGCCATTATGCATTTATTTTCAAGTCTTACAAGTTTTGTGTGGTTATATGTTTTAAAAGAAATGTTTTTACAAGGGATTATTTTATAATAAATACCTAATTTTAATTGTCAAAATGTGAATTTCATCATTTTCATTCGGAATTGAGACTTTACTTTAAAAAAACAAAGATTTATTGTAAAATAAAACCTTAATAAAAAATATTTACCATGGCATGATTGTGTTTCTGCACCACAGAAATACAGTATCTTGGGGTTTACCAGAGTAAGAATTCCAACATACTGTTGTTTACCCAGAAAAGTCTGCCTTTCAACACAAAGGCAATACCATATATGCAAAGAAAAATGTTCAGTAATTGTGTAAGTACAGAAAACTTAGCATATGTTGACTGCTGCAGGAAATTTTGACAGCTTGACAAAATTTAATTGGTTATCTATTCCAGGTACTGAAGTGTGCAAAAGAATATACAAGAATAAGAAGAAACTGAGAAAGAGGCAAAAACATTCAAATAACCAATGAAGAAAAAGAACAGAAGGATGCATGGAGACCTGTAAAACTATAAGTTAAATTATGAGAAAGCACTGGGAGACATGGGAGTGCTATAATGTATAAATATTAAAGTTTCAGAGAAATGGAATAAATTTTGAACCAGAAAGTGTGAACATCAGAAAGGGTAACTAAATTTTTGTCCAACAGTGTGCTTAGGTCAATAAATTAGCATTAGAAAGAAAACTAATTGAATCAAGAGTAAAGATTGGCTTGGCAGGAAAAAATAACCATCTGTCACTCTCCTCCTTTTGAAGTGATATGTAAGAACAACAACAGAAACAATAGTAGAAAATTCCCTTTGGTGCCAAGTTATAGAAAGAAATCTGAAACCTGTGCTTTCAAGAGGAGTGATATAAGTCAAATAGGCAAAAAATAACAGTAGAGAGAAATGGTCTAAAAGTGGCCATTTTAAAGCATTATCAAGGTTTACACCGTGTGGCTTGAGAAAGGTCTAATGGAAAATAAGGAAAGTAAACTTTGCCATTTGGAATATGAGTACATGAATATCTGTGCCTGGAGTGCTACTGACTGATATGAAACTGAAAGGGGTCAAAATAGATATCACACACACACACACACACACACACACACACACACACACACACACACGGTTGCCAAAATTTTTACCTACTGAATTTTGGACTTTGAAAGATGTTAAATGTCCAGGAGATATTGATGAAAATAGTTCCAGGTTATAACAACCTAAAATAGCAGAAAGTGTTCCTCTTACTAAAGGTATAATGGAAATTTCTAATAATAAAAAGAAAATAAAGGTAAAAAATGTTGAATAAAACCTAATTATTAAGTTGTTTTATAAAATTCCTTGATAGGAGCCATCTTCATGCACACATACTGTTAGTAAGATAATAGAAAAACATACCTTAAAAAAAATAATTCAGAAAGTCCAACTTAAATGGAAAAAAAATTAAACCATTAAATTTGAATGCCCTTACAGATCATAAAAGAGCAATGACGAATCAGTGTAAGCCAGAAATGGCAGAAAATAATCACTGACTCATTCTATAATGAACATCCAAAGTTAAGTTATAACTTTTACCTTATTATTTTGAAGGGCAACTAATAATATAGTTTGTCCATGTTCATCAAAATGTTATTTATAATTCACTTAAATATTCATAAAATATTCTAATTTAAAGTATTATGCTTTACTGTACATTACTATTAAATACAAAAAAATGATCTTTTTTATGCCTTACTTATGCTTATATAAGACAATGTGATAGGTGTTATGGATTAGGAAAAGATGACACAGTAGCATGAAGTAAAAAATATATATATTTAACATATATTTATAATTTGTAATGCACTAAAATCTTAGTAAGTCTCCAGAATGCTATTAAGCATGTTACAATTTCTCATATAAACACAAACACATCTAATCAAAGTAAATACATAAAAATAACACCTCATAAGAAAATTATGAGAGTTCAGGAAAGGGAGATATTTCTATTGGCAGGAGGTTTCCCAAAAAGTTGTCTTATGATCACTTGCTTTAAAGTTCGGCCTCCAGGTAAGATTTAGATGCACAGGGCAGAGTACAGTATTCTATGTGGATTCAATATTGTCAGCAAAGACACATAAATGGCCAAACAAGGGACACATATGAGAGGAGAGGAATTCAGCTGGAGTGTGGTAGTTGTAGGTAGTGGGCAGTCGTGGGAGAAAAGAAAAATAGGCTGTTTTCTGCTTGCTATAGTCAATAACAATAAGTAAGTTCATGGGAAAACACTTCTTGATTTTTATTGTTATCATTGTGTTTGATGTGTTATTTTGAAATCTACATCCTGATGTGAGAAATATTATTGTTGATATTCTCAAAAACCAGGTCGAAATATAGTTAATGCCTTGTATGTATTAATTCTACACACATTTAATAAATGCTTAATTATAAGCAAAGATAAACACCTGTCATACTGCCTATCATGACAGTTTCTTTTTTACCTTTACAATTTTTGATAGCAATAAAACTTGTAAGTTTTCAATAGAGGACAATGGCTTTTAGAAACATACATACACAGGATACATCCTGTTAGTGATATAGTTTATCCTGAGGTAGCAATCATGGACACACTCTAAAGGAACCCCAGTGACTCACAACCTTGTATAATTCTTTCCCGTTGAGTGAGAACACAACTTGACTGTGCTGCCAGCCAGCAGAATGTTGCAAAGGTGAAAGGATTTTGAAGATATAATGAAGGTCTCAAATCACTTGATTTTGAGTTTCTTAAGAAAGAGATTATCCTAGTTGGGTCTGACTTAATCAGGTCAAAACTATAAAAAGAGGGACTGGTGCTTTTCTTGAAGTCCGAGGCTCACTCTCCTGCTGGCCCTCAAAAAAGTAAGCCATGATGAATTTTACAGCCACAAGGCAATAAATTCTGCCAGCAGTTGGAGCTAGCTTGAAGTAATTTTTCCCTAGTAGAAATGCTGATGAACATTTCTTCTGTCTGAAAGCTTCTTTGCAGCCTTGCTGTAAGACTATAAGCAGAGGACCCCATTGACAAGATGTCTTCCTTGACCAAGCTTTCATCAGGTTCCTCTGATCCTTCTTCTCAGCTAGGCTTTGACCTATGGACTTGCATGACCATCTTTGCATTACCCACTTTTAGCAAAAATTCTGCTAAGTCAGTTTAGCAAAAATCCTCACCCTTGGCATCTGATCGCCCTCAATAACTGATCAAATTTCTTATTCCCCATCCTTGGTATCTGATCATTCTGGCCTGTCTTCAGCAAGAATCCTGCTAAGTCTGTTTAGCCATAATCCCTCCTTATCCCTGATGCTCCCTCTTAGAAAATTTCCGTCCACTGACTCCCACTCTGTTCCTTGGCTATAAATTCCCACTCGTCTGTGCTGTATTTAGAACTGAGTCTGGTTTATATCAAGGTCTCTTCTCCCCTATTGCAATAACCCTGAATAAAATGTGGTTTTATTGCTTTAACTAATGTCTGGCTCTAGTTGTTCTTTAACACAGCTAAGCTATGCCTGGACTCCTGAACCATGGTAATTAGCATGTTGTTTTAAGCCACTAAGTTTGCAGAAATTTGTTACATCATAATAAAAATCTAATACATTAGCCAATATAAAAACATATTTATTTTTTAGTGATAAGTAAAAATTCTATATCTAATCACAGGCTTCCCCATCCAAAAAAAAATGAGCAAAGAATCTGCATGTGAGAACTAAAACTAAACAGTGCTCTTCCAAAGCACATACTCATAGGACACTGGTTTCCTCACATCTTTTGTGGATCATGGGTTAGTGTTATCTTTTTTGCTTGTTTTTAGAATCTTTTTAAAGTATTTATACATAAAGAGTGAAAAGTACTAACAAGACAAACAATTAAATAGCAATCAGCAACACTTTTTATCTAAAAAATATACTTCGATAATGTAGATAATGTGCCTAAGGAAATTTGAGAATTGGCTGTAAATATTTCTAGACCTTCATTTTCATATCTTTTCAAGGTAATGGCAATTATTCACAAAGCATTGTTTAGCCATTAAAAAGGGGTTTAAATTGATAAAAACTCAAGCTTTTAATGCTGTCTTTCTTGACTGATGTACATTGTCTGATTTAGGTTTTGTCTTGAATGAACCATTGAGAGTTAAATATTTCATGTGAGAGTATGTTAACTCCAAGTGGCAACGGCCCCCAGGAGAGTGCTGAATAATAAATAACAGCATTTCGTCTTTGTTAGCCCTTCATATCTGTGCTTACTGAATATCATGCTGAGTATCCATAGAAAGTGTGTGTTTGTGTGAAAGGGAGCAAGATACTAGAGAGCTGACTTCAGTCTAACTTCAGAAGATCTCTTGCTGTGCCATCCAGACAATTAAATCACCACATTCCCTTGGTGAGTTACCTGGAACACAGCAGCATCTAGAAAATAAAATTGAATTTATCTTCTTTTTAACTATTTTCTTATAACAATTTCAAGTGAAATTTTAAAGAATTGATTTTAAAAGATTGTTTATTATTATATTTCATGAAGTGGGTTTTTCCAATAATGGCATATAACACATTTTACTACACTGAATATATCTTAAATGAAATGAACATTAAATAACTGCATTGACAAAATATTGAAAATAAAACAGAGTTTTAATGGGCATTTAAGAAAATAGCCCTGTAATATTAATCAGCTGCTGTGACTTCACAATATGGTGATATATTATCACTATGATCAATGATAAAGTGAAACCAAACAATAATGCTAAAGTAATATTTGTGTGTTAGAAAATAGAAAGAGGTTAAACATGTAGAAAACATAATTCTGAATGCAGGCAAAATAATTATACCCACTATTAACACCACATCTTAAGAGTACGTAAACAATTAGCCCATAAAGAACATCTAACTATGAAAGCAGATGCTTTCCTTTTAAATTGGGTAAACCTAGTGAATTGATATTCTAATAACAATGTAAAATCTCATTCACAGAATTATTATTTTAATGCGATGTGAAATGGACTATGGATTCTGCTTTTAAACAATTCACATTTCTTCATGTTTAATTATTTTTAAATTCATTTGAACCATACAACTAAAAAAAAAATATTACTCTAATTAATGTGAAAAACTAGAAAGATTAAAATAATTTAATTACTTTTTGTTACCTAAGAGATAATTTTTGTAACAAAGATATCATTTTCCTACATTCTTATATTTATATTCTTATATCTAATTCTGTGTATTAGATTCTACTATATAAGTGGTTTAATTTATATATTAAAATATGATTGCATAATATTATCGCAGTTGCAGTTATACTTTGTTGATATCTATTAAACACCTGCCAATTTTAACAAAGGTTGCTTAGAAAATTCTAATTTTCTTAAAATATTCAAAATTTGTATGTTAAAAACCTAATGTCCAATACAATGTTATTAGGAGGTGGAGCCTTTGGAAGTGATCAGCTCTGGAGGGTGGAACCCTCATGAATGGTTATGTGCTCTTATAAGAGTCATGAGAAAGCTTGTTTTCCCTCTTGCTCTCTGTGAGATGCCATGTGAGGACAGAGTGGCATCTGGCAGTCTGAAAACCAGAAGACAATCCTCACCAGAATTCAACCATGCTGACACCCTGATCTCAGACTTCCAGCCTCCAAAATGTGAGAAATAAATTTCTGTTTTTTATGTGCCACCCAGTATGTGGTATTTTGTTAAAGTAGCCCTAGCAGACTAAGACAATTGCCTGCCTGAATATTTTATTATTTTTATATTTAAGTTATATGAAAGGATAAATTATGACAGATTCTGTTTTCCAATGAAGATCATATTGTTATCTCCTATCAGGCATGCTTGTCAGTAATGTGATATTTTCACTATCTCATCAAGAGATGGAGTTTATCTCTATGCCCCTTTTAACCTGGTAGGTTCTATAGCTCTATTGACCAAAGAATACAACACAAGTGATGTTGTGCCACTTCTAAGGTTGACCTTAACTTGCCTGGAAGCTTCTACGCCTGTCACTTAAAAGCCCTTCAATTTTATGAAATACAATTACCCTGACACCACCATGCTATGAAAAGTTTGAAGTTCACGCTAGTGGAGAGGCTCATGTACAGTGAGCTATCATGTGAAGAAGAGAAAGAAAAAGAGAAAGAGGAGGAGAAAGAGGAAGAGGAAGAGGTAGAAGAAGAGGTAGAGGAAGAGGAAGAGACACAAGAGAAATCAGAATCATCAAAATACCAGATTTTGGTTAAAAAAAAAGGCATCTTGAAAGTGAAACCTTAATCCCCATCCATCTCAGCCAATGTCACATAGATCAGAAAAAAAAACACCCAGATGAATTCATCCAGAATCTCTGACATAAAAATTTGGGCAAAATAAAATGATTTTTACATGATTACACTTCAGGGTTGTTTGCTATTAATTGCTCATATGGAACTTGTTTACTGGAAGCAGGATAACAAGGCAGTGAGAGAAACCTGGAAGGGTCTCAGGGAAACCGAAGTGGAGACTGGAAAGATAGTGAGGAAATTTTATTCAGACCAGAAAAGGTTGATCATGTAATTACTGGTGAAACCAGTGCCTGTGATAACATGGAAAATAGAATATGTTTCTCATAAAATGATAGACCCAGAGGAGATATCCAGACAGGAAGTTGAAAGTGTCAACGGATTACTTGAAGCTAAAAAGAACACAAGACATTTTTAGAGGCCCTGAAGGATAAAACGCCATGGAAAAGGAGCTGATCCAAGGAGATCCAAGGCACCTGACATGTAAGCAAAAGGCCATATTGAAAATGGATCTTCTAGCTTTAATGGCCCCAGGTGATGAACATCACATTCAGATACAAATCATCCAACCACTCACCTTCCAAATTCCTATGTCTTAAATTGTGAGTGAAATAAATTGCTATTTTAAGACATGAAGTTTGAAGTTGTTTTGTTATGAAGTAATAAATAACTGGAAACTTAATGACCGACTTCCCTGTGCAACTGTAATTTAAATATATTACCCCATGAATTTTTTTAATTGCACAAAATAAGAGTATTGCTTCTACATGTGCTGCTTAAGGTTATAGAAATTTCTAACTATAAATAGCATCTAAATTTAACAGCTGGAATTGTTTTGTATTTTTTAAGTACTATATTTCTATATTAGGACTAATTTTCCTTAAAGAATTATTTTCTTCATTTGTGTCTGTTTTTTTATTTAAGGGAAATCAAATAAAATATTAAGTCTAACAGTTGACACATCCAAAAATGATTGTGTATGTGCCTGTATGAATGTGTATGTTTCCTCTCAGTCTTTTTAATATAAGGTTCTATTCCATTTTTATTGATGAGAAGTTTGTTCTATGTTCTGCAGTATCAGTACAATGGACTAGGGGTAAATTAATTGTATTTATCCTTTTAAGCAGTCTATGTGCTCTTTAAATTTGAAGACTAAAATAAATCTTTAATCCCGAAAAAATTCTTAGGTATTTTCCCCACCTACTATTCTCTCATATTAGCTGTGGTTAAGTCATAAGTATATAATCCATGACTCTCAGTCTCTTATTTGTAACTCATCATTCTAAGCTCTATTCCAGTTGAACTCCTCAGTACATCTTCCTATTTAATATATCTCTTTTTGTGTTCAGTTTGAAGAATGTGATGCTGTATGGAATTTTAATTTTATATTGGTTACAGTATTTTAATATCCAAGGTCTGTAATTTTATTTTAACATCCATCAATTCTTATACATGCTGTCTTTGTTACATAATTTCTTACTCTTTTTAGGGATGTTATTTTTTTTTCCATTTTCACTGTAATATTTTCAACGTACTTTAAAATCATTTTGAAATTGCTCTGCTGTTTCTATTTCATTCACTTGCTCCTAATTCTCAATTGTTGATTTTGTTGATCATTTTTTAGTGTTAGCTTTCCTCACATGCTTGAAATATTCACAAAAATCTCACATAGGAATCTCTCTGTCTCTCTCTGTCTCTCTCTGTCTCTCTCTCTCTGTCTCTCTCTCTCTCTTCCTCTTCCTTCCCTCCCTTTATCTTTGCCCAGTGGTTTTGCATTTGCCTCCATCTGGATTCCCAGACCCCATTCTGGAATCAGGAATTATATCAACTCCCATACTGTGGGGACCCAGGGTTATTCTAGATCTAGTCACTGAGCTAGCAGGTTTTCATATCAGACTTTGTCTGGGATGATTTATTCACTTTCCTCATTTTTCAAGATGAAAAGGTTTATAAAAGCCACATCTCCATAGAAATAGTCAAAGCTTTTCTAGTCTTATTTCTTGCATGGATAGGGAGTCTTATTTCAGCCCTCATTTTCATGCCAAGTAACTGATTCTTGTTCTTGGTCCCAGAGATTTGCTATGCAATACTTTTACCCCACAGGAGTTGAAATGAGATGATCCCTCTGCTTACTTAGCATCCTTAACACCAGCATACTCATGTGATTGGCAACACATTATGAAAAAATACATATTTGTAAAATTTTAGTTGTCATGTTTGGAAGGGGAAGCTTGAAGTGTGAAGCCACAAAGGCATCTTGACCAGAAATAACACTGAGAGCTCACTATTGTGTATGTTCCCCACAAGTATATGTTCCCCATGCTCCAGTCTAGACATCTACGCCTTTACACAAAATATCAGGCAGCATTCATTTTTCCAGATATCTATATGCGTAAAGGACATTTAGCCAGGGAATGTGTATAGACAATTTAAAAATTCATTGAAAAGGAAAAAGTTTAAGCACAGTTATTGAAACATGCAAAGTTCACTGTATACATAGCTAGAAAATGAATAATAACAAAACACACTTTAATAAGAACTTCTATTTTCTCTTTGTCCAGAAACAGGAGATAGATCTAAACTAGTTGAACCAAGAGTGCTTTGGACTCTGATTATTCTCCATTTTGTATATATTTGACATACATGCATGTATATAATCCTAGTTATACTGGGTCTTCCATCATTAATCACAGATAATCATTATTCTGTTCCTTCTAAGCCTCAGTAATAGCTATATAATACTTTTCTTGTTTTCTTTCTAACTAGATGCCTTGAGATATATTTCTCTCAGTGAGGTCTGTGTTCCTTTTCTGCTTAAGATTGATAAATGGCTTTTTACATTAACTTTGTTGGAAATAAAGTTGACGTGTGCTTTCATTAAAGAGTGATTGCCAATGACAAAACAATGTATACACCATGAATCTTCCCATCTAACACCTTTGAATTCTACTCACAATCAGGAGTTAGCTCTGCTTAGTTACCTCCATGGTCAACATCATATAGGTCAAATAAATATACGTATTGACAAATAATGCTATTATATATTGAAAGACACACTTCTTACTTTTAAGGAGTTGAAGTCTATTTGGAAAGAATGAGAAAAATTTTCAAGACCTTAACTTCATTCTGGCTGGTTAAATTGAAAGAAGAGGATGTGAGCAATAGAGATGAGGTAGGAGGAAATTGTAATAACAGTATGAGATAAGAAGTGGCTAAGTCATAATGAGGGCATAAGATTGAAAGAGCAAACCAAGAAACACAGTAAAAGGGAGTCAACACACCAGCAGACAGGACCTGAATAAAACAATAAACAGGAATAAAGCATGAGGTTCATAAATAAGGGCCACAACAGCAAGAATAACGGTTACATTTGCTAACTGTTAACTAAAATATTTCAAAAAGGAAAAAAAAAATGTTAGTGTCAGCAACACAACCAGGAAAGAGAAATTTTAATGAAAATGGTTACTGAGTTATAGAAATTCTAAGTTTGATGATGTGATGATAGGCCATACAAAAGGAGAAGCCTGAGCCCTCTTGGGGACAACAGGTATATATTTTCAGGCATCAGTGGAGACAAGGTTTTAAAAGGCAGTAAAATATGGTGGAGGAGCAGTCTTGAAGAACATTCAAGAAACAAAACAAAATGAGAAATATAGAGTGTAATTTGTCTTATAAAAACCTAGTTAGAAAGATATAGCTACAGTTATCAAATCTACATAAGTTCTGAGAACTTAGAGAAAAAGAGGGGGTATTACATTTTCTTTATCACTTCAGCAAATAAGTAAAGAAGCAATGCCTTTTTTATTACTTTTTATTTCTAGATCTTTCTTAATATGAATATTTACAGTTCAATTCTGTTGCCTAATTTCCAAATAACATCTCTATACAACATTGAATCCCTATGGTAAAAGCCACTGTAGAAAATTAAAAACTCTACTGCTTTTTTCTGTAAATGCATCCTCATTTTCATCTGTAGTTTAATTAAAAAAAAAAAAAGTTATCATTTTAGACATGCAGAAACATAAAGTATGCCTGAATCTATAATGGGCTCTGGAATTATCTTTTTGGAATGTCATAAAGTACCTTAAAATACACAGTGAATTAATAAACTGTAACAATTTTCCCGGATTTTTTTTTCAAGCAACAAAGATCCAAAAACAGAAGAGTTACCAGTATATGGAGATTGGTGCCACCATTCCAGTTTGTTTTTATAGCCGTTTTATTTCAATGTAATATTTTCCAATATGCTAGCATATGCATTATTCCTAAACAAATTTCAAAATGAACATATTAATATGGAGTTTATATACTGTCATTTGTGTCCCTTTCCACCTTGGCTCAATAGCCTATTTTGTAGAGTGCTCCATGGAGAATTCTAGAACACTGGGTGGCGCTATATACTAACAGAAAAAAAATGTTTATTTAGCATGAATATAGGTTTTTCTAGCTTCAGTTCATTTTTGCAGTCTTGATATCAAGTATTGCTAGATCTTATTTTGCTGGTCCTTTTGATATTCCTTTCACATAAATGGCTGGTGCAAATTGGCCAACTAGCAAGAAATGTCAACAATGTTGCTCCAAGTAGGTAACATGTTCATAATAAAGCATTATGACAAATAAACTGGGGAAAAAATGAAAACATTTGATGGAAAAGCATTTTTCCCTCATGATGATGACTGGGGATGTTTGTTGGAGAGAAACACTAAACAAATTCCAAATTTGCATAGCCAGTGAATTCCAAAGAAGCACCACATTTTCTATACCTTCGTTGTTTTGAAAAGTGATGTAACAATTCATCAAGTGTAATAATGAAATTACTTAATTTACTCACCTAGATCTTCCCAGAGTCACTCACACAAATTGAGCTATCTTTTTCAGGAAAGTGGATACCAAAGCATTTATTGGGTTGTCAGAAAAGTCATGACGTATTTTGTCTATGTTTTCCAATGGTCATTTATTTATATAAAGAATGAAGATCAATCAATGATTTATTGCCCATTTTGTTTGATAACCTTTTTCCATCTTTCAGTGAGCTTCATAGTTCCTAGTTTATAGAAGGACCAGTCTTTATTTGTGAAAAACTGATCAAGGTGCTGATTTACAGCCTCATCTGAATCGAACGTTATAGCATGGAAGGAGTTTTGAGAAGAGCACAAGTGGAAATCTGATGGCTCAAGGTCAGGCAGGTATGGTGAGTGTGTCAACACATCCCATCCAGACTCCAATAATTTTTGACAGGTGATCAAACTTGTGTGTGGTCTCGCTTTGTTGCCATAGAACACAACTCCTTTACAATTAACAAGTTCTGGACGTTTCTGAATGATGGATTCATTCAAACTATCCAATTGCCGACAGTACACATTTGAATTGATTGTTTGGATCCTTGGTAGGAGCTAAAAAAACACACCTTTAAACTCCCCCAACACACACACACATTGAGAGCATAATCTTCCTCTGATGAATGTCTGCTTTCGATATCATTGAAGGCGAATCATCACATCGGGACCAATATCGTTTGTCCACCACATTGTTGTAAACAATCCACTTCTCATCACCAGTTATCAGCTGCTTCAAAAGAGGATCGTTTCCCTCACGTTTAATGAGCATATTGCAGATGTTTACACGCACCATCAAATGAACTTCTTTGAGTTCATGCGAAACCCAAATTATGATATTGCTTATGTATCACAGCTTCTTCAGGTGGTCATGAACTTTTTAATGATGGATGTTCAATTTCCCTGTAATCTCTAGTGTTGTGTAACATGGGTTTGACTCTATCAATGCCTTTATTTTGTTGTCATCATCAGCCTCGGTGGGCCTCCCTGACCAAGCAACGTCATTGAGATCAAAATCACCAGCACGGAATTTCATGAACCATGTTGGCACTGACGTTCTTGTACAGCATTGTCACCGTAAACTTTATGCAACTTTTTGCAAGCTTGATGCTTGTTCTTCCTTTTATGGAAGTCAAACAGTAAAATATGGCAAAAATGCGCAGTTTGGTCTTGCATCTTCAACTTGTTGTAAAATCTCCAAAACTCAACGAAATCACTCAATTTTTTTAAATTAAGCTAGAACTGTCAGCTCTCAAATGACATAGCAATAACATAGATGTGCATGACTCTAGTACTTCCAAAAATGAACTAGTGCCAACTGTTGCAAACATGAGTCACGACTTTTCCGACAACCCAATATATTCAAAATGGTTTAATATAAAGGTTTTCTGAAATGTTAACAGTATCTATTGTATCGTTGAAGACTAAAAAGTACATTGGAAGAATGTATTAATTGAACATTAGGATTCAATTAAAAATAATAAAAGAACATAAAACATTTTTGAAGGCAGGTGCTTTTCACGTTTCTCTTATAAATAACTAACATGCATTGTTCTTTAAAATGATCAAATAAAGAATAATATTATAATGTGAATGTCCTCTTTTGCCAGCACCCTCCCTCTGCACCCACATTTACATATACGGAGAGTTGGTGTGTTCATCCAGTCCTTTTTAAGTTCATGATATACATTTTCTATTTTATACTAATAGGATCATGCTATGTATATGATTTGACAACTTGCTTTTTAAATGATAAACAAATTTTAACTATCTTTCTGTGTCAACATAAATGTATAATCATTTTTAGAGTAGCATGCCATTCTATAGTATGCATAAAATATAAATTGTTTAACCATTATTCTTTTTTTTAATATACTTTTTTGTTACGGTAAAAGACACATATCCTAATGTTTCCATTTTAACTCTTTTAACTATAAATACAGTGGCAATAAGTACAATCACAATGTTATAGCAGCATCACTACTATCTTTTCCAGGACTTTTTCATCATCCCAAACAAAACCTATATCCATTATACAGTAACTCTTTATTCCTCCCTCCCCTCAGTTCCTCGTAACGTCTATTTCACTTTCTGTCTCTATGTATTTGCCTATTCTAGTACCTCATATAATCATACGATATCCGTCATTTTGTGTCTGGCTTATTTCACTTAACATAGGGTCTTCAAGTTTCTTCTATGTTGCATCATGTTTTCGTACTTCATCCCATTTTGTTGCTGAGTAATATTCCACGGTATGGAGATGTATATATAAATATAATATTTTATTCATCCATTCATGTTGAAGGACACTTTGGTTGCTGCCACTTTTTGGCTATTTCAAATAATGCTATGAACAAGGATATATAAGTATCTGTTTGCGTCCCTGTTTTTAATTACTTTGTGCAAATACCTAGGAGTGGAATTTCTGGATCATATGGTAATTCTATTACTAATTTTTTTGGAACCCCGTGAATTGATGGTGGGAATGTAAAATGGTGCAGCCACTGTGGAAAACAGTATGATGATGCCTTTAACCATTTTTCTAATAGAATATTTAGGTTATATTTTTTTCCTTTATTACAAACAATGTTGCAATACACATCACTGTGCATGCATACAATTCTGTTAGATAGATTTTGAAAGTAGAATTGCTGAGGCAAAAAATAAAAATACACACTTTCTCACATATGTCAAATTTTTCATTCCCTGTAATGGTACTAGGAGAGTGGCATGTTTGAATTGCAACCCCAGTATTCCACAAAACTAAACAGCATTATTTTCTAAATAAAACTTTCTCATATTTAAGTGGTGGCATGTTTTCATTGCTGAGCATATGTGAGAGTATGGATTATTTTATATTTTTATTCAAATTTATGGGCTTTCTTCTAAGAATTATACATTCATCTCACCTTTATACATTTTCATACTAAGTTAATTCTATTATTTTGTGTAACACTATAGAGATTTTTATATCATGTATATTTATATCATGTATATTTTTGTTAATAATTATAAGTATTTATTCCAGCCTCTCATTTGTCTATTAATATTGTTCACAGTATCTTTGATGTGTGTAAACTGTAAGTTATGAGTTATCTCTATCAATCTTTTTCTTTATAAATTCTGATTTTGTGTTGTACTTCAAAAAGAATTGATCAAAGTTTTCAAGATAATACTTATATTTACTTTTTACTGATACTTTCATAGATCAGATTGTTATAGGTCTCTCTTTAGTTCTTATAAACTCCATTATGTGTATGGCATGTGAGAGGAAATTAAACTCTTGTTCTCAAATTTATAGCCAATTTTGCAGACCATTAAAAGGTTTATCCTTTCCCATTGACTTTGAAAGACTGCTTTAATTATAAATTCAAGAAACATTTTTTGAGGTTTTGAATAAATGTTTATTTCCTTTGGATTTATTGTTTACATTATGTTTTATTTTCCTAAAACTTCTATCATTATAATCAAATGATATCAATAGCATTTACAGGCTTATTTACAAAACATATTTGATCACATGGGGATGTCATTTCTCCAATTTCAATACAAATGAGTTAAGCTAAACAAGATTAATATTCTTCAAAATGTTAAAATGACTGTTTTTCTATTTTTAATATTTTTTCATAATTCACAGTGGCTCTCTTTAATATTCATAAAATATTACCTTTTTTCAAGTGATTAAAAACAGCTATCTTGGACTGGGAAACACATTTATATATATACAGGTATGAAACAATTTATACTGACAAGGAGAAAAAATAATAACTTTAGGAATTGTGCAATAATTGTGTCTGTACTTCAGTGAGCACACTAAAGTATGTCTGTACAGCTTGACTTTTCTTAAAGTGCAAGGCTAGAGAGGCTAAACATTTCTCTTAGTAATTTAGATGAAGTCTTTTTGGACTACATAGCTGGCCTTCTGAGACATCCTCTGCAAATATGATTTTATGATAATTTCTTGACCCGAGGCCTTTTTTTTCCTTTGGAATATCTTCCCTAGCAAGAACAGTTCTCCACATGTAATTCTTGATAAAAGTACAATATTTACAAAAATGTAGTGTGAGAGGTTCTGATCTGTTTTTTATTTTTTTCACATTTCTGACACCAAATGTGTGGATTCTTTTCCTTACGCCAAACGATATTCCAACTCTCTTGATACCAACTGCACATCCTACAATTAATATGAATTCTGACATTAAAACTACCTGGAGTTAATGCAGACACCATAGGTTGATGGCTCACTCAAAACTGTCCCTATACTACAGATGCCAATTGCCAATCCCGGAGCACCTATACTTCTAATTGACTGCTATAAACCCTTTTGATAATTTGCTAGAATGATTCACAGACCTCAAGAAAGTGCTTTACTTACTATGGCAAGTTTACTATAAAAAAATACAACTCTGGAACAGCCTAATGGAAGAGATGCATAGGACAAGATATGGAGAAGAGTATGGAGCTTTCATGTCCTTTTTGGGCAATTCACCATCCTAGTACCTCAATGCATTCACCAACCCAGAAGCTCTCCACACCCCATGGTTTAGAGGTCATGGAGATTACATTATCTAGGCATGATTACTTAAATCATTGGCCTTTCATCATTAACTCAATCTCTAGCCCTCTTTGTTCACCAGAGCTGGGTGGGGCAAAATGTCCCAACCCTCTAATCATGCCTTGATCTTTCCAAAGACCAGCATCCATCCTGAAGCTATTTAGGGGCCCCTTAAGAGTCTAAATGTCACCTTCTCAACATAAACACAGGTACAGTTGGAAAGGGCTTGTTATAAATAATAAAGATGCTCCTATTACCCTTATCACTCATAAAATTTTAAGTGTTTTAGAAGGTCCCTGTCAAGAACTAAAGACACAGACCAAATATATTGGGTTGTTGGAAAAGTCATGATGCATTTTTGCAATGAAAAACATAGAAAAATACGTCATGACTTTTCTGACAAGCCAATATGTACTTTACTGTATCGGGCTGGCCGAGTGGCGCGGTGGTTAAGCGCTGGTTTGGGAAGCCGGCAGCCCCGGTTCGGGTCCCACATATGAGGGCCAGTGACACTGCTCTCAAAAAAAAAAAAAAAAAAAAGTACAAGGCGAAGAACTTTAGTTATAAATGAAAGAAACTGTATTAAGCCTACTTTACTGTATCACAGGAGCTGACATAATAAATACTATACAATTTTCTGATAATATATTCAGGTTTCTAATACACGATTTAAAAAATGCTAATTTTTACAATATTTAAAAACTGTTGGGCCGGCTGAGTGGCGCGGTAGTTAAGCGCTGGCTTCGGAAGCCAGCGGCCCCAGTTTGGGTACCACATATGAGGGCCAGTGACACTGCCCTCAAAAAAAAAGAAAAACAACAACAAAAAAACTGTTATATATTAAAATGTTAAATATGATTTCTTATCAACAAAATTTCACTGTAGTAATAATAAAACAATGTAATAATCTTTATGGTAAAATGTATTGATTAAGCAATGAAATTTAAGCATTGTTTGAGTATTTTCATATATAAAACCCATTCATAAACAGTGTATACTATAATCCTGTCATAATATGTATATTATGTATATTACATATAATATGTATAATATGTACATCACTGATTCATAATTCAAAGTTTCCTTCAACTTGATTTCATTATGTTTAAATCAGAACCATTAAGCTCTATATTTAAAACCATGAAGACAGCAATCCATGTGTTCAAAAACATCCATTAAATAAGGTTATTTTGAGTCAAGTAAATATATTGTTTGGAATATGCCTAATTGAAAACAGTAATTAATTACATCACATTAGTGCTTTTTTTCCCCCTATAGTAATTGTTACTGTTTTAGATATTATTGCGCCTATACACATGGAGTTCACATATAAATAATATGAGTTGTTCAATGTATTTGTCATATGTTTATTATTATTATTCCTAAGCTAGCATGCGTTTAAGATCATTGTTAAAATTCTAGTCTGTTTTCATTCCACATAGATCCTTATAGAATCTGGACTTTCTTTAAATTTGTAAGACAATATAAGATCTCTCAGATTTCTTCATAACATTATCTTTTATATTCACTGTGTCTGAATGTATAGACTTCTAAACAGGAGCATTGTAAAGCTAGCTCATTTTTATTCATACACTAATAATTTAACTTTACATAATAATTTATGTAATAAATTTACTAATTACTAATGATTTAACTTAACTTTACAGATAATTATTCCTTAGGTAAAGAAAGAGGTAAGATTGTTATTTGTATTAATTTAGCTATGGTAAATTAGTTTTAAGACTAAGTTAAGGTTGTAATATTTATCTTTTGACATTTTGTTTATGAGTAATATGTTTGCAGACACAGATATTAAAGTCTAGCAGATTCATATCAGTATGGATTGTTGCCAACACATAATTATGATAACTGCATGACTCTTTTTGTATATATAATCAGATTTCAAAGGCTTTAATATTGATTATTTGAGGAAAGCAAAATGCACCCATTGCAATGTGAGCATATCTACACTTGATTTTGCTGAAGAATTTTTATAGCAATTTATAAATTTTACTAACATGGAATTTAAGGGTATTTAAAGGAGATTATTATGAATGTATCAAAGTTTAATATTTTAAACTTTGCCTTTGTCTTTAAATATACAACTTCTTACAGTATCATATTTCAAAATGCATTTTCCTATGTATGCTTAAATTAATGATGTAGATAGCATAGCCAGCCAGCCAGACTTCCACTTTCTCCAACAAAGATTTCTTTGAGAAAATTTAATATATCACTGATACTTCAAATGTCCTTACTTATAATGTCTAAACTAGTCCCGTTGTACTAGCTACCCTGCTTCTCCACATATTATGTTTCTAACCATCTTATAAGGCCTAGAGAATGTCCTAGCTACCACAGAGTGTTGCCCTGGCTGGCTGAGGCATTAGCACATTGATGTAACTCAAGCCAGTTTTGTATCTAAGGAATTTCTAAGAGCTAAAGTATGGAAAAGTACATCCAGTGTCCTTAGAAAATTAAATTAAATTGAGAACTTTATGACAGAAACTGGACAGTAACCTGTTTCCCAGCCTCAGGTTTATTCTCGCATGCCTGATTGGGGTTTATTACTTGTTGCCTTGTGAGACTTCATGGTTGGCACTCTTCTAATTATACGTTCATCTGGGCATATTATTCCAAATAAACATATTCCTTTCAGTGTATATCATAGAATACAATATTTGGTTATAATTTAGGGTGGTGAGAGGATAAGTGCACATATGTATGGGCTCGAAGTTTTAAGTTGTTTGAAGTTATGAGCTGTTTCTTCTATTTTGTTTCATCCCAATCAGCATTGATATATATATATATATATATATATATATATATATATATATATATTATGCTCACTTATCTTTAAAAATTATCAAAGTAGTGATTTCACAGAATTCCATGGACATGATTCACATATGTAAAATGATCATACAACAATGCACAATACATTATTTTATATGTGATTCCTATTATTTTATGAGAATTAATTGATAGTTAATCAGCCAATTTTTAGAGAGTGGCTGCCACCAGTGTGAAGGATGTTATTAAAAGAGGTATTAATCAGGAGAGAGGTTTACTATTTTCCTGCCTTAAGAACACACATTGCTCTGCTATCTCTTTGTAAAACAAGATATGGACTGAATTGCCTTTGATTAATTTTGGTTACTAGATTGTTTTTCCCTTTGAATATCAGGTTTAATTTAATTTGGACAACATTGGTAACAGTTTATAGTCAATGAATTTGCAATGAATTTTGCTTAGCATGATAAAGAGAGCAAATGTTCTAATATAGTTAATTGGAATAATAGAAGAACATTTTGTGGAGCAGAAACCAAAAATAGAAAAAAATTGTGTTTTGGGGGCAATGGCAATAATTTTTTTTTTATTTGGAAAAGGAACAACTCAGGAATGTCAGCCATACCCAAATATTGTATAAATTCCTCAAGTTTTGCACTTCTATATATTGTGAACCTGGTAAAATTTTAGTTAGCTCTTTAATCAGTGGCACTTCAAGGGAACAGCATTCAACGATATGCAGTAAGATTTATACTGAGAAAATTGCACATAGGATAATAAAGCTAGAGTTATGATGGATGAAAGGCACAGAACAAATTATGAGCGATAATATATCTCAAACTAAAGTGTGTTTTTTAACAGTAATTGGGAGTGACTGTAAAATTTTAAACAGGTAATGATTTTATCAGATTGTATTTTAAAGAAGGTATTTTGGATTTATTAGATTAAGTTTGTATATTCAGTCATTTAAGAAATATTTGTTGTTATTTATGTTCAAGATGCTCAGGATAACAGAGTGAATAGAACAAAAACCAATCTTTTTCATGGAGCTAATGATCTAGCAGAATGATTTGACAATAAACAAGTAAACACATAAGTAATACGGTTTGAGATAATGATAATATCATGAAGGAAATAAACAGAACTAAGTGACAGTATCATCTATGGGTGTGATCAACAGTGGCAACACTAAGCAGCATGCTGAATAAAAATCTCACTGAAGAGTAACATCAGATTTGAGACCAGAACAAAGAGAAGGAAGTCACCACTAGAAGGCTGGAGACAGAGAAAGAACAAGTACAAAGAGCTGGAAAAAGAAGGAACTAGGCATGTTAGAAGAATGGAAAGAAAGCCAGTGTGGATACAGAAAACTGTATGAGAAAAAAGTAGTACAATTGGAAGTGTAAAGCTAGTTTAACAGAGTGTCGTAGCATAGGACATGTTAAAGACTATAGTTTTGTTTTAAGAATGGGACTCTATCATTTGATGTTTACAAATTTTAATTACATATTTAAAACAAAACTTAAGCAGTTGATTAAATTGTGAATGAGAATGCATGGAATAGGGAAACTAGTTAGAGATGTATCAGAGGTGTCCAGGTGAGTTAGCGACAATTTGCCCTAAGTGGTAATAAAGGAGACTGTGAAAATAAAGGTAGAGCTGAAGGTGCTTACCAATAGAATGGAATAGAGGGCGAGGGAAAAGAGAAATCAAGAATGGATTCCAGGGTTCTAAACTAAGAAAGTAGATGGCATATGGTATATCATTTACCGAAAAATAGAAGTAATTTTGGGCTTATACAGTGAATGCTGCATCTGATATGTAATGTGACTACATGAAAAGTTGTAAGTTTTGTATCCCATATATGAGTGAAATCATATGGTTCTCAACTTCTTTTGTTTGACTTATTTTGCTTAGCATGATAATCTCAATTCAACTGAAAGCAACAAATGAACAAGATAAACAAATGAAAACAAAATCTCATAGTCACAGACAGTAGTTTAGTGGTTACCAGAGGGTATGAGGAGAGGAGAAGGGTGGTAGAAGAGGGTAAAGGGGATCCAATATATGGTGATAGAAGGAGAGCTGACTTTGGGTGGTGATTATACAATGCAATAGATAGATGATGTATTATAGAATTGTACACCTGAAATCTATATAATTTTACTAACAAATGTCACCTCGATAAATGTAATAAAAATAAAAAAGATGTAAGTGTTATTTCAGGGTTATGATAATGGAGGATGAGATCAGATTATTCACAACACTACAAAAAAGAAGGAAGTAACCATATCTTTCTCCATTTAACAAGTCTTTTTTTCCCAAAATTAATTGTTCCCAATTCTACTCTCTCATTGACCAAAGCTCTTATAATCTATAGTTTTCCCATAGCAGTAATGATACTTACCTTATTGGGTTACTATAAGAAATAAATCCAATAGAAATGAACTTTCTATAGTCAGATTATATGAAATAGCTGTTTTAAATATATTGGCAAATTTGTATGTTTCAATACAGTTGTATATAAAGTATCCCAGACAGATGATAATTATCCTCTTTTCATGAAGTATTCCATTAAGAATTCTTTTAAATTTAGATAGAAAAAACAAAAAAGTAAATAATATGCAAATAAATAATTCACTCAACAAAGACTCACTGAGCACCAACAATATTCTGGGCACTGCTGTATGTGCAGAATATACAGAAGGGAGTATAGTACAATCTCTTCCCTCATGAAAATGACTTTTAGGTGGGCAAGCAAACAAACAAACAAACAAACAAAAACAGATGAGATTAAATCCTGAGAAAGGATTTATAATAGAGTGATGTGATAAAACACTTAGTGGGTAGAAGCCTTGATTGGTGAGAAAGCAAGTCACATGCTCCACTTACTCTCAAAATGAAGAGATTGTGAAAAGGTGTAACATATTGGAAGTCATCTTAGTGTGTGTCTATCACAGTCACCAAACACTAGCCCAAAAAGTAGCAGACATTCTAAACATATAAGGATGCTGAAAGATGTTGATATATTTTCAATAAAGTTTTAATTGTTATACAGTTTTCACAAATAGTATACAATGTGAATATTAATAATATTTAAGGAAACTAAATTTAATGTACCTTTTTAAATGCAAGATAATATTCATAATGATGATATATTGCTTTAGAGTAAAATATTTTACATTTAGAATGATGTAAAGTTATAATGGTAGAGAGAAAATGAATTATTTTCTTTGTTTACCTAAACAGAAATCACAATATAAAAGCAAGAAAGAATCATCAGCGGCTCATTGTCATTTGTTTTCACAGGAGACTAAAGGAAACATTGTAAGTTGATACCATATCCCTTTTGCCATTTCTTTCCACTGACACTTCTAATGTTCCAGATTGGAGCTACTAAGTCCCTCCACTAAGGGTGACTGAGCTAAAATATTCAATCAAGTACATGAGGTGCAAGTTAATATAACCTAAGTTCCTTTCTTAAGAAAAGGATAGAGTAACAGAAAATGAATGGACTTCAAATTCAGATAGATATAACTGGAATCACACTTATTAACTGAGGGACCTGGGTTAAGTTCTTGAATCTCACTTTTGTAAAATGGAGGTAATAGTTTATCTCTTATGGATTGTGATAAACCTGGAATGAGATAATATATGTAATTCATTGAACACAGCGTCATACACATATAAACTCAGCTCAATAAATTTCAGATTTTCACAGAAGTAATAAAATTGCCTTTTTACCTACTCTAGTCTCCATTTTACTAAGTCCTTAACACCAGAATATTATGATGGTTAGTTTATTAACAATTTTACTCCTGGATGATAAATTGGACACATTATATCTCATCATTTTCAATTATTATAATGGTAACATTTTAAGTAAATGGTCATTTAAAATATCATTAGCACAATTTTTTGTTTGGATGTACTTACTGTTAGATTCCAAGTTAAATGGTTTTCTACAGTTGCTCTTAAAATAAAAAAAATGCAAAAACTTGGCAGAATTCTCTTGTGATCAAATGGGTGTGCATGATTTTATCAATAACATATTTCATCATTCTTTCACACTCACAACAAATTAGTTACTATTTCCCCATTATACCATCCCTATCTGTATCTTGAGAATGTTATTTTCACCTCTTGCCACTCTCTCTCCACTCCTATTCAGCTGTGTAAGCCCACCCTGCTCAACTATAGTGAATGCATCAATCTGTGTTTTCACATTTCTATCTGGCTGAACAATGTTCACCAGGAGTTCTTTGAGATGGTGATTATTTCCACATCTCTATCTACTCTCACATCTAAGATAGAGCCAGGATAGACAGCACTAAATAAATAATTAATAAGAAAAACAAAACAGAAAGTGTTCAAATTAAAATACAGTTATTTGCAGACACAGTTAACTAGTGTGTAGAATCACAAAGAATTATCGAACTCTGTTATGGACTGAATATTTGTGTCCCACACCTCAAATTCATATATTGAGGAATTAACCTCCCATATGTTAGACTTTATTTGAAGAGAAGGTGATAAAAGCTAAATGAGGTCATAAGGGTAGGGCTCCAATCCAACAGGGCTTCTGCCTTATAAGAGGACAAGACACCAGACAGAGCTCACTCTCTGTTATATAAGGACAGTGACAAAGCAGCCCTCTGCAAGGAAGGAAGATAATTCTCAAATTGGCACCTTAATCTTGGATTTCCCAGCCTCCAGTGAGTGAGAAAATAAATTTCTGTTGTTTGAGACAGCTCGTGGTGTTTTGTTATGACAGCTTAAGCTAAGACAAAACCCAATTACACTTTATATATTATGGTGGATTTTACACTTTATATTATATTCTTTACGAATTAATGCCTCACCTGAATAACCCTGCTAGCAGAATGTGTATAATTAATTTACCAAAGCAAAATTAATATTAATAAATTGTAGAAAATAAAACTGCATTTGGCATTTGGGATTTAGCTAAATGAAGTGCGAATATAAATGCAGAGAGTCTATTAAAAATCCCACTGGCTGCCAAGGATCCCAGACAGAGTTGAGCTGCCTCCAGTTTTATACATCCATTACAGAATTTGTTCTACTTAGGGTATTTTAGCCAAAGAGAGTCCATTTTTTAAAATCCAAATTATAACATTTAATAAAGCTTTGAACCGTGAAAAACAGAGTTTCAGTGTCTCTAAGGAACTCACAGTGAAAACAGAATGTATAAAGATATTTCTACCCTGAGATTGAATTTTCCTAATATTTTATTGACATGAGTTTGGACTCCAAATTTTAAAAGGAATTAACAAAAAGACTCTCAAGTAGTTAGCAGGAATTCTTCCAGAAAAATAAATATCTATTTTTTAATCTACACTTCTTCCCAAGTATGGGACAATATAGTTAATCTACTATCAATCAATCTCTTTCAGCTTATATCCATTATTTTTGAAATAAGCAGGCCAATAAATTAGAAGTTTCTGGTCTTCTAGCTGATTTTTTGAAAGAAAAATCCTTTCTCATAACTTCTCATTTATGATCTAGACTTGAAAGAAACTTATGAAACACATACAATGGGAAGTAGACTCATATTATTATAATTCAGGGTACACTGGAGGGAATTCTAAAAGGCAGATTTTCTCATCTTATTGTCACACCCTCTCCAAAAGTATGGTGTTACCCCTGTTTTATGAAATAATAAATAGAGCAAAGAATTGATAAGTAACTTGCTCAAACTCATATGGTTAGCAAGTGGTAAAGGCTATTTCCTTTAGAAGCCCTGATAATGTTTTTACAAAATTGACAATAATTATGAAGATGTTAATGATGATGATGAAATAAAAGACCTTTCTCTCCCCCAAAGCTCTTACAACGTTAATGGACATACAGTTTTTTCATCTGAACATTTAAAAACAATCCAAAGGTGTTTACAAAATATATTGTTATACATCCATAAGTAGCATATAAAGTCAAAAAAGTGAGAGAAAATACATATTACTAAAGCCATAGAAGAGTTTATAAGAAAAACTGTATCGCCAACATTGTTTATTTTGTATCTTAAAAATAATAGTGACATGATATATGTAGTATATGAATGTTTTCCCTTATATTCTACAATGCCAAGATGTGTTATATATTACTTTTATTTTTTTAAAGATTTTTATTGGTGAATTGGGAGAAGGGAACAGCGTTGGGGAATCAGGGAAGGGGAACAGACAATTTGATGTCCTTTTTATTTTTGTTCTTCAGTCTAGTTGTGGAGGATTCGCTTCGCAGGCCCATGTTGGTATTATCATTGCGCTTTTCCCGGGTGAGGCAAATCGGTCACCGGCCTCTGGATGGACGCTTGTTGTGGCTCTTGGCAGCTCATGCTGGATGCCAGCCACTCATAGTAGCTTATGGCAGCCTTCTCCAAAGAGGCTGCAGTCTACACCATTGCCGGCGACTCACAGCAGCCCAACTCCAGGTTGAGCTGTTGTTCACCATCTTAGCTGTAGAGGGCACAACATCACTGGCCCTCATGTGGGACCCAAATCAGGGCCCTTCTGCTCAGAGCTGGTGTCCCAAGCCAGCTTTTAACCAATGCACCACTAGGCTGGTTCTGTATTACATTTTAAGTATTATTTTAATCTCAATTTTGAAATGAAGAAACTGAGCTTAAGGACATTGAGTGACTTATCCAAGGTCACTTAGCCAAAACATGTCAGTGCTAAAAATCAAGAATCCAAGTTTAATACTTCTGTTCCAGAAACTTTTTCTTAACATCTTCAATGCTAGAACAAAATGCCACTTCTTCCTCCACAAAGCACTATTTAAAATTGCCTTCAAGCTGTAAATAATCCACACATTTTACAATAAGAAATGCTAATATTCATTAATCAAAGCACTTGTATATTGGATTTGTTATCAAGGTAAAAAACAGTCTTTGAATAAATATTTAATTTCCTCTTAAGGGCACCAAACAAATAAAACCATTCATCTTTTATTTCTTGTACATATAGAAAAGAAAGTTTGCCAAAGAATAAAGCACTTGCAGAGTTCAATATTAGATTGTTTAGATTTACAAATTCTTTGTGGTATCAATGTTGGTAAATATAGTCATTTGTCACTTTATATTTTAAACTCAGAATAGAAATAATCTAATCTCTTATTCTCATAGTGCATGCTGAGTTATGAAACCAATAAAATTTAGATCAAATATTAAGTAAAAGGACTGACATCGGCAGAAAAAGGAGTGGGTATAGATTAACATAAATTTGCTAAAACTTTAATTTGGAACAAAATACAAAGAAAATAAGTTACTAAAAGTGTTAATCACTTTCAGAATGCAATCTCATTTTCAGTTACATCCCCAATTATAGGACTAACATAAAAATGCATTATTAATGTACTTATAATAGGGTTTAAAGCCATTTGAAAGAGACATTAAAGTCTTCTATAGCACAGATGACTTTAAGCCCTACAAAGTGTTTTGCCTGTTTGTTTTGTGAATAAAACCTGCAAATGTACAAATTGCTTCACACATCTAATGATTAATTGTATTACTTGTAAATTGGAACTTTTTTTTACTCATTAGTCAGATACTGGAAAGAATTAGTAATTAGGGTAAAAACAGAGTTGTGCTGCTTCCGTTTCTGCTTTCAATAAATTCACATTTTGATAATTGCCTTTCCTTTCTTTTTGTTACTGTTATGTGCCCAGAAGAATGTGTTTTATCATCATGTATTTCCAAATAGGAGCAAACTAAGAGGGGTTACTTAATGCCTTTCTTTTACAGGTTAATATTGGTAAGCTTTAATAACTTAGATACTGATGACATTTTAACACGTTAGGTTAATTATAAAAGATGGAAGAAAGGCTTTAATTTGATATTAGCCGTTCCTCATCATAGCTCATTGAGTTAAGAAACATAATCATTAATGATACTTGTTGCTGGTAAGACAACAAGTGTCACAGATTTCATTAATATTTGATTATTTTATTTACATTTTTTTATAAAATTTAGTTTATGTTGACATATGTTTCATTTATTTCTATATCTAATCATTTTTATTGTTTTTATAACTAAAATCATTGTATCTTTCTTGGTTATCCAAAGAGAGTCAACCACTAAAAAATGAAAGATAATAAAAAATCCAGGGATCCCATCTTATTCATGTTTCCAGAGAAGAACACTATCATTCTAAATGGTTTTACATATTTTCAAGCAAAACCAGTGTATTTTAAAGAGCAGCTCACTCTAAATCTCTCTATTACCATTTTCTGCCTTGGAACTTAGATCCAACCAGATTTTGGGTTCACCATATGTAAAATTGTAAAGTTAAAAACATTCAGAATAAAAATCGCAATAAATAAATAAATAAATAAATAACTCAACTTTATACCTCAAAGAACTAGAAAAACAAGAATAATTGAAGCCCAAAGTTAGTGGAAGAAAGGAAATAACAAAAGTTAGAGAAGAAATAAGTGAAATAGAGACTTAAAGGAAAATAGGAAAAATAAATAAAAACCAAGATCTGGTTCTTTGAAAAGATAAACAAAATTGACAAACCTTTAAGCAGACTCACCAAGAAAAAAAAAAAAAGTACTCAAATAAAATCAGAAGTGAAAGAGGAGATGGTACAACTGATATCACAGAAATACAAAGGATCATGAGAGACTACTATAAATAGTTATACATCAAATTGGACAACAAAGAAGAAATAGATAAATTCCTAGAAACATAAACCTTCCAAGTTTGAATCATGAAAAATAAAAAATCTAAAAATACCAATTACTAGTAAGGAGATTGAATCAGTAATTCAAAAACCTCCCAAGAACGAAAAGTCCAAGACCAGATGGCTTCACTGGTAAATTCTACCAAACATTTAAAGAATTAATACCAATCTTACTCAAACTCTTCAAAAAACAGAAGAGGAGAGAACACTTCCTAACACATTTTAACAGTCCAGCATTACCCTGCTACCAAAACCAGACAAGAACACGACAAAAAAGAAGAAGGAGAAGGAGGAGGAGGAGGAAAGGGAAAAGAAGAAGAAGAAGAAGAAGAAGAAGAAGAAGAAGAAGAAGAAGAAGAAGAAGAAGAAGAAGAAGAAGAAGAAGAAGAAGAAGAAAGAGGAGGAGGAAGAGGCAAAGAGGAAGGGGAGGGGGAGGGGGAGGGGGAGGGGAGAGGGAAAGTGAGAAGAAGAAGAGAAAATTACATGCCAGTATCCCTGGTGAAAAGAGATGCAAAAAATTCTCAACAGAATACTATCAAACAGAATTCAACAATACATTAAAGGTATCATACACCACAATCATGTGAGGTTTATTCCAGGGATGCAAGGATAGTTCAACATCTGCAAATCGATGTGATGCACCATACTAACAAAATTAAGGCCAAAAATTATATGATCATCATGATAAATGCAGAAATGACAAAATTCAGCAACTATTTTGATAAAAACTCTCAATAAAGTGCATATATAGAGAGGATACCTCAACATAATAAAAGCCATATATTACAAGCCCACAGCTAACATCATACTGCATGATGAAAAGCTGAAAGCATTTACTCTAACATCAAGAACATGACAAGAATTCCCACACTTACTTCCTTTATTCAACATAGTATTAGAAGTCCTGGCAAGAGCAATTAGGCAAGAAAAAAAGATAAATCACATTCAAAGTGGAAAAGAAGTAATCTGACATGGTGTTATATATAGAAAATCCTAAGGACTCCATCAAGAAAGTGTTAAAACGAATATATGAATTTAGGTAAGTTGCAGCATACAATACTCAAAAGCTTGTTGTGTTTCTTTACATTAATAACAAACTATCAGAAAGATAAATTAAAAAAATAATTTCATTTACAACTACATCAAAAAGAATAAAATAACTGGCAATAAATTTAAACGAGGTAAAAGACCTGTACACAAAAACTATAAGATATTGATGAAAGGCATTAACAGAACACAAATAAATGAAAAGATATCCCACTCTCATGGCTTGGCAGGATTAATATTGTTAAAATTTCCATACTGCCCAAAGCAAGCTACAGAATGAAAGCAATTCCTATCAAAATTAGAATGATGTTTTTCACAAAAAATAGAACAAGCAATCCTAAAATTTGTATGGAACCACAAAAAAACCTGAATACCAAAACAACTATTGAGAAAGAAAAACATTGCTGGAGGCATCATTATCCCTGACTTCAAACTATATTACAAATCTACTATAATCAAAACACTATTGTTTTGGCATAAAAACATATGTATAAATCAATGAAACAGAATAGGGAGCCCAGAGATCAACTCATACATACATAGTGAATTAATTTACAACAAAGGAGCAAAGAAGATAGAATGGGAAAGGACAGTCTCCTCAATAAATGGTATTGAGAAAACTGGATAGCCACATGCAAAAGAAAGAAAGTGGACCATTATCTTACACCATACACAAATATTAACTCAAAATGGATTAAAGATTTGGTTGTAAGACCTGAAACATTGAAACTCCTATAAGAAAACATAGGGGGGAATCTCCTTGACATTGGTCTTGGTAATATTTTTTGTTTGATTTGACACACACACACAAAAGTCTACAAAATCAAAATAAACAAGTGAAACTATATCAAACTAAAAAGCTTGTGCACAGAAAAGAAAACCATCAGCAAAATGAGAAGGGAACCTACTGACTGGGAGAAAATATTTGTAAATCAAATATCAAATAAGGGGCTAATATCCAAAATATATAAAGAACTCATTCAATTCAATAGTAAAAGAAAGAGAGAGAGAGAGAGAGAGAGAGAGAGAGAGAGAGAGAGAGAGAGAGAGAGAGAGAAAGGAAGGAAGGAAGGAAGAAAGGGAGAGAGAGAAAAACAAAGAAAGAGGAAGGAAGGAAGGAAGGAAAGAAGGAAGGAAGAAGGAAGGAACGAAGGAAGGAAGGAAGGAACGAAGGAAAAGGAGGGAGGGATAAAAGGAGGGAGGGAGAGAAAGGGAGAAAACAAAGGAACAAAAAAACACAATCCAATTTAAAACAACAGGCAGAGGATTTGAATATAAACACTTTCCAAAAAAGACATACAGAAGAGCAACAGGTACATAAAAATATGCTCAACATCCCTAATTATCAGGAAAACGCAAATCAAAACCACAATGCGATATGATCTCATGTTTGTCAGAACATCTATTATCAAAAAGACAAGAAATAATGTGTGTGAGGATATGGAAAAAAGGGAACCCTTGCACTATTGATAGAAGTGTAAATGGGTGTAGCCTATGGAGAACAATGTGGAGGTTCCTCAGAAAATTCAAAATAGAACTACCATATGATTTAGCAATTCCACTTCTGGCTATTTAGCCAAAGAAAATGAAAACACTAACTTGGAGTGATATATGCACTCCTATGTTCATAGAAGGATTTTTTCAATAGCCAAGATATAAAACAATGTAAGTGTCCATTGATAGATGAATGGATAAAGAAAATGAGGTATATACTGTGGTCACACAGCAGCCTAGCAGTCTGCCCGCATGCACCTTCCCATAACAACAGATCCTCATGGAGACAGTACTTTCACTATGCTTAGGGCAAATCCCCATGGGATCCCAAAAAGAAGGCTGGTTAGTCAATGATAGGTACGACCCTAGCTGCAGATAGGGCAACCCAAGCCAGACTCAGTCACAGGGGTACCATGGGAGGAATCATGGAGGTGAAGAGCGTGGGCCAAAGACCCTTTGTCTTCAGTGCTGACAGCCTGCCTGAGAGTGAAACTTAACCAGGTGATAACATCTGTCCTCCATGCATTCTTGTCTCTAAGCCTAAGCATGGCAAGTTTCTGTCTCTTAGGAGGTACATGTACACAGGTCATAGGACTTTCAGAAAAGGCAGCTTGCAGGTCATGGGGTTATTTGACTCTGAGCTAAGTTCTCTGGTATGATGCATGTAACTTACAGGCTGTGGAAAAAACAATGCAACTTCCCTGTGTGTATCCTAAAAGCTGCAGTTAAGCTTAATTTGGGACTCTTTGTCCTAGAGGCACTGAGTCCCCTGGCTAGCACTGCTTTTGAACTATCTTTTGTCTCTTGTCTATATTTTTCTGTTTCCAACCCCCACCATCCCTTCCGAACTCCTATGGCTCTGTCTTGTGGGATGAGACATATACAATGGAATATTATTTCTCCATAATAAAAATGAAATCTTGCCATTTGCTACAACATGGATGGGTTTGAGATGATTATGCTAAGTGAAATAAGTCAGACAGAAAAATCAAGAACTATATGATTTCACTGATATGTGGTATATAAAACTGAAATCAACAAAAGAACAAGAAAATAAAATGAAGATCCTGTAATTTTAACTGAAATATAGTTGTATTAATTTAATTGCCATGAAGGAAACTTGACATTCACATATTATTTACCAGGTTTATCCCATAGCTTTGAATACTCCCTGGGACATCACTTCTGTAGTCCCAAAATTACATGTACAGCATGAGAATCAGGTTATCTCAGTAAATCAAAACTTGTTAGTTAATGAAATAACAGCAAATAGTAGGAAAGTGCATTGGGCACCAATTTGAGCATTAGTCCAGCCTTCTTTTCAGGAACTGCCTGCCCCTTCCACAGGTTTGTTTCCTCATATCAGCGTTTCTTTTCTATGATTCTACTCCCCAAACTGCAGATAACTGATTATAGGTAGAAGTATCACCTAAACTCAAGCATTGTCATTGTATGTCTTGGAAACTTTGAATTTAAATTGAAAAATAGCAAACCATGAGCTGGCCTATTAAATAAAAATGACATAAACCTGGAAACAATTAATGGACCAGTTTCTACTCTTTTATATCAAGAAGCAGAAAATACTAGTCTACAATGAAAGGAGAATGGAGCAAACATGCAGAAAGTAAAAATACTGAAATTCAGGGAAAGAGATTCACTGGCTTTCCCATATGGAGTTCCAGTGCTTTGCTAAGGCTCACTGTTATTTTAGCCATGGACTACACAAACATTGTCACTACCCTTATAAAAATGTAAACTTTTTGCTTCCTTTGTTTCAATGACAAACTTCACCTATGTTATAATTTATCTAGGGTATTTCTGATTTGCATGTACGTGCATGAGAGTTTGTGGAAAACAGGAGCAATACAAGTTTTCCCAAGGTGAAGATATTAATGATGAGAAAGATGTACATTGATATCAAGCAATTCAAATTTTAGAAATTAGAGTATTTTGGTGAAATGATTATTTTTATAATTAACTAGATACAGATCCAAATCAAAAGAAAATTTTAAATGACAGAAATTACCGGCATATAAATAGAATAAATTAGCATTAAGGCTGTAACTATTTGCTCTCATTAACAAATAATGTGATCTTAATTGTAGATTTTTATACTTTTGCAGGCCACTGTATTGCGGTGGAAGTTTGTACCAACACTAAGTGTTTATACAGGATGCACTTCCCTTTATTGTGCTCACAAGGCTTTCATTACTGTGTATACAAAGCACCCCCTTAAAGTGACTTACAATTTAGCCGCAATTTTTAGATAACAAGCAATCTTAATGTCCATGCATAATGCTAAATATGAACATAACACAAAGGTTATAGAATAATATGCATGTCACAGGAGCAACATTACAGTAGGAAATCTCCGTTGTTTATACTTTGCATATTTAAGAACTATAAGTCTCATTTCTCTAGAAATAAAAATAAAACAAAAAGCTCTTCTGCATTAAGGGAAGGAATCAGGTATGATGATGATTGATGATGATGATGATGATGATGAGTGTGTGTTTAAATAAACTTGCTTTAGAGGATATATGGATTAAACATTATTAAAAAACAAAATAAAAAGGATTTTTATATTGAACGAAATTATTGGTTGAAGTCGTCTTTTTTGCTATAGATTTTTGTAGAAAGTATGATCAACCAAATAAGACTTACACTGAATTGACACTTTATAATGCTGCAAGTCACTGGGCAAACAATAAAAACTAAATTTCAATGTTTTGTCTCTCTTGGATGTATTGGGCTAACAACTAAGTGATCATTAATGACTCTAATAGAAATCTTGCTCCTTTCTGCATTCCCATCTAGTAATAGAACCAATGTTATTTTCATACACAATAACTGGAAGCATAGGATACAAGACAGTATTATTCAAACAGTGCTATAGTTTTGGTTAATGTCCTTGAACTGTGACTAGCTAGCTGTGAGACAAAGGGTAGCATACCATTTCTCTGAATGTCGTTTTCCTAATTTAAAAACTGAAGACAAGATAATGCTTTCCATTTTGTGTTTCTTTTTATAATGTTAAAAAAATTAACTCAATAAACTCAATCATTTGATTTCTTCTGGTCTGTACCAAGAAGCCCAATTTGTTTAGAAAAAGCCACACACTAATGACAGAGAGCAAGCAAACACTCTAGGTCATCAACCCTACATGTATTCCCTCTCACTCTTACACATCCCATAACAGCAAATTGAAGCCTATTCACCAGTCCTAAAACATGGACTCTAAGTAAAATAAGAGCCAATAAATCTGTATGTTTTATCTTCCTGATACGGAAATCTGCCTCATTCTCCCATGTTAGACTACATCTTTGTTTCCTTTTTTTCTGAAACCATCCCACCTCTAAATCCCATAATTCCACCAACTTCAGGGACATTTTATTCTGTATTAATCCCTCTGTTTTTGTTTATTCAAATATTACCTCAACTAAATCTTTCAATAACTTTAATATTGGTCCATGATTTTTCTGGTAGTGGCTTTTGTAGTAATCCATGTAGGAGGTTAAATAGTTTGGTAAAGATAATGACTCTGGGAATGGAGGGAAGTGTGTATGTGTGTTGTGCACATACAAGCCAACATATAAACATGTATTGGAATATATATATATATATATATATATATATGGAATATAGTCAATTTATATATAGAAAGTGCAATGGACTGAGTTTGACAAATCAGGAAGCAGAAAGAGAGGAAATGCGATAATATAATTCAATGTTGTATGTGATTATGGAAGAACAACTTTTAAGGGAATAGCAGGGGCAGAAAGAATACAATGGGGCAAAGAATAGTAAAATAGAGGAAGGATAAAGGAAGAATGTAATTTACTCTTGAAAGAAGTTTGGCTATAAATAAAAGGCATAAAATGAAGGTAGAATGTGAAAATCAACAATATTCAGTTGAAGTGGGGTTTAGAAAGGAGATGGTGTTTTATTTTAATTTTGTTGCCATTGTTGAGCCTTGGAGCACTTATGTATTTATGGAAAGGAGTGGGTAGAAAAAATGAAGATCTGGAAGCAACAAAAGAACTAATATATTAAAGAGTCACATCTATGTTAATCTACATAAGACTTCCACAGAACATAGTGGAAGGATTGGCATTATACAATGAGAAGAATATCCCTTTAAGTATTAGGAGAAAGAAAGTGGAAAGTACGGATGCAAGTGAAGCCATTTTTCATGGATAATGGTAGAAAGTTGAAGAAATTTCAAAAGCTGGTGATGCAGCCATCGGAATATACCATTTAGGTCGTTTTTCAAGAGAGAAATGGATGTGAGGGGTATACTCACAACTAGGTGAGTCTCTAGCCATTGCCCCACCGTAATCCACCAGTGTTTACTTTGAAGTCACTTGCTGTCTTGGCTGCATCCAGTTAATGTCTGAGCACACCTAAAGTACTAGAGCCAGGCCATTCCAGCCCAATGTAGGCCTTTTCTAAAGGGAAAACTTTGTTCTAAATATCCCTATTGGTCTGGCCAAGGCTTTCTCAGAGTTACACTATAGTCTCAGATTCTTCCCACCCAATGCTTCCTCCATTCCTCTAACCTTTCAAAAGTCTCAGACCTAAATTGCCATCTGAAGACTTTCTATACCTATTCTTGGTTGCTCTGTATCATTCATAGGCATCTCCCCAAATAAATCTTTTGCAACCTCGATTTTTATCTTAGTACTTTTTTCTCAGAGAACCTGAACTGACAGAGATAGATGGAGATTTGTACATTTTTTCCAAAAAGAAAAAAAAAAAGAGCTAGGAAAAATTTAAAGAGTAGACCAAAGAGAACATTTTTTGCTTATTAAATATTTAAATAAATAAAAAAGCTATAATACCTAAGCAAAACACACAAGATTAAGACAGATGAATTAAGTATTATAAACTTCAGTAACAGAAACTCATACTACAAAAACAATTTATGATAGAAGACATCACAGATGATATTGAATCAATTTCTATTTGAACAAGAAGCAAAATTTGAATCTCAAATCAAATTTATACTGCACACCATTACACATTAAATAATGGAATAAAACATGTAAGAAAAACATCAAAATAAAAAGAAAAACATGATGGGTATATACATATAATCATTGAAGTGGTGAGTTTTATTTAATCGTTAATGCAATGAAAACATTGCAAATTATAGTATAATTAAATATGTGCCTGCATTCTTTTGAGCAACGTATTTGCATAGGCATATGAGGAAAATCAATTTGAAATTATCAATCAAGGATGTGGAAAAAGAAAGTGAACCCTAGAGTGATTAAAGAGTTGATATCATACTGAAAATAAGCATTGGTAGCCAGTTAGCTGTCAAGAGACTATGCTAGTTAATCAGCCAGCCTGATTTTAATCCAGTTTCAACATATTATAGCTAATAATGGCAAATCATATATATGTGTGTATATATATATATATACATATAAATATATAATATACAAATATATAAATATACAGATATATATGTATATATCTGTGTATATATTTGTTTTGTTTTGAGGAGATTTTGGATAGATTTTAAACTAACAATCTTACTTTTTATATTTTAGACATTTTGTACACTGACTTTATTCAGGAAGTTTGTTTTATATTTTTAAATCATCAACATTGTGTTATTTTTATCATCTCTAATTTTCTCTTACCTTTTATGTAAGTCTCCTTTAAATTTGTTTACCTTCTTCTACCGTCTCCCTTCCCGCCTTACCCAATGGTAACTACTAAACTATTTTCAGTTCCCATGAGTTTTTGTTTCTTTGTTGGTTTGTCTTGTTCCTTTATTGCTTTCAGTTTTATATACCACAGTTTTATATACCATATATCAATGAAGTCATATGGTTCTCAACTTTTTCTGTCTGACTTATTTGCTTAGCATGATAATCTTAAATTTTATTTTAGACAAAGTTCAGATCTGGATAATGAGAAACCTATGTTCATGCTAGATGAAAGGAAAGAAAGGTAAGGGTGTAATAGTGAGGATGTATTGAGACTAAGGGTGGGTAAAGGTATAGTAGGTAAGAGTGTAGTGGAAGTAGAAAGTTATGGAACATTATAAGTAAAATGAAAATAAGATATGCTGGGCCCGCCAAGAGGCGCATTGGTTGAGAGCTGGTTTTGGGATGCCAGCAGCCCTGGTTCGGATCCCACATACGAGGGCCAGTGACACTGCCCTCTCTACAGCTAACAACAGCTCCACCTGGTTCTGGGCTGCGCGAGCCCCGGAGACTGTGTAGGCTGCAGCCCCTGCTGCAGTGGGCTGCCATAGGCTTCAGTGTGTGGCTGGCAGCCAGTGTGATGCAGTGAGCCACAGTGAGAGATCATCCAGAGGCCGGCGACCAATCTGCCTCATCTGGGAAGAGCGCAATGACGATACCAACATAGGCCAGTGAAGCAATGTCCTCCACAACTAGACTGAAGAACAAAAAGACAGCAACTTGTCTGTTGTCCTTCCCCGATTCCCCAATGCTGTTCCCCTCCCCCAATTCCCCAATAAAATCTTTAAAAATATAAAAATGAAAAAATAAGTTATGCTTGCACAATTTTTTTTTTAAATTGTTAAATGCCAGTGGGAAGGTAACTATTTAGTAGAGAAACTATAAATTTTAAATCATCACATATCTGGCTTAGTAATAGTACTTTTTAGCAATATCAGGGGCTGGTCCTCACATTATTCAGGACACATAAATGGGAGATTTTATGAAAAAGTATTGGCTAAAATCTAGATATGTTCATATGAAATTAATTGTAATATTGAAAAAATTGTAACTCCATGCTAGGCTACTAAACATCATTTTATGTTTTCTAATTAAATTAGAAATCTATATTAATTTTGAATTATTATTAGAGTGAAGTATAGACGGCTTACGGTAAGCTTCATCTCTAACAGACTGGAAACTTTCCATGTTCTTCCTCAAACTACCATCTCTACAATCTCAAATCTGCGTCAGTTATTTGAAGAATTCAGGTTACATAGTCAGACGTCACTGTTTCTGACAAGTCCTCACTAAGTTCAGTTTAAGAAATGTATGAACAGAATTTTTTGTCCAAAATCTCAGAGTTGCCTCTAGTCACCCTCAAGCAATAGCCAGTCTGAAAGAACAGCATTAGATAATTAGGGCTCCCTGAAACTGCATTTTAAAACTTAGCTACCAGATATGTAAAACATTTTTCTGCTCAAACTTTTGCCCTGTGTTCAAATATAGTGTGAAATATAGGAATCAAGAGAATTGCATTTCAATTTCTTCAGACCTGAGCTTAAATTCCAGCTCTGTCATTAATAGCTTTCATTTACCAAATTATTTAAACTTATAAACCTCAATTCTCTCCACCACAAAATTAGAACAAAAAATATCTACCTCATAGATAAATAAATAAAAGCTTTGGCCTAACTGTAATCATGTGGGTAAGGTTCAGAGTAAATATTTAATAGTTAATATCTATTATTGTGATAGTCATAGTAATATATTTTATTATTTGGAAGAGTTATCTCTGTCACAACTGAATGGTGACCTACTGGAAGAACAATAGTACATTCTGGACTCTGCTTTACATCACCATTGTTATAAGAGAAGAGTGAGATGTAGAAATTTGATTAGGGGTAGCAGATAATTAAAGCGCTACTGAACCACTGAAACATGTTTGCTGCAATCCACTATTTAATTTTAAAAAAGAATAAAGTGAACACTGTCTAATGGACTAAGCATGACTACTTGAAGTACTAACAATAGATAAAATTTACATGCAAAACACTGGAAAAAATATATATATTTTCTCCACCCTATGGTCATGAGTTTCTAACTGAAAACCAGTGAGACTAAAGGAAAATGAATTTACTCAGGAACAAGGAAATTGAGTTCAAAACTGTGTAAACTTATATAATATAAATGAGGTGATATCCACAACTGGAAATGGCTCTGGGATCAGTGAAGGAGGCAGCAGAATCATAAAGGTAAAGATCAAAACAATTTTGTTTTTAAAAATTGTACTTATCTCTTTCAAATTTGCATACATGCCACAAGGTATGCTGCAGTATTAAAAAGTGATCACTGTTGCTAAAAGGTCTATAAAGAGTAACTAGATAAATTCCATTATCTTAATCAAAAGCGTTCATTAAACCCACATTTGAATTATCTGGTTGTGTAGTGTTGGGCATTATAGACAAGACAGCTTAAAATGTATTGATTCTTAGCCTGGAGGGAGGGGAAGAGGGGGAAACCTGTATATCTGGTATAAAAGATAAATAAAATGACATTAGTCAAATATATTAATATGAAATGTTTATGTACTATATTTAAAACATAAAAAAATAAAGGGGTCCTCATATTTCTAAATGATTCTGTATGAAAAATATCCCTTTTGTTGTTCCTTTAAACAGAAATTCAGCAGTGCACTTATATTACAAGAAGACTGATCTAATCCCAATTTTAAAGGGCACAGTAATTACATATATTGTGGATATTTAATAGATATCACCTGAGCACATTTTTAAAAGCCAGGGAAAATACTCAGGATAGGGTACACTTAGCAACCCATTAATCTCAAAATTGTCACCTTCAGAATTACCATGATAGAAAGAACTCTCTATATATGTTTTTACATAAGGAGTTTTCATGTGAGTCATTTGAATTATATCATAACTAATGTGTAACATAATCAGGATATTATAGCACTTTTTGTGTGTGTGTGTATTTGTGCATGTGTGTGCATGTATGTGTGTGTGTGCCTGTAATGCATCAATGCATCTGAGGAACAAGAGATAATTATACAGAGCATTCAGAACTCTGCAGCCTGCACTGAAATGTCTCTAAGTCAAAATGCCAAATACCACAAATCATAAAAAAAAATCAATCCTATAAGAATCAATCAAAAATCTTTATGAAATCCTGAATATTTTGAGAATATTTTAATTAGATTTGGAGAAGACCTACCTCACTTCATTTGCAAATGTTAATTCTCACGTTGTATATTGAACACATACAGAAAATGTGCAGATGTTTTATAAAGGGACACGCTTTCTAAAAAAAATGTCTCTTTTATCTTCAGGTAAAGGAAAGATAGCATCAGCCAATCAAAAGAAGAAGCAAGAGCAATTCAAGGAGAGACTTTTTTTTTATTATTATTGCTAATTCCCAGAGGGAATTAACCAATTTTCTGTGTTATGATAGAATCAGCATACTGAGGATTGGACTTATAGATAATGTCAAAGCAGAAGAGGTGCTTTTAGCTCTGTGTGTCTGCTGAATCTTAAATATGAACAACTGCTGAGCTTCTGTTTGCTTCACGATTTCCGGTCAGATTTCCTCAGATTGGAGCCTGCTGTTTAAGCTGTATTTAGGACATGACCCCAACAGCTGGCTCCAGTGAATGAGCTGCTTCAAGGTGGTTATTACTATGCATGTAATAACTAATGAATTTGGGAAAGCTAAGAAAGGCACTAATCCCTGTGTATTTGATTCAATATTTGGGTAGATTTGAAATCCAACTAAGCAAGGAGTATATGAAAAATAGAAGCATGGCAATTTACACTAAAAATAACTTTACTATTACCATCTGGATGACAGAAAATTCCATGACTATGTTAGAGTGGAGAGAGTCTGTTTTTTTCAAATGACCTCAACTTACAAAGAGTTTGAAATTTGTACTAAGTTTCATAAATTTACAAAAGCATTCTTTAAATAAATGATGTTTAAATAATGTCTGGCAAAATGAAAAACATCAAAACACAATTACTTTCATATCCAGTGTCTATAATGATGAAAATTATATGCTATTCATCATTATATCCCTGTAAGATGTACTGCATAGTAGCCACCAATGTTTCTTGAATTAAAAGTTATCTAGTAACATTTAAAAATATAAAATGATTAACTTTGGAGGAGGTCTAAAGGAATGTAACCATCCAAAAACACACTTTGTAATATGAAAAACTTCTAAAAATCTAGAACTCAATCTTATACTTTCTGTGCAAAGGACTGAAAATGAAAATACAGGCTAATGATGAATATTATATTTCCATTTTGTAGACAAAGATCAAGAAAGAAAAATAAAGAATATATCCTTGCTAGGTTTTGTAATACCTGTCTGACTCCAGGAAAGACAAGATCAAAGAAGTACTGTATCATTTTTTCACAGAGTAAACAACTTGGACGTGGTCAACATAGTCATTTACTTAAATATATTGGTTACTAAATACTAGTGTAACCAGTTACCATTACCAAGGTTACCAAATAATTTGGGGATGGGAAATATACTGAAAATGATTGCTAGGAATTTCCATGTGGGGTGGCAAATAAGTTTGTTTTAGGGCAACTATCCAGAGTTGCTTAAACACTAAAATACTCATAGAAACCTCCAGGATAAATTGTGGCATTAGAACCTCTAGAAACCCAGAACCAGACCAAAATATTTAACAAAAATTAAAATTAACTGAAGAAAGTTTGGCAGCATTGAAACTGGGATAATGTGTCAAACATATTTTATAATATTACAACATTACAAAGCACTGTTTTTACCATTTCAAAAATAAAAAAAACAAAAATATATTTTAAAAATATTTCTTCCTTTTCCTTCTTCTAACACATAAGTAAAATTTCCCCTATTCGCCTTCCCTTCCACCCTGCCTTATCTGAATGAGACACCAGAACTAAATGATATCTGATCAAAGGTTGTTTGGATTCGATCTCTGATGGTAGATTCAATTTCCGGATTCACAAGTATCTCCATGACTTTATTATTCTCTCCCTTTAGCTTTTTATACCAGCAGAGTCACACTGGGCGGGGATGTTGCAGCCTCCCTCCAGAGAACTACCATGATAGAAATGCTTATCTCCCCAGGAAATTTGGGGATAATCTTTTAGGTTGTATAAAGTTAACCTCATTTTTAGCTTTACTTAGAAAGTTCAGGAATGAACATTTTGTACAGTTATATAAATAAATATTTTTATTTAGAGATTCTCTCTATTGACCTGTCTCTATTCAACAGACTTAATATACTCACTTTGCTTTCACTTGATTCTTTCCTATTTATTCCAAAAGCTTAATGAAATTGCAGGCTATTATATTACAATTACTCAACAAGAAAATACTTTTAAATGGGAGCTTCTGAAAATATTTTATAGTATTTCAATTGGAGCCAGAAACTAACTGTAGGTACTATTATTACTTTATATATATATATATATATATATATATATATATATATATATTACTTTATATATATATATACAGTAAATAGAAAAACTACTCAGATATTTCTCTCCATGTGCATTGCTAAAGGTGCAATATGGAGAGTTAAAGAATATATTTTGTCATCTCTTTGTGTTAGGTTAGATGTACATAATTTGGTTGGCAGACAACAATGAATTCAAACTCATTTGTTCTACTACAATTTTCGGCAATTATATATTAATATATCCACATATATTAAAGTAACTTGATTTCACTTAAAGTATCAGGATAGATTATGCTTTCTAAAGTCACATTTTTAAAAGAAAAATCATTCTAAAATGTAAGTATAACATTTAGATTTCATAAATTAGCAAACATGTTTAAATAGTCCATACTTAGAGTATGCACTACTCTAAGTATGGAAGATATGCAATGGCATGTAGCTTTTAAATTATATATTAGAATTACTGCAATTTATAATTATGTAATTTTTATTATATAAAATTAAATTTACAATTTATAATTTAAGATGCAACTGGACAGCATTTGCAAACTCTTACTAATAAATAAAAAAAGAATAATATAAATAATAAGAACAAAAAGTATAAAAGATTGAGTTAAAGTGCTTAATATTGGAAAGGACCCAAAGTAATCAAATCTAGTTTCTTTGTCTTCACATAAGAATTTTCTGCACTATCCCTGACATCTTATACTTAAATGTAAGCTACATCTAATTTTTACTGCTACTGAATGTTTTTTTTTTTTCATGTAATTTCAATGTTTGTAAAGAAACAACAATTATTTTTATTTTTATTTTTTTAAAGATTTTATTGGGAAATTGGGGGAACAGTGTTGGGGAATCAGGGAAGGGGAACAGACAAGCAGCTGTCTCTTTGTTCTTCAGTCTAGCTGCGGAGGACATTGCCCCACTGGCCCATGTTGGTATCGTCACTGTGCTCTTCCCGAATGAGGCAGATCGGTTGCCGGCCTCTGGATGGTGGCTCACCGCGGCTATTGGCAGCTCATGCTGGCTGCCAGCTGCTCACGCTGGCTGCCGGCCACTCACTGTAGCCCATGGCAGCCCATTGCAGCAGGGGCTGCAGCTTATACCGTCCCCAGGGCTCACACAGCCCAGCTCCAGGTGGAGCTGTTGTTAGCTGTAGAGGGCAGCGTCACTGGCCCTCACATGTGGGATCCCAACCGGGGCCGCCGGCATCCCAAAACCAGCTCTTAACCAATGCACCACTTGGCCGGCCCAACAACAATTATTTTTAAAGTTGTTCACCTATAATAGATTTAATCATGAAACTGTCCAATCTGGAATCATTGTGTCTCATCTTCCTTCCCCCATCCCAAAAGTTTTTAAGATGGCCCAGTTAATGGTCCTTTACTAATTAAAGAAAACCTTCTCTGGGCTTTATTCTTCCCCATTTATCAAAACCAGTACAAAAACAAGCACTTAAAATAAAACAAAACACTAAGTGAAAAGAGTACCAAAAAAGGGTAATGAGAGATCTAATCAGTCACTTTTTAGAATGGCATATATGGAGCTCTGTGTAGATAACTTGAATTAATATTGAGTGTACATTGAAACCACATTAGGATGACTTATCTTTAACAATGCATTTAAAAGTTGATCAGAAAAATTTGGAGCAGTGTCACCTGTTTATTTAATAAGATCAAATTTGTAAGGCATGGGTATGATTGGTTAGTTCTTAGTTCATATTCCATATAAGTTAGTTACATAAGTTAGCTAGTTACTCTGTAACATAGATATAAAGTCTGTAATACAAATTGAAATAAATTGAACAAAGTACAAAGTAATATCCATTTTCTTTCATTTAGTTACTTTATCAGTCAGAGTCCAGTCAGGAGATAAAAACACAATAATTTAAACAGGAAAAATTTAATATACAGAATTATTAATTGTAGCAGGAGGTTAGGATAATGAGGGATTGGCTAGTAAGATAAATTTGATTGACATAAGAATCGATATATTGAATAATGTAACAGCAAAGATAATATCATATAATATATAATAACTATTCTTATGCACTGAATGTTTGTATCTTCCCCAAAATTCATATTTTGAAAATCATACTTTCCCCAATATGATGGCATTAGGAGGTGGGGCCTTTGGGCAGTAACTAGCATTAAACAATGTCATGAAGGTAAAGCCCCCATGAATGGAATCTATGTCCTTATTAGAGTCATGAGAAAGCTGCTTCCCCTCTCTGCTCTGCCATGTGAGGCTACAAGGAGAAGTTGCCAATCTGTAACCTGGAAGAAGGTATTTATCAGAAATTGACCATGCTGGCACCCTGATCTCTGAATTCCAGCTTCCAGAACTGCAATAAATAAATTTCTGTTGATTAAGCCATGAGTCTATGATATTCTGTTAAAGTGGCCTGACCTAGGGAAGTAACTACCCAGTGACTGAGAGAGAGCATAGAGGTAGATTCCTTCCTTATTTGCCCCACAGTTAGCCCAGGGCTGAGATCCAGTCCTTCTTGGAGAAGGCATGGCAATAACTCATTAAATAACAAGGTTGCTGTGGTGCTGTGTGGAAGGAACTTGCTAGAATTCCTACTTTTGGAACTTGCCAGAAATGTGTCTTCTAGGGTACCTGGAGAAGCCAGAAACAGAAAGTTGTCACTACTCAGAATTTGCTGTGATCCAACCAAAGGGATGCCAGGGGAAGCTGTTTGCTGCTGAGTGCTGCCTGCTACCTTGAACCATATAGCCAGAAGCTACAAGGTGAGGAGCAGATCAAAACCCAGGAGAGAAAGCCCCTTCCTCCTCCAGCATCTCTACTGCCAAAGTATTTTACTGGCAAAGCTTAACACTAGTTCCACTGGCAAAGGAGAAATAGCACAGCTGAGATGCAGGAAATTGATCATTGTCCCAGTAATTTATCTTATCAACAAGTCTGTCTCTTTTACCTCCTCACTTCTTCTAATACATTTGTAACACCAATTTTCCTGCTACTTTTGTTTCCCTTAATGCAATATAAAAATTATCAACTATAAGCTCTTGCAACTTTTTTTTTTTCAATCTCTGTCCAGTTTCCCTCATTATGGTTCACTGAAGAAAGTAAAGAAAGCTTTACCTTTATAATGATATTTTTCAACCTTGAGCAAATTTTAATTACCATCAACGACCACAAGGCTGATATAGGTTCTCAAATCCTTTATTTTAGTAATAATCAATAGTATGTAATTTACAGCACTACATGGTTTTAAGACAAGTTTCCTTTCCCTAATTTTTAAAGCAAACGTAAGATGGAAAAGCTATTAACTCCGTTACAAGAGACAAACCTGAAGTAATCAATTAAGTCCACTTCCGCACTCTTTACACAATAAATCCACCCCTCCCTAAATCCTTTAATGTTAGAATACTTCTTACAAACGAATATTGGTTTTCTTCTTCTTACAGAATGTAACCTAAACTCTTTAATTTGACAAATAGATCTTCACATTTTGAACAAACTTACTTTTTCATCCTTTATTTCCTTTTAGTGTATCACATGCAACATTCATTCTTAAGACAAAACATAGATCTCTCTTTCTTCATTAAGTCATGTGACTTCTTGGCAAATATATTACTCAGTGTAGTTTATTTTTTCTTCTAGCTCAAAAAGCCATTGTTAATAAGTGGAGTAATTATGCCAACTTGGTGGGAATGGAAGAACCATATTATTTTATTACTTTTAAATGCAGTAATTTAGTACATGTAATGTGTTCAGAACATTGCCTGCTACATCATAAGTGCTCAATAAATATTAGCTCTTATGGTTATTATTTGCTTAACTTTAGTTTTCTCACTACCAGAACTGGCTCTGTTAGAGCACATTCAAATTTTCCTATTTCTGGAATGAATGGAAATCTAAGAAAATACTGATCAGGATAGCTAACTAAACTGTAGAAAATGTACCATGTCAGTGACATGGGGAGTTCCATTTTTCAATTTCTCATGGCCAGAAGTGTCTCCTCATCTTTGCCATTGCTGCTGCCTTTCCATTATCATCATTATCATATACAAATGTAAACACAATGAGTCACTGAAGTCAAGTAACATAATGCTAAAATGGGCCAAGTTTGAGCAATAGCATAACTCTAGATCTTCTATAAGTAAGTGAGCTGAGTGTTGGGTGGAAGCAGATATGGCCCATCAGGAAGAAATCAATATATTATCAAAAGATGGGTTGATAAATGCCAGAAAACAAACAAGAGGTCACTACTACATATGTCCTTTAAAAAAGCCTCTTTTAAAAAATTCGAAAGTAACAGAATGTCAGATACAGGTATCAAGGTGCCTTGATAATTATTTCCAATTCTGTTATTTTAGAGATAATTATACTAACGGCTCAGAGAATGTATATTTGGTCCAAGGTCAAACCCTGGAAAACATCAGAGCCAGGAGTAGAATCCAGTTATTTTAATTAGGTTAGAATAACTCACAGAGTTATTTTCTAGAAAGATGCTTTAATAACAAGCCAAGAAAGGTAACTAGATTAGAAGCATCAGCAAAGCAAACTAATAATTTGCAAATTGCTATGTACTAAATAGCAAAGAAGTATTCTGCTGCATACGGTGCCAACCCTTCAGATCTAACCAAAATTCACAAAAATTCCTAAGAATGCATTTTTCTAACTTTTCTCCAAACCTGTGATTTGATATTAGCTCTTGTCTTCATGTCTCCCATTAGCTGAGTTATTTAACTTTAGCGTTGTGCAGATTTAGCATATCTGTTGATGCTGTGCTTCTCAGCACTTCTAAGGAATGCTGATGTCCCTTGCTTCCTAATAGCATGTTCTCTATTTTGACAGTGATGACCATGTTATATAAGTTGTAGAAACCAAGCGAGCAATCGAAAATTGATTATGGCCTCCCGAGTTCTCATAGAATATCGCTGTCAGTTTCGTGTTCCAGAGTGGTTCTATAATACAGAGGCTCAGATGTTTGTCTCAGGATTCAGACGCTCTGAGTTTGAATTCCAGTTGGAACTTAGAAGCTGTGTGGCCTATTGCAAGTTATTCATAATGTGCACCTCAGATTCTGCATCTTTAAAATGGATATATTAATATCCAATCTGTACAGCTATATTTAAGATTAAATGAAATAAAAATATATAAGGCACTTAAACCATTATCTTGCCCACAGGAATCACACAATAAATGCTAAGATTGTTGTTGTTTGGGCTATTTATGGTGTCCGAGGTAAAGACAAGGAGTTCCAAGTGCTGGAGAAAAGGCTAATAGTCTCACCACAGACAGAAAATAAACTGATAAAAAAAACACACAGGGACACCAAGCCTTACTAGAGAAAATGGCAAGGTCAGTAACCAAGTGAGACAAAAATCAAGGCCTAGAAGGTCGAAGAGAGCATTTATTGCAAGAAGTGTCTCAAATATGGAATAATTACAATAACTAACTAATCTCTTCATGCAGCTCATCTCCCCTAAACCTTGATTTTCTTCATATTGAAAAATAACATCTGTAGCTAACATTCACTGAAGGATACTCTTTGCCAGGAATTGTTCAAATAATCCAAACAATCAACCTATGGGTTAAGTTCAAATATTATTCTCCTTTCAGCGATGAGGAAATGAAAATTTACTGATGGAGCAGAGCCATGTAATTTGGCTCCAGAATTCAAGTTCTTAGTTACTCGGCAATTCTGCCTCCAGGAGGACAGCATGGAGATTACTTTGTAAAGCTTGCCTAGAGATAAAGTACAATGATGCATGTAAACAATAAGCACAGAGCCTGTCACATAGATAAACTGCAATAAATTTTATCTATCACTATTAATATAATATTGTTGAAATAAAGAGTTCACTGGAATCTGACAGTTTGTTATACAGAAAGCACTTAAATGTATTTTTCTCTGTATAAATGAAAAAACAAATTAGAAAGCTAAATTCATGATTCAAAGAAAGGAAATGTATGCCCATGTGAGCTAATGGCTTAAGGAGCAACATTTGCAATGTTCTCATATTTATTATATTTTATATGGTTATAAAATTTTCTATCATATGTAGCTCCCACTCCATTTTTATATCAAAGCCTTTTCCATTATAATAATGGAAAATAATAAATAATATATATATAATAATAAAACTATATATATATTTATATAGATAGATAGATATAGATATAGATAGATATAAGAGCACATAAGCTTTTAAAGCCATTTTCTTTATCTATCCCTAATTAGAGTAAATTAGCACAAACTTTTGGACTTACACATATTATTTAGCCTTTTTGAGCTTGGTTTCTAAATGCTATAAAATAGAAACCACAGATAATAAATGTGTTCGTGAATATGAAAATAGCCGTCTTACAAACTGCAAAATTCTTTTTAAAAATAGTTATCTATTTTCATTTTTTAGAAAGATGACTCCAAAAGATACATTGCAGGAAAAAAAAAAAATTCTAGCCCACATTTCCAAAGTAAGAGTCTGCAGTTCACTGAATCATTCCATTATCTCATTATAGTAACTACATCCCAAGCCAAATTCATCGTTTCCTTCCCATTAAACCAGCAATTTCTTTCAGCCTGCAGAAAAGTGTAGTATTACAAAAGGCAATACAACTTTAAAGTCATAGTAGATTCAGGAAAATCAGAGCATAGGTCTTTAAACTTCTAATTCAATACACTTCTAGTTAATTGCAGGTGAGTAGATGATGTCAGGTAATGTTAGACAGGCAGTCTAACATGCTGTTTAAGTTATTCTAATCTGGAATATCTGAGTATGATACTTGCTTTGCCATTTACTAGCCTTATGACCTTAGGAAAGTTACCTAACCTTTTGGAACCTCTACTTTCTCATCTTACATGTTCATATGGCTACTGTCGGAACCAAAAGTATTAAGTCATGTAAAGTGCTTAGAAGAATCTGACATATATTATACATTAAATAAGTGTGGCATATTATTAAATAATGTTTGTACTTTGAACATGCTAATTAATCATCCCCTCTACCTTTCAAGTTCTGATAAAATAATAATAACAGACACAAAAATTCAAATGGGAATTAACACATGAAATCTGAAAATTAAGTTCACGAACACATCCTAGAAAAAGTGCTACGTATCTCGTTGCTGAATATCACTATGGTCACCTTCAAAGCACTTCTCTTGGGAAGCTATGCACAGACACCAGCGCCTAGTCCACCATTCAAAGCAATTTTGAATTCCAGAACTCTTTTTCTGGAATGGCCATCAAAGCTGTCATCATATTACCCTTGATGTTCTGAATGTCATCAAAATGTCTTCCTTTCAATAGTTCCTTTATCTTATGGTAAAGAAAGAAGTCACTGGGAGCCAGATCAGGTGAGCAGGGAGGGTGTTCCAATACAGTTATTTGTCTACTGGCTAAAAACTCCCTCACAGACAGTGCCGTGTGAGCTGGTGCATTGTCGTGATGCAAGAGCCATGAATTGTTGGAGAAAAGTTCATGTCATCTAAGTTTTTCACACAGCCTTTTCAGCACTTCCAAATATTAATAGTAAAGTTGGTTAACTGTTTGTCCAGTTGGTACAAATTCATAATGAAGAATCCCCGTGATATAAAAAAAAAATGTTAGTAACATCATTGCAACAAGTTTGCAAATTTAATTGTCAGACCTTCCTTATACAGTATCCATTTTTACTTGTAGTGCTAGATTAGAGAATATGATGAAGTCTTCTATCACACTTGGGACTGTAACCTCCAGACCCTCACCACCCTGACATACTCAGGTAAAGATGCCAGAGAATGGTATAACATTCTTCCTCAGGACCCACATCTCCACCTACCTGAGAGGTATTGGCCAGAGGATAAGAATCAAAGGAGGAAAGGACATTTCAAATGTGGGAGGGCAAGAGAAAGAGAATGCATTGATGGCAACTCCTACTTTGAAAAGGGGAAACAATGGATATGAAACTCAGAAATCAGAAAGTCACTCAGCATCCTAGAAGGAGGAATGAGTGAGGTGGTAGAAAGATAGCCTATTAACTATCCACTATGATACTCCTCTTCTAAGAAAAAGAGCTAAACTTTCTTCTTTTTCTCCTCCTCCTCCTCCTCCTCCTCCTCCTCCTCCTCTTCCTCCTCCTCCTTCTTCTTCATCCTTCCTTCTTCCTTCTTCCTTCCTTGTTCTTCTCCTTCTCCTCCTCCACCCCCCCCCTTTGTTTTCCCAAAAAAATCAAAAACAAAAACCAGGGGAGGGAACAAGTGTTCTCTAACCAGAGATTTCACATGGATTGAGACAACAGTCAGGCAGAAACACTTTATGCAAGTATTCCCTCTTTCAAAAAAAACATTAATTGTGATCACATGTGCAAGGCAGTGTGCTGGCACAAGATGACAAAAATAAGCTGAGATTAAGAATCAGATTCAGTGACATACATATTTTAGGTCTCATTAAGCAAATTAGTAAGGACCCTATTTAGAATCTGTGCAGAAGATTGTGTTTTCCACCATGTATGGGAAATAATATTTTCCCCAGATGTATTATAGAGTCAAATTATACAAATTCTTTGGAATCTACCACAATATGTGCTTAAGCATTCTACAAGTGTTTGATTTAATGCTGAGGAAAATAGACAGATAGATGATTCTCAAATCTTTTCTTTGTACAAACTCCTTTAAGCAGATAAACTCTTATTTAAGATCCCAAAAAGATTCTCTACTTGATCTCTCCCTTATCACCCCCAGCTCCCATGAGGTACTCCTGAAGAACTTTCATCACCAAGGGACATATTTGAAGACCCCTAGACCCATAGCAACAAGGATTTTTAAAAAATTATGAAAGTGTTAATCTTAAAACACTCTATCTTTGGGCTGGCCGAGTGGTGCGGTGGTTAAGAGCTGGCTTGGGAAGCCAGCAGCCCCGGTTTGGGTCCCACATATGAGGCCCAGTGACACTGCCCTCAAAAAACAAAACAAAACAAAACAAAAACACTCAATCTTTAATACATATAGCCAGAAAACCTAAATGAAAAGACACTGCTTGCAAAATCACTTCTTTCAAAACATATTTTTTTAAAACGTAATGAAAAATAGAAAAAAAATCTGTTTCTAAGAATGCCTTAATAAACAAGTAGTTATATGAATTGTAATAAAAAAGTTGTTAATTACAAGGATAATATTCTGTAAATAAATGAAAAATATTGTTTTTTGCTCTAAACTTCTACCAATTTGCTTAAGGGTAAAATATTTTAATAAAATGTATTCATATAAGAAGCTGTGAAGCAAATTTTCCTTATTTTAGAGTTTTTATGTATCAAGTTCTCTGAATATAAGCTATTATAATCATTCTCTAGTATAATTGTATGTATTTTAATAGTCACAAATAAGTTTAAGCCTGAGTATGACTATCTATGTTTACAGATACATGTATTAAAATATATTCTCTCAAGTAGTCTTTTCCCCTTATATCATATAATAATATATCAATACTATATTTTATAATGACTGCAGTAGATGTTGTCCTCTTTCGTTGCCCCTGTTCTTTCTGCTTCTTTATAACACAAACCATTAAGAAGAAGTGAAGCTATCAGAATACCCACTTTATATTAGCACTCATAGTACACAGTAAAGTTGAATGAAGAAATTGGCAAAGGACAAGAGCGTGACAGAGTTTTTTCTGTCCTTTGCTCTTTTTCCTGGGCACATGCAGATGGCTGTTTAAGAATGGGCACAGTGTTCAGCCTGAGGTTTGCCAACAATGCAGACTTAGAAGGTAGAACAAAGAAAGTCATCAATGAGCATAGTAATGGCAGGAAATGATTCAAAGAAAGTCCTGTGCTGCACACAGAGATATCCTAAAAACCAAAAAGTAACTTGAGTAATCATTAATTATAAAATTTGGTTTTCAATTCTGGCAGGGTTTAAATAACAACAACAACAAAAAATCTGAGCTGCATGATGTAGTTATCTAAAAGCTTTTGGAAGCTAATCCTTGTAACTAGGATATAATCAATCCATTTATTTTCGTTTATAACATCAACAAATATTTATAGCTTGTTAATGACATGCCAGGCCCTATACTAGGAACCAGAGATAAAACATTGGGCCAGACAGTCTTGTTTATGCTTTCATAGAACTTTCATCCAAGCAAAACAGATATACAGTTAAACACACAAATCTAACTAAGAGTGATGTGTCCCATAAAATATTTCCTCTAAGGAGTTGTGTGATGTACTGGAGGAACCATGGGTTTTGGAGTTGCGATAATTGCTTTCAGTATTCTCACTCAGACACAGGCTAATTTTCTTACCTTGGAAAGTTATTTAACCTGTATAAAACTGTTTCACTAACTGAACAATAGCAATGCTTGCTTCATTCATAGTTTAGCTTCAAATATTAAATGAAACAAAGAACAAAAAGGACATCACACTGGCACAATGCAGATATTTGATATTTTATATTTGCTGTTCTAAAATTTCAATAATAAAAGCAGAGCTTAAAGAGGTTCCGACATTTTATCTAAACAATTTTCAGAGAAATTCTTTGGACCATTCCAAAGTCATTACTGTGATTATGGTAAGTACTTTCAAACTTTTTTTTGTGTGTGTATGTGTGTATGTAATGTTATTCCAAGAAAATTAATTTCATTATTTCCCTTTATTGTGTCCTGCTTTAATATTTTCTACATGCAAGTATTTTTATTAATATAACTTAAGGAGGAATAATAAAAAACAAAGTCGACCCTCATTATTTGGAGATGCTATATATGCCAATTTTCCTACTGGCTAAAATGTATTTGTAATTATGACTTTTAGCCCTGTCAAGTGATTATTTTAGCTATTTGACTGCACTTACAGGGCTGCTAGATATATTATGAGTTGATAAAATAGAAGTCATAACACTATCACATACTAGTCTTTGGAGAAAAATGCCCATTTATTTTAGGTTGACATCCAAAGAAAAAGGATACCTATTCTCACTAATAACATTTCCCATTATTTTAGCATAAACATTAACATTTACAAAACATGTTTTAATGGACATTGAAAATGAGCTATCTGAGGCAGAAGATAAAAAAGTATAAAACCAGGTCATATGGAGGCAGGTCACTCTAAATGTGCAGCTATTTTTGTCCAAATGAGAAGTATTTATCTTGGATAAGTTTTTGAAATTTATTTTTCCCATGAGTTCTTTAAGTACGAGGTTCATTTAAAATACATAATAATGTATCTGAACATTCGGTCTGAGCAGCTGATTTTGCTTAGCATGTCTTTGGGATGCTTTGAGATAATTTCAGCTGCAGTCTGCATTACCTGACATATCTTTTTGGAAACTTTTCTGAAAGAGCCTTATGCCTAACACAGAAAGACTGCTTTTTTAAATTATCATGACTTATTTTTCAGAATCTATTACTTGAGATCAAAATCTTGAGTAACTTAGAGCTTAAATTTAAACTATTCCTTCTGAGGTATTTGGATTATGAAGGCTAAAGTAAGAGTATTATGTTCAGCTATATTTCATATTAAAAAAAGCTTATTCTTTGAACTCATAGGAACCTCATAAAATTTCTTATATTTGATTACAAATAACAGGTTTTTGTAAAATTGCTTTAGTTATATCTAATTATATAGTTATAATTACTGGAAATTGGGGTAAGCATAAGGATATAAATTATGTCTATTTCCACAAAATATCTTATGATAGGCTACTAAGGATGTCTTATATTCATTGTAATTCCATGTATGATTTTGATTATTTGATTTGATTACTTAAGTAGTTGAAGTGTGACAGTCTGATAATTCTTGTTTTTACAAATTAGAACATTACATTTTCTCCTCATGGTATCATTTTAAAATTTTATCTATAGAAGTAACAAATACATTCTAAATTGCTTTACCATGTCATAGGGAGACCTTTTAATGAAGTGTAAACTTTTCTATCTTCTGTGTGAAGCTCATTGCCACCTAAGATTAACATTAATGCCTTTATTCCAAAAGGAAATTAACCAAAGTATATGAACTATGTTCCAAAGTAGTTTATTGTTTAGTAATTATTTTGATAACACACAGAGTTGAAAATAAAATTTGAAATGTAATTACAATTCCTACTCTGTCACAATATGAGTCAAATAAAAAGACAAAATTAAGTAGATAACTTAAATTAACATAATAATCACAGTGGTCATATAGCCAGAGAATAACTTCTAGGACCTCTGTTTTGTTGTTGTTTCTTTCTGTTTTAGTTTTTCATAAGGATACAATTGTTTAGGAATCACAGAGACTTCTTTCTTTTCTGAATTCAACCATACAAATGGAACTCTATGGATATCAGCACAGGAAATAGGAGTTAGCAATGTTTAAAATAACATGAGCTAGGTCCCTAGCTCCAAGGATTTGCCACAGAATTAGACAAAATGAAAGTGAGGAGAAAATGTTGATATTAAATAAGGATGAGATATTTTTAAAGGGAAATTCAGCGTTAGAAATTCTAGCCTCATTTATAGCACAAGTAACTAATAGTCCGCTTATTTGAACTCTGGTGCCAGGTTATTTCTACTATGCTACAGTGACTTCTTGAAATGGCTTTGAAACACAATTACACACTTCATAAATATATTAGCATTCCATTATAGCCGAGTTCATTATTATACATATTGAAAATACTTTGGATCAAATCATGTTCCTTAAACCTCAACCTCTACCAGAAAGTCTTATAAGTAAGATGATAAGCCTGCGACGTTAGTACTCAATGCGTACAATCTGCTCAGCAGAATTACAAACTATACGATTCTTCAGAACCATAAACTAGGAAAATATCAAAGAAGTAGCAAAAAATAGTATATTTCATAAAGTCATTGAACGTAAACTATGCTGTAATAGGCAGAATAAACCCCTCTAACAAATATGTCCATGTCCTAATCCCCGGAACCTATGAATATGTTACCTTACATGCTAAAAGTCATTTGCAGATGTGAGTCAACTGAGGATACTAAAATAGGGAGATAATTCTGGATTATCCAGGCAGGTCCTGTGTAATCACCAGGCCCTAATAAGATTGATGAACAAGACAGAAGAGGTAGAATCAGAGAGATGATAATATAAAAAGGACTCAGCCAATTTTGCTTGCTTTGAAGACAATACAATGGGTTTTTGTGCCAAGGAATTTCACTTGGCCTCTAAAACTGAAAAGAAGCAAGGTAAAGGATTTTTACCTAGGGCCTTCAGAATAAAATTAACCCTGCTAACACCTTTACTTTAGTCTAATAAAGTAGACCCATTTTGGACTTTGGAACTCTAAAATTATAAAAATTATACGAGGTCTGACAATTCAGTTCCGTAACTTGTTGCAACAATGTTGCTAATCCTTTTTTCAATATCAGAGATATTATTCATTATGAATTTTTACCAATTGGACAAATTGTTAACCAAGTTTACTATTTCGAAGGGCTGAAAAGGCTTTGTGAAAAAGTCAGACAGCCTGAACATCTTGCCAATTCATGACTCTTACATCAGGACAATGCACCAGCTTACAAAGCACTGTCTGTGAGGGAGTTTTTAGCCAGTAAACAAATAACTGTATTGGAACACCCTCCCTGCTCACCTGATCTGGCCCGCAATGACGACTTCTTTCTTTACCCTAAGATAAAGGAAATGTTGAAAGGAAGACATTTTGATGGCATTCAGGACATCAAGGGTAATATGATGACAGCTCTGATGGCCATATCAGAAAAAGAGTTCCAAAATTGCTTTGAAGGATGGACTAGGTGCTAGCGTAGGAGCATAACTTCCCAAGGTGAATACTTTGAAGGTGACCATAGTGATATTCAGCAATGAGGTATGTAGCATTTTTTACTAGGATGAGTTCACGAGCCTAATAGTTCAATATCATACATACATATATACACATATATGCATATATCATGTATACATATATTGTATACATATACAATAGATATGGCTATTGGAATATATTTCATATTTCTGTGACTTATTAACAATTTATTTGACTGTTAATTTTGATCTTTTCAAGAATGGTATTATAAGCAAAGATCCTTAGATTAATGGTAGTATTTCCTCTAAGAACAATAAAGCTATCTTCCCTACCCCCACCCTCAGGTTTATTACATTCCAAGATAGAGAAGATAGATATGCCTCCCTCTTCCCCTTAGTGTACTTCTTGCACTCCAGTATCATAAAGACAATGTCTTTCTTCATAGAGAAGGATAGGCAGTTTTCCAGTAGCCATTTTAAAAGACTGAGGATTCCTATTGTAGGGGTTCCTCACCTATAACTACCACACAGCACGTGCAGGCAAAACCCTGTTTTCATTCCTTTGTGGGGATTGGGGCTCAGAGAATCAACACAATATAGATCTCTGGCTACTATGACAGCAGTGAATTAGAAATTTTCTTGTGTGTTGGACCCAAAAACCTTGTGTTTTCTGCCATAATGTATGAAATTTGATAGGCTAATTTGTCAGCTTGAAGTTGGGTAAAATTGTATACATTCATAGTTTCTGAGTTAACAGTGAGAGTATAAGGGAGAGAAGGAGATGACTACTCTCTACAGAGAAGCTAGCTAAAATTTCATTATCACAACTGACATAGCATTGGATCTTGAATACTGAGTAGAAATCTCTGACCTTGGAGGCACGCAGGCAGGAGAAGCTGCTTGTCTTTTAATCTTAAGAGAGTTTTTGTGACCTGTATTGCCAAAGCTGTATTTTCAATCTAGTAAATAACAATTAATACTCAACTGGAAGGACAGCAAGTTTTGGATATAGAAAGACTTTTTTTAAATAGGAAAATCCTCTCAACAATCCCCAAAATGCAGGTATACACCCTCAACTATCCCCTCTCTGCTTCTGGAATGAGGTTCCAAACCTGAGAATCAAAATTAATGAATCACTTTTACAAATATGCTATATCTCACTCATGTTTTGCTGGGGAGAGAAAGACTAGTATTATATAGTCAATATTAGATATTATATAGTATTATATAGTATTATATAGATTCAAAGACTAGTATTATATAGTCAATATTAGCTAGTTAATTGTTAGTTAGATGCATTATGAAAAGGTGGTTTTGAAAAATATCAGAGATAGTTTATAAACAATGAATACAAATAAAGTGAACTGATTGTTTAGTTACATCATTTACTTATAACAAAAGATAACAGCATTCTGGTCAAGAGAAGCTGCTTGTCATTTAGGTAAAGTCTTCGTACCTATAACCCCAACTGAGGAGAACATTACAAGCATGGCTTGTCTTTGCTTTTAATACGTTTTCCACTAAAATATTAAAAAATATTGGATATTTCTATCATACAACTGGCAGAAAATAGTAATTCTTAGTTATATGAAATTAATGCATTCCAAGTATATGCTGGGGATCTCCCAACCATTCAAAAGTCCACAAATTTATTCCACAAACCACTTCCTAGTCATTACCTCTCTCAGTGTTAGTCCAAATTCTGACATATGATTTTCAGTAAATCCCTAGGAAATTTCCATTTTTATATAAGGTCCTGCTCTGTACACGTGGGGGAAAGATACATTCTCTTATTTAATCAGAGGAAGTCTTCCTAAAAAATGCTGATTTTATCCAAAATTAAATATTTGTTTTACGTAACAGGAAAATATCTAAAAAATAAATAATACGAGTTAGTATTGTTCTCAGTCTTTTGATATTTTCTGCAAGGCTAAGAATACTGTACTCAAGTTGGTGTGTCTGATCAACTGAAAAGAAATTTCATTGAATGTCAATGCTTATTTGTGAATATTATAAAAAAAAAAAAGGATGTGCCTTTGAGAAGGCCAGCATTATCAATATTTTTTACCTGGGAGCATGGAACACAGGTGGGGAAAAAAGGTACTATAGCATAAACAATGAAGAATGGATGACTTTAAGTAAAACTTCTGGTTTAATAAATTGTCTAGGATGAAGAAAGTTAATCCATAGGCAAAACAATTTCAGAAAGAACCCCTGTTCCTGCTACTCTAGCATAAAATTTTCTCCTTGAAAAATAGGGTCAGATACTTTTAACACTTAAAGCTGTATAAAAATTTGCTGAGCTCTTTTTAGAGTTGCTGAACTGTTCAAATGAATGTGAGGCAGGTGCTAAGGTATACAATGCTGATGCCTTCCAGAAACTTAACAGGTGGAGAAGCTACTCTGACAGCATTTGCTGAATGAAATAATCAAGAAATGAATTATTACTAAATGATGTAATTGAATATGTGGTCACAGTACTTTCTATGGACTGAATTGTGTCCCCTCAATAAGTCATGTGTTGAACCCCAAACCTCAATGGGAATGCATTTAGAGATATGATCTTTTGGAGGTGATTACAGCTAAATGATGCTGTAAGGGTGGGGCCCTAATCCAGTAGGGCTGATGGACTCATAAGAAGGGAAAGAGAGGGAGATGGCTTTCTCTGTATCTGTGTACCCAGGTGAGGACACAGAGAAAAGGCAGCCATTTGCAAGCCAGGGGAAGAGCTCTCACCAGGAACTGGATTGGTTCACATCTTGGTGTGATACTTCTAGCCTTCAGAACTATAAGAAAATAAATTTCTGTTGTTTAAGCCATATGGTGTACAGCATTTTGTTATGGAAGCCCAAGCAGACTAAGATGGTGTTTATTTCTTAAATTTTAATCTGCTGCCTGATAGACAAGTGTGTCTCACTCAGTTTCACTCTAAGAAGATGATATTAACAGCATGATCGTAATTCTTAACAGCCTAATGAAAAAGAGAATAATACTTTTTGAACTCAAATTAAAACCCATGGTATTCTAGGAGCTATTGTCATGGTACTATCTAGTTTTCTGTTGCCTTGGATAAATCATTTCCCTATTCTCTATTTGGGTGTAAATTTTCTTACTGCTCTAAGATTCAATCACCAAAATGTAAGTTACACCTGTGGCCTTAAAATCCGACTTACAATTTAGCTGCTTCTGTCTAGAATGACATACTTATTCATATTTTTTATATATGTAAGATATTTTAAAAGCATAGGGATGGTTTGAAGGTATAAAATAAAATTTTATTTTATAGTAAATATTAATGATAAAAAATACAGTATTTCATTTGATATTAATCAAAGCTCCCCAATATTTGTCATTCAAAGCACTAAAGAAATATACATTTATTAATAGTAAGGGTAGGGACTCAATTCAAAGTGGGGTTATATTCTAAATTCCCATTACCAACTTTCCATAATCTAAATATTGGAATTCGAACAATGAAAAAAATGAATAACAAGTAAGAATTATGTATGGTATCAGATAGGTACTAGACATATCAGGGAGATGGCTTCATAGATTATATAAATGAATAACCACTACACTAAACACCTGAAAATTAAGTAATATATATATATATATATATATATATATAATATTGTCATAGGATGTAAAGTACAGTATAGGGACTATAGTCGATGGTATTATAATAATATCTATGTACACTATCAGATGGGTAGTAGACTTGCTGGGGTTATCACTTTCACTTTGTGTGGAATGTAAATATTTAATCAGTCTGCTGTTTTATATACCTGAAATTAATAAAAAAATATAAAAATCACAATATTTTCAGTATAATATATTCTGTATATTTTTTATACTTAGTATTTCTACATAACTATTTTTTAACTAAGGTTATGCCTCTACTCTGAAAATTTTGTCTATATTAGAGAAAGGTTCTATATTAGCAAAGTGGCTTGTCAGATTTAGATTGCACTATAAAAATACGCAGAATATATGACACTGAAAATATTCTGATTGTTTTTATTTTCATTGTTCCAAATATTTGGTTTATGAAAAGCATTATCATTAAATAAACATTCTACTAAGCTCTTTTATTTAAAAATAAGACCTGAACTATATTTCTCCAGAACGGCACTTTCTGATAGAAATCCAATGTGAGCCACATAAGTAATTTTAAATCCCCCACTCACCACATTTAAAAAGGCAAAATGGAAAAGGTGAAACATTTAAATAATATTGTTATCTTATCCAATATATAAAATATTACCATTTAAACATATACTCAATAAAAATGTTATTAATGAGATATTTCACATCCTATTTTTATACAAAGTTTGCAAAATCCAGTGTGAATTTCATACTTCTAGCACTTCTTAATTCATAAACTAATTTATATTGGCTGTAGTTCAACTGGATTTAGATTTTATTTTTTTATTTCATCTCATTTTTCATTTCAAGTTCTCAGTGGCCACATTCAGCCATTGTTTATTCATTGAACAATGCAGAGTTAGAAGCTACTGAGCTAAAGGCAGAATTTGTGTTATTTTTTTCAGTCCACCTTGTAAATTCCATCCCAACACTCCCAGTTTTCAAAAGGCACCTCAGGTACATGGATTACCTTTTCAGGCCTGGAGAATTCATTTCAAAGGACTGAGGTAAAATATACAGTGCTGCTGAGCATCAACAAATGAAGTCCAACAACAATAGGAATAAACAAAAAACATATCCGGATTCTGGGAGTGGAGAGAAAGCTATCAGGAATATCAAATATGAGGGAACAACTTGAGGAATGTGGCTGATATATAACAAGAGTAAAATGACAGGAATCGAGAAGACATTAAGAGACAAGAAGATATTAATAATATAAAATAGGAGGTTGTAATAAACCTGAATTATTGTGAGAAATAAATAATTTAAGGACACAAGCATCAGAGAAATTGGAAAGAACTTATCAAAAATAAGCATTTGAATTTGTTAACTTCTCAGTACAATTCCCCAATCCACACAAAGAAAAATATAGTGAATGGGAGATAATTAAGAGCAAATACTAAAAGGAATATTATTAAAAACTTAATATTTTAGTATTAGCTTAAAAGTTGATACTATAATAGCTAATATTGATTTAACATTATAATAATACTGTATTAATATTATACAGTAACTAATTAACTTAAACAGATTTTAATTGAAAATTGAAATGTCTCATTAGTCTCTCATGTTATATATCAGATATATAGATATAAAAAAGTCTAAGAAAAAATATTTTATTTTTGATAAAACCAATATAAATCAAATGTTTAAAATATTAATTACAGTCTAAGGCTTACTACTCAATATAATTTTATTTTTTTTAATTCCCTAATGATCTAATATTTTCTTTATATGCAAAATTATTTGATTTCCTAGAAATACAGGATACATATTGCATGGAGACAATTTAGTGGAGACTCACTATGCACAGATTTACATGATTTAGCCAATTGTTAAAGTAAAAAAAAATTCACTTTCTTTAAATGTAGTAAGGTACTGAAAGTGATAGAAAATATGTAATTGAAATGTAAAACTGAGGTTACTCTTTATGTAAGTAAATACCAAGAAGTACAAATACTACAATATGAATATTTTAGCATGTATAGCAAGCAGATTCATTAAAACCCTAGGGAAACATGAACTCCAACCTAATGAAAGAGCACTTGCAAAGGACAAAGCATATGATTTGGAATAGTGCTTTGAAAAGAAAGCAGATGCAAGGAAATTAGTGTTATATCTTTATAGCTCTCATGATGCTCCTTAGAATCCACTGAATGCACCATTGATCTGTCAATTATCTGTTCATCATTATACATAAAACTATATGGAAACCCATGCCCTGGTAAGACTACTGAATATAATTCCACTATATTTTTCTTCTTTTGCTTTCTCTGGCCATTCGAGTCTTTGTTATATATATATTCTCATTTTTCCTTTATTTGGTCTTAAATTTTTGTTTTTTTCATTCCATTAGGTCTACAATGAAATAATATTAAAACATGATTGTGAAAACATCACATTGCTTAGATATGCTTTCTTATTCTCAAATTCAGTTGGGTTTTGTTTGTTTATTTGTTTAAGAGACAATGATACCAACTAGCATCTCAAAGCCATGTCCTTGTGACATTTTATCTTATGATGTGAGCACAGAAGAAAGAGAAAGAAACCCCGAATGTTTTGTTGTTGCTTTTTTACTATGTAACCATGGATCAGATATTTTTCCCTGAGACAGTTCATTAAAAAGGCCTTAGCGGCTGTTCCCTCTCCTTGTGATGGATGTTGTGCTCATGTAAAGTGGGAAATAGCTGCCATTACTTTTTGCTCTGTCTCCTGGAGGTTCCCGTGTTTCAGAAACTGTACTTATGCTGGATTTATCAGTCAGACCCTTCGGGTGTGCCATATTTAGTTGTGCTACATGAAGGCATCACTAATAAAATAATACACATTGCCATGAGCTACAGTGTTTTTTTCCCTCTGAGAGTCTCTGAATGTGCCATGCTGAAGAAAGAAGAACTGTGAAATACAGAAAAGGTAATAACGCTTTGTCATAAAACAACCTTGTTAAATCACAGATCTACTAATAAACCAATCATGTTCCATGTTATTGAGCTGCTACTGCTTACTTCATTCTGCTAATGGGAGGCCCTTTTCATACCCTATATTTTAGCTTTTCTGTTTTCAATGCCTAACATACAAAGGCCTCACTTGTATCTGTTATTCAAAAACATGTGCTATTGATCAAAGAAATTGTTTCTTACTCAGAAAAAAAAACAACATAAAATAAGTAATTTAAAAAGTGAGCTAGGGCTGGCCGAGTGGAGAATTGGTTAAGAACTAGCTTGGGATGCCAGCGGCCCTGGTTCGGATCTCACCTATGAGGGCAAGTGACACTGCCTTCTACAGCTAATAACAGCTCCACCTGGAGCTGGGCTGCAAGACCCAGTAACAGGGTAGGCTGCAGCCCTGCTGCAGTGGGCTGCCATAGGCTACAGTGAGTGGATGGCAGACAGCATGAGCGGCCGGCAGCCAGTGTGAGCTACCAATAGCTGCAGTGAGCGGTCGTCCAGAGGCCAGCCACCGATTTGCCCTATCCTGGAAGAGCACAATGATGATACCAACATGGGCCAGTGAATCAACGTCCTCCGCAACTAGACTGAAAAACAAAAAGGACAGCAACTTGTCTGTTCCCCTTCTGGATTTCCCAACGCTGTTCTCCTCACCCAATTCCTCAATAAAATCTTAAAACAAATAAAAATAAAAAGTAAATAAATAAAAAGTGAGCTAAACCAAAGCCAATAAAGCCATCCTTTATGCAAAGATTTATTTATTATTATTATTATTATTATTATTATTATGCTTAACGCTATGCTGCTTTCAACATTTTTGTCTAGAAAAACAAAAGTTGTTTTGATAGATGAACAAAATATCTTATTCCCCAACTTTTCTTTAGAGGTGTCCAAAAAAATAATATTTTATTTTTCCTTAAAGTATATTAATAATAATAAATTTATTTAAATAACTATTTCATTTACATACTTATTGCATAAGTTACTACATGGCAAGCACTAGGCTTGGTGATGTACATTCATTGTCTCTACCATAGATATGTAAGGTTTCAATTCCACTACAGATAAAAAAATGATACTTAAAGAGGTTAAGTGTCTGGTCGGAAATTTACAAAATGGCTGTTTGGACACTAAAGACATTTGAAATGTACAGTAACTAATTATTGAACAATGTGATTAATGCTCAAATAATAATTAGAGTAGTCTGATTGAAAATCAAACTTGAGCATAGTTACATAAAATACAAATTTCATGAAATGGAAATGGTTATTAATATGCCAACACAAGTTAATAAATTGATTTTATTTTATAAAGTTCTTCATCCAGTGATGAGAAAAATATTGAGAATTTCAGATTATTTTAACTACACTTTTAAATATGACATAGATATTTTTCTTAGTGCTACTTTGAAACCAGTTTCCATTTCTGACTTGTCTCACCAACTTTCTTGTTCCAAAAGTAATTACCAGTAATTCATAACATTCTCAGTTGAGTATATTTTTTAAATTTCTATAAATAAAAATAAGAATTAAAAGTAGTAACCAATAATTTATTCATAAAAATTCATAATGTAATTGGCATACTATCCTGATGTTTAGAAAATCAACAATTCTACAGTGTACTGTGCACTTATTTCTGATTTGGATTCCATCCATTCCTAAGTTTCTACAATGTAATTTGATTTTGAGCCTCAGTTAGAGTAATTTGGACAACAGAATATCGAGAACACTTACTGGAGGGGAGTAACTATGATGGTGGAATTTTACAACAGGATTCATTACTCCTTTACTATATAAGATAATTTGTTACTGCTAAAGATGAATACAGAATATAGCAGCAAGGTGTTGGATGAGTGAGTGACTGGAGAAATACATGGGGACAAACATAATTTGAGCATCTGACCATTTCTATTATTAGTGCTCCCTCTTATGCATGCCTGTTTCTTGTATCCTTCCTGGAGAGCTAGGTTGATCACTGTCGCTGAGTCTTGACCTCCTGGTCAACTTATTGTTGAGTCATTCAGACACAGTCCAGACCAGACAGTCACCGTAGCATATATTGGGGGGAGGGCATTACTACTGCACCTGGGTTAGGATGAGTAATTGTCCCACCAAAACATTTTAATTATTGTTTTATTTTACTTTCTAATGCTCTGCTTTGTTTATCAAATTAAGCAGGCATTTTGTAGCTGTGTGTTAGGAACAGAGATTACCAAACCAAGAAACAAAAAGTTAAGAGCCATAAACTATTGAGATAAGATGTCTTTATTTTCCTATCAAATATCTTCCTCATGTCAGAAATTAGTCAAATAATTCAGTTATGTTTGTACTAGACAATAATACTACAATGACTTTTATTAATTTTGTTATTTTTCACATTTAAAATGCTCTGTAAGACACAGATATTTGACATCACAGAGTATGTGCAAATACTATATAAATTAGAAATTAATACTAATTTCTTTCTCTTCATAAGAGAGAGAAACTTAAAAATCCAAAAGGTTTTTAAATTAATTAACATATGAGTCAAGTCTTCAGATTTGAAAGAATTTAAAACTCAAATAATCATACTCATTAAAGGTAAAGTTTCCATTTGCCAATGGGTGAAAAAAAGCTTGGTCAGCCTACACAAGGCCATGTTTCATCCATTTTTAAAATAAACACTTAATGGTTGCTGTTTTAATCACAGATTGCAGGTAATAATAATAAAATGATTGGTAAAATCTAGGTCCAGCTCCTATCTCTGAATTTCCAGTTTCCTCCATTTTTGAGCATTAGATTTGACCATTACTCCCATCCTAGACTCCTGCAAGTATTCAGAGGGAGGAAAACCAAGGACAAAAAAGAAAGAAGCATTGTTTTCTTCACAAGTCTATCTCATGTTCCGTTTATTTTTAACCCATAATGCAAAATTCTAACCTCTTAACATGAATCATTTTTATGATATATCCTTGCAGATCTTCTGTAAATGATTAAGTCTATAATGAAAAAAAGAAAAAGAGACTGTCTTGGTGAATATTTTGAGAAAAAAGGCAATAATAGTATTAATCCTCTGACCATGAAAACTGAATGGCCAAAGAAAAAATTTGTTTATTAACCATATTTTAAAATATAAATAGTTCATTTTATTCCTATTAATTTGGGGATGAATTTAATATTTGCTTATAATTCTATTTTTTAAACTTAAGTATACAATTATACATCCAGATGATTTCATGGATATTAAATAAGTGATTCTTAATGTCTTGTCTTTATTTTCCCATTAGCAAAATAGAACTGACCTAATAGTGATCAAATCACTATCGGGGACAAAAACAGAATGAGAATGCAAGAGATTTTATGTACAAAACATCTCTTAAACATTCAAACTTTAAAACTGTCTGCTTACCACCCTCCTTTCTTTTCTTTTCTTTTTTTTAAAAGATATTTCTACCCCCAAGAAATCTAAGATAATGAAGATGTCCTTTAGTAATTTTATACTTCAGTTTATCATAACAAGTAACACATCTAGAGACAAATAAACCTAATTTGATACATATTATACCAATAACAAAGTATCAGAAAAAGAAATTAAGAAAACAATCCAATTTATAATTGCATCAAAAAATTAAATACTTAGGAATAAATTTAACCAAGGAAGTAAAAGTCCTATATTCAGAAAATTATACAACATTGAAGAGAGTAATTAAAGGTACAAATAAATGGAAGCATATACCATGCTTATGGTTAGGAAGAATTAATATAGTTAAAATGTGCATCCTACCCAAAGCAATCTATAGATTCAACAAAATCTCTATCAAAATACCAGTGGTGTGTTTCACAGAACAAGAACAAATAATCCTAAAATTTATGTGGAACCATAAAAGACATTGAATAGTCACAGCAATCCTGAGAATGAAGAACAAAGATGGAGGTATCATGCTGCCTGATATCAAATTATATTACAAGGCTATAATAATCAAAACAACATGGTATTGGCATAAAACCACACAAACATATTAATAGAACAGAATAGAGAGCCCAGAAATAAATTTATGACTATATGGTCATTAAATCTGTGAAAAAGAAAGCAAGACTTTACATTGAGGTAAAGACAGTCTATTTAATAAGTGATGCTGGGAGAACTGGACAGATACATGCAAAAGAAATGAAACTGGACCATATAAAATGCCATATAAAAGAACAAACTCAAAATGGATCAAAGACTTAAATGTAAGACCCGAAACCATAAAACTTGTAGAAGAAAATATAGAAAGTAAACTCTCAGACATTACGCTTAGTAATGTTTTTACTGATATATCTCCTCAGGCAATGGAAACAAACAAACAAAATAAACAAATGGGACTCAAAAGTTTTTGCACAGTAAAAGGAGCCCATCAGATACAAGACAAAAACACATCCTGGCGAATGGAAGAAGATATTTGCCAAAGACACATCTGATAAGGGGTTAATAGCCAAAATGAATATATATTAAAAAACAAACAAAAAAACAAAACAAAAACAAAAACAAACCTCATACAACTGTATGCCCAAAAAACCCAAACAATTCAATTGAGAAATGGCCGGAAGACCTGAATACACATTTCTCCAAACAGGATGTATAGATGGCCAATAGACATATGAAAAGATGCTCTGCATCACTAAACATCAGAGAAATGCAAATAAAAACCACAATGAGATACCACCTTACTCCTGTCATGATGGCTATCATTACTAAATCAACAAACAAGTGCTGGCAAGTATGCGGAGAAAAGGGAATCCTCATGTACTGTTGGTGGGATTGTAAATTAGTGCAGCCACTATGGAAAACAGTATAGAGGTTTCTCAAAAAATTAAAAATAGAACTACCTTATGAACCAGCAATTCTACTCCTGGGTATCCAAAGAAAGCCAAAAAATTAATTCTAAAAGGTATATGCACCCCTATGTTTACTTCAGTGCTATTCACAATAGCCAAAATGTGGAAACAACTAAATTACTGATCAATTGACAACTGGATAAAGAAATGTGGTATATTTATACAATGGAGTATTACTCTGTCATAAAAAAGAATGAAATATTACCATTTGCAACAACATGGAGGGACCTAGAGGATATTTAGCTAAGTGAAATAAGTCAGACTGAGAAAGCCATATGATCTCACTTATAGGTGGAATATAAAGAATAGAATAAACAAAGAAGACAGAAATACACTCATAGATTCAGAGAACAAACTGATAGTTGCTAGATGGGAGGGCGTTGACAAATGGGTGAGAAAGGTGAAGGCATTATTAAGAAGTACAAACTGGTAGTTACAAAATAGTTACAGGGATGTGAAATCCAGTACAGGGTATATACAATAATGTTTCAAAGATTATGTAAGTTGTCAGATGGGTGCTAGACTTATTGGGGGGATCACTTTATAAATTATATAAATCCCTAATCACTGCTCTGTACACCTGAACCTAATATAAAATAATATTGAATGTCAACTGTAATTAGATAGATAGACAAATAGATAAATGATAGCTAGCTAGCTAGCTAGATAATAGATAAGCAGATAGTCACAGGATGTAAAGTACAGCATAGAGAATGTAGTCAATGGTATTGTAATGTATGGTGTCAGATGGGTAGTAGACTTGGTGGGGTTATCACTTTGCGAGGGGTGTAAATGTATAATCATTATGTTCCTTTGTACACCTAAAACTAATAAAAATAAGAAAATAAACATTACAATCGGTATATTATGCTTATTAAAACTAGTACTAGTTGGGTATGGTTAAGGGACTAGTTTTCATTCAGTTTGGATCCTCCGCTAGAAGTTTTACGTGACTTGAACACTAATAAGATGTGCTTTTCTCTGAAATCCTATGAATACGTCTCAATCTTTGTTCATGATTTGCTCACAGTATTATTGGGTTGTCAGAAAAGTCATGACATATTTTTTCTATGCTTTTTGTTGCAAAAATTCATCATGACTTTTCCAACAACCCAATATTTTGTTAACCCCAGAGTTGACTGCATAATGAGGCATTACGCTCTCTTTCTAATCCAAGTATTTTACATCAAGGCATTCTCTGGATTTTGTCTGCTTTATCAGCAGTTTTGGTCTGCTTTGATGAAGGGAGGGTTTCTTAAGACCTTGTAGAGGAAAAAGTCATTTTCCACTTCAAGTGAAAGTTGAAACAGAATCATCCATTTCTGAAGCACAGATGCCTGAGTCCTTCGGGATGATGCTAATAGGACGCTAACAGGAGAAATAATCAGAAGGTGAAAGTCACGATACTCATAATGAAACACGTCAGAGTCAAAGGATCAGAAGAGAAATGAAACCAAAACTGAAATCAAATTATGTATAAATCTTAATATCTAAAAAAGTTATCCACTTATTGAATATAATTAAAACTACTAGTTAAGTTTTGCAAAGTCAACTCAATTGATTCTATGAATTGATTTTGAAAATTAAATATGACAACCATTTGTTAAAGAATTAAAAATGATTTTTATTTTTTAAAACTGTCATATTATTCTATATTTTGTATACCTGATTTGGAATTAATACATAAAAGACTTATAAACATATGCCATCACATTATACAAATTATTCATGATTTTCCAACTGCCATATTCTGTTTATTTGTGCATAAATAAGCCAAGCTTCCATAACTGGATACTTTCTTGTACCCTATTCCCTGTCACACACCCTTTTTAGCTGCTGAATAATTTTGAACATTACTTCACTGTCATCATATCCTGAAAGCCTGTGCTTTTTTTTTTTTTTTTTTTTTTTTAAGATTTTTACTGGAGAATTGGGGGAGGGGAACAGTGCTGGGGAATCAGGGAAGGAGAACAGACAAGTTGCTGCCTTTCTGTTCTTCAGTCTAGTTGTGGAAGACGTTGCTTCCCTGGCCCATGTTGGTATCCTCATTGCCCTCTTCCCGGATGAGGCAGATCAGTCACTGGCCTCTGGATGTTCACTCACTGCAGCTATTGGCAGCTCATGTTGGCTGCCGGCCCCTCACTGTAGTCTATGGCAGTCCACTGCAGTAGGGGCTGCAGCCCACACCGTCACGGGGGCTCGCACAGCCCAGCTCCAGGTGGAGCTGTTGTTAGCTGTGGAGGGCAGTGTCACAGGCCCTCATATGCTGGCATCCCCAAACCAGCTCTTAACCAATGCGCCACTTGGCTGGCCCAGCCTTTGCTCTTTTAAGCACAATTCCTCAGATAGAGTTAAGTGTTTTTTTAATGTGTTCACACAATGCATATGTATTTTCATTATTGTTCCTATGATGCAAGGATATAAATATTTACTAGACCATCTCTCCTATTGTGTTGGGCAAGTAGAGGACAGACACTGCACATTTACACTCTGCATCATAACAGTTTATCACAATTCCTATCACAAAATATTAAAAAAAGTATTTTTAATAGATGCATTGTTATAATGCAAACTGCCTGAAAACTGTTGGTAGTAGGAAAAAGCATGTCAATTATCTTATAAAAGTGATTTTATTCAGGTATATTGAGGGCTACAGATAACAGAACTGTTCGATTTTATTAAAGTCCTATGTGTAGTGATAATTTTGAACCCAAAGTACTACAGCATCATAGAGGAGAAAAACCTCTCATGCATTTCTGGCTTGCTATTTGGTCATAAGTAAAGCTGACAGGTAAGAATGAAAATCCGCTCAATGTTCTGGTGTAATTTTGTTTTCACTTATTAAAAAGTCCCTGTTAATAATTTTATCTTATCAACAAGAAAATTGTTGCTTATTTTTTGGTTGATCCTTCCAATTTTTCTTCAACTTTAAATACTAAAGTTTTCATTGTTTTTGGTTGTTCCTGTTGCTGTTGTTATCTACATCTACAGTTGTTTTATATGTAGCTGTTGAGTTTATTCAGAGGCCTCTCTGATATGGACACCAGAGTCTCAGCTTGAAAACTAGGACACTTACCTAAACTATTGGGAAACTTCCTAGTATATTATGTATCTGTCCCTTAGAAAAGAGTTAGTCTCTCCATAACCCAACTTGATTTGGTATTTCTGAGAGGGTGTTTATTTAAGGGCAATAACATACAAATTGGAAGTGTGAAATAGCACATTAACAATTAACACCAGGTTGGTTTTTCAAACAGGCAGTGATACAAATTTAAGAGTTCCCCAAAGCATTTTAAAGACAGAGGAAGCATTTGTGTCATTACAAAGCCTTAGTTTACAGCTTATGAGCTTTCCACTCTACTAAGAAAAGCATTTAAAAATACCCACAGAGACTCCGGTAGCACAAAAGTAGGTGGATCTGTAATTACTAGGAGCATTATAAGGGTTCAGCATACAAAATAGAATGCCTCCTTTACCTATGAATATTTAATTGTGAAACAGTTTTCTCTAACAGTTAGCGAACCAATAGTTTTCTAAGTTTACCATGCCCTAGAAACCTTGACTCTAGAAATTGTCTTTGTTTATGAGATAAGTAAATTTAAGTCAATGTGGTCACTCTGGACTTATTTTTACATTTCAAGCCAAATCTGCTTTACCAATAGTATTTTTGTTTACGATAAATGTTTTTGCCTCACCTAAAGTTTGGATCCAAATTCAACTGTTTTTGATAGAAAATTTCTACCACTATTGCCATAGGTTGCTCATATCTTTTCATAGGTTGCTCATATCTTATCTTTGGGACTATTACAATAACCATCTGGTCTCTAATCTCTTCTTCCTTAAATTCACCCTCAACACTCCAGCAAGAGGGTTTGTCATAAAATACAACTCTGCAAATGTCAAAAGGTACTGCAGTGTAGATAAAAAGATTAGGAGTTCAGATCTTGGCATATTACTAATGTGTTTCAACCATCTAAGACTCAATTTCCCCTTCTGTGTACTGGGAATGATAATAATATATTCCTTCTATATAGGACTATTAAAGGGGTTAATAGCTCATGTAAGATGCTAATATCAGATCCTGGAAATTTTTAAGCATTCAAAAAATGTTAGGTATTAGTATTAGCATCATGCTTTTAAAATCTGCATTTTTTTTCCTACTGAATACAGAAGTAAATTAGGGGTTCCTGCATGGAATCTCCACAAATTGGTTTTAATCTACTTTAAAAATGTATCTCAAAGTATAGACTATACTCTTCTTACTACAATACCTGTCTATATTCTATTTTTACATGATGTTTTTTAGATAGAATTCACATACCATAAAATTAATGCATTTAAAATGTACAATGCAGTGTCTTCTGGCATATTCACAAATGTGTGTACCTATCACAATGATCTATTTTTAGAATGTGTCATCATCCTGCAAAGAAATCTCATACTCTTTGGCAGTCATTCCCCACTCACTAGGCCCCCACAGCCCTTACTAACTAACTACTAATACTACTTTCTGTCTTTCTGGGTTTGTTTTTCTGGATATTTTTATATAAATGGAATCATACAAGGTCCAGTCTTCTGTGTCTGGGTTCTTCCACTTAGTGTAATGTTTTCAAGATTCATCCGTGTTGTAGCATGGGTGAATACTAAATGCCTTTTATTATGGCCAAATAATATTCCATCCATTTACCTGTTGATGAACAAGGAGGTTGTTTTCAGTATTAAATATTATAAATAATGTTGCCATAAACACTCACATACAAGTTTTTACATGGACACTTATTTTCGTACTCTTTGGTGTATATACCTAGGACTAGAATTGCAGGGTATGGTAACTTTGTATTTAACATTTGAGGAATTTCCAATATGTTTCCAAAGTGACTAAAACCTTTTACAATCCCACTAGCAGTATATGAGGGTTCCAATTTACCCACAAACTCACCAGTAGTTATTAATGTCTATCCTTTTTTTTATTTTTTATTTTAGCCATCCCAGTGGGTACAAAGTGGTATTATATTCTATAATTTTTAACCACTCTGCTCGTACCTCTGACCATTTATTTCTGCTGTTCTGTTTATAATAGTCGCTCCTTCTCCTACCTGATCTACTGAAAAGTTAAACTCCTATTCTTCATTGAAGTCAGTTAAAAAAATCACACCTATCCTAAGAAACCTAATCCAATTTATCTTTAAAAATGAAGAAGTCACCTTCTACTTACTATTATAGTAACCTTCACTAGAGCATTTAAATTGTTTTGCTTTATAACAAAGCGAACATCATAGTTTTATCTATTTTCTCAACAGACTCTGAACTTCTGAAAGAAAGGATTGTGCTTAACACTGTGTTTTACACATAGAAGACACTTAACGGTTTGTCAAATTCACATTTGACCAGTCATTCATTTTGATAACAAGACAAATGAGCACCTTTTTGGCTAAGGCTGTCAAATGTTTTCCAGTAAAATATTATAACTTTTTAAAAAAATAAATATTATTTTTAGATTATCAAAAGATAAAAGGAATGACATTTCACATAGTCATTAATAATACATTTACCTGTAAGCCTCCCATTCTTGATTGCAATTTTCTTGAGCTAGATCTCATCCCAGTGCCTATAACAATTCCAGAGCCATAAGAAGGATGTGGACTTTTGTTTACTCAATAAATTGAGTTTATTCTCTGTCTCTTTCTCAAAAAAAGACAATCATGCAAAGGCTAAAATATGATTTATTTTTCTGGCTGTAATACTCCCCCAAATTCAAGTATGAGTTAAAATAATGTGTCTTCTAGATGTGGATTATACTGTGGAAGGGAGTCACAGGAAGTGTAATAGATACATATGATATGGGGAGGAGGAGTGGGGTGGCGAATTGGGGGAGAAGGGTTGTCACTTTAAGGGGTAAAAAGTATAACTATTGCACTGTGTTGTACACCTGAAACTAATTAAATAAATAAATAAATAAATAATAAATAAATAAATAAAATAATGTGTCTTCTAGAATTACATTAGGCTACTTGTGAAAACTGTGTATCCACTAATGGTGGCGACATTTAGATATGTTCACATTAAGTACAAAGACATGGGCATTGATTGAAGTTTCTTGAGCAGAAAAAGAAAATAACTGATTTTTTTTTTTTTTTTGACATTGGTTACTGCTTGTACTTTGCATGGTATATCATTTGTCTTACCAAAGTATAACCGAAAGAGCACTGGTCTTCAGATACAACACCAATGCTGTTCTGCATCGAATATTCTCCAAGAAATTCTCTAACCATTACTCCTTCCCTTTCAACAATAATGACAATTGGGCCAGCTGAATGGCACGTTGGTTAAGATCTGGGTTGGGACGCCAGCAGCCCTGGTTCGGATCTCATATATGAGTGCCAGTGACACTGCCCTCTACAGCTTAGATGGTGATCAACAGCTCCACCTGGAGCTGGGCTGCTGTGAGACCCCGAGACAGCAAACTGCAGCCCCTGCTGCAGTGGGGTGTCATAGGCTACAGTGAGTGGCTGGCAGCCAGCGTGAGCAGCTGGCAGCTGGCAGCTGGTATGAGCTGCCAAGAGTTGCTGTGAGCAGCCATCCAGAGGCCGGAGAACGATCTGACTCACCTCAGAAGAGTGCAATGATGATACCCACATGAGCCAGTGAAGGGATGTCTTCCACAATTAGACTGAAGAACAAAAAGGACAGCAACTTGTCTGTTTCTTTTCCCCAGTTTCCCAACGCTGTTGCCCTCCCCCAATTACCTAATACAATCTTTAAAAAGAACAACCAATAATAACTATTATTATGTATCTATTTATTTCTTACTTTGGATAAGACATTGTATCAATTCTTTCATGTAAATTATCTCATTTCTTATTCAGAGTAAAAAAAAGAGATAAATAATATAATTTCTCCCATTTTAGCAATGTGAAGCCGGAGCACAGAGTAGATAAGTAACTTGTCTAAGGCCCCATTACTAATTAGATTTAGAACAAAACTTTGAAAAAAAGCAAACTTTTTCTGGAAAATCCTATGTCTGTCTCTCTCTGATTAGTTCCAATTTTTTTTATGGATACATTAAAATATCCAGAATAAAAAATAAAAGCATAGATTCTTAGACTCTGAGTTACCTTCAGGAATCCATAGTTAGAAAAACATTACCTCATTTTCTTCTACACAGCTCTTTATTCCTCCCGTTAATCCCAGATCTCACATTTTATTTTTAAACACTCAAAAATTAAATTAACTTTTAGAGTTGTACAGTATAAAATGTGGCAATTGACTACTCTTGGTTTATTCCAAAATCGTACCTAATAATTACTTAAAATTTTACAAAAGTAATCACGATACATACTATACAATAAATATAGAAGATCTGAAGAATATGAAAGATGCTTACATCCATATCAGACAGAGAAATATGTGCCATACTTCCACACATAGCATATTTTCACTAAACATATAGAATCACATATTGTAGTCTGCTTTTTCCAGTCCCCAGTGTGATAAGCTTCTTTGGCTTGGTAAAATTCCATACACTGCTCCATAATGAACTATTCTTGGAAACATTTTTACTGAGAGAGCTAATGAAGTTGGCAATATTAAAAGAAGATAATAGATGACATTCATATATGAAAGATTTCTTCAAGGAATGCTGTATTAAAGGACATTATGGACCAGAGTGTTGAATTCTCATTTGATATTTTATGTCGAATATTTTGTTTGCTTGTTTGAAACAGTAATTGTGTCACCACCAAAAACCACAAAGTCAATTGGGTGTGAGGGATAAACAATAGATGTTTTTCTCTCAACACTACTCATTGAACCCATATTTTTAGTAGAATCTTGAAAGAAATCTTTGACATTCAATACTTCATAATTTTTATTAAGATATGCAGATTCCTACTGCAAAAATGATAACATAGCTTTTAAACTTTTTAAGAAAAAATAATATTCTGCATTGTGCCAGTGGTTTAGCACATAAATTTTGGTAAACCACACAAATTTGGAAAAATAGAGTAATATAAATGTGGGTAGTCAATTAGTTTAACAACTTGTTTCTATATGCTTTCACAGCAGACATTTCCCTACTGCACCACATTTATTATTTCATACCCTTTCTTACTTCAATTTTTTCTTCATTTCCTTAATCAAAATAATTTGTCCAATTTATTTAGGTTATCCTCTAACAGTGTGCCTCTTCTCATGATACAAAAGAGAGAGAGAGAAAGAGAGAGAGAGAGAGAGACAGAGAGAGAGAGAGAGAGAGAGAGAGAGAGAGAGAGAGAAAGGGAGGGAGGGAGGGAGGGAGGGAGGGAGGGAGGGAGGGAGGGAGGGAGGGAGGGAGAAGGAAGGGAGAGAGAGAAGGAGGGAGGGAGAGAGAGAGGGAGGGAGGAAGGAAAGAGGGAGAGAGAGAAGGAGGGAGGAAAGAAAAAGAAAGCAAGGAAAGGAAGGAAGGAAGGAAGGAAGGAAGGAAGGAAGGAAGGAAGGAAGGAAGGAAGGAAGGAAGGAAGGAAGGAAAAGAAAGAAAGAAAGAAAGAAAGAAAGAAAGAAAGAAAGAAAGAAAGAAAGAAAGAAAGAAAGAAAGAAAGAAAGAGAAAGAAAGAAAGAAAGAAAGAAAGAACTGCTTGGTGAAGATTGAAAAGTGTAGCAAACACTATCAATTCAGATTTCCACAAATTCCTGAAAAGCAGATTTGATGGAATAATACATGTGCTCATTCATTTAATCAAGTATTTGAGAGTCAGACATGCCATAGATATTGGAATACCTCTATAAAACAGACATAATCCTGTGTAACTTACTAAACTTTGAATATTGTATGTTTTCCCCATTATCATGACACTAGTTGTTCCCTTTATTCTCCAATAATTTCTCGGTGAAACTGCTAAAAGTCTTATGTTTCTATGATATACAACAGGACATATTATCATTGATATAAACAAAGAAATAATAAATTTAACTTTTCAATTGTCTTAATCAAATCACTAATATTTTAAAATAAAGATTATAGATAATTTTAGCACATTGTAATTATGTTATCAAGTAATTATTTTAAAATAATACAAAAAATGTATTGCATAATTCCAAGCTATTTTCATCACCTGAAGTTCACATGAGCTGCATCTGTGGAATCATGACAGATGGTATGGTCCCTTAAATAATTTTCTTTTAATGTGAAAATTGTGGGCTAAATGTGGATAACCTGCTTAATCTCTTTGAAACAGCAGTTTTATGAGCTTTCTGTCCAAAGTTTAATTAGCTCTCCAACACTCTGTCCCCTTTTCAAAATTGAAGTTATTTTTATTTTCATTTGGGTTAAGAAAAAGATTGAGATGTGTGTTTAAAACATTAGCTAGTCACCAAAGAGTAGAACTGCCTCCTGTGTTCTGCCAAGGAGAGTAAATTGCTTGGAAAGATGTCAACAATGAAAAGCTGTCAATAACTTTTTGGCTGCTGTTGTTCTAAACATTTTATTAGTATTTGATCTGTGTTTTTAAAACAGACCAAAATACACTCAGGATTTATAGACTTTGGAAACAAATTATTGTATGTTAAGACAAAATCCTTACCTTTTTCATTATATTGTTTTCATTCAAAATTATGAATGCATACTTGAATCTCTTTATATTTTTCAGTATGAAGTGTGTTTCATAAGATCCCATCCAGAGAGCTTCAATAATTAAAGTAACAGCAAAGTATCTCATAATATTGGAGGAAAAGCACACACCAAAGATTTAGGAGACCCAGATCAAACCATCAAGATAGTTAGATTCCTTAGATCTCTGCTCTGAAAAACATGGAGATGATAATCCCTGTCTTATCTCATTCAATGAGTTGTTGTTAATATAAAATGAAATCAAAGTCTAAATAAACTCTTTTAAATTAAAAGCATCCTATAAGTATAAATACTTATGTGTTATAGTAGACACCTAGTATCACTAAAAATGTACCAAAGATTTTTTTTTAAATTAGTTTCAGGTGTACAACACAGTGCAATAGTTATACATTTTACCCCTCAAAGTGACAACCCCCCACCCCCAATTCACCACCCCACTCCCCCACCATATCATATATATCTATTACTCTTCCTCTGACTCTCTTCCACAGTATAATCCACATCCCGTGACTATCTATATATATTCAATTACAGTAGGTATACCACCTCCGCTTCAGTTATACAGTGCAGTGATCAAACCTCTACTCCATCCATGAAATGGTCTCCCTAACAAGACCTATGATCATCTGACATTCCACAGAATATTTACAACATTATTAATTATATTCCCCAAACTGTTTTTCATATCCCAGTGGCAATATTGTAGTTGCCTATTTTTGCTGTCTAATCCCTTCCCCTTCTCCCTCATCCCCATTCTCCTCCCAATTAGCAAGCCTGATTTTTCCTCTCTATCTATGAGACAGTTTCTGTTTACTTTGCTCATTCATACAGTTTTTCAGATTCCACATATGAGTGAGATCATATGGTATTTGTCTTTCTCTGATTGACTTATTTCACTTAACATAATAGTCTCTAGGTCCATCCATATCAGTGCAAATGGTACGATTTCATTCTTTATAGTGGAGTAATACTCCATTGTATAAATATACCACAGTTTCTTAATCCAGTCATCCACTGATGGGCATTTTGGTTGTTTCCAAGTCTTAGCCATTGTAAATTGTGCTGCTATGAACATAGGGGTGCATAACTTTTTTTGAATAAGTGTCTTGGTTTTTTCAGGATAAATACCTAGGAGTGGAATTGCTGTGTCAAACGGTAGCTCTATTTCCAGTTCTTTGAGATAACTCCATACTGACTTCCATAGTGGCTGCACCAATCTGCAATCCCACCAAGAGTGCAGCAGGGTCCCCTTTTCCCCACAGCCCCGCCAGCACTTGTTGTTTGTTGATTTATTGATGATAGCCATTCTGACTGGAGTGAGGTGGTATCTCATGGTGGTTTTTATTTGCATTTCCCGAATGACCAGTGAGGTTGAACTTTTTTTCATATGCCTGTTGGCCATCTGTATGTTCTCTTTAGAGAAATGTCTCTTCATATCTTCTGCCCATTTTATAATTGGGTTGTTTGTTTTTTTGGTGTTGAGTTTCATGAGTGTTTTATAAATTTTGGATATTAACCCCTTATCAGATATATCGTTGGCAAATATATTCTCCCATTCAGTAGGCTTCCTTTTTGTTTTATTAATGGTTTCCTTTGTTGTGAAAAAACTTTTAAGTCTGATATAATCCCATATGTTCATTTTTTCTTTTACTTCCCTTGTCCGTAGGGATGTATCAGTAAAAATATTGCTCCGGGTAATGTCTACAAATGTACTCCCTATATTTTCTTTTAGGATTTTTATGGTTTCCGGTCTTACATTTAAGTCTTTAATCCATTTTGAATTTGTTCTTGTATAAGGTGTAAGGAGGTGGTCCAGTTTCATTTTTTTGCATGTGTCAGTCCAATTTTCCCAGCACCATTTATTGAATAGACTATCTTTACTCCAGTGTAAATTCTTGCTTCCCTTGTCATAGATTAATGCCTGGATTTATTTCTGGGCTCTCTGTTCTGTTCCACTGATCGATGTGCCTGTTTTTATGCCAATACCAAACTGTCTTGATTACTGTGGCCTTGTAGTAGGTTTTGATGTCTGGTAGCATGATCCCCCCGACTTTGTTTTTATTTCTCAGAATTGCCGAGGCTATTCTGGGTCTTTTATGATTCCATATAAATTTTAGGATTATATTTTCTATTTCTGTGAAAAATGCCCTTGGTAGTTTGATAGGAATTGCATTGAATCTATATATTGCTTTAGGCAGTATGGACATTTTAACTATATTAATTCTTTCTATCCATGAGCATGGTAGGTGTTTCCATTTATTTGTGTCTTCTATGATTTCTTTCTTCAGTGTCTTATAATTTTCTGAGTACAGATCTTTCATTTCTTTGGTTAAATTTATTCCTGGGTATTTTATAGTTCTTGACGCAACTGTAAATGGGACAGTTTTCTTAATTTCTCTTTCCGTTAGTTTATTATTGGTATATGCAAATGCTACTGATTTCTGAACATTGATTTTATATCCTGCTACTTTACTGAATTCGTCTATCAGTTCCAATAGTTTTTTGATGCAGTCTTTGGGGTTCTCTATATATAGTATCATGTCATCTGCATATAATGACAATTTTACTTCTTCCTTGCCAATTTGGATGGCTTTTACTTCTTTTTGTTGTCTGATTGCTGTGGCTAGAACTTCCAGCACTCTGTTGAATGAAAGAGGAGAAAGTGGACAGCCTTGTCTTGTTACTGATCTTAAGGGGAATGGTTTTAGCTTTTCCCCATTGAGTACGATGTTAGCTGTAGGTTTATCATATATGGCTTTTATTATGTTGAGATATGATCCCTGTATTCCCACTTTGCTAAGGGTTTTTAACATAAATGGCTGTTGGATTTTGTCAAATGCTTTCTCTGCATCTATTGAAATGACCATGTGATCTTTATCCTTCATTTTGTTGATGTGGTGTATCACATTAATTGATTTACGGATGTTGAACCAGCCTTGTGCACTAGGGATGAATCCCACTTGATCATGATGTATGATCTTCTTAATATATTGCTGAATTCTGTTTGCTAATATTTTATTGAGAATTTTTGCATCTATATTCATCAGGGAGATTGGCCTGTAGTTTTCCTTTTTTGTGATGTCTTTATCTGGTTTTGGAATCAGGGTGATAGTGGCTTCATAAAAAGAGTTTGGGAGCCTTCCCTCCCTCTGGATTTTTTGGAATAGTTTGAGAAGAATAGGTGATAGTTCTTTTTTGAATGTTTGATAAAATTCACTTGTGAAGCCGTCTGGTCCAGGGCTTTTGTTTTTTGGGAGCTTGTCAATTACTGATTCAATTTCCTTGGTAGTAATCAGGGTATTTAGATTTTCTGTTTCTTCTTGCGTTAGCATTGGAAGGTTGTATGCTTCTAGAAAATTATCCATTTCTTCCAGATTGTCAAATTTGTTGGCATATAGTTGCTCATAGTAATTTCTTAGAATTTTCTGTATTTCTGTGATGTCTGTAGTCATTTCCCCTCTTTCATTCCTGATTTTGCTAATTTGAGTCCTCTCTCTTTTTTTTTTTGATGAGTCTGGCTAGAGGCTTGTCAATTTTGTTTATCTTCTCAAGAAACCAGCTCTTGGTTTCATTGATCTTTTGAATTGTTTTTCTGTTCTCTATATTGTTTATTTCTGCTCTGGTCTTTATTATCTCCTTTCTTGTACTCCCCTTGGGCCTCTTTTGCTGTTCTTTTTCCAGTTCCCTTAGGTGTAAGGATAACCTGTTGATTTGAGATTTTTCTTCCTTCTTTGGGTAGGCTTGCACTGCTATAAACTTCCCTCTTAGGACTGCTTTCGCAGCATCCCAGAGATTTTGGGTCGTGGTGTTTTCATTATCGTTTGTCTCGAGGTATCTTTTGATTTCCTCCTTGATCTCATTTGTGACCCACTCACTATTTAATAGCATATTGTTTAGCCTCCATTTATTTGTCAGCTTCCCGGATTTCTTCTTATAATTGATTTCTAGTTTCATAGCATCGTGGTCAGAGAATACAGTTGAAATGATTTCAATCTTCTTAAATTTATTGAGACTTGTTTTGTGGCCTAACATGTGGTTTATCTTAGAAAATGTTCCATGTGCCCTTGAAAAGAATGTATATTCTGTAGCTTTGGGATGAAATGCTCTGAAAATGTCTGTTAAATCCAGCTGGTCTAATGTGTCATTTAAGGTCGCTGTTTCCACATTGATTTTCTGTCTGGAGGATCTGTCCATTAGTGACAGCGGGGTGTTGAAGTCCCCTACTATGATAGTGTTACTGTTGATCTCTGTCTTTATGTCTAACAATATTTGTTTTATATATTTAGGGGCTCCTATGTTAGGTGCATAGATGTTTACTAGAGTTATGTCCTCTTGTTGGATCGATCCCTTCATTACTATGAAGTGTCCTTCTTTGTCCTTTGTTATATTCTTCAATTTAAAGTCCATTTTATCTGATATAAGTATCGCTACTCCAGCTTTTCTCTCAGTACCATTTGCATGAAATATTTTACTCCATCCCTTTACTTTCAGCCTGAATGAGTCTTTGGATCTGAGGTGAGTCTCTTGTATACAGCATATGCTGGGGTCTTGCTTTCTTATCCATTCAGCCACCCTATGTCTTTTTATTGAAGCATTTAATCCATTTACATTTAATGTGATTATTGATAGGTGTGTCTTTATTGCCATTTTGTTATTTGTGTTCGTAGTCTTTCTTAGGTTGTTTTTCTCTTCTACTTAAAGAAGCCCTTTTAGCATTTCCTGCAAAGCTGGCTTGGTGGTAATGAATTCCCTTAACTTATTCTTTTCTGCAAAGCTCCTTATCTCGCCTTCGATTTTAAATGATAACCTTGCTGGATACAGCAATCTCGGTTGTAGGCCTTTATTTTTCATCACTTGGAAAACCTCCTGCCACTCCCTTCTGGCCTGCAAAGTTTCTGTAGAAAAGTCAGCTGATAATCTTATGGGGGTACCCTTGTAAGTAACTTGCTGCCTTTCCCTTGCTGCTTTAAGGATTCTCTCTTTGTCCTTAACCCTTGCCATTTTCACTATAATGTGTCTTGGAGTGGGCCTGTTTGAAATCATCCTGGTTGGAACTCTCTGCACTTCCTGAGCTTGTATTTCAATGTCCTTTGCCAGGTTAGGGAAGTTTTCAGACATTATTACTTCAAATATTCTCAATCCCTTGCTCCCTCTCTTCTCCTTTTGGTACTCCAGTGACCCATAGGGTATCGCATTTGATGTTGTCCCCCAGCTCTCTTAAACTATTTTCCATGTTTTTCATTCTCTTTTCGTTTTGTTGTTCCGCATGGGTGATCTCTGCTATTTTGTCTTCTAAGTCATTGATTCGATTTTCTGCTTCATCCAATCTGCTAGTGATTCCATCAAGTTTGTTATTTAATTCAGTAATTGTGTTCTTAAGTTCTAGCTGGTTGCTTTTCATGATTTCTCTATCCTTCTTTATATTTTCATTAATTTCCTTGAACATTCTAATAATCAGTGTTCTGAACTCTGTCTCTGATAGGATGATTACCTCTATTTCCTCTATTTCCACTGATTCAGGAAGTTTCTTCTGTTCTTTTATTTGTGTTGTGTTTCTTTGTCTTCCCATTCTGGCTTACTCTTTGTGTTTGCTTCAATATAACAGATAGATACCCCAGATTTCTCAGTCTTTTCTGGGTAAACTTACATGGTGTGTGTCCTTTATATTTGAATTATTTAGTCTCCCTATTCTCCTGTGCTTGTATCTGAGGTGTTCCTTGTGTCGTGCGTCCTCACTTGTTGAAGTTTTAGTTTTGATTACTTTTGGCTTGTCAGTAGGTGGGATTGACTCCCAGATTGATTAGCTGTGAGGATCAGCAGCATCTGCAGTTTATGAGCTGCTGTGAGAGGATTGACCCCTCTGATGAAACTTGGACCCTATGGGCCCTAGTACCTGTAGCAACTTCCTTTTGGGTGTGACTCTTGTATGTCAAACCCAGAAAGGCTCTGGTTTTATCTAAAGTTGGCTTCCGGGTATGATGATTCTTGTGTCTGTTTGTTTGGACCTACTTCTGCAGAGTGATTTTAGAGCATAAGAGATCAACAAGAACAACCTCCACAGCCACCAAAGGAAACCAAATGTTCGCACAAGTAAAAAAACAACAACCATCAAACTGCAGTCAACTTGTACAGAAATATCAATCATACTAATGAAGAAAACAAACAGAAACAAAACAAAAACCACACACACAATAATAACAGAAGAGGAAACAAAATAAAATACAATATCCTAAAATAAAAAATGGAATAAACATGAGAAACCGATTAGCTATACCTAAAAAATAAAAAATAAAAATAAATGAAAATAATAATAAAAAAAGTAAGAATAAAAATTAAAAAAAATAAAATGTGCATAAAAAAGGAAAAGAGGAAAAGTATAGCAGTGAGAAAATGAATAAAATAAGAGAGAAGGTGAGGGTGGGGAAAAAAGAAAAAGAAAAGAAAGAAAAAGAAAAAGAAAAAATATATATATATTTGTATACACACCCATATATATGGACATATATTCACCTATATACACCTATATATATGCCTATATTAAAAACTACAAAATGATAAGAATGAAATAGAAATAAAAACCAAAAACAACCAAGATAAGCAGCTAATAAAGGGAAAACAAAACAGAATAAAACCAAACAAACCAAAAATACCCATGCCGGTCTTGGCTAAAGTCCACCAAGCTCTCTTCAGTTTGTCTGCTGTACAAAAATTCCTGTGCATCTTGTGGGAACAGTAGGCCACCTGATGCCTAGCGTGATCCTGGCACTGCAGGTTTGCTGTACTTGAGTGTGGTTGTGACGTGTGATTGGTGGTTTTTACAAAGTCACTGCCTTTTTGCTTTTGCCTGTCCCAAGGCAGGCTGCACCCCCAAAGGATCAATGAGTGTCTCTGGGCACCCTTTCAGTTGACAGCTGTGGAGAATTAAAGAATTCCTCACTACCAAAAGTCCGCTGCTAAGAATCTGTTAATTAGTGCCTCAGCAGGTGAACCTGCCCTGCCTCCCAAGCCTTGCATAAAGGTGGGGGCGGGGTAGGTCGTCTCACTCTGTAGCCTTTACTGGGTGGAAATTCTCAACCCCCTGCAGGTAGGAATATCTTCCTAGTCTGCCCCTATTGCTCCATTTAGGAGTCAGTTTAAGACTGTCTTGGCGGGGGCCAAAGTTTGTGGGAGTGAATGGGTTATTGTTTTTTTTTGCTTTCTGTTCAAGAGTAGAAAAAGGAAAAAAAAACAAAAACATAAAAATCAACAAAGCCACAGTTCCAACACTGTTTTAAGGTAAAGCCTTTGCCTCTTATGCTCCAGCGGAGTTCCTGCTGCTCTCCCAAAGAAAGGGTCTGCCGGGATTTAGGGAATTGCGTGCACCCTACCGTGTGGCTAAGATCCCCGATCCATCTCTCGGGGACCTGCGTCTCCGCCTGGCACGCTGCGTGTCCGAGCGAGTCTTCTTGTTTCCCCTGCTCCCGGGTTTCAGGCTTCTGCGCTCCGCGGGACCCGGTGGGCACAGAGACTGATCCCTGAACCGGGAGGGTGCAGGGACTGATCTTGCCCTGCCACTGCGGGGCTCTGCACCCTGCTTCCTGGGGACCTGGTGAGCCGCGGGTGCAGCTCCTACCTCTGCACAGTCGTCTCCTCTCTCTCCTCCCGCACTTGCCCGGCCTGAGCTTCTGCCTCAGACTGCAAACCAACGCGCTCTGGCTGAACTCTAGGTGGGCCGCGGGCCGCAGGGAGCGAGCCGGGGAACACTCACCGTGACTCAGCAGCCGCGGGTGCGGGCTGCACCTCACGCGACTCGCCGCCTTCTTCCCCTACTCGCCCAGACTGCCCACCTTCCAGCAATCCTTGTGTGGAACTCTTAGTTGCTCTGTGTGATGAGTAGATGTCTCTTTGAAGCATATTAGAAGTTCAAATTGTGGATATTTCCAGGGGAGATTTCATGGAGCCCCTCTCACAGCCGCCATCTTGCCCCTTGTACCAAAGATTTTTAAGATAATAGGACACTTTTATTAAAACCCATCAAAATGTATTAAGTATGAAAAGCAAGATAGAAATATACACATATAGTATGTATTTAACTATGCAAAAAATACTTAGAAATACCGGAGGGAAACACATTAAAATGTTAATTATGGTTACATTTTGGTAATTTAACGATGAAAAAATATTCCTTTCTACTTTAATCTTATCCATATTTTTTCAAATTTTCAATAATCAATATATGTTATTGTTATAAGAATAAATCAACTAAAATGAGAATTATCATTTTTCACTTATTATGATTTCCTAATAATAAATATAGAATTTAAACTTTATACCTACATTACTGTTAAATCAAGATTGTATAGTTTATACTGAAGTATTCACAATCCTAGCCTGGATCTCGCTTTCTACTATATTATCTGCATTACATTGTCTTCATCTCCCATCCATTATGAAATGAAGAGACACACTTTCCATCTTACTTAGTTTTTAAAAAATAACTTTCAAATGTGTTTCTTCTTCTTTCATCCCTCTATGACATATTAAAAATGCCCACTATCCCTTATTTAATTTACTATGTGATTCACCTTTTTTAATCCTGATTTTTCTCCCAGAGTATGTCATGCTTCTTCAGCTCTTTGCACCATGCCTGAGGGGCAGGAATATTAGCTGATGTCTTATATGCTCCTGGGATCCACAAACAAGGCAAATTCAAAGGGTCTTTACTCTAGCAACTCATGAATAATGACTCTCTTACTGAGGCACAATTAAAAAATGTGAAATGAGAACTTAACTTTGTATATGATGTCCTCCTGAAAAGTATGTATAACAGGTGTGAAATGATTTTAAGTAATTCTATGACACTAAGAAAGTTGAAAATAGAAATCAGTATACTTCCCCATATTATCTCCACCTTACAATAATAACAAACATGAAAATGTCTGGCCAAGATGGTAGAGCAGGTAAATACTCTGCTTGCATCCTCCCATGACCACATCAAAATTACCACCAAACTGCAGAAAAACCATCATTGAAAACCACCTGAAGACTAGTTAAACAGAAGACTTATAACTGATAATAGACAGAAGAAGCCCCATCAAGACTGATAAGAGGGGCAGACATTAGCAACAAGCTGATTCCACACCCATGTTTGGCAGTTAACTATCAGGAGTGATGTTTCAGCTGCAGAGGGACCATTAGGATCATCAGGAGGGATCATCACTGCTATAAGCGAGGGGTCCCAGCCTTACACCAGCCTTCCAAACCCAGGTTTCCAGTGCCAGGAAAAGAAGTCCCCACATTTTGACCATGGGAATCAGTAAAGACTGCGGCTGAGTGAGACAAAGGCTGGCTGAATTCCCAGGTGCTCCTCTTAAAGGGCTTGCACAATAACTTACTCATTGATGGACTCACTTGCTCTGAGCTCTGGCGCTAATTTAGCAGCTCAAAAGTCACCAGGGACATATGGAGAGGAACTGAGTAATCTGGCTTTAAGGCAAATGCTGGACGGGCAGTAAACTTCCGGCAGAAGCCATTGTTTCTTTGTTGAACCCTCCCCTCTCCCAGGTGCAGATGCAGGAGGCTGCCATATCTGAGTTTCCATCTACCTGGCTAACATGGTTCATTTGCTCCAACTTGGTGATTCTTTGAGACACACCCACCCAAGTTGCAGCCTCACCCAAGATGCTTCCAGTGGCTTTTTCATACAAATGGCCTGTCTTGGCTCATACTGCAGGCTTTCCTGAAATCTCTCAAAGATTCAAAAACTCTACACAAGTAGCATCTGTGCCCTATACCTTTTGCTGAGCAGCCCCAAGACTGGCATTGGTAGCAGTAAGCCTTGGGCAAGGTTTAGCCTTCCTCAGGGATCCAGGACCAGTACAGGTTGAATTATCTGCAGATTTCTTTATGCCTCATTCCAGGTGGCCCCAGGCATGGCATGGCACAGGCTATGGTTGAACTTGGCCTGTGTCAGGGCCCAACCTGGAGGCACCAGGACTGGCACACCCAGTGGCTGGCTCAGGACAAGCCAGAGTACCACCCAGCCACCTGCAGTAATGACACACCCAAAACGTAGACTGGGCAGGAACCAGAGTCCTGATAAAGCAAATCCCGCTAGGTAGGATCTCTAACCACACAACAACACCTCCACTATAGTCACAGCTAGTTCTTACAATGAATAAGCCTGAGGTCAATCCTTCTCACTAATGTGCAAACAGCAACTAAGGTTCAACTACAATGGGAATGCATACACAATACACACAGGGACACACCTGGAGTACCTGGGTTAGGTGACCAGGAAGACTCCACCACTGGGCTCCACAGGATACCTACTACATAAGGCCAGTCTACTAGACAGGGAGACATAGCAGCTCTATCTAATACATAGAAACAAACATAGGGAGGCAGCTAAAATGGGGAGACAAAGGAATATGTCTCAAATGAAAGAACAGAATAAAGCTACAGAAAAAGAACTAAACAAAATGGAGACAAGCAATTTACTAGATGCAGAGTTCAAAACACTAGTTATTAGGGTGTTGAATGACCTGAGAGAAAACTTCAGTGAAGAGACAGGAAACATAAAAATGGAGACAGAAAAAAATGAAAAAGAACCAGTCAAATAAAGAATAAAATGACTGAAATAAAGAGTACATTAGAGGGAATCAACAATAGATTAACTGAAGGAAAAGATTAAATCAGTGAGCTAGAAGATAAAGTAGCAGAAAACACCCAATGAGAACAGCAAAAAGAAAAAAAATGGAATGAGGAGAGTTTATTGGGCCTGTGGTAAAACATGAAGCATACCCACATTCACATCATAGGGGAAGAGAGAGAGCAAGAGACTGAAAACCTATTTGAAGAAATAATGACAAAAACCTTCCGTAACCTGGCAAAGGAAATAAACACACAACTCAGGAAGTGCAGAGTCCTAAATAAGATAAGCCCCAAAAGGCCTACACCAAGGCACATCATAATTAAAATGTCAAAGGTTAAAGGCAAAGGGAAAATCTTAAAAACAACAAGAGAAAAGACAGTTGGTTACCTACAAGGGAGCTCCCATAAGAAAAATCAGCTGATTTCTCAACAGAAACTTTGTAGACCAGAAGAGAATGGCACAAAATATTCAAAGTGATAAAAAGTAAGGACCTAAAACCAGGAGTACTCTATCCAGTAAAGCTATTCTTTAGAATTGAAGGGTAGATAAAGTTTCCCAGACAAGAAAAAGCTAAAGGAGTTCAATACCACCAAACCAGTATTATAGGAAGTATTAGAGGGACTTCTCTAAGATGGAAAAAAAAAAAAAATATATATATATATATATATATATATATATATATATATATATATATATCAAAAGAATGAATAATAAAATGGCAAAAACTGCATATCCTTCAACAATTACTTTAAATATAAATGGATTAAACACCCTAATCAAAAGACATAAGATGGCTGAATGGATAGGAAAACAAACCCCTTACATATGCTGCCTACAACAGACTTACTTCAGATATAAAAACATACACAGGCTGAAAATAAAGGGATGGAAAAAGATATTTCATGAAAATGGAAGCAAACAAACAAACAAATAGACAAAAAGCTTTCAGTAGTAATTCCTATACCTGACAAGATAGACTTTAAAATAAAGGCTATAACAAGAGACATGGGCGGACCTAGTAATCCCACTTCTGGATATTTATCCAAAGAAACCCAAAGTGACATGTGCTCCCATATGTTCATTGCAACATTATTTATAATAGCTGAGATATGGAGCAACTTGAGTGTCCATCAGTGGATAAATGGATAAAGAAGAGGTGTACATATATACAATGGGAAATTACTCAGCCATATTACTTAGAACTAAATCTTACCATCTGAAACAACATGCACAGACCTAGAGGGTATTGTGCTGAGTGGAGTGAGACAGAGAAAAACAAATCCTATATAATTTCACTTATATGGGGAATCTAAAGAACAAAATAAGGGAACAAACAAAACAGAAACAAACTCATAGTTACAGAGAACATTTTGATGGTTGCCAGATATGAGGGATGGTGGGAGGATGAGTGAAAAATGTGAAGGGATTAAGAAATACAAATTGGTAGTTTCAAAATAGTCATGGGGATGTAAAGTATAACATAAGGAATATAGTCAATAATATTATAATAACTATGTATGGTGTGAGATGGGTACTAGATTCATGGGGGTGATCACTTCATAAGTTATATAAATGTCTAATTTTATGTTGCGCACTTGAAACTAACATAAATTTGTATGTCGACTATAATTAAAAGTAACAAAACACATTTAAAAAAAATAATGTCAAACACCAAAAATGTCATTGAAAAAAGGTTTGATGCTTTAGATTTTAGGTCCTCTTTTCATAGCTTTATATATGAGAAGAGGCTTTAAAAGCAAAACTGAGAATGGGAAAGGGAATGTTTGACAATAAGAAAGATAATTTTTTCCCTAGTATCTATCAGAGAAAATACTTTAGAATAGTAAAAGGAAATTTAATGTGGCTCATGCATTTTTTTTTTTTTTAAATTGTCCTCTTCCCTCCCATATAAATTCCATGAAAGGCAGTGGGTTAACTCTCTCAATGACACCTGTGTTATCCACACTAAAGTTAATTGAATTCAAAAGACAAGTCCTTCAATGCTGTAATTTCATTCAAAGGTTATAAAGTGCACTGACTAATGAATGAATAAGGCACTCTGAAAATCATTTAAAATATAATATATAATTATCTACCATTAGGGGGAACATATCAGAAAGTTTCACTTTCATCTTTTAAACAGTTGACTTCAGGCCAGTTTCTTATTTTGTTTCATTTTTCTCATCTTGCTTTGGCTTGTGTTCAGGACTCCCATTGGCTTCCAGAAGAATCTTTGCATTTGGCTCAGCTTCAATAGTAGAAAACAAGATATTGAGCAGACCCTTACTGCTTCTGAATATCACTAAAATAACAATGTTCTAACCTCAAACTGTGGCTACTCCATAATGTTTTTTCATTATCAACATCAAGCAGTGCAAGCAACTCTATACAAATATTTTATAAAATGAAATCAATGTATAAAGAGTTTTGACTACATTTTTTCTGAAATTTTTCAAAGTTCTGTGTTATTGGGGAAATCTACATCCAAATATATTTCTATTGACTCTTATTTTTATAATAAGAGATATATTGTAAAATATGTCACTCCCAATTGAGACTTTTCCCAAAGACAAAGACCCCCAAGGTCCAAATCAACATAACACAGCCTTAGGGAACTAACTTAAGCAAATCAGGCCTTACCTTTCAGTGTGGTGTTGCAGAATTGATCGGTAAAGCTCTCATGCTTTGATCGGTGTCATGCTAGGAGCCATTTTGCACTGTCTCCATCAAAAACAAACTGTGAAAAGAAGGGGACATTTCTCATTATAATAGCAGTATCTTCACTAGCTATGACAATTAACACCAATAAGAAGCCATCATTCTTAAATAAATGAGAAAAGGAAACATGTTTTATGTAATCTACCATTAGAATTCTCTAATTTATTAATAAAATATTGAATTAAGTGATTCTCATTTCCACTTACAATGTTACAATATTTACTATTATCTAACAATTATGGTGAGAAAAGATGACATATTAAATGATAACAGAGGAGAGGACAGAGTATGGAGAAAAAAAATTATGGATGTAAATAACAAAATGGCATAAAAGGAAGAAGAAAATCAAAGATTCAACAGACCTTGAAAGAATATCTATGAATGAAAAGCAACAACAGAAAGTAAAGACAAAGTATATTGATGATATGTCCTAGAGGAAACAACATCGCCATGCTTACTATTTGTATACAATTCTGTTCTGTCTATAGCACCTTCTCAACATTAAAGTTGATTCTCATCACCTATTCCTTCAGTTTATGCTGCAGCCAAAGATTTCTGAACTTCAAATCTTGGCAGTATTGCAAATTACTTTTTGTTGTGTTCTTCAAAACTTTGTATAAATAATATAATGATTTACCAGTCTCTTGAATGATTTTAAATATGGATTCTTATAACATGGGTGTGAATTAAGTTAAATCCATTATCACCTTCAGGACATATCAAAGAAAGCACTGTTTGGAAGGTGTAATGTCCCTTTTCCTTATGGCAAAAATTAAGCTCATAGAAACATGACAAATACTTTAAGTCTGAAAGATGCCACCTTACCTTTAATCAGTGTTGAAGATGTTAGGTGACTCTTACCATATCATATTAAAAAACAGTACAAATATTAAATCACATCTAAAACAAGATCTATTTAGGTATCATAGCTGTATAATGAGGTCATAATGACTAATGACAATGGTAATCACAGTTAATATATAATTTCAAGAAACAGTCATACATCACTTTATGCTGCAGCATTCTTATTTAAAATGATGTCCCATAATAATTTAGAAATTAAAAGGTAGATTTGTAGAAACGATTGAGTGTGAATTACTTCATTGGTAGCAGAGACCAGAGCAATGATTAATATGTCTATTCCTTTCATTATAAATATTATCAAATCATTGATTTTCTTCTTAGTCAATAATTATTAGGTAAAAAATATAAAAAAATAGGAGCATTAAAGAAAATATAATGACATTTGTAATATGAAAATTCACTTACAAAAGAAAAAAAAAGAAAACTCATCTGGACACTTCTCTCCCATCTCCCCTGTAAAACAATGAATTTAATATGTAGAAGGAGGGGTGACAAAGCTGTTGCTTATAGTGCATAAGTGAAATACCATTGCACCTGTGGAAGGGAAGGAGGAAAAAAAAATAAAAATAAAAATTAGAGGAGAGAAAAGAAATACATGCTAGGTTCAGAACTATGCCCAGAGAGAATCAAAATCAATAGGCCACACCCTCAATACTCTAAGATACACAGACTATCTGACACAGAAGCCTAATTAAAACAACACAGAATACCTAAGATGTTCTCTCTCTCTTTTAAAGTAATTTGTGTTGAGCTAAAGTAATTTTTGAAAGACATATTCTCCCTGAGGCATAGTACAATGAAAAAACTTAAAGCCAAAAGCAGAACAAAATCGGAAAGCACAATCTTCTAGAAAAAAACCATCTCGCACATTAAACACAAGGTACAACTAGAAGAATTTAAAGCTGGTGGTGCAATGAGGACACAACATAAGGAAAACATTTGCAGACATAGGGTTTATGTATTTCACTTCTCGCTGTTCTGAAAATGATGTCAAGCTTTCAACAAAAATATATGAGACCTATAAAGGGCAAGAAAAAAACATACTCCTAAGAGACAAGTAAGTCATGGGATCAGATTCATGTATGTCTGAAATGTTGGAACTACTTCGGAGGGAATTTTAAAGAACTATAGTTAAAGGCTGTAAAGGAAAACATAAACAACATGAAGCATTAGACAGGCGATTTCAAGGGCCAGCTGAGTGGCTTAGTTAGTTAAGAGTTGGCTTACAGAGCATGCTCTGAGCAACATGGCTGCCGGGTTGATTCCCATATGGGTCAGAGAATGCTGTGCTCCAGCTGAGTTGTTGCTGAGCTCCCAACAGGTGACAGGATGGTTCTGCTGGTAAAAACAAAAATAAATAAATAAATAAAATTTAAAAATAGGTGATTTCAAGGGAGAAATGGACACTCTAAGAAAGAATCAAATGGAAATGCTAGCAATGCAAATACTTTGAACAGAGATGAAAAATGATGTCTTTCAAGATGTTTTTTCTATGAGAACATGCTTAAAAAGATAATCCAGCACAAAGATAATTAGTGTCACTGTTCAAAGATGTGCAGAAAACGAGAGACCTATGGCAGAATTATCTTCCCAAAGTTCAAATTGGAATAATTATGTAATTGTTCTACAGAGAGTCAAAATATTATTATATTATTTTCTGCACTTTTCTGAATGTTTAAAATATTCCATAGTTTATAATAATATTTAACAAATACAATTATTTTAGGGTAATTTTAAATTCTATTTTTCTCTAAACAGGGCAATAGTAACACATCTTTCAGGAGCTCCATAGTCCAACAGTCCAGTGCTACAATTCCTTTGGTAAGTTAAGCCTGATAGCCACATAAGTATCTAATCTTGAGCCACTGGTGCTCAAAAAGAAGCTCTATCAATTAGAGCCTTTTTGGTTAAAATAAAAGAGAAAAGCTTTTACAACTTAATCACAATGTTTGGAAGAATGTTTGTCACTCATACATTTGACAGGTGACTGTGAAGTAAATCCTAAGGATGTAGCTAAAAAATCCATAAAACAGAATGCCAAACACACTTAACATTTTGCCCCATTTGTTCAAGAGTAAAGATTCAGATTTCAGGATGGAAGCATTGTTTTGATCTAGACATGATCAAATGACAGCAGCCATTTACTTCCCATCAAATATATCCAATAATGAAGGGGACATTTCTCAAACAGAAATGGAGATGCTCTTAAAGGGAAATAGGGTGCTCTTAAACTTGGCCAAAAAATACTCCAAAAAGACAGAAAACAGATTCAAGAGATTCACCCAGATGGTGATTAAATGGCAGTAGGAAAACACAATTGTTAGAAGCTCTAAAGTTTCTGTCCTATTGTCACAAATCCAGTAACATATATTTCCATCAGTATTTTATAAACCTAACAATTTTTACTCTTGGTCCTCATTATATTTTGAACCTTGGTCATTAATATCACCATCTGTATAGTCCTCATATTAGAACCCTGATTTCTCATCTGTCATTCTCATCTTCTCTAATCTCAATTATCGGAAAGAAAAAAGTTCTAGAGCTCAAAAATACATTCAAGTTGATGTCTCCTCCTCCTCCTCCTCCTCCTCCTCCTCCTCCTCCTCCTCCTCCTCCTTCTCCTCCTCCTCCTCTTCTTTCACTTCTTCTTCCTCTTCCTCTCCTTCCCCTGGAAAGACTGTAAAAGTCACACCTGTACAATTGTCCTCTTTACAAAGAGGCATAAGCCGGGGGGTGTGGGCCTCACAGAATGGCAAACTTTCCCTTCTCCATCCACAGTTGCTCTTCATCGGGTCAAAGTTCAGGAAGGGGTTCTTGTGGATCCCATCCTCAATCCACATGAGGAGCTCAGGGGTGGTCTTGGATGACATCTACCTTGTGAAGGCTAGCTAGTACTTGAGGCTTTTGTCCTCCTTCTTCATTTGGGGCATGTCCCACTCCTCCATGAGGTTGGAGAATTGGGAAGAGGCCAGCCCAGGGCTTGGACAGTGACCTCAAGGGAGAGGTGAAACAAAGTCCAAGTGATGGTGAAGTGGCCTTGAGGTAAAATTGATTTCTTCTTAGTAAAACAGCATTGGCTCACTTCTGCCTCTTCTCTGACCTAGTTACCAAGTTCTCTTCATTCTCCCCTAACTTCCATATTCCTGACTTTGTTTAATCTCTCTAAACACAAATTGAATCATGTAATCTAATACTCAAAAAGGAAAAACATAATAACTCTATTAATGTCCCATATTATTTATTTATTGCTTACATGTTTTCTTTTAATTAATTTATTTTTTATTTGATTTTTCAATTATAATTGACATTCAATATTATTTTTGTTTTAGGTATATAGCATAGTGGTTAAACATTTGTATAACTTATGAAATGATTCTCCCAATAAATCTAGTACTCACCCGATACTATACACAGTTACAAATGTTTATATGTATTAACACCTGGTTTTAATATGCCCATGGCATACAAGACCTGCTCAATCCCTACCATAACCTGAAGAATAAATTATTACATGAAAAAGATTACAAATGAACATATTTTAAATTTACCTGAAACAAGTCAATTAAATTAGTAACTGAAAAGTTCACTTTTTAATAATATATCATAAATAAAATAATATTTACATTTTAGTCTTGGTTTGTCTAGGATTATGTTACTTTTACAATTGGAGAACAGTTCATTTAGAGTCGATTGCTTCCTCTATGAACCCCACAAAATTAAACTATTTACTCTTTAATCAATAAAAACTACTCTTCAATAATCACTTCAGGAAGATCAAAAGATCTTATCAATAATTGTTTCAAACTGTTCTTTCAAAATTTATATATTGATATAATTAGTATAATTTTTTATGTAAAATGACAGCTAGATAAAATATTCCCACCACGGAGGAGGAAAATGTCTAAAAGCACTTATCTAATTTTATTTCCCAGGTAAATGTGTTTTTTGTTATTATATTTGACTTAATTTTATAAGACAAAGAACATCACTGAAAGGGAAGGCTTTTTATAATAAATTTGTACTTCAAAATACAAAACACCAGAGTTTATATCATGTTAAGCACAGCAAAAAAAAACAAAACCAAACCCGTTTTTTTATGTGTTTCCTACTTTATTAAAAAATATTTATTATATCAAGTGAATTTAATAATATTTACTAGGCCTTAAGTTACTTAAGCAACATACTTATTACCATAGTATCTTTTAGAAAAATATAATATAAAAATTCAGTCCCAAAGCCTAACCAAAAATTTGGCAAAATTAAGCCAAAATATAAAACACATTTGAGGTATTATTAAAATACAGCAGTAAAAATATTTTTCCTGTTTCAGTATATAGGAGGATGTGTGTGAAGAAAGACTAACAGTTTTTTATATGAATTCGTAACCCAAATATCAAATCTTATGAACAATAAGACTGTTGAAAAACTGTTTACAAATCTGAAATCATGATTTTATGTTTGAATGAATGACTGAAATCTAGTTATGATAATTTAATGTTGACCCCTGGACCATGCAATCTCTTATATCACATGAAGTAGCCAATTTCATATTTTGTTATGCCTTAAAAAAAGTATGAATTATTAGATCCATTTAGATATCAGTAGCCAGAACTTAATCTAAAATTGTAGTTCATAGAGTACCATAAATTTTACTTTGTATCAATTAGGTTTACCCAAAAAAAATGAACCAGAATGACTTTTAATTTTAATCAATCTGCTCAGATGCAATTGAATTAGCTATGAGGACATTCTATAATATCTTTTTCATATGAAAAAGAAAATGGGTGCTTATCTATGTTAACACAATACCAAAAATCTGTTTGGGAAAATAATGTATTCAGTTACAAATTCTTTAAAGAGCTATGATTTGTTTTTGCTGAGGTTAATATAGAACATATTTTATTGGAAGGTGAATATTAGTAAAAATACATAGTGAAGACATGTATTAAAACACCAACAAGCAACAAATATAATGATAGTATCCCTTCTGCAAGGAAAAGAAAAATAAATGTGTGACCGGCTGAGTGGCGCGTTGGTTGGGAGCTGGCTTGGGACACCAGCGACCCCAGTTCCGATCCCACTTATGAGGGCCAGTGACACTGCCCTCTAAAGCTAAGATGGTGAATGGCAGTTCCACCTGGAGCTGGGTTGCTTTGAGTGCCTGGGATGGCATAGCGGCAGCCCCTGCTGCAGTGGCCTTCCATAGGCTACAGTGAGTGGCCGGCAGCCAGCGTGAGCGGCTCGAAGCCGGTGTGAGCTGCAAAGAGCCGCTGTGAATGATCGTCCAGAGGCCAGCGACTGATCTGCCTCACCCAAGAAGAGCGCAATGATGATACCAACATGAGCCAGTGAAGCGATGTCCTCCACAACTATGTTGTCGGAGAGTGGGCCTTTCTCTGCGCAAAGTCCAGGTCCTTGGCAACTCGAGCAAAGAATTGAACGAGATACCAGAGTAAAGCAGTAAAATAAGTAGTTTATTAGAAGAGATAGTACATTTAGAAGTAAAAGTAGACCTGAGTACTAGAAGATGGCTCAAGGGCCCATTACTAGGAGTTACATTCCAAAGAGTGTGGAGTGGGCCACGTGCAAAGGCGAGGCTCAAAGGGAAGAAGTGGTCAAAAGGAGGAGGGAAGCAGCAGCAGCAGCAGCAGCAGCGGGGGCTTCCCAGGACTTGGGGTTTTTAATCCCTTTTTCTCTAGAATGGGCTGTTCTTCTCTGGGCATAGGACCACTTGATTGGCACCTGTGCTTGACAAGAGATACTGCGCAGGTGCGAGTGACTGGTCTGATCTAGTTAGATATTTTGTGTCCATTTGCTCTTTCTGCAGGGGTAGTTAATTACAATACAAAGGGGAGTTTTGGGTGGAGAGGGGATGTGCCCCAGGCAGTTGCACTCTGTGGGCGTGTAGGAATGCGGAGACTCAATGCCTGCCTCTAACTGCCTGCCTAGTTTTCCTTGAGAGACGTGATCCCCATAAAATCTCTATGGGAACCTGAGGGACAGGAGGTCTCTTCTTCTGTATCTGCTTCCTGCTGGGCAGGGGTGTAGAGCTGTCCCTGTCTATTGGGGGTTCATGGAACTCTCACCCTAGCTGATCTCAGATGAGAGGAAGGGGTCTAGAACTCTGCCTGGAAGACCCCGTTGGCTTCTTTGCTTGTTGGGGTATCCCCTGTATCCTCAAGGCTCCTGAATGAGGACAAAAATATAAATCTGTTAGTTCTTATGAAACTTGTGGCTATTCAGTCCATCAATCAGGTGGTGTCAGTTGTCTGGACACAGAATGGGTTTGACATTTAGCTTCCTGGTCTGGGGGATATAAGAAAGTCTCAGGCTTTCAACTAATTATCTGAAGAAGGGGTAGAAGACTTCTATTGTTTAGGATTCAGAAACTGATTTACAAAGCAATTACGAAACAAGAGGGATCTTCAGTCCAAGATTCACAAACTGGTTAGAAGAGCAATCAAAGCCCAAGAGCTAAGAAACTAAAGAACTAGGGAGGAGACTTAACATTTCTATACTTAACATATCTATAAGAAAGAAAACATTAAAGTTTTTCAGTGGTGGGGGTTGGTGCTGCTCAGTTGGCCGGTAACAACTAGACTGAGGAACAAAAGGACAGCACCTTGTCTGTTCCCCTTCCCGGGTTCTCCAGTGCTGTTCCCCGACCCCAATACCCCAATTAAATCTTTAAAAAAAAAAAAAAAGAAAAAGAAATGTGAAATAGTTAATACAAACTTAATGAGAATTAAACTTTTCATTCAACTATTTATATTTAGGTATTAGGTCTATTCCTCTTTTTTTTTCCAGATGAAATGATAGAAACAAAAAATTATTTCCCTAATATTTTGCTGATTTTAAAAACCAATGTATACTTTAATAATAATTTTCAGGGTGCATTTTAGAAAAAAAATGACATGAATAATTTGAAAGAAAACCTCAAAATACATATTTTACAGTATGGAAAATAATGAATCAAATGAAATCTGTATCTAAATACTCTGAATCAAACTTTAAAATGTAGTTTTTTCTGAGTGTGATAAGGCTACTCATCACACTGACTAAGTTTCAGCTATAGCTACTTGCTATAGTAACCTTGAGCAATCATCTAAACACTTTCCCTCAATATATTCATGTTCAAAATTAGTTTAGAAATAGCACTTACATCAGAAGATTATCTAAGGATTAAATGGTTTAATTACTGAAAAGTTTTTAATGCAGTCCTCAGCCCTAGTAAGCACTGAGTAAATGTTGGTAACTATTATTATTATTAACCAATTTGTCTTATGATAAATGGCTATCCTTGAGTTCCTGATTTAGCTGTTTTGTTAACATGTTTTAACATGTTCACCAGAGTTTCTGGCTGGACTTTTCTGATTCTGGCATCCTCTTCTATTTAGTTGCATCAGCTTTAAGATTGTAATTTAGTTTATGCTTGACTCATTTCACTCATTTCAAGCTGAAGAAATGTGTCCTGGTCAAAGCAGTTATATAAATTAATTCATGTTCAGCAACTTTTATGTCTCAGGACATAACTAAAAAGTCCTGGGACAATTATAGGGCTTTTCTTTGAACTCTGGGGACTTTAATTTAGGGCCTGAGATAAATCTATACTCAAACTCTCTTAATGAAACACCCATTAAAAATTTAAATTATTTAATTTCATTTTTCTCTTTTTTGTTGATCAATTTTCAAATGATACAACAATACATCCTTATTGTTACAAGTACTAATTATGACAAAAAGGAATAAATAACAATTGTTTCCCTGAAACACTTTCAGTCCCTTCCCATAAGTCACTATCACCAATGTCAGTAGTTTGCTTATATATTTTAATTCATTATATATATATATATATATATATATATGCATATGTGTGACTGTGTGTCTAATCTACATACTTACATACCATCCACATTGCTTAGAGGTATATGTAAAAATATATATCATTTTTTGCATCATTCTTTTAACTTATTTGATTACAACTGAGGCAGATCCATTGATTAAATTTATATGCAAAAATACATGAAGTATTTTTTACTAATCAAAATTATCATGAATTTATATAGATACACATGCATATATGTGTGTATGATGTAATACATATATATATGTGCATACATATGAGCATAACATATAGATGAATAGAGATTTAATTGTTTTTTAATTGTGGACACCTTTCAAGTTATACTATATTTTTTCCTACAACATATACATATATAATTAAAAGTTATGTATACATGTAATTAAAAAATAATAATAGACAAAGAGGTGTATCAATCCGTCAAATAAAAGAAAGATATCCAGGACCTTCCAAGTGGCACATTGGTTAAGTGCTGGCCTGGGACGACAGTGGCCCTGGTTCGGATCCCACATATGAGGGCCAGTGACACTGCCCTCTACATATAACAACAGCTCCACCTGGAGCTGGGCTGCAAGCCCCAGTGACTGTGTAGGCTGCAGCCGCTGCTGCTGCAGTGGGCTGCCATAGGCTACAGTGAGTGGCCGCAGCCATCGTGAGTGGCTGGCAGCCAGTGTAAGCTGCCAATAGCTGCGGTGAGCGACCATCCAGAGGCCGGCGACCGATCTGCCTTATCCAGGAAGAGCGCAATGATGATACCAACATGGGCCAGTGAAGCAATGTCCTCCACAACTAGACTGAAGAACAAAAAGACAGCAACTTGTCTGTTCCCCTTCTCTGATTCCCCAACGCTGTTCCCATTCCCCAATTCCCCAATAAAATCTTAAAAAAAAAAAAAAAAGATATCCAGTAATATACACATAATAGGTTAATTTCTTTATGTAATCCCTATCATATACATATGTATGTATGTAGATGTGATCATAATCAAGCTATATTTAAATGAATTAGTTATAGAGATATTTAATATTTTTAAATTTGTCCTTGACATGCTTACAAGTGTTATATTATTTATGAATATACACACAAACACATATATACATGTATATATATATATATATAAAATTTAATAGAAATAACATAGATATTTTCATTTTTGCTTCCATAAACAATTTGCAATAAATATCCTTGCACATATGTGTGTGGGAATGTGAATTTATAAATATATAGACACATAAATACAAAAAAAAGACTTTTTTTGTTTTTGTTTTGTTTGTTTGTTTGTTTAGAAATTAACATATACCAAGTTGAATTTCAGGTTAAAAATGTGTTCATATATAAAGTTTTAAAAAAATATTTATATTGGAGACAATTGAAGTTGGGAAAATCTAGTAAAAATTCTGGAGTTGATGGTACAAATAAATACCTGTATAATGATTTTTAATCCACCTACTTTGTCATGGGGGAGGGGAGTGACAAAAATCTTGTCACTGGATTTAGAAACTTAAGCCTGGCAAACTGCTTCCAAGAAAGGTTATAGCAATTTACATTACCATTGGAAGTATCAGAAAGTACTTACCTCTGCACACAGTGTCATCAATGATGCATGTTACTGTCTTATTTCCTTCTAACACTATTGGTTCAAACTATGACTCATTATTATTTTAATTTCCATTTTATGACATGTATTAAGACTGAATAGTTCTTGTATATTTTAATGTTAAAGTGACTTCACTTATTTTGAAATATATCTTTATCAATTACCTGCTTTCCTCTTAGTTTAATTTATTTCTCATCAAATGGAAGAAATTCTTGTTTTGTTATCAATATTGACTTTACTTATCATAAGTTTGCATTTTGTTTATTTGCAACTCATTTTTGCTGCTTATTGACTAAAATGTTTAATATTAAACATGGCAATATATCTATATTTACACACATTAAGCATGTTTTATGGCTTTCCTCTTTCTTTCTATACATAGCTTCATTTGTTTGAATTACACATTTGTGATAATAAAATTTTAATCTTGATTTTTTTAAAAACACTATCTAACAATGTCATGCAAAACTCTTCATGTACTTCAATTATAGTGTTATCAGGTTTTGAGAGAAGATGAATAACATTTTGGATTATACTGTCTGGTAAGCTTCAAGAATATACATACTATGTGCACCCAACTGAAAAGAACAGCAATATAATTGCATACGAGGTTAAGACAAACATTTATTATGAAGCTTGAAAAACATAACATATTCTTTCCCAAAAGAGGAATCACCCATCTTTAAAAGAATACCATCTAGCAGGGACATTTTTTTTCCCCTAAAGTTGGAAACATTTTTAAGGCATTCGAGTGTCCACATACATAAATGACTTTCTAAAATTTCGCACCACAAAGCATGAAGGATAAGATTTTAGCCAGGAATTTTTAGAATATATGTTGTTAGTTGTCTACCTTACCTTTTTCTAACAAATGTATAATTTTGAAAAGTTATGCTTCTTGGGTGATCCTGACTAAACGAGGTGTCAGCTATAAAATGTATCAACAGCTAATTTAATAAATTAACCAAGTAGGTGGGTTCTATTATAATTCTCCATTTAAGATTGCATACTACCTTCCAAATGCAATAGTTTTCTTCTTTCCATAGTTGATATCAAACTGCATTACTGACACTATTTAAAAGGAAATATCAAGTGATTTGCAAATACCCACTGGTTTAGAATAAAGAAACCATACTTTTAATATAAAAAGATATTTTTATATTTACTATAGCAATAGACATGGATACAGGTTTTTTCCAAGATATATCAATGTGTTTAATGGAAATGTGGTTCCTTGAATACAAGGGTGGTATCTTCATATTTTCCAGATGGATACTTCTGACAAAACTTGAATAATAATCTCTAAAAAATTAGCAAAAAATTATATGAGAAGGAGTGAAGTATTAGTTCATTTTATTATGCTTGGATGGAAATATGACATTTTACAGGACAAATTTCCATTCATTCAGATCTCATGGTATTTTTTTTAAACGCCAAGTTGTGAAGAACTTTGATAATTTTGGGTCAATGAACAGCTGATATAATTTAATATATAAGTAAAATATTGATAGTAGAGTAATGAATATCATGATAGTATTCATGATCTTGGCTAGTATTAATGTAAATTGAGAGCACAAGAGCAAGACAGAACAGCAGTGATGCCTTAAAACAACTGCACTTCTCACATATGAGTATTTCAGTACTTTTTCAAACCCAAGGTAGGAACATAATAAAAAATAGACTTGGAAATTAGGAAATTAAGCAGGCTAAATTTTATATATATAAATTATATTATACACACACACACTAACAACTACACAAAATATATACTACAGTGTTTGTATGTTATTCCTAGACTTGCCATTTTTCCTGTGTGGTATTTTTCTTTATATTAAGATTTCTTATCAAAACAAAAGCATTATTCTAACAGAGAACAGAAAAAAAATGCTTCTAATATTTTCATGATACATGTTTGAAAATGAAGCCTCTCTCAAAAACGTGTGGAACACTATTGTTTATTATTTATATGTGCAACCAGAAATAGATTAAATTAAGTTTTGATTAAAAAAAAAGACATTCAGAGCAGAAATGTATGTATTATTTTAATTTTGGAAGTCTAATTTTGAGATTAAAGCAATCACACACTATCTCAGTTTTCTTATATATCCATTCATCACTCATTTATTCATTTAACAAACTTAGAATAAGGTTCTGTTAAGCAATGTGGACATAAAGATGGATAAGACATATGTCATGATCATAAGACAAATTTTTATCTAATTAAATCAAAATGAAGATAAATGCTTAAAAAGGAATTTGAAAATAAACAGCTAAAACAAAGTACTGTACTGCGGAAAAACAGTAAAGTAACTATTTCTACGTAATACATTTGAGGACTCTTGCATGTTTTAGGTGAGATAAAACTTTGACATTCATAAGGCACAATGAGTGGAGGTTATTCTTGAACTATAAAACAGTGTAGTCAACCGATGGTACATATTGTCTACTGTCACAGAACACATATTCATTACCTCTACCCAAAACCCCACAGATACACACAGCTGTCACCAAATTGCACTCTTTCTATTACCAAAGCTACAATGAATTACTTTCTAAAACTAAGTACTTTAAAAAAATATTAATATCAACACAGTATTGTTATCTAGTATAAGTTGCCCTCATAAAACCTTGTATTTGAGTTTTTAATGAATCATTGATAAAGGGAGAGTTAAAATAATAAGAGTTTTGTTTTAGTAAGGCAGGCAGGGCAATTTGTACCAACACTCCTACTGAGACAACTAGAAAATATGAACAGAAGAAAATTTATCTTCTTGAAAGCCTCAGGGAGCTTTTATAAAAAGTAAAAAAATATAGGGTCAAAATTCAGAAGAATAAATAAATGCAGAGGAGAACTTAGAATTTTTGACTCTTCTCTACCATGGGCATATGTGAATTATAGAATGGGTAGCTTCAAGAGTTTGAGCAAACAAATAAAATGTATATACATTTTTTGCCCTCCCCCCCAGTATATAATGATTCTTGGCTTAGTAGTTTTAGTAGTTCAAAGGCACAGGAGTTGACAACAAAAGATACTTTATACAGGGTTCTGAGATGAAAGGGTATGTGATGCTGTTCCATTTGGAAGAGGTTTGCTCATGATTTATATCCTTTCAATTGGGTAGTAATGAAGTGGTAATGACTACTGGTCCTTGCTGTGGGAGTATTTCACTTTTCCCCAATAGGACTTAAGAAGTCATTTCATGTATCTTCTATGGTCTCTTTCTTTTTTTCTCTCTTTCCCCCTCTCTCCCTTTCTCCAGGTCCCCCCTCTCTTATCCTTAAACTCTCTTGTTCTCTCACTCTTATTTTATAATTGGAGATAGTTTCAATGAAAATCACTTGATCTATTTAAAAGGTTTCATATATAACAATCCACACTCCTAAACAAAATATTCACCTCAATCAAAATAGAAGTCATTACAAACAGGATAGGAATGTAGTAATTCTCCTCATTAAATATCTCCATTGAATAAATGAATAAAAAGTTAATGACTAAAACAGGAATTCTAACCCAAATCCTGTCACTAGCTACCTATGTGACCCCAGCAGTGTCCTAGATTCTTTGTACCCTAATTTATCCTCTAAAATTAGTGATATTATTATCATTTTCACTTTCCTCAGGATTTTTGTAAGTATCAAACAAGAAATGTAGGGGAAGTCTTTTTTCAGATATGGGTCAATTTTTCCCCAAAATTAAAAGATAAAATGGGTTGAATTTAAGGGGAAAAAGTCTCTGCAAAGGAAACTGCCTTTAAGTGATTTGTGACTGACATCTGTTTTAAAAAAAAAAAAAAAATGACCTGCCATTTCTAAGTGCCATGAGTTTGCACCCTTAACTTGAACATTTCAGTTATGAATACTATTAAACTACGCTGACAGTAAGAATTAGAGAAAAATACAAAAAGTTATATAATTTAAACTACTACTACTTAGTAGTATATTAATTTAAATGTGAACATTAAATCTGAAAAGCCACAGTGTCTTGACTGAAGATCAAGTCTTTCAATTCTGAACCAACATGGCAGCATAAGAATATTGTGTTATCCTTATTGATATATTTTTCTCAATATTCCCTACTTTGATGAGAATACTATTCCTGAAAGGCTTCTTGAGGAAATAATTTTCTGAATAACATTCTCTGAGGAAGAAATTTTACAAGTGGTACTATCATTGACCTGCCATTCACAAAATAGCATGAATGCATAGAATAAAACTCTAAACCTAAAAATTAAAGATTAGATTCCTAATGAGTCTCCATGCAAATCAGTAGAAATCATGTAAATGTAAAAGTCATTCCTGTACCCATTCACAGATACATACAAACAAGGGGTTTTACAAAAGATAAAATTTGTCAAAAAAACACACAAACTCTCTAAAAACATGAGCATGAAGAAATGCCAGCTGTCCATAACCCCTTTTGTAACCTTGCAATTACTGAGAGGAAGGGGAAGACAGGATTTTGGAAGTTTTAATTAATGCATTTTGTAGCACTTTTAACAATTATCATCATTAGGTGCACTGGAATTTGGTGTAAGGTTGCTGTGTCACAGACATCAAGTCTATTCATCACTTGCTAATCTGCCACAAATTCTAGTCACTCAGGTACCAGTAATACCATTACAGGCAGGGCAGGGGCAACCTTTTGGATTAAGGCAGTCTTATCAGTTCAAGGAGACTTTCTCCTTGCCAGGTTTCTTAACCCATTGCTGCTTATCTGGGACTCACTCGAAGTTCTGTGGGGTCCGGAATTGTTGTTTCTTTATTTTACTTGAGCAACACCATAGGTCCATGATCTCCAGGCCTGCACTATGTATTTACCTCCTTATCAGACTATATCAGGGAAGCTGGTTTTTACAGGGTATATTATTTTCCTTGGAATGCTGTAACAAACTAGCACAAACAGAATGGATTAAAACAAAAGAAATTTATTGTCTCACATTTCTGGAGGTTTGATGTCCAAAATCAAGGTATTGATGAGGTCGTGTTCCCTATGAAACCTGAAGGGCAATCCTTACTTCTTCCCATCTTCTTGTGGTTGGCAACAGCCCTCAGCATTCCTTGGCTTGCCTCTATAGCATTTCAATCCCTGCATCTGTCATCACATGGCATTCTCCCTTGTTTGTCTCTATCTCCACATGGCATTTTCTACTCTATATAAGTATGTTTATCACATTGAATTAGGGTTAACCCTAAGGACTTCACCTTAACTTGATTACATTTGCAAATATGTTATTTCCAAATAAAATCACATTTCCAGGTACCAGGGGATTAGACCTTCGACATACCTTTTGGGGGACACAATTCAACCTATAACAAAGGGCTGTGGATACTTTTCCTCATCCCTTGGCACCTTGTCTTTTTAGAGCTTGCAAACCTCAATTCTTATGAGACAGAGAAATAACTATACTCCTTAATTGTCCTCATTTATTTTGGAGTAAATGGGAGAATTCTAGATTCTTCACTCTCCTGCACCGAGTATATATCCACAGCCTTTGTCATGTAATTTTGCAGCACCATCCCACTATGGACAACACATATTTCCCTGCCCAAGAAGGTAAGTCTTGCTCATATGACTTGCTTGGCCAATGGAGTTTAGTGGGTGTATTACAGTGTAACACTAGACTGTGCTTGCTTGATTCAACTTGGTTCTTGGACTCCAGCCATAACTCCTGAGAAGAATATGCCCCATGTGGAAAAATGAGAAACATGTGGAACTGTGTGATCCAATCTTTAACCAGTAAACAAACTCAGTTGATCTGCAGATTAGAGCAGAGGTAACCTTGCTGACCCACAGTCTGTGCAAGAGAAATAAGTAATTGTTTTTGTGAACCACTAAATATTGGGGTGGGTTGTTTCACAGCATTATTATAGCAATAGCTGAACAACACATGTTCTGCTCTGTTCAACTAATTCAGTATATATGCCCACTTCATAACTCCCTCATCTCTAAAATTTTCCTGATTGATTGTGCAGGTTCTTTCTATTGACAATTATGCCAGATTTAATTTATTTAGACAACTACTCAATATTAAAGAAATCTTGTTTATGTGCCATTTATTTCAGAAACTATATTTCTGATATTATTTGTGTTTGCTATATTAGTCTATTATAAATTCTACTGAAATTAACTTCCCACACAATGGCAGAATATCCTAAATCTGTGGGCACATATGAAATATTTTGAAGGGTCTCTTATAGATTAGGTGACTATGCACTCTGGGACCCTTCAAGAATGCAAGGGGATGCTCTCAATAGTTATGTTATAATCTGATATTAACCAGTCTTCCTGAGCATACTGGCAAATATGATCACTGTTCTTATAGTAAAACAATATTGAAGTACATAAACAGTGTAATTTTGTTCATTGCCTATTTAGCATCTTAATGTCTTTCATATAAATGCTTGTTAAGATATTTGCATTTAGATTTCCAAGATACAGCAGTCAGAAATAATAACTGCAGAGGGCTCCCAGGAGGAAAAGCAGCAATTTACGTTTTTTGGATACAGGTTAGCTGAGTCTGTATTTACTATTAGTGTGATTCTTACTGAGGAAGATCCATGAAGAAAATATTTCAGAAAGAGTTCAGGCTGTTCAAGAAGCAAGTTTATTTCCTGTTGACATTTACAATTCCCAGGAGTACATAACTGGTTTCCTTATTGGATAGAGAGATAGAAAAATCCAAACCACATGTCTTTTCTCCTTATATACCCCAGTTATCCTCAAAGCCTTCAGCACTGGTTTTCAGAATAAAAAGATGACTCAGCTGTCTATTTTTCTGTTTTCCTACTCAAATGTGGTTCAGGACTCCTAGGAATACCTGTGATGTTTTCAGGAGGTAGATAAGATAAAAATTATCTCATGATAAATCTAAGACATTATTCGTCACTTCAATGTGTTGACATTACAATGATAGTGAAAAAGCAGAAATGGGTAAAACCAGTTGGATATTGGCATGAATCAAAGCAGTGACTCAAACTGTCCAAGTTGGGCCGGCGGAGCGGCGCGGTGGTTACGTGCTGGCTTGGGAAGCCTAGCGGCTCTGGTTCAGTCCTACATATGAGGGCCAGTGACACTGCCCTCAAAAAAACAAACAAAAAAAACTGTCCGAGTAATCGTGGATTCTTCAATACCATGTAATTACAATGAAGAAAAATGTAAAGCTCAACTAAAACGTCCTTTGAAAAGCAGTAAATATTTTGATTTTTAAAAATATCAACCCTTGAGTACACATCTTTTACATTTTCTGTGAAATGACACAAGTACACATAAAGCATTTCTGCTATATAATGAAGTACAATGGCTGTCTCACAGAAAACCTGTATGAACATTTGTACACTTGTGTGTTTATTTGAGCCCAAAACAGGCACCACTGTTATTGGAAAGTATATCTGACACACAAACTATAATTATTCAGACTCAGGTGTTTGGCAGATCTTGTCTTAAAAAATGAACAAAGTGATACTGGCATTTAGAGAAAAGCAAATGACAAATATGTTGCCAAGAATTTAAGCAAACAATTGAATGTGAATATGGGAAAATGTCTATCCATCCATTCTCATGAACCTAAAAGTCCCCAACAGGCCAAGAATTTTCTGATAACATCGGAGGTAATATTAAAGAAAGTGATATTCTGATATTTGATTTATACAATGAAATGCATCAACATTTGGAAGATTTGCATAATTCACCGAACAAATATTTTACAAACAACCAGTGTATGATGTTATAAAATAATGCACAGAGAAATGATACAAAGTGCAAGATAGAAAATGGACTTTAAGGTAACAATGTACAAAATGTTCATTGGTATGTTTTTTTTGTTTGTTTGTTTTTCTTTTTGAGGGCAGTGTCACTGGCCCTCATATGTGGGATCCAAACCGGGGCCGCTGGCTTCCCAAGCCAGCGCTTAACCACCGCGCCACTCGGCCAGCCCTCATTGGTATTGTTTAATATTTTATATAGCAATTGACATTTAAGAAATTATTACATGTTGATTCAAAGAAGAATATTTCAAAAAATGTGAATAGACTATTGAAATATGTTTTTACTTTCTCACTACATATCTGTTTAAGGCCAGATTTTCTTCATGTTTAAGGCTTAAAATAATATATATAGCAGGTTGAATCCAGAGACATATAGAAAAATCCTTGTGTCTTCTACTATACCAGACATTAAAAAGATTTGCAAAAATATTTTTAAAAATTATTTTATCCCTAATTATTTTTTGTTTTGAAAATTGTAGTTATTTTATATAAAAAATATTTTTATGCTATCATTGTGAGTTTGCTATTATTCATCCTTTAAAATTGATTTTAATTTCCAACACAATAAATACTGATATTCTTGGAGTGCCAAAAAAAAATGTATACAAGTGGACACTTTGGTAATCATTGCTCAAGCAGTAGTTCGCCATAATCAGAAGTGTCTGGACGCTGATGGTTACCACTTTGAGCACCTCTTGTAATTGCAGAAGTCAAACGTGACTTGTATTTGTCTTTTCTTATTGGTATACATTGAGTATTATAATTTACTATAGTTTTTCTTTCTTAAAATGTATATACATTTTTTTTGACACCATCTGTACATAACTCATGCGAATAAAAGTTTTTTGTGGTAATAAACTATTTTTTAAGACTATTAAAGGATCCTAAAAGCGAAAGTTTGGAGTACTGTTTTCTAGTGAAAAACTTCCTGTTTCCTCTGGATTGTTTTTTGTTTAATTGATAAAAATACAGAGATAAAAATCAAATTTTATTTCCTAAATCCCTGCTGTTTATAATTCAAATTCTTGTCAACACTTGTTTCTTATTTTAAGAAGAGCATTAATAAAACTTACACCATAAAAACTTTTTGTTGGAAGCCCTGCACTGATGATAGAACATCAGTTGGGTGAAGTTTATGTAAAGTACAGGCCAAAAGTGGCAATGATATAATTATGATTCTTCTGTTGTGTATTTTCTATGAAGTATTATATGAAATTAGAAGAGTTACACTGTGGATTTCTCCACTGGATGAGATTATCCACCCATTTCCATCTCCTTATCTACTATGAGCTGCTTTCAAATCATTAAAGTAATGGGTTGCATAGCTAATGTATTTGTTCAGAAAGAAAAGGAATTGCTTTTGACATACATTAGGAAAAAAGGTTCTGATGTTTTCTTAGGATTAAATTTATTTTCTGTCCCCTAATCGGGTGACAGTTACCTTTAACTTGTTTGCATTTTTGTTTTGTTTTATTTAGTTTTATTTTGTTTTGTTTTATTTTTGGAATTTGGGACTCAGTGATTTTCTAAATAAACTCTCATTGTTTGTTTGAGTTTTTTTGTGTTCTGATTTGAAGCTTAAGGATTTTATTAAGGAATTTACTGCTCTCTGATGACTTACTACAGAGATAGTTTCAGGGAGAAATTATTTAAGTTCTCTAATTTTAGGCATATTCTGTTCACTATAATCCTCACATTATGATTCCATGTGTTGTAAACATACAAGACAAAGAAAGCTTTTTTTAAAAAAAAAAATAGAAAAACTAGCATAGAAAAAAATGTATAAAATGAGTTTAAAAAGATGATATTACAATATATGAAATCCAAGAACAAACTCTTACAAATCACTAAGCTTATCCCTTGATAAGCTGAAAAGCTAAAAGTGGATGGGAAATGGTCTGTGCATTGCAACCTTCAGCTGTGATGCTCAGGGCAACATATCCTTGAGGAATAAAGGGACTGGGTGTATCTTGTCAGAATAATAGTAAAGGATTTTTTTTTCATCCTATGACTCAAACTTCTAAATTACATTAGAAATGAATATCTATAATGGTGTTTAAGATATGTTCTCCTGCATTTTTTATTCAGTGTCTACCAGATTTTGTGGCACATAGACATGAAATATATGTTTGTCAAACAATAATCTGAACTAGTTCCATGTTAGTTTTCTTTGAATTTTAACATGCAAAAAAACACACCCAATATCCAAACTCATTTTTTCTTCAAGAAACCATTGCCAGTGCACCACTGATCCTGAAAACATCTCCAGTATCTTCTTTTTTTCTGTTTCTATTCTACCTATTTGATATAAAAATTAAATACATGTGTGATCGGAAAATATAACAGCAATGAACTTTGGCTACTATACTCAGAAATGTATTTAAGTAATAAAAGGTTAATAAAATACCAGAAGGGCCCAGGAACTCTTTTCTGCTTGCTTACTATAGAAGAGTCAAATGACAGCATGTGGCAGAGTGCAGCTCAGAACAAAATGTGTGCCAGAGGTTTACAGAATAAAATGTCCAAAGCCCCAGATGTACAATAAAGGCTGCCGGGAGAAAGGAAAAGGGGACACATTTCCTCTGAAATCTTTTGAAATGTTGCCCTTTAAATCTTTATGGGACTTTAGACTGTCAAAATGGCAAAGCAGACACAAATAGGGGGAGAAAATGAAGGAAGAGCTATATTTTACAACTACAACTTGCAGTGCCATAGAAGTTTTGGGTCAAGAGTGAACTTCACAACAGTATAGGATAAACATTGCTTGCTGTGTGGTCCTCACATCTACAGGCTCGGGTTAAGATGACTATTGGTATAATAGTGCAGTGCTGTAGACATGATGTGCACTTTTTGAGCAATTCATTCAATATTTCCATTTAACAGTAAACTATGAAGGTACAGTTCTATGCCTTGCAACTTCACTTATACAATAAGAAAAATAATTACATAGTTGAACTCTCCAGGGAGGTTGGGAACTTAGATCAATTTGTTCAGCTCACAGTGAAAGATGATCTACTCTGCACAGTGAGTAAATGCAGTCTGAGAGTGGAGAGATCTGGACCTGGAAGGGGTTCTTGAAGCACAAGAATAAAGGCAGATCAGGAAGTTATAAAATAAAAAACCTAGGCTATTCAGGAGATCAAATTAACTTCAGTTTAAAATTCTAGGACAAAATTATTTATAGTTAAAATAAATTTAAGGAAAGAAAACCTCAAAAATAATTTGAATTACCACAATATCTATAAAGTATACCTCATGCTAACGAACACATTCCACTCCAAAATTTTCTCACAATTCTAATTTTGAAATTCTTGAAGGTTTCTGAAACTATTTCAAGATTGTTTTTACTTATTACTATGTACTTTTGCTAAGAGATTTAATTTCCCTTGTCTAGCTTTATATTGCTTAGCCAACATAATCACATTTTATGAGTTCTCAAAGTTTGCTTTATGTTGTAAATGAGGGTCTTTTTTAAATAGTTAAAGTTGGCAATGATTTTAGCTTTTACAAATGAATGCTTGAATGAGAAATCAATCTAATTATAAATCACTAGTTTCTCCTAATGGGGTACTTGCTTGAGGGACATTTTTGTATTAGTAAATTAAATTTTACTTAAATAAAAATGTATTTATCTTAAACTACATAGCATATATAATATAACCTAAAATATCTCAATGCACATCAGGTAGCACCTTATATTTTTAAAAACATATATTTGCCATATAATACATACTCATTTATAGAGTCAATCTTTAAACTTTAGCATGTGCTAGTAAATATTTATGACAATATCGATACTACTAATTATTATCATAAAAAAAAAAGAGAGACAGCTATTGGTGGAATAGATTTTACTGGATTTACCTTTATGCAGATAATAAGTATAACCTCTGGACAAAGTATAAAAGACACTGTAGAGTGATCAAAATCAGACAGAATTTGAAGAAAATTTGACACTTGAAAGAAAGGAACTGTATTAGATTAGATCCATGTTCATACAGGTTTTCCCTGAGGGCATTCTCACATCTAAAGGTCATGGAGTAGTTAAAAAACTTCATAAAAAAGTCACAGACTTATTATGTTGTGGGATCACAAAACAAAGTTTAGGGTTGCTAGGCTTCTGGTATTTGATTTTAAGGGAAAAATCCAACTGAAAAAGAAGGGCACACAGAGAGGAAGCCCAAAACCATATATGCCCAGAAACTATGAATGCATGTGGGCAAGTTCAAGGAGCCCAGCAGAAGGCAACACATTGCTAACAGCAAAACAGAGACAGAAAGTGGTACATGTTAGATGTTTGGTAAACACATTGGATTTTCCCTTGAAATCTAACAATGGCCACACTTGTGTTCAAGCCTAAGGAATTCACTCTGGAACTAAAGACAAACCAACACAGATCTGCTCTAAGCAAGCATACAAATCAAAACTCCAGGATTTCATGTCAATCAGTTATTTAATTAAATATCATCTATCTAGAACACAAATTTTTCTGAGGAACATAACAGAAACCAGTGTCCTTAAAATAAATCATCCAGATTACAGTAAAAATTAATAAATGCAAACCAGAAAATCTAACACATAGTCAAGAGAAGAAGCAGCAAATGGAAACATATACTTAGATCACAAAGTTTAATCACAGGTAGATTAATAAGTAAGAAATTTAAAGCAGTTAACATAAAATGTTCAAGGAGTTAAAGGAATATCTGGTCATAATAATCAAACTGATGGATAATTTCAACAGATAAATGGAAACTTTACAAATAAAGAAATGGAAATTTTAAGACAGCAGGTGCAATAGCTGAATTTAAAAATTCATAGGCTTCAGACAATATTAAAGTTGACAAGCAAAGAGACAGAAAGAGGGAAAGAGACACAGAGAGAAAGAGGAAAGGTAAAGCTAGAAAAAGGGAATTTATCTAATGAAAAAAACAAAGAGAAACAAAATGCAAGCAAACACATATGTAATTGTATGCCCAAAAGTAGAGGGAAAGATGGAAAAAAAAATAATAATACTTGAAGAAACATTGAAAGAATATATATCTTAAAAATCTAACTTGCTCAGAGAAATCCAAGTTTATAAATATGAATAAACCAACATCAGTCACACCAGGGTCAAACTATAGAAAACCAAATATGAGAAAAACCTTGCAAAATGCTAATGAAAATATACACTTTATATAAAGAGGAGCATTGATAATAATGGTGGCTAACTTCTGATCACAGAATGTAAAGAAAAGCAGACAATGGTATGATATCTTTATAATCTGTTGAGAGAAAACTTTCTCTCTCTCTCTCTCTCTCTCTCTCTCTATATATATATATATATATATATATATAAACTTATATATATATAGATATATATAATCTATATATATATGAACTTATAGAGAGATATATATCTCTCTATATATATATATGAACATATATATATATATATATGAACTTAGAATTTCCTATATAGTTTACATATTCTTCAAAAAATGCAGAGAAAGTGAGACATTTTCAAGTAAACAGGTATGAGAGAATCTATCCTCAGAAGATATTAACAACAAAAATGCTAAGTGAAGTTCTTGAAACTGAAGGGAAATGATGTAAAATGAAACCTCAGCTCTACAAGAAGGAATGAAAAATGTAAGAAACAGAAAATACATGGATAAGTATATTAAATATATAAAAGACCATCTTAATTTTTATTCCCTTTATTTCTTAAAAATACAACTTAAAGTTTAAAATTGTAAAATTCTAATGTTGAGTTTGTCATATTTGTGTGTACATATAAACAGTATCACAAAAGTTGGAGATAGTGAATTTTACATTAGCTCTTAGCAGTCCGTGATAAATTATGAGTATGAATTATAATTTCTAGAACACTAAATATACCAAAACTTGATTTAAAAAACAATAGCAGATTATAATAGACTGAAAATAATATTGGATTTCTACATAAAATGCAGCAAAGGAGGAACAGAAAATGGGACAATAACAAAAGAAATACAGAATGGTAAAGCTAAATGAAGTACAACAATAATTATAATAAATTTAAATGAATCAAACAAAAATCAGAGTTAATAAGACTAAATTAAAAAAGGAAGGCTTGTTATCTATAAGTTATTTGCTTTAAATTGAAAGATACAGTTGGTTAAAAGTAGAGGATAGAAAGATATATACTATGCAAACATTAATCAAAAGAAAGCTAGGGCCGACCAAGTGGCGCGGTGGTTAAGCGCTGGCTTGGGAAGCCAGTGGCCCCCGGTTGGGGTCCCACATATGAGGGCCAGTGACACTGCCCTCAAAAAAAAAAAAAAGATCAAAAGAAAACTAGAGTATTAATATTAATATGAGATAAACTAGAATTTAGAATGAGGAATATTATTAGGGATAATGAGGACTATAATGTGAAAAAAGGACCAACTCATCACAGGGACAAAACTATCCTAAATAAGCCTCATCTAGTAACAGAACCTTGACATACATTTAGCAAAAAAAGGTCAATGAGCTAGAGTGATAGAAACTGAATAAAAATAATGTTTACACATGTAAATGAGTAATGATTGAAAAAAATTCATGTGGAAAATTTCTGACGTAATGGGAATATTCTGTATTTAATTTGGGAGGTGACTACGTTCATATAAATTTATCAAAACCTACTGAATTTTATATTTAAGATTTATTCATTTCACTGCATGTGAATTTTTACCTCAATGAAAACAAAAATCAAAGGAACTATTATGTGTTACAGTAACACACATGGTACAAGATTTAATTCATTATCCTCATGCATATAATGAGGTAGATATGATTTTGTAGCATTCTGGAACTTATTTTAAGAGAGATTAAATGATTTATTCAAGGTCACAGAATTAGTAGCAGAATCAACACTTAAATGCCCTTTGATATTTATTCCACTATATCATACTTTAATTAAAAGTTTCTATGTAACATAAGCATTATAACCTCTCTTATATAATCATGCCACCAATTTTTGGTTATGCTTTTTATTTAAGCCATATACAGACAAGACATTCCAACATTATTTTTTAATAAAATTGTCTTTTTGTGAGGCTTTAGGATGTTTATTTTCTTTATTCTTTATTTCAATTTTCTTTTAAATTGACAAAAAAAAATTTCTTTCAAAGGGTAATGCATTTTTTAATGTGATTTATAATGATAATGTCACTTGAGTGATTTGGAGATTTAAAATTGTCATCCTTGCCTTGTTTGAGGCTCACCTTCTCCTGACAGACAACCAAAAATTAACTGGAGTGATCAAGCCTTATTTCTGAGTACTAACACTCCCAGAGGGAACTTTCTGCCATTTTGAATAGCATAAAATTAATAATCCTGGACTTAACAAATTTTAAAATGTAGTAAAACACACAGCAGTTAAACTTTACAGAGCTATCCTTATTGACCCAGAAAGTATTTGAGAATCTTGTAATATATCAGGGTAAATCAGCATTGTGGATATTGTGATTATCATCTGTCATAGGCTTATAAACTAGTCACTTGAACTTTCCATTGGTTTGAATTCTACATAAAGAAAGTCTATTATGTTTATAGAAATCTTATACTTTAATTCAATGGATAATATTCTTGCTTTGCATTTATCAGCACTTTATAGCTCATCTTATAGTACTTTAACTTGTGTTTTCTGAATTGATTGCATTATTTTTCACATATCCCTAATTTAATATTTAGTCAATCACTTATTCATTCACTCTTAGTTGATGCTATTATTTTCACTTCACTTAAAAAGATAAAAGAAAGAAAAAAAGAAATGAAGGAGGGAGGGAGGCAAGGAGGGAAGGAGGGAGGTAGGGAGGGAGGGAAAAGAAACAGAAAGAACCAAGGATTTTCCTCCTTACAGAAAACACTCAAGCAATAAAATCAATAAACCATTATCAATACTCATGTACTCTAGCTGCACTCCAGATGCAATCAGCAATTGTTTCCATGTATGACTTGGATCCTAAAAGCAAACTCAAGGATGTTGTTCCTATAATTTTGAGCTTTCTACTTTTTCACTGTCTTTGCATTCACATCTGAATCATAGCTTAAACATAAACCATATTTTAACACCTCCCATTTTAAAACCAACCAGCAAACTCTCCCTTCATCTCATCCTTTTTCAGATACTGTTCTTTCTTTCCTGTCTCACTGTTATTGATGGAATGCCTGTGTCCCCGCCAAAGTTATTATGTTGAAATTTAATATTCATTGTGATGTTATTTGGCTATGGGGCTGTTGGAAGGCAATGAAGTCATGAGGCCCTCATAATATTATAGGATTAGCGTCCTTAGGAAAAGAGGCCAAAAATCTCTCTTGCCTTCTTCTACCATAGGATATCACAAAAATTCAGAAGTCTACAACTAAGAAAATAACTCTTAACATTACCTGACCATGCTGGCATCCTGATTTTGGACTTCTAGCCTCCAAAATTACGAGAAATAAATTTTCATTTTTTGTAAGCCACCTAGTCTATGGTTCTTTGATATAGCACCTAAAACTGCCCAAGATACTCTCCCCACAATAAAATCTTCAGTTGTCAACACACATGGTTTCTTCTTCCTGTTCTTCAATTCTCAATTGAACTCTCTCCAGTCATCACTTGCCACCTGTATTCTCCTAACATCATTGCTGTCAAAGTCACCAATAACCTCCTCTATTTTAAGTTCCACAGTCAATTCTCAGTACTCATTTTACTAGGCCTATCAATACCATTTGATAAGTTTATCACTCCCTCTTTCTCAAAATATTTCTTCACTTGTCTCCTAGAATACCAGTTTTTCTTGGCTCTCCTCCTTATCTTCTCCTCTTCTTTGTATCTACAGTGCCTAGAATGGTGACTACATTGATTCAGGTAGTCAATAAATACTTTTCAAATGAATGAATAGTGCTTTGAAGTCACTCTTACTCTTCAATTAAAGGTCATCATGGAGTAGAGCCAGAACTAAGCCTTAAAAAATGAATGCCAACCATTTGTTTCGCCTAACAATACAACATAAGTAGAAAATGTTCCTATAAAACTAGTAAATACAGGGCCGGCCGAGTGGCTCAGTTGGTTAAGAGCTGGCTTAGAGAGCATGCTCTGAGTAACAGGGCCTCTGGTTCGATTCGCACATGGGCCAGTGAATGTTGCTCCCTAGCTGTGCTGTCGCTAAGCTGCGAACAGGTGGCAGGATGGCTCAGCTGGTGTAACAACAAGATTGCCTATTCAATGGTGAGCTATGCTAACCCTCAATTAAAGATTGAACTCGGCACCTTGAGCTGAGCTGCCGACCGGATTTCTCAGTGGATAGCGCGTGCACTCTTAACAACAAGGCTGCCCGGTTTGACTCCTGTATGGGATGGTGGCTACGCCCACCCGCAACTAAGATTGAACACAGCACCTTGAGCTTAGAGGCCACAAGCTGCCAAAGGGAAGCCAGATGGCTACTGGAGCCCTCCACAACAAAGATTGAAGAACAGCAACTTGGCTGGTCCTCTCCCCCAATTCCCCAACACTGTTCCCCTACTCCAATTCCCCAATAAAATCTTAAAAAAAAAAAAAAATAAATCATAAATACAGCCTGATGATAATTGTCATGGAATTTTTTGAATGAATGTTAAAACAGAAGATTTTCACAGATTTGTTTAAATGTTAGTATTATCTTTCTAATCACAGTATAATTAACATTGCTTGGCATTTGCATATAGTGTTATAGTGTTAATTTTAATATATTCATCTACATTATGTCCAAAAATGTCACAAATATATGTTTTTCTTTGCATATAAGGTGTTCTGTGCAAATCACATGCTTATCAAGAGTCTTCTCCAATTAAATGGTGAGGGTAGGTAGCCACATAGAAAATTTCTGTCTTAAGACCACTACAAAACTTAAACTGTAAAAGAAAAAAAACAATACAATAACCAAAAATAAAACTGTGTTAACTGTCCAAGAATTATTAATTTCTTTAACATGACCCCTAGAGGCACAACAGGGTCTCTATAAAATAAGAACAAGTGGAGCAGGAAAACATGAAGTTACTACATAATTTGGCATTCATATTTGTATTTTTCTTTGTGTTGAGGGTCATTGTCCCCAACATTGAAGGGCTTGTAAGCTGGCTTTAGTGGGCTTGGTGAAGCATAACTTGTTTATCTGCTCCTATTATTTCCTTGCTGCACCTGGAGGGTGCTTACTATCCACTTATGGAGGTATGTGGTGAGGACGGTCAGTTCCTTGGGACACAAAACAAAGATGACTATCTGGATTAATGGAAAAGGAGCCTAAGGCACATACGAATACGCGGTTAATGATTTACTGCAGTTTACTTCCTTAAAAATTTACAATAAAAGCTATGCGCAGATCCGATTCAGGGCTCAGTCTTCTTTGGCTGAGTCCCTTGGGCTCAGTCTTCTTTGGCTGAGTCTCTTGGTCTCGCTCTTATCTTACTTCTGTCTCTTGTTTTTCCTTAATCTGCGTCGCCCCTCTCGTGTCCCATTTGCCCTTGCCACGCAGGACGTGACATCTTTGTTTAAAAATAGGTTATTATTACTGAGGAAATCATTCTAATAAATGGAGGCATTACCATCTAAGAAATCATGGAATTACAAAAGAGATATTATTACTCTATTTTTTTCAGAAAGACATACTTGAAGTATGTTCAAGTAGCACAATTATATTATTCAGGGCCAGCTCATTGTTTTACCTTTCAATCTGAGTCTTCTGTACATGACAAAACAGTCATATGATTATCAGTCAGATGTGATTTATTAAATATTTGAGAATAAAAGCACCACACAATTTTAATGGATCTGTAATTGTAATTCCCAAGTATCTTCCCTTCCTCAACTAATTGGGTAATGACATTGCTAGAATTAATCCAAGGTCATCAGCTTGCACACACTGCAGATGGCTTCTCCACTTTACGGGCATACAGGGGATTTGAGATTACTGTTGCCTGCTGCTTTTCAAACTCATTTTTATTCTTAAAAATCCACATTTTTCACTGCAGCTGAACAGCTAAGCCATATGTTGCTTTGTGAATACTTTAAAATATCTGGTGCATGTAATTATTACACTAAAACCAGAATGCATTAGTACTTTTCGATTTTGTTATAAGGAAAGGACACTTACAGCACTATGCTTTGTGTGTCTTTCCCTTTTTTTCTCTAAGTACCAAGCTTTAAGTAAAATTATGGCCCCAGTGAGAATTTTAACCTAAAATACAATGCTTGGCTGATTGGTCTCCTCATAGGCAATATATCCTAGTACAGTTTAGAACTCCCCTCATGCTATTTGACATACAATGTTAATTTATCTAGTTGCTACAAAGTTTGGCTGGGAAATGTCTTTCCAACTCTCCTTGTGGTAGCCAAGAAAAATAGGAATGAGGTATTTTTGTGCTTTTGTCAGAATTCTGACATGTCATTGGCATGTTTGACGATTTGGTGTTTTGAGAAGCCATTTTTATATAGTGCACTGAGAGAACTGTCTCTATTAAAAATAGTAATAGCAATAATACTTGCTATTTGATATTTAATAATCATCAAAGTGTTTGTATATGAAGTATCTTCTTTACACAAAACCAATCTGGAAAATTAGAAGGAGATATATCATTTTGTATGAAAAACTCAAACTCAGAGATCTTACATGATTTACTCAAGGTCATGCAGCCAGTAAGTGACAACACCAGGTTAGGACTTGCTGCTTGTTTGGTCTTCCTAGAGCCTATTCCGCCCTAGTGGGTAGGTCCTGTGTCCTGTCTTTTTCATTTTCCTTTACCACCTTCAAGGTTAGTAACTAACCATGCAAAGACAGATAGGCAAGATAATCCTGTATTAGTCAGTGTTCTCTAGAGAAACAGAACCAATGTGTTCTATCTATCTATCTATCTATCTATCTATCTATCTATCTATCTATCATCTATCTAGAGAGAGTTATTATATGGAATTGGCTTTCATGGGATTATAGATGCAGGTAAGTCCCAAGATCTACAGGGTAAGTCAGCAAGCTGGAGACTCAGAGGAGCCAAGAGTTTAATTCCAACCTGAGAATGGAGAGGCGATTGTATAGTCCCTGACCAAAGCACAGTGAGCTTGAGACCCAGGAAGGGGTGATGTTTCAATTTGATTCTGAAGGCAGGAAAAAGTCAATGTTTTAGTCCAAAGGAAGTCAAGCAGGAGAAATGTTCTCTTACTTGGGGAAGAGCAAGCCTTTTTGTGCTATTCAGGACTTCAACCAATTGGATGAGGCTCACTCACATTAGGGAGGACAAGCTGTTTTACTCAGTCTACTGATTTAAATGTTAACCTTGTCCAAGGACACCCTTACCGACATACATAGCACAGTTTGACCAAATATTTGGGCACCTCATGGCCCATTTATGTTGATCCATAAAATTAACCATCAGAGAAACAAACCAGGGTTTTGCTATACTTATATTCTTTCCTATACCATGTTCCTAATTCATATAAGCTTTAAAATTACTCTCTATAAATCATTTTGTAAGTAAATACACTAAATCCTTACATAAATAGAAACTACATACATATGTGCAAAATTCATTGATATAGTGAAGCAAAAAACAGAAACCTAAGAGTTTATATTAGACTTTGTAAAATACAGTAAGCCCCTGACTTATGAACCAGTTCCGTTCTATGAGAATGTTTGTAAGTTGGATTTGTTTGTGAGTCCTACAAAGTGAGTATTATACACCTTTGACACAAATATACAATGTAAAGCCAATGTTTGAATGATTCATGTTATATATTCCACATCCCATGACAATATACGTATTAAATTATAGTTAACATCTAATATTATTCAGCGGCAGCATCAGATGTACAGTGCAGAGGTCAGGCCTCTATACTGTCCAGGAAATTAAAAAAAAAAAACAAACAAGCAACATCTACCATCTTTTCGCCTCGATCCAATCTCTCAATTGTTTTCACTTTCGTTACCATGGTTATTGCTTTGCACTTTCTAGCAGTCCCCTCCACATCACCACTGTTTTTTCTCTTGCTTCCAGACATCCTGGGCTCCGACTGAGCCCTGTACTACTGTATAGTATCGCACTGTACAATAAACACACAGCAGCACAACTGTGACAACGTCCGGCAGACACGTGAGTTACTTCTGCAATTTGTTCTCATCTACGAATGTTCATAATGCAAGGTATGTTCATATCTGAAAGTTTGCAACTCGAATGTTAGTAAGTAAGGCCTTACTGTATCAGAAAAGTACCACACAAGTAACTGATCCTCTGTGTGTGAAGGGGAATGGATATATCATAGAACTTGAGTGTGGAGATATAGTGTGACCTGACCTGGACTCTGAATGATAGGTTATAGCCAGTTAAATTAAATGGACAAAGAAGGTATTCCAAGCCTAGGAAAAAGCCTGAATGAAGTCAAAATGCACAAATTTGGTAAGTAGATTTTAAAGAGTGTCTTGGAGATTATCACAGATCAAAGTAAAGAGATGAATTATGAAGATTATGGATATTATCAAATTCCTTAAATAGATAGGGTTTGATCCAGAGAAACATCGGAGCAACTGATTATTTTTGAGCTAAAAGATAAGGATAAAAATAGTTGTTTTTCTGAAAAATTTCCTTGATGATGAATGAAATGGATTCAAAATAAAGGCATAAAGAAAAAAAGGAAAATAAATGAAAATCCAAATTCTTGGCACACATTTATGAGTGTTAAAACAAGGTAGCTGCAGAAGGAAGGAAACATTACTAAGAAAAACTAAAACTAAATAACTGCTTTGTAAAGAAGGAAGAATTGAATGATATATCAAGATATTAAGACAACATGGCTTGGGGATATAGTTATCTCTAATAGAAATTGAAAACCAGGGACTGAAGCTTTCTCAACACTCTCAGTTAAGGATGTATGAGAACAAACAAAAACCAGTAAAGGAAGAAAAGAAAAAAGAATCATAAGGGAGAGGATCAAAATGGAAAATTTACCTGGAGATCTAAAGCAGAGAATGTGTCAAAAAGAGATGTTCAAGAGGGAAAAATAAAAAATACAGACTTGAACACACAGAGAACACAGAGCAGTTGAGGTTCCAAAAGGGAAATAATTGGTGGAACTGTTTATAGCCTTTCTACTAGATGAACATTCTATACAGTAATCAACTGCAGAACAAAACACTGTTACTGAATTCTAATGGGTAACTTTCACTACTTCATCTCTCTGTGGAGAAAGAAATTAGTTATGGAGTGTTTATGTAGATGGCAGTCATCTTGTTTTCCACAAACTCATTTGTATGGAAAAGCACATATCAGTTAGACCCCTGTCAAAATAATTAACTAAGCATGAGATAAGTAAGGTTTTTTAGATTTCAGAAAGGTCCAAGCATTAAGCCTTTTTGTAATCTGAAGAAAAATCAACACATTTTATAGAAATAACAAGCACTGTACATAATTCTACATTTTCCATCATTTTACTTTTTCTTTGGTTTTTCTTGTCTATTTAATAAAGTTACTAATTTAGTAAAAATAAAACACTGCAGCTGGTAATCACTGAGATAATGAGAAATGGAAAAGGGAATAAAGGTAAATCGTTATTCTGGAAGATGTGATGTGATTTATCGATTCCTGCAACAAGTTTATTTTATAAATATTTAACTTGATTATTTCAATGAATATACTAACTAACTTCTATCAAAAGTTTAAAAAACATGAAGTTGATATCAGTTCCTTTCATTATTTACCTTTTAGGTTCATATATTTAATAGAACTGCAGCCATTTTGTTAAATTAACTCTCTCCAATTTCCATGTCTTCAGGCTATTTTAAAAGTCAAACAAACTTTTTTAGGGCTTGCTATCCTAAATTCTGTGGTTATGAAGATGAATGAGAAGCAGTCCTTGTCCTCAAGTGAGCTCCACCACTGCTAAAGACATTTGCAGTTATTGTTCTTTCATTAAAGGAAAAAACTATTTGAAGGTAACTTCACACAAGAGCTTACCTTTGTGTCTTGTTTTGTATTAGTCAAATGCAGCCCCGAGCATACAAACACTATAGTCTTCTAATCCAAAGTGTTCCAACTGTCATTGTTGAAGTTTGGGACCAGAGAATCCTTTGTTGTGGGTGGTGTCCTGTGTATTGTAAGGACATTTACTCACAGCACCATCAATCTTCACTAGAAGAACACTCCAAGGTGTGAAAACAAACAATGTGTCCAGACATTTCTCAATTACCCCTGGGTGAGAAGCACTGCTCTAATTGTAGAGGAGGACACCAACAACGTAAAAGGTAGTTACAGGAAAGAGCCCCTACATAGGAGAATCACAGAGCAGTCAAGACATGGAAAGGGAAATAGAAGGTGTGAGAACCCAAGAAAGGGAAGAATTTTAAGAAGGAATCCAGTCAGTGGTGTCCCATGCTGTGTCCAGTAGTAAAGATAAGCTCTGAGAATGGAGTTTAATCAGAGCATTTCAGGGGTGATTTTTACATATTAACCCTTACTACACAGTATTTTTCTCTCTCCCAATAGTTCTTTAGTGGCCGTGCCCATCTGCATCCCCCCAGAGATTCTCAGCTTCTGGAGATTCAAATTCAGTCATTCTGGAGAACGCCAGATTATATACATAATGTGGAAAAGAAATTTACCTGAGACATCCTGGAATGCATCCCTAATTAACAGCTATTTCTCTCATCTTATTTTCTGTTCCCTTTTTCCACTCTGTGATTTTTCTCCTTTTCTTTAACAATATGAGATAGTAGAAGGAAAATTAAACTCAACTATTTGGTGAGAATTCCTAGCTCCCAATACACTAAATTAATGTGTTCACTAGACGAAGTCCCTTAAATTCCAAGCCTCAGTTTAATCATCTGTAAAATTCCATTGAACAATCTCTCTAACTCTAATCTTCTACATATAACCTGATAAAATAACCACAGTAAACAGATTCTTGATGAACATATTGGTTGGCCCATTCTAATCAGATATAAATACTATGAAAATAAAAAAGTAAACTACAGATTATAAAACAGATTCTACTCTAAAATGTGGTACAACTATCACACAATAATTTTGTAATAATATTTAAAATTATAATATACTCTGGACACAGATGAAAAAATGAAATAGTATGTAATATACATGTCTAAATAGAAAAAATTAATTCTTAAAGCAACTTTCTGAGTGATTGTACATTTCTATATTTAATTTTTTTTTTTTTAGCTGATCCATCCTGCCACCTGTTGGCAGCTCAACAGCAACTCAGCTCGGGCTGGCCTCAAACCGCTGTTGCTCAGAGCTCAGCTTGCACTCTTGAGCAAGCTCTTAACCAACTGAGCCATTCGGCCAGCCCTACATTTCTATATTTTAAAGTATAGATTCTCACACATTTGCATATGTTATACAATTTCCCCACACTTGAGATTATACATTTAGTTTGGTATTTTGTTTTTCATGTGCATATATGCAGTTGTTTTATCATTATGGAAGTTGTCACCTGTGAGGCAGCTGCCAGACATAATCAAGAAGAGGCTGCTGCTGGCCTTCACTGCCACCACAGCTGCTTCTCACATCTAGGAGGTAGGAGAATAGCCAACCAAATCTGCCATTTGTGGATTCATATATCTGATCAAGCATCCACCACAGCCATAGCTTCAACCTGGACCCAGAAGAATGGATGCAGGAATGTTGGTAACAGATATCTGCACACTTGCAAACCTGTTTTCAAATAACAAAGTATCAAAGAAGAAGAAGAAGAAGAAGAAGAAGAAGAAGAAGAAGAAGAAGAAGAAGAAGAAGAAGAAGAAGAAGAAGAAGAAAGAAGGAAGGAAGGAAGGAAGGAAGGAAGGAAGGAAGGAAGGAAGGAAGGAAGGAAGGAAAGAAAGAAAGAAAGAAAGAAAGAAAGAAAGAAAGAAAGAAAGAAAGAAAGAAAGAAAGAAAGAAAGAAAGAAGACAAGGGATGGGACGGTTCTGCCTTATTGTCACCTTCCACAACTCACACAAGTGCATCTTATTAGTGGGACCTAATTTGTTCCCAGATGAATGGCACCAATCAGCTTTTAATCATCCCCCAAAAGAAGGAGAGCAGAATGGAATTTGAGATCATTTAACGACTGTTCCATACTATATTTCTGAAGTTTCCTCTGCAAATGGGGTAGATTAACAGTTATTTCTTAGTAATCTTTATTCTTGGTGATGATGGTATATCAACAAAGAATTTGGGCTATCCTAAAGATTTAGTGGATGTTGACAGAGTTAATGAGACTCTTAAATAACTAATCAAAAAGAAGTTCTGATGTAAAATGAAGCAGGATACATTTACTAGTTAAATGTTCAAACTCTGTAGTAAGATCACTGTACTAAAATCTTAGCTCCTTCCCCAGTCAGCTAACTGTGGTACTGCGAACAAATTATGTAAACCCCATGTTCCTCAGAAATTGTCCCATATATAAAGTGAGAGTGATAATATTACCTGTGTCATGCTGTGAGGATTAAATGAGGAAATCTGTGAAAGGCATCTAACTGAATGTGCCTCTCCTCCAATTAAGAGGTGGAGAAAGGTTCTCCATTTGATCTTGAATTTCTACAACTTTATTTATTCTGTTTAATGACTCTAGACAGCCTGAAGAGGGGGATTATTTCCAATATTACAACTCCCTAATATGATTATGAGATAATGAGAAGTACTTAGGATGATGCTAAGTATGTAATAAGTTCTAAATATACTGGGAGTGCCAAAAATCTCTATACATTTTAAGAGATGTCATCTTAAGATGTGTATACATATTGTTGCCACCGTGTGTGTGTGTGTGTGTGTGTGTGTGTGTGTGTATAGTTTCCTTTTATTTACACAGTTCTACAAGGGTTTGTATAAAATAAAGAGAATGTTGTCTTCATTTTAGAATTATGAATAGCCAACGACCAATTTGATATGATAAAAAGAACATGAGTTTGAAATTCGGTTTCTATGGTACATTTCAAAATGTCCACAAATTCCTCCCTTCCCTGTATTTATGTGCCACTCCTCCTATTAGGAGGTGGAGAAAAGTTCTCAATTTTATCTTGACCATATGACTTGTTCTACTCAATGGGGCATTAGAAAATGTAATGTAGAGTTTTAAAAAGTGTTTGTGTACTGTGTGGTTGCTGTATCTTGCTGTGAAAAACCCTCTACCATGTGAACAAGCTGGAGCTAACATCCTGAATAATGAAAAACAATATGAAGAGAAATCCCAAACTTTCCAGAAACTATGCCTATCTCAAATATACAAGTGAGGCCTCAAACTATCAGTGTCTTTCTAATCAAACTGATCCAAACTGGAAGAACTGCCAGACAAACCATAGAATTATGAGAAAAGAATTAAGATGTGTTGCTTTAAGCCATGCACTTTGGTGTCCATTTGCTGAACAGAAAAAACAAACACACACAAAAACAACAACTAAATGAAAGGGCTCATACTGTAGTTCTACCATTTAATAAAGCTGTTTAAACTTGGTCAGTTTACTTACCTTATTAAAACTGACTTGGAACATTGAAATGATAACTGTCTATTTATGGTTGTGATCAGAATTCAAAGAGATAAAATGGTTAAAACCCTTAGCACAAAAACATAGAAAAACATAAACAAAAGATAAAACACTTAGCACAATGGCTGGTACATATTATGAACTCAGTAATATTCCTTGCCTATCCTTCTCTCTCCCCTGACCATTTCTTTCATAGAGTATATTTGAAGTCATAGTGTAAGATGTGCCAAGCACAAAAGCATCAAGCCTAAAGAAGCAGTGGGACCTACAATACAGCCCAAGCCCTTTCACCAACTGTGCACTCAGGTTTAAAAGGCTTTTCTCTACCACAAAAAGGGGTGCCTTTACCTAATTCACACAGACATAACTGTCTGTATGACTGTACGTTTAACAAACTTCTGTGGAACTGAATTAAATAATTCAGTAATTGAAAGATTGAGTTTTAAAAACTAAAATAGCAAAAATTATCTTGACTGTTTTTAAAGCCTAAAAGAAAGAGTGATCTAAGATATGGTGTCTGCCTGTGCCTGCAGTCTGGGTGAGGGGAGAGCTCAACAAAGGAAAAATGGCTTCTGCCAGCACTTCTGTCTAAGAGAAAGTGCCCCTCCAGTCCTAATTCTGAAGCCAGAAAACTTAGTTCCTCCTTATATGTTCCTGGCACCTTTTGAGCTGCTGCCACAGCGCTTGAGCTCAGAGTAAGCCCATCAGTGAGTAAATCTGTGTGCTGGCTCTTTAAAAAGAGGAATGCCTGGTACTCCAGTCCCCCTCCATCTCACTCAGCCACAATCTCTGCTGGTTTTCACAGACAGAAGTTATGGAGACCTCCTTCCTGGCACTGAAATCCTGGGGGATTGGGACCCTCGCTTCTCAAGGAGTACCTCTCAAGCTGAGCTATTCCTCCCAATTTTTAATTGCCACACATGAGTGTGGGACCAGCCAGTTCTACAATTCTGCCTCTCCTACAGGTCTCAAAGTGGCTTCTTCTCTATGCCCTTAGTTGTAGGACTTCTGTTCAGCTAGAGCTAGACTTCAGGCAATTTTCAATGATGGTTGTTCTGTAGTTTAGCTGCAATTTTAATGTGGTCCTGGGAGGAGTGAAGCACTGTGTTTACCTACTCTGCCATCTTGACTGGAACTGTACCTCTCAGAGTTCTGAATATTTTTGATTTGATTCAGCCTTTAGCATTTATCACACAAAATATTTTGTTATAATTTTGCACATGTCTATATTTTAACATTACCAAATCCCTCCTCACACATTGCTCTATGCACAATATTCATTAAAATGTTTTCTAATTGAAAAAAAGGAAAAATAAATAAAAGAAAGAGTAATCTAAAACCTGTCTCCACCTTTCCTGATATGCAGTGAATTTCACATCTATTGCATTTCAGTACTTATCAGTACATATGTACATGGCTACATTCTGGAAATTATCATCATTTGTCATTTTTCAGCCTCAGAGAACTTAAAATATAATACGCTGTAATTTGATTATAACTATAATCCTCTACTGACTGACTTTCTTAACTATGCTACATTTGAATTTTACCTCTTTTGATTTCCCCATTTTCTCCGATCTATCAATAGCCTCTTAAAACATTCAGTTCTCTACCCAGCCTGGATTGTATTGCAAATTACCTAAACTGCTTGCTCATAAATACTGTCAGTTCCTTTGTATTTCTTCCACTTACCTCATCTGAGTAACAAAAAAGCTCTAATGCTAGATGAAGACCCAGTCTTTTTTTGCTCCGATTCTTGTTGCCAAGTGATACTAGAAAAAAAAAAAGGCATAAAATTTCAGATGTTCTACACATTAACATTCTCCAGCCACAGCTAGAATTAAAGTCTAACACCATTTGGAAATGCTTGGCCATTTTTCTCTGCCTTTCTTCCAAGAAACCATTCCAATTACAACTGACATTCAATGATATTTTATATTAATTTCAGGTGTATAGTATAGTGGTTAGACATTGATATAATTTATGAAGTGATTCCCCCAATTAGTCTAGTACCTACCTGGCACTATATTCCCTGTGCTGTGCTTTATATTCCCATGATTAGAGCCCATAGGTGCCAAGACTCATCAGAGGGGTCAACCCTCACACAGCAGCTCATAAACTGTGGACAAAACTAATCCTCACAGCTAGTCATCCTGGGAATCAATCCCACCTACTGACAAGCCAGAAGCAATTAAAGCTCAACTTCAACAAGAGAAGACACACAACACAAAGAACACCTGTGGGCACACATGCACAGAAGAATAGAGAGACTGAGTAATTCAAATATAAAGGACACACACCATATAAGTACACCCAGAAAAGACTGAGAAACCTAGGGGATCTCCCTATTACACTGAAGCAACACAAAGAGTAAGCCACAATGGGGAAAAAAAGAAACACATTCCAAAAAAAAGAACAGAAGAAACCTCCTGAATCAGTGGAACTAGAGGAAATAGAGGTAAACAACATATCGGAGACAGAGTTCAGAACACTGATTATTAAAATGTTCAAGGAAATTAATTAGAATATAAAGAAGGATAGAGAAATCATAATAAACAACCAGCTAGAAATAAAGAACGCAATTACCTAATTAAATAACAAAATCGATGGAATGACTAGCAGATTGGATGAAACAAATGATTGAATCAGTGACTTAGAAGACAAGATAGCAGAGATCATCCAAGTGGAACAGCAAAAAGGAAAAAAGAGTAAAGAAACATTGAAAATAGTTTAAGAGAGCTGGGCAACAACATCAAACACAACAACAAGTACATCACAGGAACACCAGAAGAAGAAAGGGAGAAAGGGATCAAGAACATATTTGAAGTAATAATATCTGAAAACTTCTCTAACCTGGCAAAGGACATTGACATAAAAGCCCAGGAAGTACAGAGAGTTCCAACCAAGATGATCCCTAACAAGCCCACATCAAGACACATTATAGTGAAAATGGCAAGGGTTAAGACAAAGACAGAATCCTAAAAGCAGCAAGGGAAAGAAAGCAAGTTACTTACAAAGGCACCCCCCATAAGTTTGTCAGCCAACTTTTCTACAGAGACTTTGCAGGCCGGAAGTAAGTGGCAGGAGGTTTCCAAAGTGATGTAAAACAAAGGCCTACAACCTAGATTACTTTATCCAGCAAGGTTATCATTTAAAATTGAAGGAGAGATAAAGAGCTTCCCAGAAAAGAATAAGCTAAAGGAATTCATTACCACCAAGCCAGCATTGCAGGAAATGTTAACAGGGCTTCTTTAAGCAGAAGAGAAAAACAACCTAACTGACGAAGACCAGGAATACAAATAACAAAATGGCAATTACTGCACATCTATCAATAACAAAGTTAAATGTAAAGGGATTAAATGCTCCTATCAAAAGACATAGGGTGGCTGAATTGATAAGAAAGCAAGACCCTTGCATATGCGGTATACAAGAGACACACCTCATATCAAAAGACACATACAGTCTGAAAGTAAAGGGATGGAATAATATATTTCATGCAAATGGAACTGAGAAGTAAGCTGGAGTAGTGATACTTGTATCAGATGAAATGGACTTTAAATTGAAGAATATTGTAAAGGACAAAAAAGACTTTCATAATAATAAAGGGATCAATCCAACAAGAGGGCATAACCCTAGTAAATATCTATGCACCTAACATAGGAGTTCCTAAATATATAATACAGATATTGACAGGCATAAAGACAGAGATCAACAGTGACACTATCATAGTAGGGGAATTCAACACCCCACTGTCACCAATGGACAGATCCTCCAGACAGAATATCAATATGGAAACAGTGACCTTAAATGACACATTAGGCCAGGTGGATTTAAGTGATATTTTCAGAGCATTTCATCCCAAAGCTACAAATATACATTCTTCTCAAGTGCACATGGAACATTTTCCAAGATAGATCACATGTTAGGCCACAAAACAAGTCAATAAATTCAAAAAGATTGAAATCATATCAAGCATCTTCTCTGACAACAATGCTATGAAACTAGAAATAAATTATAAGAGGAAATCTGGAAAGCTGACAATACATGGAGGCTGAATAACGTGCTACTAAATAGCAAGTGGGTCAAAAATGAGATCAAGGAGGAAATCAAGATACCTCCAGACAAACGAAAATGAAAACACCATGACTCAAAATCTCTGGGATGCAGCCAAAGCAGTCCTAAAAAGGAAGTTCATAGCAGCACAGGCTTACCTAAAGGAGAAAAATCTCAAATCAACAGGTATCCTTATACCTCAGGAAACTGGAAAAAGAACAGCAAAACAAGCCCAGGGGAATGATCATACAGGAGTCTAGCCATCTGCCCCCTGTGCACCTTCCCATAACAACAGATGCTCATAGAGACAGTACTTCAACATTATGCCTACTCTATCTTCCTGTGTGACCCCAGAAGATGGCTGGTTAGTCAAAGATGGGTACGACCCTGGCTACAGATAGAGTAACCCAAACCAGACACAATCACGGGGGTGCCATAGGAGAAATCATGGAGTTGAGGACAATGGGCAGAGACCCGTTTTCTCAGGTGCTGACAGCTTGCCTGTGAAATGACCTTAAAAAGGTGGTAACATCTGTCCTCCATGTAATCCTATCAGTGAGTCTCGGCATGAGCAGTTTCTGTCCCTTAGGAGGTGCACATGAACTTATCATGGGACTTTCATTAAAGGCAGCATGCAGGCCATGGTGATTTGACCCTGAGCTAAGTTCTCTGGTATGATGTATGAGACTCACAGACCCGGGCTACTCCCTTGTGTGTATCCCAATAAAAGCCGCAGTCAAGCACAATTGAGGACTCCTAGTCCAAAGGCTTTGAGTCCCCTGGATAGCACTGCTTTTGAACTATACTTTGTCTCTTGTCTATATTTTTCTGTTTCTCAACCCCTACCATCCCATCCGAATGCCTACGGCCCTGTTGTGTGGGGCTCAACACAAGGGGCGTACACGGAAGGAGATAATAAACACCAGAACAAAAATAAATGAAACAGAGACCAGAAAAACAATACAAAAGATCAATGAAACAAAGAACTGGTTTTTTTTGAGAAGATAAACAAAACTGACAAACATCTAGCCAGACTCCTCAAAATAAAAACAAAAACAGAGAGGACTCAAATGAGTAAAATCAAGAATGAAAGAGGTGAAGTGACAACAGACACCACAGAAATATAAAAACGTTTAAGAAATTATTATCAGCAACTATATGCCAACAAATTTCATAATCTGGAAGAAATGGATAATTTTCTAGAAGCATACAACCTTCCAAAGCTAACTTGAGAAGAAACAGAAAATCTGAACAGACTGATTACTTCCAAGGAAATTGAATCAGTAATCCACAACCTCCCAAGAACCAAAAGTCCTGGACCAGATGGCTTCACAAGTGAATTTTACCAAACATTCAAAAAAGAATTATCACCTATTCTTCTCAAACTATTTAAAAAAATCCAGAAGGAGGGAAAGCTCCCAAACTCTTTCTATGAAGTCACTATCACTCTGATTCCAAAACCAGATAAAGACAGCACAAAAAAGGAAAACTGCAGGCCAATATCACTGATGAACATACATGCAAAAGTCCTCAACAAAATATTAACAAACAGAATTCAGCAATATATTAAGTTCATACATCATGAACAAGTGGGTTTCATCCCTACTACTCAAGGTTGGTTCAACATCAGCAAATCAATTAATGTGATACACCACCACAACAAAATGAAAAATAAAAATCATATGGTCATATCAATAGATGTAGAAAAAGCATCTGACAAAATCCAGTAGCCATATATGATAAAAACCCTTAGCAAAGTGAGAATAGAGAGATCATATCTCAACAAAATAAAGGCCATATATGATAAACCCACAGCTAATATACTCAATGGGGAAAAGCTAAAACCATTCCCTTTAAGATCAGGAACAAGACAAAGCTGTCCAGTTTCTCCATTTTTATTCAACATAGTTCTGGAAGGTCTAGCCACATCAATCAGACAGGAAAAAGAAATAAAAGGCATCCAAATTGGTAAGGTGGAAGTAAAATTGTCATTATATGCAGATGGCAGGATACTATATAGAGAACCCCAGAGACTCCATCAAAAAACTATTGGAACTGATAGACAAATTCAATAAAGTAGCAGGACATAAAATCCATATTCAGAAATTGCATATACCAATAATAAACTATCAGAAGGAGAAATGAAGAAAACAGTTCCATTTACAATTACTTTAAGAACTATAAAATACTTAGGAATAAATTTAACCAAAGAAGTAAAAGACCTGTGATCAGAAAATTATAAGAAACCAAAGAAAGAAATAAAAGAAGATACAAATAAATGGAAACACCTACCGTGGTCATGGATACAAAGAATTAATATAGTTAATTAATATAGTTAAAATGTCTAAAGCAATATGTAGATTCAATGCAATTCCTATGAAACTACCAAGGGCATTTTTCAAGAAATAAAGAATATAATCCTAAAATGTATATGGAACCATAGAAGACCTCAAATAGACACAGCTATCCTGAGAAATAAGAACAAAGTTGTGGGTATAATGCTACCAGACATTAAAACATACTATAAAACTACAGTAATCAAAACGGTATGATACTGGCATAAAAACAGGCACATAGATCAATGGAACAGAATATAGAGCCCAGAAATAAATCCATGCATATACAGACAGTTAATCTGTGACAATGGAAGCAAGAATTTACATTGGATAAAGATAGTCTATTTAATAAATGGTGCCGGGAAAATTGTACTGACACATGCAAAAAAAATGAAACTGGACCACCTCCTTATGCCATTTACAAGAACAAATTCAAAAATGGATTAAAGACTTAAATGTACGACCTGAAACCATAAAACTCCTAAAAGAAAACATAGGGAGTAAATTTGCAGACATTACCCTGAGCAATATTTTTACTGATACATCCCCGTGGGCAAGGGAAGTAAGGAATAAATGAACATATGGGATTATATCAAACTTAAAAGTTTTTTCACAACAAAGGAAACCATCAATAAAACAAAAAGGAAGCCTACTGAATGGTAGAAGATATTTGTCAATGATATATCTGATAATGGGTTAATATCCAAAATTTATAAAACACTCATGCAACTCAACACCAGAAAAACAAACAACCCAATTAAAAAATAGGCAGAAGATATGAAGAGACATTTCTCTAAAGAGGACATACAGATGGCCAACAGGCATATGAAAAAATGTTCAACCTCACTGATCATTAGGGAAATGCAAATAAAAACCACAATGAGATACCACCTTATCCCTGGTCAGAATGGCTATCATCAATAAATCAATAAACAACAAGTGCTGTCGCGGCTGTGGGGAAAAGGGAACCCTGCTTCACTGTTGGTGGGATTGCAGATTGGTGCAGCCACTATGGAAATCAGTATGGAGGTATCTCAAAAAGATGGAAATGGAACTACCTTATGACCCAGCAATTCCACTCCTAGGTATTTATCCTGAAAAACCCAAGACACTAATTCAAAAAAATATATGCACACCTATGTTCATTGCAACTCTATTTACAATTGCCAAGACTTGGAAACAACCGAAATGCCCATCAGTAGACGACTGGATTAAGAAACTGTGGTACATTTACACAATGGAGTATACGCAGCTATAAAGAAGAATGAAATCGTACCGTTTGCAATGATATGGATGGACCTAAGGAACATTATGCTAAGTGAAATAAGTCCATCAGAGAAAGACAAATACCATATGATCGCACTTATATGTGGAATCTAAGGAATGGAATAAACAAGCAATGCAAACAAAAATAGTCTTAGAGACACAAAGGGAAAACTGATGAGGACTAGATGGAATGAGGATGGGCTTGAGGGAGAAGGGGAAGGGATGAGACAACATAAATTGGTAACTACAGTATGGCCGCAGGGATAGAAAAGACAGTTAGGGGAATATAATCAATACTGTTGTAAATATTTTATAGGGGACCAGGAGGACTCATGTCTTCTTAGAGAGACCACTTCATTGACGGTGTAGAGGCCTGACCACTGCACTGTACTTCTGAAGCTGTCGCTGAATAATATTATATGTCAACTATAATTTAATACATATATAGTCATGGAATATGGAGTATAATGTGGGAATGGAGTCAATGGAATTGTAATAGATATGTATGATATCGGGGGTGGGAGGGTAGGGGATGGGGGTAGTCACTTTGTAAGGCGTGAAAAGGATAACTATTGCATTTTTCATATACCTGGAACTAATAATAATAATAATAATAATAATAATAATAATAAAAGAGAGGCTATCCTATTACATGAAATTACCTTTAATGCTTTAGTTTGCTAAACATCATGGCTACTGATATTCTTTAAGCAGAGTTAAGTCTCATGGCTAGTTTAAAGAAATGGAAAAAGGAAACAGAATTTCCCAATAGCTTGAGTGATAGGCAGAGGCAACAAGGTGTAAAAATTTGTGAACAATAATGTATTAAAACAATATACCCTCCTAGTTGCAAATATTTATTTCCCTTTCTTCTGCACTGAAAACATGCCCCTAGGAAGACATCCTAACTATCTTATCCAATCATGACATCAGACTATAAGTCAATAACTTTGTGAACATCTCTGTACCTAGATGATGGCACTCCTCTGGCTCATAGGTCCATCATTAATTGGTGAAATATTAATTAAAAAGATGGCTGTTTGAAAGAGAATAATGAGGGACACACTGCAATCAATCACTGGTCCATAGACTTCTGAAATCCAGCTAAAACCCATTGCAGATCCCTTTTCTTAGTAGTAGAGCATGTTCATTGTTTAGTCTCTGGTTCTGTACACTGGGAGGAATTCCTTGCTTCATTGTTCTCCATGTGTTTAAACCTTGCCATCTTGGAAGAGATTCTTTTCAATTAGTCTCCTTGGCAACATGTGATGAAAGTTTTCTGTCTCTTTCTTTCCAAGAAAAATTTAAAGCCAAAAGTTCATTTAATATATTGAATAGTCACAGACTCTTAATACTGACTAACAGTGATGTTAAAAGTACAAATCTTTCAAAGCTGCAGTTGGATTTTTTTTTTTTTACCTCTTTGATGCTAGTCAGATGAATATTCTAATAGGCAAACAAATAATTATTTTTGAGACATGCTTTTCAAACTTAATTATGGATGTTTTCAGTGTATCTGGCTTTCATTAGATCACACTCTTAGCTTATTTCTTTCTGAGCAATTTTACCGAACATAAAAAGATCTATCAGAGGCCATGTAATAACAAATAAATACATGAAATAATCTATTCAGAGGTTTTAACAAATTATTAAACTATAGTTATGCTTTATGCTTTCCCTTGAGCATGTGTCTTAATGTCTATATCATAATTTGGCCTTTGACTTAAGGATGCATCTTAGTGAAGCTCTGGATCTCAAAACATTTCCCAAGGTTATGTTTACTGCTTAGAAAAGAGAAGCCATTGTATTTCCAAGTCTTGCAATTCTCAGATACTCAAAACCCTAATTTCTTTTTTTCTTTTCTTTTTAAATTGGTTCATATTTTTTTCAACTATAGCTGACATGGAATATTACATTAGTTTCAGGTGTATAACAGTGATTAGACATTTATATAACCTACAAAGTGATCCCTCCACCCTGATAATTCTAGTATTGATTTGATACCATAAATAGTTATTATAATATTATTGACTTTATTCTCTATGGCATACTTTACATCCCCATGACTATTTTTATAACTGGCAATTTGTACTTCTTAATCCCTTCACATTTTTCTCTGCCTAATATTCTTTGCATTCTTTCTTGAAAACGGGCAGTTTCCCCCCCGTTTATCTCCTGCTTGTAGCATTTTATCAAATGCAACTTAGTAACTAACACTTATAATAACAGTTTGCTTCCAAACCTTATAGGTCAAACTACAATTTCATTGGACACATTTTCTGCCTTTCAAATTTTCACAGTTGATGGTTTTACTATTTTTTTTTCCTCACTGAATAATATGGATAATCATTTTTCCAGCTTCTAATAACAAGGTTTCAGTTTTTATTTTCTTCCTTCAACTGTTCGGTCCTAAACCCAGTGTTACATATATTAAATTTTTGTTTTAGGAGTAAACACTTCTAGGTATCAATTTTCCTATTAGTCAGCTTTTGATAGTCTATGCTGTATAACAAACAACCCCAAAATGTCAATGACCAACAACAGCACAGGTTTATTTCTCACTCCTTTTACATGGATTCTGTGTGATGGGGCCCAGTTTTGTCTTCTCCATTTGTCATTTATTTCTATAGGCCAAGATGAGGAGCCAGCTCTAATCTAGGGCATGACCTTTCTCAGAGCAGAGTGGACAAACAAGAGAAGCTAAGCCAAATCATGTCATTACAGTTATAGCTCCTGCTCAGAGTTGGTGTGTGGCAGATCTGCTCACATTAAGCTGGCCAATGCAAGTCACTTGGCCAATAGGATGAAAAAATATAATTATTCATTGGGAGATATTAGTGAAGGAGAGAGGGAGAATTAATATTTGTGAACAGTAATATAACTACCCATAGATTGGATATAAAAACAACTCTCAGAACCAAGTCTTCAGGGACTATAATTAGAGTTTGAATAAACAAAAAGAGAAAGAAAGAATCAACCAGTGAGAAGAAAGTAGTTAAATAAAAAGCAAAAAGCTAACTGTCAAGAACCACTAAGAGGCTGAATAAAATGAGACCTCAAAGATGTCCATGAATCAAGGGAACGTGAAGCCCACTGGTGAACTAGATATGAAAAATTGCAGTAGAGCAGAGGATCCATTGCCAGGTCTGGAAGCTACAATAAAGATGTATAAATCGCTATATAAAAACCATCACAGGATGTAAAGTACAGCACAGGCAACATATTCAATAATAATAATAATAACTATGCATGGTGCCAGGTGGGTACTAGACTTATTAGGATCATTTTGAAAACTATATAAATGTCCAAACACTATGTTGTACACCTAACACTAATATAATACTGCATGTAAATTATAATTGAAAAATTAAAAAAAAAAGAATAAATAGATCAGTTTGAGAAAACTGATAAATTACATTCTTCTCTTCCCTACCAGAATCAAATTATAGACACAGGAATAAAAGATACTGAAATCAAAATGACAAATCTATAACTAGTAAAGCAGAAGTGGAGACTGCAGCAGGACCTGTGGCAAATAAACACTTTCTTATATTTTCCTTTTCTTAGAAAGCATGAGATACATCCACCAGGTAGATTAGATGTGCAGAACAGACTTTTTTATCATCCATGTGCAAAAAAAAACAAAAAAAAACAGCTTTCAATCCTTTTCAGTCAGGATTTAGAAAGCTTGACTCTCAGGAGTCTTTAAAAAACAGATCTTGAGCCTCAAACCCAACATATTTTCTACACAGAGAACATTAGCAGTAGAAGAATACCCTATCCTTTAGGTAGATGTGGTGGAAACTACCATTTGTGTTCCAATATCATACTTCCCTTCATGACTTTAGTATTGTACCTCTTCCCCCACTGAATTTTAGTAAGGCGAATGGATGTCTAACTGGAGACCAAATTGTTCGGCCTTTCCTGCTTCTGGTATGATCCAGATTAAACAACAGATAATAAATTCCTGGTTGTTTCCTTAAAAAGAAAATACATCCTCATTGACTTTTTCTTTCTTGTCTAGGTTTCTGAGAGAAGGCAACAAACAGCACATCAGAGATGGAAACTACCTGTTAAATTTAACAGAGCTACTCTACCTGCCTGGATCTCTGGATCACACTTTGAATCAGTCACCTAACCACCCTGGAACTACCATATTACTCTGGACTCTTACATAAAAGAGTAATTCATGCAAATTCCCTCTTGTTTGACTGACTATATTGGGGGCAGGGGAGATGTTATTTGTTATAGTAAATTATGCTACATCACAATTAATATATAGTTTGGAACTTAGCAATGCCTTGTTGCCATAAAATCATCTCAAATGAAGTGTTGGCTTTTTAGGTGGTCTGTGAAAGTCCAGGACATAAAAGTTTTAGCTTTCAAAGCTGATAATCCTTATTATGTCATGACAAAGTGTTAGTCAATCAGCTGCAGTAGTGTGGAAGGCCAACGACATGCTTTCTAAACCTATAGGTCATTCTGCAAAGGTAAGGGTGCTTCACTGTGTTACTTCAACTTTATCAAGTCCAAGTCCCTGAAAAAGACCAATGAACACTGGCAACAATTATCTAGGTTGCAGAGAGGGAATGGAACACACTTCTCCCCATAGAGGCTTTCTTGTCCTTGAATTACAGATTTTCTTTTCTTGACTTATAATTTGAATTGACTGTAAATTTAGTGTCCAGGTATCTAATCCTATTAGAAATGCTAGGTTTTTTTGTTTTGTTTTGTTTAATTTTGTTTTCATTTTTTCTGTATAACTCTATTTAAAGGAGATAAATTTGTTTTCCAGAGCCTTTTTCTAATACATCTCACTAAGATTTATCAGCTAGGTATGGTAGAAAACATCATAGTATGATGTTTGTTTGTTTTCCTAGCCACTACTGTTTTTCTTTTTTCTTTTTCCTATTATATAGATTTATGTAGTCTCAGTTAATTTGAGGAAGCAAGCATGGACCTAACAATGTAAATAAATAAAAGTGTGAGTGATTAAAAACAATGGATACATAAGGGGCCTGAAATTATTTCTCACAAGTCAAAAGCAAAGGAAGACAATGAATAAATCAGTTAGTAACCAAGCTCTAACCAAGGAAATTCTTCCATCACCAATTAAGTAGTCTTTATAATTCCTGCCCAGCAGGAATTCATCATTATGCACTAGTGATGTTATGCGTCACCTGTGTTTATGAATTTCAAATGGCCAAAAGAGGACTTTTACTGCTAATACTTTGTTCCATAATATTGCATATTAGTGTGTGTGTGTGTGTGTGTGTGTGTGTGTGTGTGTGTGTGTATACATTACAGAGTGGGGGAATTGACTGATCTATTAATGAATATGTCACCAGACCCTGAAAAGTAACATTCAGACTCAATAAAGAACACTGCAGGGCCAGCAGAGTGGCACGGGGGTTAAGCGCTGGCTTGGGAAGCCAGTGACCCTGGTTTGCGTCCCACATATGAGGGCCAGTGACACTGTCCTCCAAAAAAACAACAACACTGCATATTACTCAGAGATGGTAGGCTTTGTGCAGAATGGAACTTTATGTTATCTTTTTGGAGAGAGGTGTGGAAGAAATGATATGCATTAATACTTGAGTGGCCAGAGGAAAAGAAAGGGCTAATTACCCCTTGTTTCCATTTACCCATTTGTTAACAACCTACCTCTCCCTTTGATTTTGAGCCATGAGAACCCTAATATAATGTACATTTCTCAACTTCCCTTGTGGTTAAGTGACTCCAGTTTTAATTGGATTGACAGTAGAAAGAATACATGCAACACACAGGTAACATCTTTAAAAAAAAAAAGTTTATTGCCCTCCATTTCTTCTCATCTCCTTCCTGCTTGCTGAGAAATGGTGACAACTGGAAAAGCCACTTTAAACCAAGAAATGGAAGCCAGGTGTTGAATATAATAGATGCACACTTAGCTAGCATGCCTAATATTCAATCTGCTGCTAACCTCTGGGCCACAAATTGAGAGAGAAATAAATTTCTGCTAGATCCAATGAATCTTTGTATCTTTTCTTTACAAAAATTTACCTTACACCCTGATTCAATAAGCTATCTATGTACATACTTTCCTTTCTTTCTCCCTACATCACTAATCACATAAGTTAATCATCCTAAGTAGAAGGTTGAGTGAAGAGGATAGAATTATAATACAAATTATCCTCACAATATAATTCTCCTCTAGGTGTGAAATAGGAGCATTGTTCTTCCTTGATGTAAGTGAAGAAGTAGACATTCATTATACCACAGCACTGTCAAGAACTTGTGACAGTGAATGAGTATTTTATAAATTGTGGATATTAACCCTTTATCAGATGTATTATTGACAAACATCTTCTGCCATTCAATAGGATGCCTTTTTGTTTTATTGATGGTTTCCTTTGCTGTGAATAAACTTTTTAGTTTGATGTAATCCCATATGTTTATTTTTTCTTTTACTTTCCTTGCCCGAGGGGATATATCAGTAAAAATATTACTAAGGGTAATGTCTGCAAATATGCTTCCTATATTTTCTTCTAGGAGTCTTATGGTTTTGGATTTTACATTTAAGTCTTTAATCCATTTTGAATTTATTCAAAGGAGGTGGTCCAGCTTCATTTGTTTGCATGTGACCACTGCAATGTACACCTGAATTTGTAGCTGAATAATAATGAATGTCAACTATAAATATATATATATATATATATATATATATATATATATATATATATATATAATCACAGGATGTGGAATACAGCATAGGGAATAAAATCAATGGAATTATAACAGCTATATACAATATCTGAGGGATAGTAGATTGGGGCAGGGGATTGTTACTTTCTGAGGGATATAAATGTCTAACTATTACATTGTGTTGTACACCTGAGACTAATAATAATAAAGAAACCTAATAGCAAACAAACAAAAAATAATTTGTGACAGTGAAAAGAGTAAAGAAATGAAACATATTTGACAATCAGAGAAGGCAACTTTTAAAGAAGAGAGGGATTCTGATAGATAACACCATCGAACTGGAGAAAAAAAAACCTAAGGATATAGTTGTTCCACTCTAGATACATTAAGTCAAATTTGTTCAGGAGAGCTAAGCAAGGATCACATAGTTTTTTGTTTTATTTTAATGATACAAAGGATGGTGCCAAGTTGAAAGAAAGTAAGTTTAAATTCTGCTGACTCAGATATTCTGAGTTTCAAAAATGGAATTTAGGTTTCACTGACTCAGATAGCTGTTATTAAAGGATCTGGAAAGTGCCACTGAAGTGGCTGGGGAAAAAAAATCTTAAAATAAGAGGAGACACAACCCAAATAATGCCAGGTGGAGTTTTTATCTCCATGGGGACACAACCAGTTTCTGCGCAAGATTCAACTGTCCATAATGAGAATGGCTACCATACTTTCCTTGGCTAAGTATAATAAATGAAGTTTTCTTTGATTAATAAGTTCAATAATGGTATGAAAATAAAAGAGAATTTAATAAATGCATGGTATTGATAATTTATGTGCAGACATAATGATCACTTTAAAATTATTTACATTCATTGCAAGTATTGCATTATTTTTCTACATCTTTGACATTTTAAGAGAATCAAGCATATTAAATATTTGTATTAATAAATTGGGTACAAATTTAAATACAAGAAGCACTGAGAGTTTCATTTTACAAAACTAAAAAGGCACTATGCTGATGGAAATGAACAAAGTTATAATATATAGCAGATATATGGAAAAAAGAAGAGGTATATCCTTACAAAGACAGGAAGAATAGGATTGATTACACATATGGAAGTATTGGGCTTTGAGGAAGTTGCCACTTCAATAAAAATGAACAATGAAAATATGGTTGCAGATGCAGGTTGAATTATAAATTTGGTGATGGAAAGATGAATGAATCCCATTTGATGCTTCAGTTTTCTTAGTGAAGTGTGAAGTGAAGACATTGTTTTGGAAGGAAGAAAGGAAAGGGAGACATGAATAAGTTAAGAAAAGATAAAAATTACAGTCTTAGAAAATGAACAGACAAATTTTCTTGATAAAAATAATTGGGAGTCTAGTAAGTATTAAGTTACCAATTGAATTTATGTTCATGAAATCATGCAACCCTGCCCAATGGTGTCCTCCTATAGCATTCAGCAGCATGAACACAATCATACATAAAGGAGATCCTCACATTGAACCTATATTTGTTTCCAACCAGGAACATGTGAGTGAAGCATAAGGGGCCCAGAGAGTTGAGAATACTTTTCAGTAAGTGATTAGAATATTATGCTGTAGGATAAGAAAGAAATGAAGCAAGGAGAAGGCTGATGGATGATGAGAATATGGCAGAATCATTGGACTGGAGAGTTTGCTGAGATAGGGAAAAGAAACCCAAATATATATACATGAAATAGATCTTGCTCTCCCTGTGAGTGTTCAATACCTTCTCCACAATTTTCATTTTCTTTATTCATATTTCTTTGGGAAAAAAATAAAGCAGAAGAAAAAAATTTACAAACTCCCCAACAGTCTACACATCTACTTCATAACATGGCTCCATATATATATCTTATGACTTTCTTCCTGTTGTAAGAAATAAACTGTTCAAAATTCTACCCAAGGCCAAATCCTCTACTTTTGCACTGGATCCCATCACTGGTTTGCCGCTTTTTCTTTCTCTCTTGCATCATTAATTACTTCTTCTGAGCTGGAACATAATCTTCAGCCAAAATCATAGGTATTATTTCTCTTATTAAAAAATATTTTTTAAAACTGTGACCGACATCTCCTTCCAGTTACCAACACATTTCTGTACTTTCTCTTTAAAATAATACTCTTTAAAGGTAGCATCTATACCTACCATCCCCACCTTGTTTCCTCTCCTCTCTTGAATCCAATCCAATCACACTTTTATTCTAGCTACTTCACTTTAACTGTTATCTTCAAACTCACCAATAACCTCCATATTGCAAAACCAATGAAAATTCTTCATCCTCTTCCTAATCCATCAGCTGTAATTTGTCCCATTTGCTCATTCACACATAACTGAATTTTTTTTCTTCCACTGACTTCTAAGATAATGCCTATTTTAATTATTCTTGCTTCTTCACAATTAACTTTTCCCTAGTCTTCTTTGCTGGTTTCTCTTAATCTTCCTAGCTTCTAAACATTGGCGCACCATAAAACATCCTCTCAGGCTCCATTTTTTTTTCACCTTAACTCACTTCCTTGGTTATCTCATCTAAGTGCATAACCTTAAATGACACTAGCATGTTGACTAAATCTACATTTTAATCTCCTAACTACATTTCCCTCACAAATACAGGTCTCATACTTGCTACTTGACATCTCCATTTAGATACTCATTACAGACTTTAAAGTTACCATATCCCAAACCAAAGACCTAATTTTCTATGCCATACAATTTTGTGAATGATTTACAGTAACTGAAAGGAAAAATCTTGGAGTCAAGCTTGATGCCTCTATTTCCCCACAGGCCACTAGTATCTACATATCATCTGCCTTACCTTTGAATCATGTATCTAATCTAGTCACATCTTATACCTCTTGCATTACTACAACCCCAGTTCAGTGTAGCTTCATTCCACTGAATTATAAAAATAGACTTCTGTTTTCACTGTTTCCATCCTTAACACTACACAGTGTGTTCTCTACTACTTACGCAATGATGATTTAAAAATGTTATATTGTGCACTTTCTTAAAAATAACAGGGGAAGGAAGAATCTCTCCTTGGACAGCAAAGTACCTCCACTTTTGTCAGTCATTATCAGAACATTTTAGGTGGTTTGTCTTCAGGTTTGGGCTCCTGGTTACAGCCCAGCCAATGAGAAACTGCCACGCTCAGCCAATGAGAAGTTGTTACCATCCTGAATTCCTCATAGCCCCTCCCAACCCCCTCTTTTTTCATTATAAAAGCAAGCTCCTTTCCTCTGTTCTTCAAACTTGCCTATGATTCATCATATATTGTATGTGCTAAATTGCAACTCCTCTGCTATTCCCAAACAGACCCATTTTGTTGTAAAATAACTAGCTCTTTTTGTTTTTTAAGGTCACTAAATTCTATAGAACATTTATTGGTTTTTCATTTTAATCAAAGTAGGGTCCAAAGTTCATATAGTGAACTACAAGGCACTATATGATTGAGCTCCCTGATGTCTCCCTGGACTTGGAGACACACAGTAATGTAAGGAATTTTGTGTTTTATTTAAAGACCTGAATATCTTCAACTGGTTCTTGTTCGCAGTACTGGGTGCAATAGGGGTTTTGATGCTGGGCTTAGAGATGCAACAGAAGCGTTTTTTCTTACTCCCAGTGGAAGATTTAATCTATACCATTGGGAGAAAGAACATGAAGCATGATCTGTAAGCATGATGCTACTAACACACCAAACATAGTCTAACCTGGAACATGATTATCAGACTAAAATGTTTTCTATCATTTTTTATATCAAATTTTTTTTTAATCAAAAATGATAGAATACCAACATACTCACCTGCTACCAACATACTCACCTGCTTTCTCTTTTTCTGCCTTCTTTTTTTCTTGAACCTACTTTATCTCCTCTCTCTACTCTTGGAAAAAGATAAGATGCCTTTTTGGATACCCTATCTCAGCTCAATGACAACGCCTTCACCTTTCTTCCTATTTATTCAAATGCATTACCCAATTAGACCATTTTACACTGTATTCAGTTTCTCTCACTCTACCATAGCCTCCCCTTAATTGTGGTATCACTTTCCAGTTTCAGTTACCTGCAGTCAACTTTAGTCCAAAAATATTAAAAGTTCCAAAAATAAACAACTCATAAGCTTTAAATTGTGTGCCATTCTCAGTAATGTGATGAAATTCCTCACAGTCCCACTCCATCTTGCCCAGACACTATTCACCCCTTTTCCCAAAGTATCCACATTACATGTGCTACCTACCCATTAGAATTTAGTAGTCCTCTAGATTATGAGATCTATTGTCAAGGTATCACAGGGCTTGTTTTCAAGTAACCCTTTAGTAGCCTAATGTTATGTTGTGATGCTTACATCATTCATCTGACTTCAGCTCATCATGTAGGCATTGGGTTATCTCACATTATCACAAGAAGAAGTCTGAGTACAGTACAAGAAAATATTTTGAGAGAGAGGCTATACTTACATAAATTTTATTACAGTGTGTTGTTATAATTATCCCATTTTATTACTAGGTATTGCCATTAATCTCATATTGTGCCTAATTTATAAATTAAACTTTATCACAGATATGTATTGTATAGGAAAAAACACAGTGTATATAGGGTTTGGTACTATTCACATTTTCTGGCATCAACTAGGGGTTTTGGGACACATCCCCTGAGGATAAGGAGGGACTATTGTATTTAATCTTGTTTTCAGTTTTTAAACAAACATGACTCTTTCACCTTGAAAAACAAACCTAAACAGAACAATATTCTATTGACTCTATTTATCCTATAGCTTTACAAAATCTTTTTTTTTTTCTCACTACCAAGGCCCCTTAAAAGATTATTAGGTCTTCTTTTTCTTATATCACTTTCATTTCTTGACCAGTTGTTAATTGTCTTTGGATTTCTAACACTTCACTAAAATTTCTTTGGAGAAAGGTCTCTGATGATAACTTTATTGTTGAATATAACAGAAAATCTGTGTGTGTGTGTGTGCGTGTGTGTGCGCGCGTGCGTGTTATCTTCTGCTTGTGGCATTCATTATTTCCTTCTTGAAATCTATTTTCTTCTACATTTCCATGATACTACTACCTTCTCCTCATTCTTCTGCCACTCTATCTCGCCACTCACTTTCTTGTGTCATCTTCACTGGTAGGGCTTGATAAATGTAACTTGTCCAATCCCTTAAACCAAGGCATCCAGATTTTCTGCCTTCTAACATACCACTAGAACCTGATTATAGAGTGTTGTATCATTTGATTTCATATCACCTCCAGGGCAAACCAGATAACTCTGTGATGGTGTCTCCAGGCTATATTTCATCTGGCCACCTCTATGTGATGGTTAGCAAATAATCAATGGTTCTAAAGTTGGAAATCCCAGTCAATCTCAAAGCATGCATAACAAACTTTTTTACAATTTAATCCTATTGTCCCCAGACCAATGACATATTGTTAGAAAATGCATGTCAACACATGGTGATGCCTTTGAGACCTCCAGGGCCATTGAAAGTGCTCTTAGATGGTGAAGAGTCGGTTTTTATAAAAACACTTTAGGTCCTCAGGAAGTGAGAGAGCTATTTCCTCTTTGAAAGATGGCTTATGAACAACAGCCTTCCTACACATCCTATAAAAATAGGATGGAACTTCAGTTTTTTCTGAGTCTGTGTTAGGGGAAAGGTACCCCATATTGCAGATAGATCAAAAAGATTTTCATAGAAATAATGTTTCAGGCAGTTTTAATGGAATTCTTAAAAAAGAAGTACAGATAAACCTCCTCCAGAGGCCTTAAGTCCCATCAAATGAATTTAAAAAAAATAAAATGAAACATTAACAATAACAAATTTTAACACAGCCCTGCCTGGTGCCGCATTCCCCCTCAGACTTGCAATGCTGGGAAGAGAGGCTCTCCCACCAAGGGGTGGGGGCCACATTTTCTTTTCTGGCTCCAGCATTCCTGTCCCATCTTCTCACCAGCTGTTTGCCATTGGAAGTCAGTTGTTCAAGCCAAACTGCACTATTTACCACAAATCCCAAGCTCTTTGTTGTTCCTGGAAGTTTGCCCATCTCTTGCAATGCTCTTTCCATCTCCTCTCTGTTTTGGAATATTTTCTCCATTCTTTAAGGATCCAATCAAGTCTTGCATTTCCTAGATTTCCCCAACTACAACTACTTTTTCTGACATCTCTGAATTCAGAAAGCTCTGAGTCTGTATGTACCATTTGACCCTCAGCAAAAATAGCCATGACTTTCTGATTTTTGGTTTAAAGCTATACTTCAAGCCTTCCTCATGAGAGTCAGGTGCCATAAAGAACAGAACTAGGTCACAATCATCCAGTCACCCTCATCCCCTCCTAGGTCCATAGCACAGAGTTTGTTCACAGTCAATGCTCATTAAAAGCGGGGGCATAAAAGCAAAAACTATAACAAATATGATACAGTGCAATCATTGTATCCTTGGTAGAAATGTCTGTTTTTACCTGTAATTCTCAAGACCCAGAGTATCATGACTGCTCATGATTTACTTCAGACTACTTATGTTTGGTTTTCTTTCAAGGTTCATAGTTCATACTATATATTTACCTTTGTGTGAATATTTTACCTGTGATTTCCTTTTACTTTTGTACAATAATCTGAAAGTGTTGATCAAATACCAAGTTTCATAGGTGGAATAGTTGGAGGCCTAATAGTTTCATAGGTGATATACGTCCTGAAGAATTCAAAACTCTTAAATTACATATGGAGAGTGTCTAGCAATACATGTTTTTCTTCAATCCTGCTTCTTATATTACCATTCCCTTGAGTAACATATAATGCTTCTTGTAGCAATATGGAATCACATTGCTTTGAAAAATATATGTTACAGAGGTATTTATATTAAGACTATCACACTTTGTAGGTATGCTATGTTTTCCAACCTCAGTGCTGTTATAGTTTTACTATGAACCAGTAGCACTTCAGAAAGCATGCATACAGCACATGTTAATTTTCTTCCTACTCTCACCTGAATGTAGCCACCCTGAAGGTTTGGAATTTCTGGGGATGGTTCAGAATCCTTGAAGTATTTCTTGATCACTGAACAAGTCTTTCACTCCCTTTATTATGTTCAGCCAATGTTTCAAACTATCCCACTAGGGTTAAACAAAGTTCAAATTTTCTTCCAAAAAAGGTTTTTTAATAATAATTCTGATAGAAATGGTGCTGGGTGGTTCTGATGTTTCAAAGAGAAAAGGGGTTTTATGACTGGCTAAGAAAAGTTTCAAGGCTCTTAGGTTAGAAGCTTACATAAAATGGGCAGGGAACATGACTACAGGCAATCAATCAATACAGGACCATTTTTCATTTTTATGAAAACTATACTTATGGCTATATACTCTAAGATCTATTTGGGTAGAGAAGATTCGAATTGAAAAATCACCCAGCCGTGTGCTTTTTGTCTATTAGCTGGACTTTATTGTTGCTGATACGTGTTTTTTAGAAGCAACAAAAAGTAGCCCATTTTTACAGCTAATACAGATGATTCCCCAAATACCTGCCATATGACAAGCACCCGACAACTAACAGCATCTGTTGTCCTCTAAATACAAGAATAGAAAATCCCAAATGTCATTCTGTTATTTAAAAGGCTCTTGCATTTACCAAAGATATGAAGGGAAAAATGCATTTCTGTTGATCTACAGATAAAAACAAATAGCACAGTATTGAGATATCAGTATTAGTGAGAAGGTAACTCATTATGTTGCAGAAGAGAACAACATTATAAGTTCAGTGAGTAGATAAAAGTGGATTAGGTTTGCAAATTTAAAAGAGTGTTTGCATCAAAGTAGAAACAAGAAGAGTAGAGAAAAGAAACACAATTGTATCACATTTTGTGTTCCTTAAAATGCAGGAGGGTGGAGAATCAAGAAAACAACTCAGATATAAAAAAGAAGACTTAAGGTTTCCATCAAGGGGAACGGCACAATCATGGCTGCTTCGTGAATTGGTAACAGACCTATTCTACCTCCCACCCCACCTCATCTTATAAGACTTATATTATAATGAGAAATATTACATGCAAACTAAGTAATTATTACTCACGTGAAAGAAATGCCTGACTCCTTTCCCCTTAAATGAAATCCTGTCTAGGAGAAAAGGGCTTTGTGATGCGTGTGTATGTGTGTGTGTGTGTGTGTGTGTGTGTGTGTGTGTGTGTGTGCATGTGTCATGGCACACATAATAAATAATGTTTCCATGGCACACTGGAATAAACAGATAAGGTTGGCAATGGGCCCAGGCTCACTGGTCCCCCAGGCCTTGCACAGCTTCTCTGTGGGCTGAAGAGATCAGCATTTCATGAAGCACCTCTAACCCCTTCCCTACAGACCAAGTGCACTCTGGCTCATCATCAGACATTTCAGTAAGAAAAGAACTTGTGTTTTCAATAAAGGGGTTAAACAAGGCTGTACATACTCGAGTTCCTGGGCCATACCTGTGGTATCTCCTACTGTTTTAGTTGCAAACTGTTTGAATAAACCCAATAGATGCACATCCCCTCTGCATGACCTGTTCAAATTATTGGCATTGTCTACACAATGGAATTTTGGATTGAAGAATAGAAGTCACCTTTCTGTGTATTTTGGCTGGATATTATAGACATTGTAGCAGTTTGTTTCTTGGATTGATTTTCTCACCTTGTACAATCAGCCAAAAGGGTTTTGTTGGCCTAGAGCTCCAGAGTAAAAGGGTACCAAAAGTCAAAATATAATACCTACATTTAAGTGTTCATTTTCATAACTTTACAATATTATTTTCATATCATGGTATAAATCCATTTGAAAATCAGGATACCATCATTTTTTTTTTTGCTTTAATTTTAGGCAAAAAATAATTATTATACTTTGTAAATTACCTTTGCAATTTAATAAGCCATAGATAAGCACACCTTAACCCAGGAATATAAAATGTTAACACAGATCATCAAATGTTAATCTGTTGCCAAATTTAGTGAGATGCAGAAACCACAAACTTCTTTTTTGGCAATAAATACCTTGCTCTAACTTGCCTACGGCTAAAGCCTCTGGCTGACAATATCTCAGAAAGAAGAATAGTTTCTTCTTTCCTCCTAAGCTTATATAAAAAAGTCGAGCAGTTGATATGTAGCAAAATCATCTCACCACAGATCTTTAATTATAACCAAAGCTATTTTTAAAAAATCACCAAATAAATATGGCAGATAGGGTCAAGTTAGTTACTAGCAACCAGGAAATTCATTGTTTTTCAGAACCAAAATATACTCGTCCCTACCAGATGGCAATGGGACAGTCTGTACCTTTGATATTGAAAGCATAATCTGTAATTTAGATACAGGATCTAGAATCCAGGATATCTATAGGTTCATAGTACAAAACTGTATTGTTTGAACATGGCAGGGCTCAAAGTACATGAAGTGAATTATAGTTGGGTCATTTCCATTCTTACATTGCTGTCCAATGATTTTTCCGGCATTATATTTGTTTTTTCTCTAATTTTACATTTACATTTTACCTCTTCCAATTCATCTTTTCCCTCTTTTTCTTTGAGTAAATTAGCTAGTACTCACTTTTATGAAAGAAATCAATTTTGTGCTCTATAACTTATATTCCTTGGGGAATGAGAGCTATTACAAAATTATTCAGATTTAGGAAAGCCTGGAATGAAAAATTAAGCATTTTCTGTAAAAGAAACATGAGAAAAAAATTTTATTTGAGATTTTACCACTGATTGTTATACACATTCAGCCTGGTACTGTTTCATCTTCATTAATATTAATTGAATGTTGTGGGCTACATTGAATATACCAAGAAAAGAAATATACTCAGCTAACCCTATACATGTTTACTTCAATGATAAACTAACAAAACAAGAATAAAAAATGAGTATCTGTAGATTGAAAATGGTATTTAGGACAACTAAAAGATGTATATTAACAGAATAAGAAAAAGAAAATACTCATTTTATTTTGTGTTTGAAAGTTAAAAAAAAAAAATGTCAGTCCGAAGATGTCTATCTAGTGCCGTCAGAAAAGTATTTGCTGCAAAGCAATGCAACTTCACATAAATTCTCAGTGTTGCTGATGGAACCAGATATGCTGACAAACCATTACAATAAAACAAATCACCAAATGAGCAGAACAGTGATTCTCTCCTGTTGGAAAAGAAAGGCAAGAAAAGTAAGGAATGGGAGAAGAAAACAAGAAATGGCAGGCTGGCTGAGTGGCGCGGTTGGTAAGCGCTGGCTTGGGAAGCCAGCGGCCCCAGTTCAGGTCCCACATAAGAGGGCCAGTGACACTGCCCTCAAAAAAAGAAAAAAAAAGAAGAGATCACATAGTTTTGAATATAATAATTTTGTTACAGAAAGATACAAGTAAAAATAATGATAAATTTGTCTGAACTGTGGTCAATAATTTCAATCTATGAACAAGGATAATTTGCTTCTTTTATCAGACATTATTCATATCATTAATAATTAGAATCATGCTGAATTTTTATGGTATTTTACACATCAGATGTGTACGTGTATATGAGTATGTGGGAAAATACGTACATAGACAAAAAATTTTGTTTTAATTTTTAAAGTTTTTTTGTGTCATTTCTAAAATATTTCTGCGAACAAAATTAATATTTGCATTTTCAAGGATGTTAATATAATAGTTGTTGGCTAGTATCTGAAAAAAAAATCAGTACAATAGGTTTGTGCATTTTGAATTTAGTTCAGTCCCATTAAAAAAAGTAGTTTTGCCTTTGTAAAATCAGTGACTGACTCAGTGTGATTTATATCATATAGTTAAGAGTTTTGAAAGCATTTTCTATATTATGCCTTTCAGCTGCTTTTCTACATAAAAATCATTCAATAATTAGCTCTTATGCCACTTCCTCCTATATTGTGAACTCTAACAAAAGCAGTGTTCTAATGTTCTAATATTAGATCTTCTGAGTTTTTCAATAGTTTTATGCATGAATAAAGTTCTTTGAAAATAATATACAATTTATTCCAAGGTTTTCTTGTCATTTGGAACAAATAAAGACTGAAGAACAATTGACTTTCTGGTTTCTGGTAAAATTTTGTATTGCTTCTCCTAAAACGATAGCATTTTAAAATGTACTCCTCCAGAAGCAACATACTCTTTACAGGTTTCTTTAGAGATTTATGTCCATTCGGAAGACACAAATGTTCAAGTATGAGGTGAGAAAAGTAATGAAATCCAATGATTTTGAATCCTAGTACTATATATGTTCAACTTCATCAAAGTGATTGAGTCTTAAAACACAAGGATAAAAATACTTATCACAGGGAAATTTGCATTTGTTTTGGCTCTGCTCTGCTATTTCAGATATCATTGATCTGTCTGGGTATCACTATCAAATGCATACTCCTAATGCAATTTATCGATATATAACAAGTTTTGTAGTTTAAGCATATAATATTATTACATATATTTAACTATTATGTGGGTGAATATAAAATGCAAAACAAATATGTGAGTACTTTATAGAAATGTCATAACATTTATATCCACCATTAATAAATGCATTAAGCTTGGTCATAGAGAAGTTTGTTACATAAAATCACATAATATAGGCACAATGTGAAAAATGTATGTCACGAATGAAATGCATCATCTTGTGTCTTGCATCATAGAAAATAAATTTTTGAAAATTCTAAGGGGATATATAAAAAAGGATAATTATTTTGTATTACACTCCTTTGCTGTAATGTCCAGCCTCATCCATGACTTTACAAGTCTTTGAAGCTGTACTTGAAATGGAAACATGCATCATTCCTTCCAAGAAGCTATCCCCTGGATGTCAGTCCCTAACATATTGCAGAAGCTTTCCCTATCGTCCTTCCTTTCTTTCTTTCTTTTTCTTTCTTTCTTTCTTTCTTTCTTTCTTTCTTTCTTTCTTTCTTTCTTTCTTTCTTTCTTTCTTTCTTTCTTTCTTTCTTTCTTTTTCCTTCCTTCCTTCCTTCCTTCCTTCCTTCCTTCCTTCCTTCCTTCCTTCCTTCCTTCCTTCCTTCCTTCCTTTTATATTTGAGAACTTATTTTTTAATTTTCTTTTTATTTTTCAGAGTTCACATACAATGTTATATTAGTTTTAAGTGTACAACATAGTGATTAGATATTTATGTAGCTTATGCAGTGCTCACACCAATAAATCTAGCACCCATTTGACACCGTACATACTTATTACATAATTATTGACTATACTTCTCATGCTATTCTTGTATTTTATGTCCCCATGAATCTTTTGTAATGATTAATTTGTACTTCTTAATCTCTTTCCCTCATTCAACCCTCTCCCAGCTGGAAACCCTCAAAAAGTTCTCTCTATAAAAGTTTGTTTCTGTTTTGTTTATTTTGTTGTTTAGATTTCACATATAGGTGAAAATATATGGCATTTGTCTTCTTCTGACTGATTTACTCCACTCAGTGCAATGCCCTCTAGTTTCATTCATGTTGTCACAGATGGCAATGCTTCATTCTTTTTTATGACTGAGTAATACTCCATTTTATATATGTACCAACTGTTCTTTATCCATTCATGTATTGATGGACACATAGGTTGCCTCCATATCTTGGCTATTGTAAATGATGCTGCAATAAATATATGGATGCAAATGTCCCTTTGAAGTAGTGTTTTGGGATTCTTTGTATAAATACCCAGAAGTGGGGTACTGGGTACTTCCTTTTCTCTTGTTATGCCCTTTGTTTTATTTATTTATTTTTTTATTTATTTTATTTATTTTTTGTTTGTTAGTTTTAATTAGGGAATTGGGGGAGGGGAACAGCATTGGGGAACTGGGGAAAGGGAACAGACAAGTTGCTGTCCTTTTGTTCTTCAGTCTAGTTGTGGAGGACACTGCTTCACTGGCCCATGTTGGTATCATCATTGCGCTTTTCTCGGGTGAGGCAAATAGGCCAGCGGCCTCTAGACTGCCACTCACAGCAGCTCTTGGCAGCTCACACTGGCTGCCAGCTGCTCATGCTGGCTGCCAGCCACCCACTGTAGCCTATGGCCGCCCACTGCAGCACAGGCTGTAGCTATGCTGTCCCCAGGGACTCACAGCAGCCCAGCTCCAGGTGGAGCTGTTGTTCACCATCTTAGCTATAGAGGGTAGTGTCACTGGCCCTCATATGTGGGATCTGAACTGGGGCTGCTGGCTTACCAAACCAGTTCTTAATCAACACGCCACTCGGTCTGCCCTGGACTTTGTTTTAAAGTCTATTTTGTCTGGTATAAGTATTGCTGAAAAAACCCAGTTTTCTGAGTTTTTTTTTTTTTTCATTTCCATCAAATATCTTTTCCATCCTTTTACTTTTAGTCTGTGTGCATCTTTCAATCCAAACTAGGTAGCATATGTAAGCGTTTCTTTTTCTTATCCATTCAGCCACCTTATGTCTTTTGATTGGAGCATTTACTTTATTTACATTGAAAATAATTGTTGATAGACATGTAGTTATTACTATTTTATTATTCATATATATATATATATATATATATATATATATATATATATATATTTCTTCTTAAAGGAGTCTCTTTAACATTTCTTCTAATACTGGTTGGTGGTGATGAACTCCTTTAACTTTTACTTATCTGGGAAGCTTTTTGTCCCACCTTTGATTCTAAGTAATAGCTTTCTTAGGTAGAGTAATATTGGTTGTAGGTCTTGCTTTCCATCACTTTGAATATTTCATGCCAATCCCTTCTGGCCTACAAAGTTTCTGTTAAGAAATCAGTTGATTTTCTTATGGGAACCCCTTTGTAAGTAACTACTGTATTTTGCCATGTATAGTGTGCATCCACAGTTTTGACCCAAACTTTCAGGGGAAAAAAAAAAAAATCTTTCATTTAAATTTTTTTAATTTAAATTTTTACTTATTTACGTTTTGGTACTTGTTTTTTATTTGTATATAAAACATTTTAGCACTTATTTTTTTAACATATTATGGTATAAGAAATGTTATGTAACAAATAACTACAAAACACAAGAACAGATACAAGGTACAAGAAATTTTATGTACCAGTAACAAATTTACGATATTTATGCATCATAGCAGGACAAGAACTTTTCATCTTTACAAGTTCATTGTAATGTCAATAAAACCAATTATTATATTATTTTGCATATGGATATTGTTATTGATTTCTAGAGTTATACTTTTAACTGATAAGCATAAATAAAAGAATCAAAAACATTTATATAGATATGGAATTAGTACTACCCATGTATAATGCACATCTTCATTTTTTCCTCACAAATGTGGGTGAAAATTGTGCATTATACATAGCAAAATATAGTAACTGCTTTTCTCTTGTTGCTTTTAAGATTCTCTCTTTTTCTTTATCTTTTGCATTTTAATTGTTATGTGTCTTGGTTGTGATCTTTTTTGCATTCATTTTCTTTGGGACTCTCTGCACTTTCTGGGCTATTTGTCTATTTCCTATACCAGGATAGGGAAGGTTTTTGTCATTATTTCTTCAACTAGGTCCTCAATTCCTTGTGCTCTCTTTTCTCCTTCTAGTATCCTATAGTGCACACTTAGTGTTGTCCCAGAGGCCCCTTAAAGTATCCTCAGTTTTAAAAATATTTTTCTCTTTTTGGTGTTCTGATTGGGTGTTTTCTGTGATTTTCTAAATTGCTGATTTGATCCTCTGCTTCTTCTAATCTATTGTTGTTGATTCTCTCTAATGTAGCCTTTATTTCAGTTATTGTAGTTTTCATTTCTCACTGGTTATTTCTTATGTGTTCTATCTCCATTTTTATGTGTCCCATCTTTGTTGAAGTGCATCCTTATAAACTTATAATGTTTATCTCCATTTTGTTTATTATTTTTCTGCAGCTTTGTCTGTTCTTTCATTTGGGATAGATGTTCTTTCATTTAATTGTTTCCCCATTTGGGCTGCATCCTTGTGTTTGTTCCCATGTATTAGATAGAGCTGCAATGTCTCTCTGTCTTAGTAGAGTGGTCTTATGTAGTTGGTATCTTTGGGGCCTGGTGGCACAATCTCCTTGGTCACCTAAGCTGGATGCTGCAGGTGTCCCCCTTGTGTGGGTTGTGTGTGTCCTCCTATTGCAGTTGAGCCTTGGTTGCTGTTTGCACATCAGTGGGAGCGACTGACCCTCAGATTGATTGGTTTTGAAGACTGGCCATGACTGCAGTGGAGGACCTGAACTGTAGGGGCTGACCCAATGGAACAGATTTTGCTTTAGCAGCACCATGGTGCCTGCCCACTCTGCCCTTTTGGTGTGTCATCCATGGAGGCAGCTAGGCGGTGCTTGGGTTCAGTCAAAAGCTGGCCACAGGGGATGATCACCCTAGAGCCTCTTGGGAGCAGCCCTGCCACAGGCCAAGTTTAACCACAGACTGTGTTCTGCCCAGGACCATCTGGAATGAGCCATAAAGCAATCCACAAATAGCTGCCACCTATGCTGGGCTTGGAGACACCTGGGAGAAGCCAAGCCTCAGGGTGTACTGCCTCCAATACCAGGGTTGGGGCTATTCAGCAAGAGGTATACTGAGGTTGGATGCTGCTATGTGGATTTTGAGAGAATTTTAGGAAACTCTGAAGCATCAGGCAAAACAGGCCATTCGTATGAAAAAACCACTGGTAGCAACTTGTGTGGGTCTACAAGTTGGGTGGGGTGAGATCTCAAGGAATACCAGGGCAAGGTAAATGATGTTAGCCAGGTTGATAGACACTCAGCTATGGGGCTTGCCTGCATCTGCATGGTGAGAAGGAGAGTGAGGGCTCAGAAAGGAACAATGGCTTCTGTTAGCATTTCTGCCTGGGAAAAAGTGACCCTCCAGCTCTTGTCCTGAAACCAGACAACTCATGTGTCCCTGGCACCTTTTGAGCTGTTTTCCCAGCAGTAGAGTTCAGACAGAGAGAGCCCATCAGTGAATAAGTCCATGCTGAGGCCCTTTAAGCGGAATGCCTGGGCCTCTACCTGCCCGTTGTCTCACTCAACTACAATCTCCTCTGTTTCACAGACAGGAATTGTAGGACTTCTTTTTAGCACTGGAGCCCTGGACTGAGAAACCTGGTGTGGGGCTGGGATCACTCAATCCTCAGAGGGAACCTCTGCAGCCAAGATATCCCTCCTTGTTTTTAACTGCCATACACAGGTGTGCTACCAACCCATTCTGTGTCTCCAGCCCTCCTACAAGTTTTGATGTGGCTTCTGCTGTGTATCCTTAGTTATAGAATTTCTGTTCAGCTAGACTTCAGATGATTCTTAATGATGACTGTTCTCTAGTTGTAATTTAGATGTAGTTGCAAGAGGATGCAAACAGAGCATTTACCTTACTCTGCCAACTTGACCAGAAATTGACATAGCAACTTTTTAATTTTTAAAAATTACAACCTGTAGTTTTCTTAGAATATTTATCCATTTATGAGGCCAGTGGTTATACACATCATGTTATTTAACAAGTACAAGTGTCCATTTTGCACCAAAACATCTTCTTCCGTTTTTAGTAGGGTCTATATTCCCAAGTAGAATCAATTCTATGTTGTAGGACATAGGCTATCCATAAATCCACTCAATTGAGGGCAGGCTTAATTTATTAACTGATTAGCATTCTAATTTATAGAGAACAAGGACCAATAGGATTGGCTACAGGTCAGGTAAGTATTAATTGGAAAGAAAATAATGAAAAAATTCAGAAAAAGGGAACTATTCAAATGTTCAAGGTACAGTATCTAAGACAGCAGAATAAAAATATCATGAGAAAGAGGCAAAGGAAAGATGGAGTGGAGTGAATTGAAGAGGATGAAAGAGAGAATATCATTATATTTAGTAAACAAATAAAAAGTAATTAACTTAGTAAATCTAGAAAGACGTTTTCATTCCAATATAACTATTGTGTAGAAATACATAATGTAGACAACAAAGGAACGGTAGCCTCTTTTATATTCTTTTGTATACTGAAGTGAGAGAAATGATGAGTTTCAGTTTGTCCTCAGTTCCCTCTTGCTTTGTGTCCAACCAGTCTCCCTAGCTGCTAACTTCACCAATCAAAATCTCAAACCCAACACATGTTTGGGAACACCTTCCACAGAAGACATAGTTTCGACAGACATGGCCATGACCACCTTTTTCATGGTCTCATTTTCATGGCCAGATGACTTTACCTTCACAAATATTTCCACATGCTCTGATTGCCCACTTATCTACCCACACAAGTATAGTAATTCAGGCTGTTGTGGCTAGTGATTATACTCTGATCCCTCCAGATTTATCCTTTTATACCTTCATTTCCCTAGGTCTTCCTACATTTGTATAACTTTGACCCCTGTATTAAACTTCTAACTTCCAAAATAAGTCTTTGTAATTTTTTTTTTTTTTTTTAGCTAATTGAACTCTGACAAACACATTGGTAACCAAGGAGGAATGGCTTTACTAGTGGTTCCAGTTTTCTATATTCTACTATATCTGTTTGTTTCATAGAGCATTCCCACACTGACACTCGGTTAGTTTAGGACTTGCTAGGGCTAATGCACAGAAATAATTGTGATGAAAGCATAGACTTGAAAAAGTCTTGAATGTTTCTGCTTTTTTTCACTTGGAGCCACGTTCCTCTTCTCCCCCCCCTCCCACCACTACTCCTATGATAACACATCTAGGCTAGCCTGCTGAAAGAGAATGTGAAAGAGAATACTTCATTCTCTTTCCAGCTGAGATCATCCTAGACAAGTCAGAGCCCTGTGGACCACCAGCTGACTGCAGATGTATAAAGGAGTCCAGATGAGATCTGTTGAGCCTGGTCTAGACCATCAGAACAGCCATCAACCATGAAAACAAAACAACAGCAACAACAACAAAAAAAACATAAAAAATAAGTGCTTATTGTTTTAAGCATATAATTTTAGGGGAAATTTTGTAGGCAGAAATAAATAATTGATACAGTAAAAGAAGTAAATTTAAAGAGAACAGAACTTTAGATATCTGAAAAGGGTATACTTAGAATCATGAGCATTGACAAATGCCTGAGCTTGTTAACTGGGACTGGGCAAAGAAAAAGATAAGCAATAAGGAAGTCTGTGGTAGGCATATGGACAGATCTATGGGAATAAAGCATGACTATGAGAATAATAATGTACAGGCATTGTGTTGCATGTTGAGGCCTATAGGTGAACATCCATCATATAAGAAGCTTAAAGCAAAAAAGTAGAAATAATGACTTAACCAGTTGAGGTCATCCAGCTTTTGACATCAGCCAGCTTCAGACATAAGCCCAATCATGGCACACTGGGCTTATGAATGGACAAGCCGTGATCACAAAGATAGAGTATGCATGGACCCAACAGCCTGGGCTACTATTCACCAAGTGTGATCCAGCCACTGCTGTTGCCCGATGTCAAATCTACCATCAATAGAGAATGAAACAGAGCCCCTTATAAAGCGCCATCTAGGGTGATCAACATTCCCAGTTTGCCCAAGACTGAGGAGTGATCCAGGGCATAGGATATTCAGTGACAAACCCAGAACAATTCTAGCCAAAACATCCCTTGAGTAGACCAAACAGTCAATTGGTGCCTAGCTGACTACATTGCACCTCTTTGATCCTAGAAAGGGCAATGATTTAACTTGACTGGAACTACCACAGATTTTTTCATACAGGTTTTTCTTTTCTACCAGGAGAGTCTAGATAAAATTACAAAATGTTTTATCAACAAGGACACCATAATGCATAACACATCTCAAACCAAAGGAGACACTCTATAAATCAAAGTACATGTAACAGTGGGCAAATTAATACAGAAACCAATGTTCTAATCACATATTGTACCATCCTGTGACTGTTGGTCTAATGGAGCAGTAGGACAGCATTTAGAATACATGGTTGAAATATTAGCTTGGAGATGTGACCTTGAAAGGAAGGCATAACAAACTCTAAGATGTGGCTTTTACCCTAAATTAAGAATCATTAAATGTTGCAATGAACATAATAAATTAAAACAGAACAAAGCAAAGTGTGTGTGCACACACACATCTGGGACCAAAGGGCCGAGTTAGGAGTGACCTTGCTTAAAGGATTCATGCTTCCCGTTCTTCTGCTTTAGATTTTAGAATTCTTAATTCTGAGAGCAGGAATCCTTCCAAGAGGTACCCTACTAATAGTTTCAGTAGAATGCAGACTACAGATGCTATGCAGTGACTAAGCTCCTGATGTCAAGGAAAGGAACCACCAATCTGGAAGGTGTTATTGATACTGATCATCATGAGGAATAGACTGCTATTTACAGAAAACCAACCAATATACATTGAGCACCCAAGTCAGTGCTCATTAGGACCTCTCTTGATACTTCTCTCCCCAGTTTTGATAATAAATGAACAAGTACAGCAGACACCCAAAAATATCCAGAATGTGTTTCCCCTATTCACAGATCTTACCTTCCCCAACTTAGTCACTCAATGATCTAAAATTATTTTTTACATCTTAGATTTCCTTGGCATTCTACACAGAATAAAGGACACTTTATTCTGCAACCTATGGGAAGCTTTAAGTACTTACTTCTATTACAAACTTTAATACTGCTATTATTTATATGCACATTGGTCTCCTCCTTTAGAATATAAGCAATTTAAGCTCAGAAACTATTCATTATTCACCTTTATATCTCAAGCACTTAGAATCATTTCTAATAAATAGTGTTTAGCAAACACTTGTTAAAGGGAAAAAAAGAAGCAAGATTTGTTATCGTTTCTCTGAAATCTTCTCTATACACACACACACACACACACACTCACACACACACTCTTCATCAGGCACGTAGAGTACTATTATTTTCTTTGTGGGTATATCTTCTACTGGATTGCAAGTAATTAGTATGCAAGGGATTTTTCACCTTTTATCTCCTAAGCCTAGGAGAGTGCTTCACTGAGAATGAAATGCTTAATACATATTAAATGAAGTGATAAAAATATTAAAATTTTTACTCTTACTGCCTTAAAGCAAAACTAAAAACAAAAACAAAGAAATAGCAATATAAAAAAAGAAAGACTTGTTAGAGAAACTGTTTCAAACTTGACTTTTTAAAAGTATTTGTTGTGGCGATAGTTCAAAAGAAACTGAAAAATCTTATACAATTAATCAAAGCCACTGAGAGCTGAGTTTGAATTTCAGTTTTGTCACCAGGCATGTGAATTTTGGAAGTAATTATATATTCTAAACTTCAGTTTCCACATCCTTAAACTAAAGATAAATGATACAGCATATGACTTTTGTGAGACTTAAATGAGAATAATTTAAAAGCAGTTTTAATACACAGTGGACAATCAGTAAATAATAGCTGCTAATTTTAAAATTGTTTTTAATATCCTTATTATCATTATTACCAATCTAAGTCTGCATGGAATTCACACTCTATTATAGTCAATGTTGTTTCTAGAGGTAGATTTCTCCTTAACTCTGGCAAATGGAAGATTAAAGGTGCTGTAGTCACATGTGAATTTTAAACAGACAACTGTTAATTATTTTTCCCCTTAAAACAATAGCATCTTCCTTCTATCTTCTGGTACTGCCAATGGAAACTATTTCTTTTCCCTGACATCTAAGTCTTTCATTGGGCCTTAAAATTACTATTAAGGTACACAATCAAAGGACTTACCCACTTAGAAAGTATTTCTTCCTTGTTTGTTTAGGAAGAGGCAGAGGTTCTTCGTTTAGAATCTTAAAGAACATTAACATATTACCATTTATAAAATATTACCATATTTCCTTTCATAGATCTTCTGGCGCAGAGTAAATATTCACTGTCCACTTGCTTACTTATATTTATTTGAAACAAACAAGCATTTCATGTAACTACTATGAAAATTAATGAAGACCACCCAAATGAGAACAAGCAAAAGCTATTCAGAGCTTGCTAGAAAGCAAGGGAGTCGGCCACCATTTTCCTTTGGCCAAGACTCAAAGACAGACAAGGGAGTGAGAAAGCTCTACAGTGATAAAAGGGGAAGGCTCTGATTGGAAGCTATAGGCATGAGGAAGCTGGAGGTGGGCTAACTAAAAGCAAAGCTTCCGGTATTAAGATTGGCTAGGGAAACATATTCGTCTTACTCTGGTTTGTCCTAAGTTGGAAGCTGGGGAAAAATTAGCAAAGCTGTCATTTATTGATCAAGTTGTTACCATTTGGAGCTAATTGGTAAAGTGGCTGTGGGTTGGCTTCCTGGACTGGTTGCTGAAAATTTTGTAAATTAGAGTCTTATTTATATATATGGTCTATCCATTTTCCACTGTGTATTTAGTCTCTCACTCCCTTTCTGGCATACTAAAACCCTTCAACATACTAAAGATTTGATTTTATGCTAAAATATGCTTATGGACATTTCATAACATAGTTATAAACTTAATAAATATGTTTCTACACTGGAAATAAATTATGCTTTTGTAAACATTTGTGCATAGATTTCTACCTAAAATAGACATGTTTTCATTGATTTCCTTTTTTGCTTGTTTTGGGAGGAATTTTAATTTGGTTACTTTGATTGCAGATATTTAACAACATTTTTGAAAATCAAGGTGGAAATTCTTTACAGACCACCATAGATAACAGAGCATGATAACCTACTATCAGTATTGTTCATTCATTGATTACAGAAAAGAGCTGTCTTACTATGAAATTGTGTGTGGTTTATTTTTGCCAGAAATAATCAAATCTGATATATAAAATCATTTATTAACTGTACAAGGTTTTCAAAATCAGCTTTGTTAGATGAATACATTATTGCTCTACTTAGGAAGAGGTCACAACAAATCATAATATATAAAAATAACTTCACAATAAAGAAGTGATTATGCAACTTGGCCGTTTGCTTTATTCTGGGTAAAACAAAGCTGTTGGATACAGCAGCATGTTACCTTCAAGAACTTGGAAAAAAAAGAACTTATGAATAAGAAAATTACACACAAAAAGTTTACAATATTAAATTGCTTGATTTAAAGAGGACTTTCCATTAACTAAAATTGAATATTTAATACAGGTTAAAGAAAATTATCTTTTTCAAATCATTCATTTATTCACTTTTTTTTAAATCAAATACTTTTGAATAGATTGAAGTTAAGACTGAGAATTAGAGCACAAATATGGCCATCTGACATAAAATGTTTTGCTTGCACTGTGTTTAAAAAAGTTGAGCTAACATTTAAAAATCAGAACATTTCATATACAAATTTAGATTTTAGATTTCTGTCCTTCCTTGAACAACCAGGAACAGGGAAGAGGCTGCACCCTTTCTTTATTTCTTTATTTCTTTATTTCTTTATTTATTTGAGGGCAGTGTCACTGGCCCCCATATGTGAGACCCGAATCGGGGTCGCTGGCTTTCTAAGCCAGCGCTTAATCACCACGCCACTCAGCCGACCCAAGGTGCACTGTTCAGATGCAGTATGTGATCTTCACCTCAGTTCTTGCCATTTCCCAATGAAACCCTGCCACACTCAATTGTCCTTCATCAGAACCCTGCTACCATTGTTAATCTTAAAGAAATATATCTTTGTACTTGTGCCTGTATAAAGAATTGAAAAGCTCAAAATAGATGAATAAAGTATCACATTTTAAGAAAAGGTATATAGAAGGAAAATACTGTAATAAAGGCCATATATGAGAAAACCTCAGCTAATATCATAATTAATGGTGAAAAACTGAAGCCCTTCATTCTACATTTGTGGACGTGACAGGGTTGTCCCCTATCACTATTACTATTCAACATTGTATTCGAATTCCTTAGCCAGAGAAATCAGGTAAGAGAAAGAAATAACAGGCATCCAAATTAGGAATGAAGAAGTTACACTGTCTCGTTTTGCAGATGATATGATGCTATATTTCAAAACCCTAAAGACTCCACCAAAAAGCTATTAGAAATGATAAATGAATAAAGTTGCTGGCTACAAAATCAACATACAAAAATCCATTGCATTCCTATATATTAACAATGCAATCTCAGAAAAAAAAAATTCCTTTTGCAATTGCAACAAAAAGAATAAAATACCTAGGAACAAACCAAGGATGTGAAGGACCTATACATACAAGACATTTTTAAAAGAAATTCAAGAAGACAGAAAGAAATGGAAAGACATTCTATGTTCATGGATTGGAGGAATCAACATTGTTAAAATGTCCATATTACCCAAATTAAAATATATAGATTTAATGCAGTGCCCATCAAAATCCCAATGGCATTTATAAAGAAATAGAACAAAAAAATTATTACACTTGTATGGAACCACAATAGACCCTGAAGAGCCAAAGCACTCCTAAGATAAAGAACAATGTTGGAGTTATCACATTCCATGACTTCTGCTTGTACTACAGGGCAACTATAATCAAACCATCACGGTATTGGCAGAAAAACAGACACACAGACCAATGGAATATAATGGAAAACCCAGAAATAAACCCACATAAATATGGACAGATAATTTTTGAAGAAGAAGCCAAAAACATACAATTGAGAAAAGACAGCCTCTTCAATAAATGGTGCTGGGAGAATTGGAAAGCCACATGCAAAAGAATGAAATTAGAGTGCTATCTGTCACCATGTAACAAAATTAACTCCAAATTGATCAAAGATCTAAACATAAGACATGAAACAATAAACTGCATAGAAGAAAACATAGGTACTAAACTTATAGGCCTTGGGTTCAAAGAGGATTTTATAAATTTGACCTCAAATGAAAAGGAAGTAAAAGCTAAAATAAATGAATGAATGGGACTACATCAAATGAAAAAGCTTCTGCACAGCGAAAGAAACCATCAACAAAATAAAGAGGCAATCAACCAAATGGGAGAATGATTTTTGCAAACAACACCTTCAATAAAGGGATAATATCCAAAATATACAAGGAACTAATATAACTCAATAACAAAAAGACAAACAATCCAATTAAAAAATGGGCAGAGGACCTGAATAGACATTTTTCCAAAGAAGACATAAGATGACCAATAGACATATGAAAAGATGCACATCATCACTAATCATCAGTGAAATGCATATAAAAACCACAATGAGATATCACCTCACACTGGTTAGAATGGCTGTCATCAACAAAACAAATAATAACAAGTGTTGGAGAGGCTGATGGAGAAAAAGGAACCCTCATACACTGTTGGTGGGAATGCAGATTGGTGTAGCCGCTATGGGAGGCCATGTGGATGTTCCTCAAAAAATTAAGAATAGAATTACCATATGACCCAGCAATCTGTCTCCTGGGTACATATATCTGTAAAGATATATGTTCCCCTATGTTCATTGCATCATTATTCATGGTGGCCAAGATATGGAACAACCAATGTGTCCTTAGATAGGTAATTGGATAAAGAAGATGTAGTATATATACACAATGGAATATTACTCTGCCATAAGAAAAGATGAAATAGTGCCATTTATGACAACATGGATGGATCTTGAGATTATTATGTTAAGTGAAATAAGTCAAGACGGACAATGTAGAGAACCATATGACCTCACTGATATGTGGGATATAAAACTGAAAGCAACAAAAGAACAAGACAAACAAATGAAGAAACAGAAATTCATAGACACAGACTATAGTTTAGTGGTTACCAGATGCTGGTAGGGAAGGGGTAGTAGATGAGGGTTAATGGAGTCAAATATATGTGAATGGAAGGAGAACTGACTCTGGTTGGTGAAAATACAGTGTGATATATAAATGGTGTATTACAGAAGTGTACACTTAAAACCTATGTAATTTTACTAACCATTGTCACCCCAATAAATATTAATTTTTAAAAAAATGAATAAAGGGCCAGCCGAGTGGCCTGGTGGTTAAGTGCTGGCTTGGGTAGCCAGTGGCCCCGGTTCAAGTCCCACATATGAGGGGCAGTGACACTGCCCTAAAAATAAATAAATAAATAAAATAAAATAAATAAATAAATGGGAAAAATATTTTTATTTGTGGACATAAAACTATCTCCAGTCTCTAACACCAACAACAAAAAGACAAAACCCAGTCCACTTCAATTATTCACAGTATCACCTTGGCCCCTACAAACTTTTACATCGGAAGCTGCAGGTATGCAATGCCAGGCACTCTGCAAATGCCTGGAAGTATACGTGTTAGCAACATTGAATGGGTTCTTGACATCAAACAGCTTATAATCTAGAAGGGAAAAAAACTAATAAGAATTCTGATAAAGTTAAACAAGCAATTACAGTGAAGCTCCCTCTTGAACCATCAGAAAAATGGAAACTTCAATGAGTTACCTTCCAGTAAATCATTGAGAAAGCACAAAGTCCCAAGGAAATAAATGTTTTGGTTCATCCTCATTTCAGACTGAGGCCATATCTCATGTGCCTTTCTATTTCAGTGATCACCAGTTCCCATATTGCTGTCTACAACACTCTAATCTGCCCTATCCTCTTCTGCTCTCCTTCATGCATTTCAACCTTCGAATCTGTGATCAGCGAACTCCCCTAGAGCTTCCTTCTTTACTCTAAAATTCTCAAGACTGGCTGACCTTCCTTAAAACCCGGCTTCATTTGTAGAAATTTTTAACTAAATTGATCTTAACAGAAAGTTTCATGTTTTTGTTTGTTTGCTTGTTTTCCTTCTCAGTCAACAAATCACAGGACCAAGAGGTGAGTAATACTTACATTCAGGCCATTAATTATCTCCTACACATAAACTTCTTTTGGAGGAATCAAAGTTATCTAAAGCTTATGTCACCCTCCTGTTCCACCCTCTCTTGTGTCTCCATACCATCTATTGAACTAATTCTTATCATTTACTGAAGATATCTCTCAGAGGAAAGAATTCCTCCCTACCTCATTATCATTCTCATCTCCTTCAACACTTACATAAACGAACTAGCCACAACCCAATCTCTTTGATCTTGGAACTCTCATCTCCACTCTACATTAGAAACCCATTTCCACATTTGGCTTTGATTTCATTAGAAATCCAACCAGATAAAAATAGTACACTTCAGACATTACAATTCCTAACCCTTCTCCAGCCCTTTTGCTATACCTATCTTTTTATTAGCCCTCTCCCAGTATTTTTTTTTCTTTTTTGTCCAGCTTAATTACACAATATGCCATTCTAGTCACTCATTTGCAAACATTCTCTTTTGTCCTCTTTTTCCTCCATTTTTCACTCTAGGAAAACTCTTATTGAATTCTACTATACCATTTTGCTCCCTATAATTGAAAACCTGAATATTTACAAAGCAAAGAACAACATCAGCTGGGTATATTTTATAATAAAGTTAATCAAATTCCTCAAATAAAAACAAAATAGCTCCTAGAACTCATATGAAGTATTCTTAGTGTATTGTTTTCCAATATTCTGAGAGAGGACTTATCATGTCTTCTCTCCGCATACTCAACTTCATTGTGTTAAATCTTAATGATCTACTTCATATTTTATTGAAGCAATTGAAGACATCAAACATGACCTCTTTGGCAGAAAATGCTAGGAATCTCAAATATCCATTCAACCTTTTAATTTTTTAAAAAATAAGTGAACTTCATTATTTAGAAAAGCATATTGCCACCCTCCTAAAAGATGTTATTTCCCAGCTTTCCATGAAGCTAGGTATGGCCTTATGACTTACGTCTAGTCAAGGAGATGTAAATAGAAATGTGTTGTATCTTCACAAAGTATACTAGAAGGTACAGAAGTGCCTTTTTTCTACTTTCTCCAACTTACTGCCTAGAAATTAAAAAACGAAACAAAAACAAAAGCAACAAAACAACTGTGGTGATTCTATGTTAACAGCCAGAAACGTTTTCAAGGAAAAAAGGAATGAGTCAGGAAAGAAGGAACAAAAAATACTCACTACATGTCATGATTAAGGATAATTTCATGTGGAATCTAACGAACTGAAAAAATGAGCAAAGTGAACAGAAATAGTATCAGAGATATAGAGGAAAAACTGATGGTTGCTAGCAGGGAGGAGAGTGGGAATAAGGGAGAAGGGCAAGGGATTAGACAGCATAAATTGGTAACTTCAATATTGCCACAGGGATATAAAAAACAGTTTGGGGGAATATTATTAATAATGTTGTAAATATTTTGTAGGGTGTCAGATGGACACATGTCTTGTCAGGGAGACCACTTCATGGATGGTGTAGATGCTTGACTGCTGCTCTCTAGCTCTCTATACCTGAAACTGAGATTGAATAAAATTGTATGTCATATATATATATATATATATATATATATATAGAGAGAGAGAGAGAGAGAGAGAGAGAGAGAGTGTGTGTGTCACGGGATGTGGAGTAATGTGTGGCAAAGGGAGTCAATGGAATTGTAATAGATATGTATGATGTCAGGGGGAGCAGTGGATTGGGGGAGGGGGAATTGTCACATTTTGAGGTTCAAAAAGTATAACTATTACATTGTTCTGTACACCTGAGACTAATAAAAATTTTAAAAAATAGGATGATTTCATTTCAGGTCCTCATCAAGTATTGTTTCAATAGAATGGAAAAATCAGAAGACATTGAATGGGATACAGTGAGTGAAAATGTTGGAATTAAAGGCAGCTGATTCATAAATATTTCCAGAAGTTTGATTATAAAATAGTTGAGAGAGATGGAGAAGTAAATCAAAGAATTGGAAATTAAAGAATTTTTTTAAATAGGAGGCACTTGATTACTATCACATTACTTTTTATTTACTGAAGAGATAGATGTTGATTTTAACCAATTAATTTGTCTAAAGGTGACTAAAGGAAAGATTAATATTCTCTCCACTCCTGTCATTTTCCCAACTCCATAAACAAACTGTTCTTTACTCTTACTACCATTTTTCAAACATGATATTGTTTTAATTTTCTCTCCTGTAAAGTGCAGATAATATTAGTGCTGACATTGAAGGTTGGTAAAGATTACATGTGCTCTTATTCTTTGGCTGTTGGACCTGTAATTGCTTTGTTTACTCTGGGATTCATTCCCTGATGTCCTTCACTCTGCTCCACAACACAGATGTCTGACTCCTGTTTCCTTTGTTCCTTTGCCTGTTGTCTTCTAATTAGTTTCAAGATCCTGGATGCCCACTAGTGGAGGAGAGAAAAGAAGTCAAGATATTTATCTTTCTCAGCAGGGGCTGCCTCTGTTTCATTGGGTGAGCCCCTGTGGGGACAGTCAGTCCCTGAACTTCAATAGTATTATTTTGTCCCACTGTAATTCCAGCTTTAGGAATGATAGCAGTTTTCAGCTCTTGTTAAGTTCTGGGTGCCATACTATCTCCCATTTGGTTTTTCATGTCTTTTATTACCTCTACAACTAGTTTTTTTTAATGTTATATTCCCTCTATTAAAATACCTGGCATGGGCTCTCTCTTCCTGACTTTGCCCTAACTGATACAGCTATAATCATCATGGGTGCTACCACTATCATCACCATCATTGCCTTTAGAATGAATCAGTAACTAGAAATTAATGAAATGTAGAATCAAGTTCCTCAGGAAAGTAAGAGATGAAATACAAAGCCCATCTTTGTATTCATCTTTGTATTCAACTGGAAGAAGAAAAACTATCTTCCTATTAAAAGAAGATAAGGAAGAAAACATGCATGTAAAAGCAGATAAATGGTCAGTTCAATTTATTTTGTGTAACATTTTTTTTTTTTATATATATACAATCCATTCATCCTGGATGTATTTGAGGCAACTGAGACCAGAGTGTAATTGTACCTTATCTTCCAGTAAAACCTTAGCAAGGTAGTGAGTCTCCAGAGAAAAAAATAAGTGAATCGCATGTTATGTAAATAGAGCCTAAGAAAGTGTCACAGAGCTCCTTAGGTCCCAGGATACATAGGAATAGCAGAATAATATCCATGCAGCACAGAATGGGGCAACAAATAAAAACAGTTTCATGGAATTTCTACGGAGATTGGGGCTAAAATTGTTACTCAAGCAAAAAATTTGTGAGAACAACAAACAAGATTTCTCTCTGCCTGAGCATGGTACTGCAGAAGAAAAAGAGATTTGTTGAATTTAATGGAACAGATGAGAATTAGGAATAATTTAGTAGGAATGTGTATTGACTATTAAGAAACAAAAAGACAATGAATGACTCATTAGAAGTCAGTGTGGACAGAGCATACTTAAATACCCAGCCTAACCTCCCACGGAACTTTGACACAGTACCTGGAATAGGAAATGGGAGACTGTGAAATAAATTGGATAACAAGTTTTGACTCTGATGGAATAGGGCTCAAATAGAAAATAAATACACATAGTTTTGGAAAAAATACATTTCTCTATATTACGTATCTGAATTAGTAAAATGAGATTTCTATCTGGAAAAATAAAACTAATTGTAGATTCTTACAAGACAAGTTTTAAACTCATGTTAGAAGAATGAGATTTTGCAATAGAAAATTTTATGAAGCACTGTGTTGAAGACATGAATGAATCAGTTTTGGACAAAAAAAAAAAAAAAAAGGAAGCCAAGCTGGGGAAAAAGTTGTCCTTGTTTTACAGAGCTCAAAGAATATTTTGAATATTTGGATGAAAGACTGAAATAATAAAATAAAAATGTTACTTTGGACTTTGTTAAAGAGAAAAACCACAGACCCAAAATGGTCCCGTGTGCTAAAGCCTATGATAACAAACCTGACGAAACTGCTGTTTCAACCTCTCCCAGAAATATAATGTTAATCAAGCAGTCTGGAATTTTCTAGTCCAGCACCACTAAAGTAATCTGTCAAGAATGCCCTTTCCATCCCCCATAGAAAAAAAGAGGCAATTTGCGTGATAAAAACCCTTGCCTTTCCCTTCCCCCAAAAGATGTTTTGGTCTAAATATAATGCTTTTCTTTTCTAAGTAATTCCTTTGTTTCACCCTTCTTCCTATAAAATCCTTCCACTTTGTACATCTGTAATGTCCTAGTTGCTAGATGGGATGCTGCCCAAATCATGAATTGCTTACAAAATCAATTAAATCTTCAAATTTACTTTGTTGAGCTTTGTTTTTTAACAACTTATATGAATGAACAGTAAGCATTTTGGATATTTGCATGAGGCTGGACATGGGCAAGTACGTCACCCTCAAGGATTACAATAAGCAAGTCATCAGTGTCTATAGCCTGCTCGAGGGAACCTGCAACTGCAAGGAGAACAATGAGAATCAGGAGGAGGAGGAAGAAGAAGAGGAGGAAGAAATTTAAAGTTTACAAATCCACCGAGTCTAGGAGGACCTTGGATGCCTGGTGGCATGTTTGTCTAATACTTGCTCTCTGAGAAATGAAATAGTCTTTCAGTCTCTTACTCTCTCTCTCTCTCTCTCTCTCTCTCTCTCTGTCTCTCTTTCTCTCTCTCTCTCGAAAAAAAAAAAAAGAAGAAGAAAGAAAGAAATTAAGACTTGGAAAAAAAGACTTGAACATTGGTAATAAAAGCAGGTTTTTTAAATCTTTCATTAAAAGATTAAAAGTGACAAATTTGTAGCGTTAGTGGTTTAAAAATCGCACAAGTGATCTTTCTTCAGTGAGCATGTCTAGTCTAGTAAAAGAGACTGAGGAGTAAGTCAGTGAACCAATCACTGGCATATGACACAATTAACTAAATTTCCCAATAATAAGATCCATGTATTGAAAATTTCAATATTGGATGGTGCCATCCCTTTGGAAACATCATCCCGGTACTTCTCTACAAGGATTCCTCATCCTCTGACATAGTTCATTAAGCTGGGAACATTGGTTCACATTTATATTTATATATTTATATGCCAAACTATTGGGTTATCTGAAAAGTCATGACGTATTTTTTTCCATGTTTTTCGTTGTAAAAATGAGTCATGACTTTTCCGACAACCCAATAGTTTTTTCCCAAAAGGAACTTGCCCAGGCAAGAATGCTGGTATATAGTAATGTTTCTCCATTCAACATAGATTTTTAGTAAATAATTATTTTAGCCATTAAAAAAGAGAAATGAAAGAATCTCATCTGGTAAGTAATGTAAAACACTTTTTTTTAATGACATAGTACTGGTGTTTTATAGAGTTGAATGTAAAATTTCCTCCAATTTTTCATAATGGGGCAATGGAACACCAAGCAGTCCACTAGATGTCCCTGGTTTATTATCCTTTGTAATTAGAGACACCTCTGCAAAAACTTTGAGAAACATAGCTATGACTACAGTTCTTTAGTTACTGATCTCATATCCTTTCAATAATTCAATAACTTTGTTCAACTTCATCCATGAGCAAACAGTACATCCTTGAAGAGCTATCAGCCTTTACATCTTGTGAAAATCCATTCACTCTAAAAATAAGGACTCATGTCTTGGTCCCAGAACCAGATGGAAAGGGCCGGACACTCTGGCATCTGGGTCAATTGCTAATTCATCGTAAAGGCCTCACTGGGCCCTTTGCAAAAACTAGCAGACAATATGTGTCCTTTTTGTTTTATTTGAATAACCTTCTTTTCAAGGGAAATAGAACAGAATCTTCAAAAATGTCTGTCTTCAGTATAACAATAATAGTGAGGGTCAGTAGTGACACGACGGATCACTGGTAAATAGTAAAAATATAAACATGATACTAATTATAAAGGGTATAGAGAAATAAAAGGACAGGACTTTGTTTCAGGATGGCTTTTAACTTTCCAATGAAGAAAGAAGTTTTTTCAAGATTCTCCGAGAATCTTGTATACAGAAATAATTTGGAATGCACTTTTATCTTGCTTCTCTGACCTGGGCTTCCATAAAAAGATAATATTCTGACTATTAAGCTGGCTTCTGTAAAATCTAATATTAAGTATCTTCATAGACTTTTATATAATTCACTGGATATGGAGAAAACAGCATGGCCTGTCAAAGTGCAGGAAGAGCCATCTCTTTACATTATTGGAGCAGTGGTCGGTATTTCAGGCCTGCTTTGCATTCATCCTCGTAGCATATTGTGAAGTCTACTAATGAAGGAGAGCAGCACAGGGTTTCCTGAAGATTTCAGACTCATTGATTTGTTAACTGGTTTTTATACAATGGTTGTGTTAATAAATTCATGCCTAATGATGACACAGTGAATAATTACCATCCTATAATGTTCAGAAAAGCTATTTTTAATATGGAAGTAATAATCTTTGATTATTAAAAGTATGCATAGACAAATTCTCTCTTTTCTAGGATACTGCACTAACAAAAGTTGTAAAGCACTGACTTGAATTCTTTTTTCAGGGTGTTGACTGTAATCAGTGAGAGGATCAAAACAAGCTCACATTTTATAGATTTAGTTTTTTTCTTTAAGATTCCTTGATGCACAGTTGAAAGAAGGAACATCATCAAATTTTAAAACAAAATGACCAAAATATTCACTAAAAGTCAATTCTAATAAATTGTATATTTAAAGCAATGCATTAGGCCTAAACAGGAACATATCCAACTATGATTTTAAATAAATGGTTTTAATTGGTGCTATGAATATAACATTAGATTGCTAAAGGAAAATACTACCTACAATCAATATTGAATCACTTTATGGGTAGATGAACTCAATATTGATATTGTGTGCTTCACTCTTAACTAAAAGAAAAACAACATTGTAGAAAAATGTTCATACAATGATGTTGCTCTAGTTGGCTTTTTGCTTTTTAAGCAATTAACAGTGACTTTTATCTTAGGCTGTTAAAATTATATTTTGATGTGAAAAAATATACTCTTTAATAACCATTTCCATTATATAGAATTTTCCAGTAGTTCAAAGTCTACATTTGATATTTCCATGTTGACATTTTTTTTTTCCTGGATTAGTGATATGTTTGAAAATTAGATATTCACAACAGAGACTTTTCTCTTTCTGTTGCTTGATCTATCTTTAACATATTATACATACCTTCTTTTTCTCTTCTGTTTTATAGATAAAGGAATGAGATGGGTAATATATATTTGCATTTTCTAATTCTGCATTTTAAAACAGTTATATACCAAATCATATAAAGTTAAGAATGCTCACAATTCCTACACAACCTTATGAACCATGATGATCTACAATTCTGTCCATTTTCTTGAATGTGGACACTATGATAGCTGGACTTTTTAATGGCAACACTGTAGTTTATACTATCATATTACACTTCTAACTATACAGAGCAGTTCTTATTAACATACATTTTAATAGTTTTCATTTTTGTAATTCACTTTATTGTGAGTTTTTACTTGGATGTTTTAGGCATTTGGACACTTGAAAAAAATAATTTCCTCTGTAAGAACACAAGAACTCTATACTTTTACAAATGGAACTAGAGTTTATGGGTTTCTAGTACCTCTTTTTCTCTTTCTGTTGTTCTCTCTCTTTCTTCCTTTCTTTTGACAAACATCAGAGAAGCAATAATTAATGGTATCATATCCTAGTACACTAAATTAATGATGGTGTGAAAACACTCTCTTCTATTTTTATGTCCTCAATGAATTATTTTATTATATATTTCTTTAAGTATATAGCACTTTATATGTTAAGTATAATATACATGAACTATAATAGCTATTCTTTAATTTTACCCTGTGTATTAGTCAGAGTTCACCAAAGAAACTGAACCAATAGAATATATACATATACGTATATCTATATCAAGGTTTTACTTCTCTGGTACTAAGAAATGGTTAAATATTGTTATGTTTCTGCAGCACAGATTTCTATAAATTAAAAGAAAACTTAGACAAGACATATATCTGTGGCCTTCATAATATGGAGTAAGAAATGACGGAACAGTTTGAGCCTAGGCTTTGATTCCAGAAGGAAGATATAAACAGAATAATAATGATTCAGTAGGATCAGTTATTTGTTTTCAGCCTGAAATCCAAGTAGCAGGTTAATGCTTCATATTTAACTAGATTTTTGGTGTTCTGTTCTTGGTTGCAAAGGGAAGACTGTTACTATGGCCAGGAAGAAGAGCCCAGCACAGAGAATGATAAAGGAACGGTAAAGGAAAGTGCACAGTCAGGCAAGTTAAGAAAGTTTAAGAAAGCCTTTTTTATTAAGAGAGAGTCTATCGGGGTGAGCAAAGATGCCTACTGTCTGCTGTCTGGCCTGCATGTCTAAAGGAGACTTGCAGCCCCAGGGGATGGGGTGAGGAGGGTTATATAGAGGTGGTGCTGACAGGGTAGCATTGTTTGAACAGAAAATGATGACTGCCTGCAAGCCAGTATCTGTTTGGAGGCATTTTCTGTTATTGCAAGTTTGGCTCTTCTGCAGGTGCAGGCCAACAGACATTTTGTTGTTTTCTTGCACACATGGCTCTGTTTGTAAGTCAAGGTCTCTGAAACCTAACATTCAGATACCTAACACTAAGTCAAGGCCTCTAACATTCAGAGAACTCCCGGTAAGAAACGAAGGACTAAAGCATTTGATGGTATTGACACTCCCAAAATTTCACATACTTGACAAACACTGACACTCCATAGGATGACTCAAGCACAGAGCTGTACAGAGCACGTTGGACAGGGTGGACCCAAAAGGTCCTACTACAGGGAACTGTGCAGAAGTGTGCGAGACTGAGATAAGTGCCTACAACCAGCAATTGACTATATCAACTCAGAACAACTGGTCATCATGGAAAGATACTCAGCAAAAACATGGAAAATCTTGACTGAATAAGAAAAAAATTTATTTCCTTCATTTAGTAAGAATTGTAAATTGATTATCAGAACACAGTAGTGATTTTTATTTATTTTTTATTTTATTTTATATTTTTTTATTTTATTTATTCATAATAATGTATGTAAAAACATATGTTTTCCTATCATAGAGTGTGTTTTATTCTCTGTTAGTCTGTTATGTATTAGACAACTGAATTTTAAAAAATATTTATAAGTACTTAATATATAGGCAAGTGGGTTCAATTTATTATGCGATTTGACTTCAAATAAGCAAAAAGAAATAAGTGGCACCACTTACAAATCCTGTCATTACAAGACTCATTTCTGTTTTAGCCTCTTATAGCACCTATTTAAAGAATATATTGATTTTCATAAAAGAAACACTGTACAAATAATAAATGAAAAAGAAAATGTGTATAGACACTGATAACAATAATGTTTAGACTCAAGCTTAATTGTTTCTTTGACCCCCAAAATAACTGCATTTTTTTTTCCTTCTTCCTATGAAGTCTCTCCAAATTGATCTTGCTAGTGATATCACCTTACACAAAACCATCTGTGAAAGGAGAAAAAAAGTTTGTGGCATCTGTCTTCCATGGTTGTGAATTAGCTCTTTTCAAATAACTATTGACAAAGTCACCAAATACAAACTGGCCAGATGAATTGTGTTATGTGATATGAAGCAAGTTATTCACTTACAGTCCTTGACTGTCTTTTCATTCTTGCCCATAAAACCTAACGGCTTGGTAATAGCAATTTCTGATACTTTCCTTAGAAGAAATAATATTATATCAAGAAAAAGACCTGTTGCACACTTGGCATTTAATGGGCTCAATTAAATGCCCTGACCTCCCTCCTACATATTTTTTACTTGTTGTAGGAAAGAAAAATCAAGGCTAGTGTTCAGCTCTGGTAGTCAACTACCTACATAAACTCTCATTGTAGTAAACTCCTAACTCAGGCAAACTGAGCTGAAGACATTTCAACCACTTTTGCTCTCCTGTCTTAACAAAAAGACATATGAAAGCTGAGTTTAGATCTGTAGTTTTAGGAAAGAGTAGTATTCTCTTTATGTACAATTAAAGGGATTATTGAAATAGAAAGTTATTATATAATTTTTAACAGTTACCATTGTGCTATTATGGCTATTAATAAATTTATCAAATGGAAATTATTAAAAAGTAAAGATTAATTACAAGATAAATTATTTTAGAAAAGAATGGGAATGCAACTTTATAAAAAATCCTAGGAAGAAATCATAGAAGAGATTTGAGGATACATGCTTGAATTCATTGTAGATAAGAATGGGGTAAATTAAGGTAGAAAAATAAATTATAAAGTAATAAAGCTTGACAATGATATTTCACAGGCACTGCACATCTCCACAGCAAAAGGATCAACAAACTGATTTGAAGCACTTTGAAGAAGAACTGATAAGCACATCCTAATAAGATAAGATGGGCTTTAGAAGAATAGGAGGAAAAGGAGATGATACAGAAGAGAACTGGGACTGGGCAAATACACATACACAATATTATTTTAGGTTTCAGAGAAAATTTTTGGAAGGATATTACATCAAAATTATCATTCATTATATATGATTTACTGTACAAAACCTTAGAGATAAAATGTGGGAAAAAGAGAAACAAAGTTCAGTATTTATTTTCCAGTGAAAGGAGGAAGCAAACAAATAATCACAGAAATGAACTGTCATCCTTAGAAAGTTATACTGTTTATGAATTAAAGGGAATTGGTGCTCTGACACTTATAAAAAAAGGAACTTATTCAGTTTAGAGGATCATGGAAGCTTTTTTGAGAAAAAAATTTAAAGCCAAAACCTATTAGTGAGCACAAATTAGCAAGGTAAAAGAATCGGGAGCTTGGACTAGAGTCTAGTAGATAGTTATGCTTTAAGCAAAGATAGATGGAATTATAAAGAAATTGTCCAGAGGATAATATGAACTTGACAAATACTGATTTCAAAAGGCAAACAGAATGAAAGTCACTAAATATTTGAACTAAAAGGATTTTAGATATTTTGAAGTCCATCTCTAATTTAATAGTAAGGAAATAAAACAACTAAAAGAACAGCCATTTATCAGTCTAGGACATTGAGAAATATAAAATTATCTGTGCTATTCTAGTAAAATAACATCCTGTGAATTCAATGTATATTAATAACAATGTTACCCAGAAATTAGAATTCTGCTCTTCCACAGATAAAACTTGAAAAATAACAACAGTGTGTCTAAAACAATTCTTAGAATGTTGATTTAAATATCAGTTTACCACAGGAAGCAATTATCCATTTGCTTATCAGACTATAAAGGAAAAAATACACACTTTTTCACATTTCAGAGAAATTTCTCAGCCAGCTCTGGTGACACCTGGAATTAACTAGTTTATTAGGTAGGAATGCTCTCCTCTGATTTTCATTCATTAACCACAGGAATGCTGGTGGTGAAACCTGATGACATCCTATGTACTGTAGCTTTTCAATTAACTGTGCTTCAGTTTTAAATAAGACTTGGTTGTGTGCTTTATTTACTTGTCTGTTCTCACTATTGTCAACCAGACTTGCTTCTGCATTTTCAAGAGTTCTTAGGTGGACTCTCAGGAGCCAAATGAGGCAATTCGCAGAAAAGTACATGCCTGGTCTGATGAAACATTTTCATTGCTATGCATTATTTTCACTTTAATAGTTTAATGTAAAGGGAGTCCTCAATGAAATTCTCATTTTCTAGCAATGGCCGTTTTAAGAGAAGCCTATCAATAATGTTAAGGACAGAAGTAAAACAGTTTCCAAAAGAAGTTGATTTTTCATAGATTTAGGAAGATTGTTTTACTGAAATAAGAAGGGAGGGAGGGAGGGAAGGAGGGAGAGTGAGGGATAGAAGGAAAGTTGGGAGGAAAGAAACATCAGTGCAAAAAAATTCATAATTCCCAGAGAATTAATTTCAGTGTCCCTACCTTACTGATCATTTTTAATGTTGTTAAAATAATAATAAACAACACTATGAGGTACATATAAAATAAACTTGATTGAACAATTGGAAAACCTGGGTTAAAAGATCTGGCTCTGCTTTGGTAAGTAGCTGGATAACCTGAATAAGCTAGAAAATCTCTTAAATTCAGTATCCTTGAAGATAAAGTGCAGTTAAAGATCCTTATGTTTTTCACATTGTGTGAGAAATAACCATCTCATAAACTGTAAAATGTTATGTTCATGTAAGGTACAGCTTACCATTAAATTAAAAGACAAAAACAAACAAACAAACAAAAAACCTGTTGATTTTAGAAAGATAGTAACAAGGCTTTTTAAAGCAAATCATATAAAAATGAATTTGAGGTAACCCAAATATGGACTATTACCATGTGGATTTATTACTGGTTAATATTAATTACTATTAATTACTATTATTACTATGAATGTGTTTTCAGCAATCTAAGAATTTTTTATACAGATTAAGCTGTAATTTTTGTTTCAGACAATGTTGATATAAAATCACATTTTTAAAAGTTATTGTTACAAGGGCCAGCTGAGTTGTTCAGTTGGTTAAGAGCTCGCTCAAGAGTGTGACTGAGCTCTGAGCAACAGCAGTTCGATGCCCAGCCCAAGCTGAGCTGCCGCTGAGCTGCCAACAGGTGGCAGGATGGCTCAGCTGAAAGAAAAGAAAAAGTTATTGTTACAAATATAAGGTGGTACAATTACTTTTAGCTATATTAATTTTCAAAATATTTGAAGTTTCAAGATGGCTGTAGTGGGTAGACTTTAAGATGGCCCCCAATAATCTCCACCTTCTAGTATTGTCCAGTACACATGTCTGTGTATACCCTCACCTTGTGTGTGGGTGGGACATTGGACGTATTTCTATCTATGTAACAGAATATGACAAAAGTGATGAAATATCACTTCTATGATTATGATACTGTGGAAATATAAAACTTTCCTGAATTTCTCAACATTCAGGTAAAAAGCCTTATCCTCCAAGTAACTCATTCACACACCATGAGAATTAGATCTGTAGTCACTTCTCTAGTTGATTGCTCTAATTCAAAAGAATAATGAAACTTCTCTTATCTCCTTAGAGAACAAAATGGTTACATGCATGAATAAGTCTCTGGGTTAAGCCCTCATGGTGCCAGGAATATTGCAAAGGTTATCTTCTCAAAGATTTACATTTCAATAAGGAATAAAGTCCAGAAACTTGGAGACTTATCTAAGGTTGTAGACCAGACACAGGGGTTATCTGTCTACAGGGGATATTTTATTTACATAACAAAGGGCTACATTAAACAGAACAATCACTTTTCCTCATCCCTCACTATTGGGGGTCAGATTGCTCTTTCCTTGGAACAATTAACATGCTTTCATTTTGTGGTCCCATGGATAAAAACTGGTACTTGTGGATGCCAACAATATTATTTACTGTGAAATATTAAATTTAAAAACTGTCTCTGATTCAGAACACTTTATATGTGAATTTAGAATAAAATCAATAAGGATGAATATTAAAAACCCAGCAAGTACATAAGATTTACTTCCATCTTATTGGTATTCTCTATTGCTTTCTCACTTTGCACATTTTGATGCAAAGAGGAAAGTGTCCAAGCAAAAGCCAACTAGTAACTGAGGCACAATAGGCTACAAGAAATTGAATTTTGTCAAACCCAAATGAGTTAAGAAGCAAACCGCAACTCAGACCTTGAGATGAACCTCCAGCCCTCTCCAACATGTTAATTGCAGCCTTGTGAGAGGACCCAAAGCAGAGGACCCAGCTAAGCCATGACTAGATTCCTGACACACAGAGAAATGGCAGGATGATCAATACATATTGTTTTAAACAATTAAGTCTGCGGTAATTTGCTACTAAACAATAGATAATAATGTAATGACCTCAAAATCTAGAGTATAAATGAATAGTATTGTATTGCATACTTGAATGTTGCTAAAAGAGTGATCTAAAAAGTTCTCATCCTAAGAGAAATTAAATTGTAAATATGCGTTGTGATGGATGGTGATTACCCACAATATATACACATAGTAAATCATTATGTTGTACACTCGAAACTAATATAACATTATATGCCAATTAGATCATTACAAAAAATCTAAAGTACAGATATTAAATAATTTCATTAAATGTTTCTCGTATACATTATTATGCAATGTGAATTGTGTACTGTGGGTTACTATTTTTTTCTAATAAATAAGGGAAGTTATCACTTGGGAGAATATTTATTTCCTATGTTAAAAGAAGTTTCCATGAAATGTAAGGTTTTCCTAAGATGATTTGTAAATGAAAACTAATTTGAAAAACAATGTTTCAGAGTAAAAAAACCCCTGAAAAATACTGGATGAAAAACATCTCATTTTTTAAAAATCACTATTGTTTTTAAAATAGTCCCACATTTGTTGAGGTAAGAAAATTTCCCCAAACATTGTTTACTACATCAATAACTTAAACGTAAAATGCTTCCTATTAAACTAAAATAAAGCATAAGTTCATGAAATTGCTAAAGACTTATTAGAAGACTGTGGATTGAAAAAAAGTAAAATCCTGCCATTAAATTTAGCATATATGTCCAGTAGTTGATCAAGCAAGAACTGTCCACATATTGCTTAAAGGCATATGTGTATGACCAGGGATACACAATACATGCTATTTCACAATTTAGAAGAAAAATAAAAGCTGTCACTGGGAAGACCACCATTAGCAAAGGAAAAAGAAAAGAAAAGTAAGCTTTCATAAAATATAAATTACACTGTTTTCCAACTCCTTGTGTGAATTTTATTACAAAAAACTTGCAATGGCTAATGACAAAAAAATGTAATAATTTAAAATTCTTGCTGAAGGGCCCGCTGAGTGGCTCAGTTGGTTAAGAGCTCGGTCAACAGTGTGAGCTGAGCTCTAAGCAACAGCAGTTCGATGCCAGCCCGAGCTGAGCTGCTGCTAAGCTGCCAACAGGTGGCAGGATGGCTCAGCTAAAAAATAAAATTCTTGCTGAAGAAGTGGGTGGATAAATAAATATGGATTTATAAATATAGATTTTTGTGTTACAGATTACAGGTTATAGATCATATTTGAAGAGATCCTATTTATTGTGTAAATGTTCTATTGAGCATAAGGAAAATCAAGCACAAAAAGTAGATAAAATACAGAGTATACTGAGAAATATGTTTTTAACTTATCTAAAACCATATTTCTTTCTACCCTCAGTGGATTCAAATGTAAATGTATTTTATATAAACAGGAAGCAGCACAATAGATATAGTAAATAGTATATAAACAATCTGTGTCTTTTCAAGATAGCTGTTTGCCTTATGTAATTAAATGCCAGAAATAGTTAATCGAAAATTAGAACTCTCAGACCGAATACAAAATGATAGTTAGAGAAAGAAAAAAAAGCATACGACCTGTGTAGTTATTTATAGGAGAAAATAATAATATACTGTTTGAGAAATAACAGTAAAACATATGATGGTCTTAGTGTTTAAAAAAACAGATCTAATATTTCCTTTATATCATTTCAAGGAAAATCTGATGGATACAAATTCTGCTGATCTTCAAACAATCATAAATACTTGAGATATTTTGTTTCTCTTTTCCACTGTACACAACTCCTCACTGGCATGTTTCATAAACTTATTATTATTAGTTTTTAGATTTTTTACTGGGGAATTGAGCGAGGGGAACAGCGTTGGTGAACAGGGGAAGGGGAACAGACAAGTTGCTGTCCTTTTGTTCTTCAGTCTAGTTGTGGAGAACATTGTTTCACTGGCCCATGTTGGTATCATCATTGCGCTCTTCTCAGGTGAGGCAGATCAGTCGCCGGGGTCTGGATGGCTGCTCACAGAGGCTCTTGGCAGCTTATACCAGCTGTCAGCCACTCACACTGGCTGCCAGCCACTCACTGTAACCTATGCCAGCCCACTGCAGCAAGGGCTGCAGCCTACACCGTCGCCAGGGCTCGCAGCCCAGCTCCAGGTGCAGCTGCTATTAGCTGTAGAGGGCAGTGTCACTGGCCCTCATATGTGGACTCTGAACAGGCGTTGCTGGCGTCTCAAGCTAGCTCTTAACCAACGCGCCACTCCGCCGACCCTGTGTCATAACCTTTTTGTTACTAAAGGTTAACACATATATGTGGAGAATGGCCCAGGCAGGAAGAAAAAAGTACCAGGTCATGTGTGAGGAGTTTTCTGGTGAGGTTTAGGAGGCAGAAAAAAATATTTTGAGATTAGTAATGACAAAGCAAAAGGACAGAAGGAAAGAAATTCAAGATAAATAATACCAGTGGTAACACCAGCTACACTTACTGACATGGGGAGTGAAAGAAAAGAGTAAATTAAGACTGATTCCTTCCTGTTTTTGGTTGGCTCAAACAAGAGGATGATATTGAAGTTTACTGAGACTGGATTGACTGATAAAGGAATTGTACTTTGTTTCTTGGTTGGTGTTGCTGATTGCATTTTCCAAAACTGGCTAGAGCAACATTTCTGATACTACATGCACTTCTAGAACCTCACAACTTCTCAGATGCAGGTAGGGACTATTTCTTCACCTTGGAATTCAGCTGGCTCATTATGACTCTGCTGACAAGTCAAATGCAATGGAAAAGTGCCCCATGACTTTTGAGGCTAGGTCAGAAAAGACAATCTCCCTCCCAGGGTCTTACCCTTGGAAGACGGTCATCAGGTTCTAAGGAAAGGAAGGACTCTGCAGGTGCTCAAACCAACAGCCCCAGTTAGGCTCTCAGCTGAAAGCCCGCATCAACCACCTGACATGAGAGGTAAGAGGCCTTCAGATGATTCCATATCCAAGCCTTTGGCATGATTTCAGCTCACACCAAGTGTAGCCGAAATTAACTGTCATTGTTGAGCTCTGCCCAAAAGACATGTGAGCAAAGTAAATGCCCTCATACTTTAAGCCACCAAGTTTTGGAGTTATTTGTAATGCAGCCATAGTAACTGAAACAGTTGCTTGGTGAGTGTTCACAGGTGTGCACATGCGTGATTTTACAAGGAAGGCAGTTTACGCATCTGATCAAGAGTTTAATTTTGATAATGTATGTGAGAGATATGCAAGTGGATATGTCAAATATTCAATTGGATATGCACTTGGAATTTAAAGGAAAACTTTAGCCCAGATATATAAAAGCATTAGCATAGATTATAAAATCACGTAGGTAGAGAGTGCGAACAAATTTACTTTTTCAAAGTTCCAAAAAAAAAAAAAGTGCATAGAATAATTGGGCTAAATTTTCAAAATGAATGCTCTATTCTTCAAAGTAGCAGGCCTTAGGTTTAGGTATTGGCATTCAATGGATTTCCGCAATGAGATAATCTAACAATAGTAACAGTAAAAACTTTAGTTTTGGTGTAATTCTGTGTGACTCCAGCTAAATTATGCTGGTGTTTTCTCATAAAAATTTTCATATGTTCATACCTAAAATGGTTTTACTGATGCTTATGTATGTACATATTATTCACACCATAATTTTCATGTAATGGATGTAAATATTACAAAAATAAAAACAACAAAAAGAATACTTTTAGAATACTGTATATCATATAGCTTGCTCAGAGACTGGAGAATTTTCATTATCTCTCTGTTGATTCATCATTCTGGAACTTGAATCTCCTTAATAACTGATGGGTTTCTTTTAATTTTGAAACAAATTTTGGGAGTTTTAGAAAGAATATATAGGCATTTTTCACAGAATAAATAACAAAAACATTACTTCTTCCTTGACATTATAATGCATTTCTCGTTAATTGCTTAAAAAAAACAAACATAATTTTGTATCTTGTAAACTTGAGAGTTTAACAGTGATAGACATTATAAACTATGGAGAGAAACATAATGCTTTGAAATAGGACAAGAAGTTTCTGGTCCAACCCAAAAGTGATAAATTTGATATTCTACTACTATATTCGTTTCAGCAGTCTGTTGTGTTAGTTTATATTATTGAGGATATTTTAAATAAAAACCTACAAAAATGGGCTGGCTGAGTGGCGCAGTGGTTAAGCGCTGGCTTGGGAAGTCAGCGGCCCCAGTTCGGGTCCCATATATGAGGGCCAGTGACACTAACCTCGAAAAAAAAAAAAAAACCTACAAAAAAACAAGCATCTACATTTTTCACATCTTTTTAAAGAATTCCATCTCTGATGACTTTAGAAGTGTGACAGCTTTGAAGATTCTGAGTGTACAGCGCTGCTTCCATTGCTGACCACTGGAGTTGCCAGGGACTCAAGAAAAAAAGAATAACTGCTTTTAAAGTCATAATTCCTGTTTATTTTATTTTTTCTTTCTAAACCTTAACATTATATTTTGACCCATGGTGCATTTTAAGAATTTATAGGCCCTATTCTTGTTGTGTAAACATAACACATTAACATTGTATGACAATCAATTTACTTCTGCTTCAATCCTTTTGACATTTCACCCCTTCTTATAAGGGAACATCAAGGTTAAGCTATAAATTCAGCTCCACCTCCTGAGTTTGACTTTAGAATTGAAATTCAAGCAACTCAAAAACTTTTATTGCTATTCAACAGCCCTGAAGGGGGGTGAAATTTTTACTTTTACCTAAGTCGGGATCTCTATCTGGGAAATATTTAAATTTACAGTTATAATTTCATTGAGTTCTGTGTTTCACTCTTTCAAATTTTGGCTTAATGACAATAATGGAAATATGGTAAATATATTTAACTCAATTATATTCTCCAAGCAACTTATTTTTATAACTATTCTTTTTTTTCCTGTTTTTCTTTTGATGGTTTATTTATGCTTACCACATATGCAGTCTTCCCTTATGAGACAGAAAAATTAAATAAAAAACATCATAGATGTGATATTCTGAGAATATAACATGATGTTCCTCCTTTTATTTTATTAAGTGTTAATAATTGGAAAACAGAGCAATGGATGTTTGATAGCTTGAAAGAGAGAAGAAAATAATGCAGAAATGGTTTTTGCTATACTGCTAGACTGTAGCCATACAAGACCAGGTAAGCACAGTCATGAGCCATATAACGTTTCTGTCAACAATGGTGAGCCTATACGGCAGTGGCCCAAAAACATTATAGTGGAGCTGAAAAATTCCTATCCCCTAGACAATTGTAGTCTTTGTGACAACATAATGCAACACATTACTCAGGTATTTGTGGTGATGCTGGTGTAAATAAAGCTACTATGCTTTCACTTACATAAAAGTATAGCACATTTGTGTACAGTACATAATGCTTGATAATAATAAACAACTGTTACTGGTTTATGTCCTATATTATAATTTTTATTGTTATTTTAGAATGTATTCTATTTATTAAACAAAGTTTGCTGTAAAACAGTATATGGAGTTATGCTGGCAGCAGCCTCATACATCTCATGTTGACCGTGTCTCTTGATCACATCATTTTCTTCTGTGCTTGATTTAATCTTGTGTTGTTTTTTACAGTAACATGCTGTACAGGGATGTAGTCTAGGAGCAGTAGGCTATAGCATAATGCCTAGTTGTGTAGTAGGCTCTACCATCTAGGTTTGTGTAAGTGCACTCCATGATGTTTGTACAATGTCAAAATCACCTAATGACTCATTTTTTAGAATGTATCCCCATCGTTAAACATGGCACATGACTGTATTGACAAACATTCAAAAAACCTATGGAGTTCTCCACATAATGTCAATGATAATATTGATGATTTTTTTTCACTAAATTATCTGATTCCTCGTTCATAGGAATAATAGCTTTTATGTTATAAAAAACTGATATATTTAACTAACTTAATAATAATGTCTGCATATAACTAAAATTCAGTCAATCAAATCAATTTGATTTATCTTTAAAAATTTATCAAATGTTATAAAATCTAAAGATCCATTTCACATTTTCAAACTTTTCCACAGCTTATTTTATATACACATCATGGTCATATTCTAAGGTCCATTTAAGTAAAAGATAGTTATTCTCATGTTTCATTAATCCTTTCAATAAGTTTTTATTTCACTCATTATCACCTTCCTTATAATTTTTTTTTAATTAAACACATGAAGAAATTCACTTGAAGTCATGAAAAATTGGTACATGCAAATTAACAATATAAGGAAGCCATAAGAAAAAAATAATCCATACAGCCAATAAATGAGTTAAATTGTCTATTCTAAATGAAACTCATAGAATTGGGCCAAAACAGAGCAACCTAAAATTTTCTTGGAGGAAGATCTCACAACCTCCAGATACTTCATATTATCTGTGATCCCAGTGTTTTCTGAAGAGAACATGTGTCTTTGGTTCTAAAAAACTTAGATTGACATGTTGAGATCCCAATAGGTACAGGAAGGGACTGAGCCAATAGATCCAGTTAAGAACAATGATGGCTTGAACAATATCCCACACATCTGAACCATATTGTGCTTTATTTTTTAAAATAATTTGACTGATAACAACGCTCTAAGTTGGTCCGAAGGCTGTGGGTTATTGTTAAGCTGATTAACAATGCTCTGTATAGCAGGGTGGTTGAGATTTTGAATTTGGGAGTTTGTCACATTTAGTTTTTAGAGTCAACACAACTTTCAAGTTTTCTATTTTTAAAATTATTTATTTCGCTTTTTCAGTCACCATTGACATAAAATACGATTTTATGTTAGCTTCAGGTATCAAATTTCATATTTTCAAGACAAATTACATAGCCTGTGTCATCCACTCAGTCCCTTACATTTGGAACTTTGTATTGATTTTGAATCTTTTCACAGGATTCCTGACATCAGGTCAGTCAGCAAATCCTCCTTCTTCATTAAAAATGTCTGTTGAATGCTTCCCTTCCAATATATATATATTTTCCCTGTTATTACAATAGTCAACACTTTTGACCTTATAAGTCTAGATTACCTAAGTAAGTCTCCAACCAGCGTCTCTCTGGTAGATTTGGTCCTTGGTCTCAGTTCTTCATTCCCTCCCTGAATCACAATTATACTACAACAACATCCTTTGCCATGTGACATTGTGGTACTGCCAGAATGGGCAAAGTATATTAGCCCACCCTAATGATGTTGAATATGGCCATTGACTTGCTTTGGCCAATGGGATGTGTAGGGAATAGCAATACCTAGTTCTAAGCTTAGGCTTTGAGCATTAGGTGTTTCTGCTTGTGCTTATGTAATTGCCAAGAGGAAAAAAAAAATGTCTCTGGTCCCAGGATGAGACACTGTGGGGTCTACCTGACCCAACCTGTGGTCTATAGTAAGCCTATGCAGTTTCCTACTTGATGCCAAAGTGCTTCAGGTGACCTGCAAAGCTACAAAAGAGAAGCTATAAATATTTATTGCTGCAAGCCTCTGGTATTTTGAGGTTTTTTGTTATAAAACAAAACTGACTAGTACTCTAGCTTTAAGCTCTCTTTCCCTCTATTTGACAGAATGCACCTCTGCCACTTTCAGCCTCTGACAATACTAGAGCTTTCCCTTTTACTTCAAATGTTTTATGGCTCCCAGTCACCTAAGGAAACATCCAAACATTTTAACCTGATTGTTCACAACCTGGCAACTACTTACCTTTCCTGATTTATCTTCAAATACACCTAAACATAAACCTACTTATTCCAGTACACTGATGGATTCGTTGCTCCAAAAGCATTTATCATTTATTTCCTAGATTACCCTGTAGCTCATTACTCACCATCTTTTTTAAAACACCCTTCTGATTCTCTCTCACTTGAGTGATAGATATTTGAAAGTTTTAAAATATTAAGGCTGGGCAAGTGGTGCATTGGTTAAGAGCTGGCTTGGGATGCCAGCGGCCTTGGTTCGGATCCCACATGAGGGCCAGTGACACTGCCCTCTACAGCTAACAACAGCTCCACCTGGAGCTGGGCTGCACGAACCTCAGCAATGGTGTAGGCTGCAGTCCCGGCTGCAGTGAGCTGCCAAGGGCTACAGTGAGTAGCCAGCAGCCAGCATAAGTGGCTGGCAGCCAGCGTGAGCTGCCAATAGCCTCAGTGAGCGACCATCCAGAGGCCGGCAACTGATCTGCCTCACCCGGGAAGAGCACAATGACGACACCAACATGGGCCAATGGAGCAACGTCCTCCTCAACTAGACTGAAGAACAAAAAGACAGCAACTTCTGTCTGTTCCCCTTCCCCAATTCCCCAACGCTGTTCCCATCCTCCAATTCCCCAATAAAATCTTTAAAAAAATAAAAATTAAAAATAAATAAAATATTTATAAATGATAGTTGCTTGCTGTTCACAACATCAAAGGTATGTTGTAACCTTGTAGAAGGATGAGGCTGTTGATGTCCATCTAGGGACCAAGTGAAAACAGCACTTCCTGCCCTTTACCCCTGATATCTCATAAGTCACAAATGCTTAGTGACCTTTCAATGTGATTTAAGTAGCTTCCACATACATAGCACATTCAGGCTGCTCCAGATAGACACTACTGTTTATAAACAATTGCCTCGCTATACATCTCAAGTGAAAACAGAAATAAAACATAAGATGAAGACTTAATTTTTCCTTAGTCCTAATCATAAATTAGTATGTTATTATTTGCTCCTATTTTGACTTATAACTATAATCCTAGATATATTTGTTACTGTTTCTTAGTAATTGAGCCCACTCTTGTGACTCATAGGCCAGCCTGACATGACATATCTTAATTGCTTTCTGCCAAATCACAGAGATATACCCAATTGCTCCAGTCATATCTATTCTGTGCTATGAAGCTTCTCCTTATTGGAATGACTCTTTCACATGCTATCGCTTATATAAATTTGCTGTTTAAATTGATATGTCCAAATCCCATAGACAGACATTAAACCTTGAGAGTGCCAAATTAGTCCTTTGTTACTCCAAAACCTAAATGGTATCCTACACATTGTAGGGAAACTATTAGAGGTAAGAAAGTACAGGATTTATGTCCATAAAGGCCTAAGAGCAAAATGTTACTCTACCAATTGACAGCTATGGTTTTGTAAGGTAATATAACTCTCCACACCCTATATTAATCATATTGAAAGGGGTGGGAAATGGGAGGGCTAGGTGCATAAGTACTAATGCCTAATAAATTTGGGACAAGGTATTCACTTCATAGCTCTTAGTTACAATGCTCACTTTACTGACCTCAAACTCTGAAACATGAAGGTTTTCACATGAAATGTCTGGCCTATTCTAGGAACTCCCATATCTACAATATTTTTCCAATGTAAGAATACAAGTCTAGAATGTGTATCATTTTCCAGGACTTCTTTTCACAATGATTTCACTATCCCTCTGCTCTCTCCAGCAAATCCCATTCAGAAATCAAAGAACTCAGACCTAATTGAACTGTCCCTAGAGCTGCAAAACAGGTAACCTAGGCATCACATCACAGAGGTAGTCTATGTGTCTTCCAGAATTAGAGGGTAAAGTATCTGTTAAATTGAAAGAAAAACTGAATGGGAAATGAGCACATCATTTTTGTTTGATTTTAATTTAGATGTTCTTTCCTAGCACAGATTAAAATTGACAAAAGTTATATTTTATCTAACTAGGTAGCAGCCTGAAAACAAAATTTAAGCATGGCTGCTTTCAGAATGCTCTGTCAAATTTCAAAGCTCTCAAATTCATAGAGTGGTGCCACAGTGGAGGTTTGATAGCTCAGACCCCTGCTAGGTACTCAATAAATATCTGACAACAATTGATTAAACCACAGATGCAGTTCAGTGATTAAGTACCACACACCTCTTATGCTATATCAGTAACAAACAGCTGTTTATTTACTTTATCGGAAACCACCAACTTCAGCATCAATATGATGACCATAGAATATAGTATGTCGTTGTGTGAAAACTTCATGTTAGGTTTTCAGTTTAAAAATGGAGTCTGGCTAGTCGTCTCTGATTCAAACTTTTCAACTTCCCTCTAGATGCCCATAAAGGGATAGCAACAATAGTTTTATATAATAATGTTAAAACCAAGTCACTGAAGTTAGTGTCAAAGTAAAGAGAAAATTTAAATAATAGGAGCCATGGAGCTACACTGGAAAACCCAATTTAATTAAGCAATATTTGCAGCTCTACCCATGAAACAAAGCAAACTTGCTGTTGTTGGAAGTAGGTAGAAAGTAGTTCTGATTTACAATAATTTTTTTCGACCAGGAGGAAACAGACATGTACTCATCAGCATGGATGCTTTATGGTATTGGCCAAAATACTTCATACCCATTTCCTAACTATTATCAGAATCATGCTAGAAGTTATGTTATAATTTGTATAATGCAGTGTGTCTTCCAGTCATAGCATGAGATGGCAAATGTACCAAGATCTTTGAGAAAGAACACTTAACAAGATTATAGTGCACCCACATGCTTCCGGGATGTGAATGTCAATTTCAAACAAATAATAGTGTGAAAATAAACAATTTTGGGACATTGATAAAACAAAATATTGCAGCACAGAATAAAAAGAATAGCACCCTGAACCTCAAAGGAAAAATGTTCATATTAGGAAAAGATTTCATAGTGTAACCTTAAAAAAAAACACACAAAAGTCAGCTGTTTGTCTTGAGAAGGGATGAAAATTCAATCTTAAAATATCCACTGAGGTAGTAAGAAAATTATTTACAGGAAATCAGTGGTCTAGAGTGGATAACATAGAGGAAATGGACAAGGAGACAAAGTTACACAAGAAAATATGAGACCTACAAAACGAAAGAGAATGGAAATCTGATGTTAAAAAAAATATCGGTGCTCCTGATAAATGTACCAGAAACGTGAGAGGGAAGAGTAATTCAGGATATAATTAGAGACACTTAAAATGTATAAATCCACAACAGAATGCTACTCCAACCCTAACGATAAGAAAAGTCTGGATATTTTTTGAACTCACCAGGGTGCTGACTTTACCAGATAATAAGGTAAAGCTAATTCTAAAGGTGACTCACCCTTCCATGAGCAGAGTGACTGTGTGGAGCAATGGCAGGCTCTTATAACATAAGGTGAGTTTGGCCACATTCTGCAGCTCTTTTCTAGTAGACTTTCACCAGGTGTTCATGAGAAAGATGGGTGCCAGGGCAAGATAACTGAATGAGTTCGCCTTGTAGCACCAGCATGGAGGGAGAGTTGAGAGTGGAGAGTTCATACTTAGAGAAGCAAGCATGTCAATGACTCTGGCTGTGCAGGAATGCAAGGCAATGATTGGCTGCTGCTGGGAAATGAAGGTAGACACCAGCCAAATGATTTTTGAAACAGAACAAAAGTGAGCTGCTTCTGTGGGAGATGCAAAGAATCTACCCTTACCTGTGACCTAACCCTGCCTTGAAGGAAAGATTGACCGTGACTGTGGGTAGAAAAAGAAATCCTCCCTTTACCAGTTCCAAGGCAAAGATCATTTGCTAATGATGTCAGGAGCAGAAACTAAAGGTTTTGTTTATGGAGTGGCACAGGATATCTCCCACTCCCTGGTTCCAGGCAAAGATTGCACACCTTTGAGGGAGGGATACAAAACCTGCGGCTTCCTCCCAATTCCACTCTGAAGCGACAACAGGCCAAAGCCATCTGCCACTGGGGCAAAGGCAGGAAGTCTGCTCAGGCCTAGAACCTACACTGATGTAAATAAAAAACTACTGCCATGGGAGTAAGAGCAGGGAATGCATTCACAGCCCTGACTCTTTATCAGCACAAGGAAGAAACTGCATGCTGTGGGTAGAGTAGCAGGAAACACACCTACCCAATAGATTTTGCATTATATATGAAGGAGAATGTGTCTGCTATGAGTGAAGGACCAGAATGTCAGAGAAAACCTCACTCCTGAGTCTTAGGCAAGACTTATAGAGAAGTATATCTGCACCTCCCACCCCTGTACACACATGCCCAATAAGCTTTACATTACAAAGAAGCATCAGCGATCTACTTAGTTCAAGGTCCAAAAACTAGTCATCCCTTTGTGAAACAGGTGTGCTGGATCTGGTGAAAGTGGAGCACTGAGGAAAACTATCTGGTACTCTAATATTCACTGTTATGAATTGAATTGTGCCCTTCCAAAATTCATATGTTTAAAACATATCTCCCAGTATCTCAGAACTTGACCTATTTGAAAACAGGGTCATTACAAATGTGTTTAGTTAAGATGGTGTCATACTGAGGGAGGGTGCACCCCTAATCCAATAGGTTTGGTGTTCTTTAAAAAGAGGAAACTTGGAGGCAGACAGCTACACAGAGAAAATCCCATGTGAAGACTGGAGTTGTGCTTTTACATGCCAAGGAACTACCAGAAGCTAGGAAAGAGGCCCAGAATGATCCTACCGACATCTTGATCTCAGACTGACAACCTCCAGAATTGTGAGACAATAAAATTCTGTATTGTGAGACACTCAGTTTTTGGTACTTTGTTATGGACTCTTTAACAAACTAATATACACACATAATGCACAAGGAAGCTGTAGTTCACTGCTGGAAGCATTTGAATTGCATGGTGTATGTATTAAAGGTACATATGCCATCAACAAAACTCTAACCCAGCTCAACTACTGACTATATTAACACAACCAATTATAATAATGACCTGACAAGAAGTGTACCCATTTCCAGCTATAAATATGTTTACCTCAGATTCTACTGTTCTTTTATATGCATTATCTAATATGCAATCAAATAGTATGAAACATATAGAAAAGTAACCAAAAAAAATCAATTGTCAAGAAATAAAACAGTCTACAGAACCAGATGAGGACTAGTCCATGTGTCAGAACTATCAAACAACAATTTTAACAGCTATTATTAATACGTAAATAATCTAATGGAAAAAGTAGGAAACATCCATGAAAAGGTAGAGAATTTCAGCAGAGAAATATAAATTATTAGGAAAAAAAAGAGTCAAATGGAAATGCTAGAGAAAAAAAATATTGCAGAATGAAGAAATCTATCAACAAGCCTATTATTATATAAAGCTAAGTCTAGCACTGGAAAGAATCACTGAAAGAATCATTAAATTTGAGATATGTCAATATAAATTATCCAAAATAAAATACTTAAAAAATAAAAACAGCATCCAAGACCTGTGAAAATATCAAAGGCATATATATACATATATATGATTGAAATATATTTCTCAGGAAAGAGAAGAGAGAGAAATGAAGCACAAAAAAATATATGAAGACATAATGGCTGAAAATTTCCTAAATTTATAAATGAAAGCAAGCCACAGACTCAAGAAGCTCACATAACCCCAGAAAGAATAAATACATGAATGCAAAGATAAACACCAGGGTATATAATAATCAGATTACTGAAAGCTAAAATAAAGAAAAAAGTCTTAATGACTAACAGAATAAAGAAAGGATAAAAAGAAGGAAGGAGGAAGGAAGGCAGGAAGGCAGGAAGGCAGGAAGGCAGGAAGGCAGGAAGGAAGGAAGGAAGGAAGGAAGAAAGGAAGGGGAAAGGGGAAGGGAAAGAAAGGGAAGGGAAGGGAAGGGAGGAAGGATGGGAGGAAAAAAGGAGAGACAGAAGACGGAGGAAGGAGAAAAAAATGATGTACCCAATAATAGAAGTATACACATTTTTTTTCAATTGTACGTGAAAGATTTACCAATATAGACAATAACCTGGACCATAAAATAAATCTATTGAAACGTCAAAGAGCTGAAATCATACTATGTTATTTGAACTAGAACTCACTATCATATAGACAACTGAAATATCCCAAAATAGTTGAAAATTAATCAACATACTTCCAAATAATCCATGAAACAAATAAATCATAATAGAATTTGGAAAAAATATTGAATTACATTTCTCAGTGAAAACACTATATACATAAGAGAGGCAGCAAAACCACCGCTTCAAGAGATATTCATCTATTAAATATCTATGTTAGAAAATTAGTTCTTAAATCAATGATTTAAGCTTCCACTTTACAATACTAGAAAGAAAGAAAAAAAAAAAAGCAAATAAAACCAGAAATAGGCAGAAGGAAGGATATAAGCAGGATAAATAATGAAAAAAAAAAAGAAAAAAGAAATGCAATCAAGAAAATCAATGAAACCAAAGTTGTTTTTATAAATAAATCATTAAGATTGATAGATCTCTAGTCAAATCAATTTTTAAAAGAAAGCCAATATTGTGAATGAAAGAGGAAGAACTACCAACCCTATGGACATTAAAAGGGAAAATAAGGATATATTGTGAATAAATTTGTGCCAATACATTCAAAAGCTTAGATGATATGGTCAAATTCCTTGATTAACACAAAAAATGCTTATTAAATAAAAAGAAAAAAAAAGAAAATAAAAAACAAACAGGAAATCTAAATATAACTAGTTACTAAAGAAATTGCATTTGCAGTTAAAAAAAAACAAAAACAAACTTCTCTGTAGCATTCTTTTTTTTTTTTTTTTTTTTTTTGAGGGCAGTGTCACTGGCCCTCAATGTGGGACTGAACCAGGGCCGCTGGCTTCCCAAGCCAGCACTTAACCACCGCGCCACAAAACAAACTTCTCATAAAGATACAATTTAAAGAAAAATTCTGAACCTTCCCAAACTTTTTGAGTATACAGATTAAAAACATCCTTCATGCCTCATGTTAAATTATGTAAAAGAGATAAAGCTGCACAACAGACAAAATTTTTCGCATTGCAAGTTAAAAATAAAGGCAGTGAACATAAAAATGGTTATCTAAGAGGTGTGAAATCCATGCTAGCCTTAGGCTTGCCATCTGCAATGCTAAATATTTGGAGTATATTAAATTTATAGAGAATTTTAAAAAGAAATTAGTTTGTGGTTTAAGAATTTCATATACAGCTGCAGCTGAGATTCCTGTTACACCCCAGTACTCATTTTTTCCTTCTACTATAGTGTATACTAAACTGCAAAAATAGCCACAATTATTCACCCTTCCCTGTAGCCTTGTCCTTCACCCTATAATTCCCTCCCTCTCTTACTCTGGAGTCAGCCATGTGATTTGGGACTAGGGTATTGTCCAGATAACCCAGGACTATGTCTAGATATAGTCATGTCTAAAAGTCCATATACTATATGCCCCTTATCTGGATTTCTGCCATGTAAAGCTGGCTAATTTTTGTTTTCTCTTTATGCCTCAGTTTAAATATTCTTCCCTACAGAAAATCTTCTCTGATCTCAGTTCAGGAACTCAGAAATCCAAAATAATTTTCAGTGGACTAAAAGGTGTCAGCAGAGCTGGTTCCTGCTAGAGGCCTTAGGAACAATATGTTTTCTTGCTTTTTCTATCTTCTAGAAGCCACCTGAATACCTAGGCTTGTGGCTTCTTTGTCCCTTCATTTCACCTTATTCCTCCATGGTCCCATCTCCTACCAGTAACTCTGATCTCTATTTTTTTTTTTTTTGAGGGCAGTGTCACTGGCCCTCATATGTGGGACCCGAACTGGGGCCGCCGGCGTCCCAAGCCAGCGATTAACCACTGCGCCACTTGGCCGGCCCTGATCTCTTTTTATAAAAGCCCTTATGATTACATCAGACCTACTGACATAATCCAGGAAAACCTCCGGATCTCAAGATTCCTGACTTGATTGCATCTGCAAAATCTACTTTGCCATAAAAGGTAACATAGGTTCTTGGGATTAAGATGTAGCCTCTTTGGGGGCCATTATTCATCCTAACATAACCCCATTATATTCTCCAATACATATCCTGCAGGTTTTCACATAACCTAAAACATTTTGTAAGTTTTTGCAGAATCAAAATTATTTATTTGTAATGCCATTTAATTACTTTTCCTTTTGGCTGTATTCTTTATGAGTACATTGAAAAAATATGAGTATATATGCTTGGCATATACAGGAAGTTAGTATTTTTTGACGACTATGACTTTTATATTTTGGAGTCCTAAAAATATTTTCAAATGGCAAAAATATACAGTTTTAGTATATTTTTATGAAACTTCTGTTCCCAGGTGACCCTTGCCACTTTCAAACTTGCAGTTTTGTGCCTACCTTTTGAAAGTAGTCCCTGAGAGAAAACAAGTAGGTAGAGCCATTTCATATCTACATGTAACAAAGAGAATATATGAGTTATCAGAGATCATTTTAAGTCGGCATGGTTTTTAGTTCACTAAGGGAGGCTAAAGTGGCCTGGGTTGTGACATTAGCATTAGCTTTGTTTGTTTGTTTGTCTGTTTTGGCATCCCTGGGTGGGCACAAAAGCATTAGCTTCTAATTCATAGAAGTTGATGAGAGCAAGGATAAAAGGCAAGAGGACAGAATTAGGACAGAATATCAAAGAATTCTTAAGAACCATGCTTTTCAAGCTATTCTCAATGCAGGACTAAGTGGTATTACTACTTTTTAAAATTAATAATATGTGATAGCTAGAGCACTTTGTAAAATATAACAATAAATTACTAGAAAAAATAAAATGAAACTATAAGCATGAAAGAACAAACCAAATTCCACAGACATAGGGAAAAACAGTTACAAAAACTGTACATGTTCGTTGGCTGTTCAAAAAGGGCAGAGTCACTATTATACTTCTATCTGTCATTTCAAACTGTACATTAACAAAAAGTTGTGAGTGAAATGGCTAATTTACATGTTAAACCTCTTTTTAAACACTTTCATGAATACCAAGCATATCAATACTTAAAGTATTTAAGGTGACAGATGAGCTTGGTTCTTGTTTGTTTATCTAATCTAGGTGAGATTGATGACAGCGGTACCTGCATGGGATAATGTATATCTCCATGGTATTTATATTTGGTTTTAGTAATATGGATAGAGAAGCCAGTCTCCGAGAGGCTTGTTGAATTGAATGCAAGATGAAATTTAAAGGGATTTCGGTCAATATCAGAATGTTCATTTGTAACTTTTATCCAAAATGAAGCAAGTTATTCTGCCTTTCCAAATCCATCTTCAATTACTCATCAGTAGCAATTCCAACAATTTATTTGGTAAAAATATGATTAAATTTAAATTATTTTGATTAAAGAAAATAATTCCAGATTCATAGGTTTCCCACATGTGAATCATTCTGTTGGAAAACTCAAAACTTTCTATAAAATTCTTCAGTTTTTCAGTGATAACTTTTTACAGATACGTAAAATCTAAATTTTCTACCTAACTGATAATCTGATAATGACTCTTAAGATACATGTTAAAGAATCTGTGAAAATGGTTCCTGGCTTCTAACTTTTGTTTTTGCTCTTTGATCTTATCTGCCTTTGAAAGACATGCTGCAGTCCTCCTTCTCATGCAAAAATTAAAAACATTACAAATGCTAATATATGCAACATGAAAACTAGCTGTCCAATTTATAGCTTTAAAAAGTTAGGACCAGGCAGGTTCTCTTATATCAAAGACCAAAGAGTTGCACTATAAGAAACAACAATCCCTCTTCCTCTCAGCCATCTACTCAGCAGCTGGAAAGCAGCAACCATGTGTGAATGCATCACCATCCATGTTGGCCAGGCTGCTGTCCAGATTGGAGATGTCTGCTGGGAGCTCTACTGCCTAGAATATGGTACCCAGCCCCATTGCCAGATGCCAAGTGATAAGACCACTGAGGGGCAGAGGGAAGAGATGACTCATTCAACATCTTCATCAGTGAGACAGGCCCTGGGAAGCATGTGCCCAGGTCAGTGATTGTAGAGCTGGAACCCATGGTCTCTGATGGAGTTCGCACTACAGCCAGCTCTTCCACCCCACGCAGCTCATCACAGGCAAGGAAGAGCTGCCAATAACTATACCCTGGGGCATTACACCATTGGCAAAGAGATCATTGACTATGTCTTGGATCAGATTCAGAAACTGACTGACTAGTGCACAGGTCTTCAGGACTTCTTGGTTTTTCCCTTGTTTTTGTGGGCAAATTGGTTCTGGGTTCACCTCTCTACTGATGGAATATCTCTCTGTTGATTATGGCAAGAAGTCCAACCTAGAGTGCTCGATTTATCAAACACCCCAGGTTTCCTCAGCTGTAGTTGAGCCCTACAACTCCATCCTCACCACCCATACTACCCTGGAGCACTCTGATTGTGCCTTCATGGTTGCCAGCAAGGCCATCAATGATATTTGTGGTAGAAACCTCGATATTGAGCACCCAACCTATATTAGCCTGACTAGATTGATAGGTCACATTGTGTCCTCCATCACTGCCTCCCTCAGATTTAATGGAGCCCAGACTGTTGACCTTACTGAATTCCAGACCTACCTGGTGCCCTATCACACCATCCATTTTCCTCTGGCCACATATGCCCCTATCTTCTCTGCTGAGAAAGTCTACCATGAGCAGTTTTCTGTAGCAGAGATCACCAATGTGTGCTTTGAGCCAGCCAACCCCAGAGATGTCAATGCTGCCATTGCCACCATCAAGACTAAGCATACCATTCAGTTTGTGGACTGGTGCCCCACTGGCTTCGAAGTTGGCATTAATTACCGGCCTCCCAATGTGATACCTGGTGGAGACCTGGCCAATGTACAGTGAGCTGTGTGCACGCTGAGCAATGCCACAGCTATTGCTGAGGCCTGGGCATGCCTGGACCACTAGTCTGACCTAACAGATGCCAGGTGTGCCTTTGTTCGCTGGGACATGGGTGAGGGCATGGAGGAAGGAGAGTTTTCCAAGGCCTATGAGGACATGGCTGCCCTTGAAAAGGATTATGAGGAAGTTGGTGTGGTTTCTGTTAGACAAAGGGTGAGGAAGAAGGAAAGGAATACTAAAGTTAATATGTCACAAAGGTGCTGCTTCTACAGGGAAACATTCTGTTTTAATCACTGGAAAGCTGTGGTCTCATCAGTTAATTTCTATGTAGCAGTATATATTCTCAGATACAATTATTGGCCTATGCATTAAAACATGACACTTTGTTACAGACCTAACCAGCCAATTTCCCTGATGGGTTTGAATAAAACATTCCGTATTTTAAAAAATAAATAAGTTAGGAACAAATTTATTTTTATTTTGTAGAATACTAAATGTGTATTCAGTAATTCAAACATTTTGAACAGTACGTTTGATTATTAGCATGCACTAACAGTTGTTTATGATCAGCTTCCATATTGTTACATAATAATAACTTCAACTTTAATGTTTTAGCCTTTTGTAATTAATAAATGTTACTGAGTCACTAGGCACATTTTTTTTTTTCCATAGCAAATCTTTCTCTGTGAAGAAAGGAGTGTATCAATTTACATTCTGGAACAAACTCACTCTTTAATCTACATAACTATTTCTGAAGATTTTTCCAATATCACAGAACACACTTCCGTTTCTGCAGAACATACTCCTGTAAAAAATTAATTTCAAAGCCACATTTTTAAACAATGTAATCTTTTATATCTTTATACTATATAAAAAGAGTTACCTTATTGTGCTGTGTATAATGCACTCTTTATTGGCTGTGCTTTATACATGGGTAGCACTAATAAGGATGTGCTTTATACATGGGTAGCACTAATTCTATATCTATTTAAATGTTTTTAATTATTTTATTTATATTTATGAGTTAAAAGTTTAACTCTAGAAATCAATAACAATAACTATATGCAAAATAATACCCTGGAATACGATAATCAGTTTTGTTGAACTTATAATTAACTTGCAGTGACAAAGAGTTCTTGGCCTTCTATGATATGTAAATATCATAAATTTGTTAACGGTACATAAAATTTCTTGTACCTTGTATTTGTTCTAGTGTTTTGTAATTATTTGTTACATAAAATTTCTTGTACCATAATATGTTATAAAAGAAATGCTAGAATTCCTTTATAATACAAAAAACAAGTACCTAAATGTAAACAAATAAAAATTTGAATTAAAGTATTAAAACAAAAGATTTTTTCCCCTGAAAGTCTGGGCCAAAAACATAGGGTGTGCATTATACATGGGAGTGCATTATACATGGCAAAATGTGGTATTTGTGTTTCCAGCAATGAAACTGGAAAAAAAATTTTTCACTTTCCCATCACTACTATATTCAAATGATACACATATTTTTAAATTGTCATGTTGGCCATATCGGCGCATTTACTAAGTCATAATGAAAAATACTTTTGATAGCTTTGTTCTGAGATGGTCCTCCTTATCATTAGCTTAAATAGGTCATTATGGTATCAGTAGAAAGTGGTATCTTCACTACCTTCTCTACTACAAACCTACTCAACATTTCTAAGCAAATGTAATGTCATGGCAATTGCACATTTTTAGTTTTGGTTTACTATTACTTTATTAGAACCTTGCCAAGTTCTAGCGTTCATAGGGAAACTATGGAACATCTGCTTCTATCATCCTTTAATTCAATACTCTTTCTTTCAAATAATTTTGTTTTGTTTTGTTTGGAAATGATTTCTTTATAATGTGTTCATAACTTCTGATAAAGTGTTGATGCTTTTGTTGCTTCATTAGCCATACTATGACCCCACAAATAAGATATTCGTTTTAATATCTCTGCATCAATTATAGCTAAAACTGAACTTGGCACAGAAGAGATCATACTTCTAAGTAAAATTAGTAATAATTTTTTGGGACTTCTTCAGACTTCTTTCCACTGCCATCATTTGGCTTATGACTGACAAAGTACATCTTTACCTGGGCCCTATGTTCCTGGACTCAGCAGCAGTTAAGAAATCCCCCACCCAATCGTGTTTCTTTTTTTTACTGCAAAGAACCACCTTCCTCATTATAGGACTTGGATACGACTCAAGGATGTCCCTTGCTTACGTAACTCACGGCCAGACATAGAGCCTCCAAATTTCCATTCTTTGTCTCATAATTCTTTAGCTGAGCTATTTGTACCCACTGACCAATCTGGGTAAAATAGTTGACCAAACTTTATGTAAGCCTCTCTCCTACTTCCAAGACCTTGAACTTTGACCAATCCTCAGACTGGGCCATCATCAGAATATGGAACAGCCCTCCATAGAAGCCCCTCCTGAGAATCTGCTGATCACAGGGAAAGAAGTTCCCCGATTCAAGGTCTGATCATACCATCTGCTCAACCAGCTTCCCCTACCCTACCCAATTGTTTGTAACCTTATTTACCTCTCCCTATAAAAGAAAACTTCCTTCTGCCTGACCTTTGAGCTGTTTGTAAATGTTGTAATTGAAACTATCTCCCTAATTCAACAGTTCACCTCTCTCTATTGCAATTGTCTTTTCAAGTAAAATCTCTCCTTACCTAGTTCCCAGTTTGTCTTTATTGGAAAGTTTTTGGGTGTTGTGATTCAGACACAGTGCTGACCACCTTTGAACTATGTCTTCATTCATATTCATTCCAGCTTCTCTGATTCTGTGTTCTTTCATGGCTAGGAACTCACCACTGAAGATGAGACTCAACTCCTCATCCATCGTTCTGGAAATTTGTCTGTTGTACCATGATAAGGAGTTACTTGGTTTCTTTCATGCATAGAGAATTTTGGGACCCTTCGTGAAGACTTTTCTTGTTTTTCTGGCTCCTCAAGCTGGGGATTGAGCCAAAGGAATTCCCTTGGCTCCTCAACTGGGTATTGCATGGAGGGATTTTCTTTGTTCTTTGGTGACTGTGTGAGGGAATTAATCAAATGGACCTCTTTCCCACCTCCCTTAAACTTTATCTTGGATTCAATTATCTCATACCATGGGTGACTCTCACTCTGTTAGGCACCCTGCCTCTTCTCAGCGTTGACTACGTGCTTTTCCATTAAGGAACTGTCTTACTCTTAGTCTGCTTGGGCTACCATAACAAAATACTATAGACTGGGGAACTTAAACAACAGAAATTTATTTTCTCACAGTTCTGGAGGCTAGACTTCTGGGATCATGGTACCAGCATCGTTAGGTCTGGTGGGAATGTTCTTCCTTGCAGATGGCTGCCTTCTTGCTGTGTACTCTCATGGCATTTCTCAGCACTTGCACATGGAAAGACGGGGCTCAAGCTCTCTCATGTCTCTTCCTATAAAGGGCCTCATGACTTTGTCTAACCCTCATTCCCTTCTAAAGGTCCCATCTTCAAATACCATCACATTCAGAGTTAGGGCTTCAACATATAAATTGGAGGAGGGCAAAAACATTTAGTCCATGAAAATTACTAATTCTGTTCACTATTCTTGAGAAATGGCAACATTTTACAGTAGGACCACTTAAAACTTAAACGTTCAAGACTTCTTGGGAAGCTTGAGACGGCCCCAAACTGGACCATTTAAAACTTCTCAGTATTATCACCCACTCCGTTCATCCTTTTTACCACGTTGGATCTTCCATTAGTTCCTGTGAATCCTTTGATCTGTCCCCCTTTAACATCTCCAATTCCTCTACCTGTCTACCATTTCCTTTCCATTCTAGCCCCTCAACTCCTTAGAACCACTACAAACTCCAACTTTCACTGCCCCTACCCCTCACTGGGAGCTCTGAAGAAGCTTAGGAAACCCCAGTACAACCACTTGAAACTGAAAAAGCTAACTGAAACAGGCTAGTTTGTCTTTATGTGAGCTTCGAGACACCTAGATGGCCATTTGTACTCTGTTTCCAGTCCAAAATTTAGTTTACAGGCTAAATAAAAAAAAAATCTTCTCCTCCACAAATGTTAGTGAGGCTTCTTCAGACCTCATGGTGATATAAATACCATTATGTTTATATTATAATACTAAGCAGGAACATCTGCCAGAAACACAATTCTGGTAAAAAACAAACAAACAAAAAACAGAAAAAAAATCCCCACACATATTAATACAGAACAAAAACAAAAACAAAAGCCAAGCCTTTTTTATAAACCAGTGAGCTTTGTATATCTGTGTTTATATCTGACTAATGGCTGAAATTTTAGACGTGAACCTATAAATTCTGTATTTGTGTCTGTTTGTCTATTGTGTACACACACATTTAATGTATGTATATTCAATGAATGGAATTGGGCCATTCTCCCCAAATTCATAAATTGAAGATCTATCCTCCAATGTGGCCATATTTAGAGATAGAGACTTTAGGAAGGTTATTATGTTAAACTGAGTCATAAGGGCAGAGCCCTAATCTAATGGAGCTGGTGTCCTTATAAGAAGAGGGAGAGACACTGTATCATGTCCTGTCTCTCTCTCTTCCCCTCTACACCCACCCACTGTCCCTCATGAACACATGGAAGAAAAATCGTGTGAGAATCAGCAATAGAGCTCTCACCACAATGCGAGCATGCTAGTTCCTTCATGTTATAGCCTTCTGGCATCCAGAACTTTGAGAAAATGAATTTCTGTTGTTTAAGCCACACTGTATGTGGTATTTTGTTATGCTAGCCCAAATAGACTAATATTCAGATTTTGGTACTGTGAAGTAGGGTACTGCTGTAATGAATACCTAAAAATATGGAAGTGCTTTCAAAACTGAGTGATCAGTAGAGGCCAGAAGAGTTTTGTGACACATACTAGAAATAGTCTAGATCATCTTGAAGGGACTGTTGATAGAAATATGACATTATAGGTAATTTTGGTGTGGTCTCAGAAAAAAAAAATGAAAAACAGGTTATTAGAAACTGGAGGAAAGGCAACCATTGTTATTATTCAAAAGTGGCAAAGGACTTAGTCACAAGTTCTAGAGTTTTGTGGGAGGTAGAACTTGAAAGTGATGAATTTGGCAGATATTTAAGTAAAATGTTAGAGAAAAGTGGTTTCCCTTTACCACTTTTAGTAGAATGCAAGGGGAGAGATAAATTGAAGGAATTGTTAACAAAAAGGAACCAGATCTTGAAGATTTGAAAAGTTCTCAGCCTCTCCATATTGAAAAAAATGAGGAGGTGTGTTCTGAAGAGAATACTAAAAGTATGGCTGAATAACCATTTGATAAAGAAATCATGGGTGCAACTCATGGATTTAATCAGACATTTCAGCAGAAGCCAGGAGTAGATGGGATTATGCTAGCAGGACTAAAGGAGACAGAGACAACTGGACAGAATGAAGGAAAGCCGTCAGACTTCTGGGATTCTACAGGATAGGACCATAAAGCTACCCAGATGTGAATATACATGCATTGTCCTTCAAGAAAAGGAAAGGATGTCCCCAAATGTAATTCAAAGATCATCAGGGCTGCCATTCTTATGGCTCCAGATGGCAAGGTTGATTCTTTCTCGATTTTAGAGAGTGGGAACCACTTTGCAGGTTTCAGTGGGCCAGGCTGCCCCAGTGAAGAACCACCAAGAACCATGAAGACAGGGTCACCACAAAGAACCACAAAGAGTATTTTCTTCTGACAGCCCAAGCAGACTAATGCATGTATGTGTATATGTATGTAAGTTAGGTATGTGCAAAATTTTCCTATTTCTGGATGATATTACCAAATTAAACAATAAAATGTCTCAAAAGAGTTCCATGCTGATTGGTTTAAATATAAACAAATGCTTATATAAGTTGAATATTATTAAAATTGCCAAAATTTAAGGCTAATATTTTTTTTCCCCATTTCGATATGTTCTTCCTAAGCTTCCACATGTTACTGACTGAATAAGCTTGCATTACATCACTAGATGTTTAAAATGATGAAAAATGTAAGTATATGATTAATCAAATTGAATCATTATTTTGACAAAGTTTATTTCAACAGCAATTATATTGTATGATATGTCAGCATGAAGACATGAAGGCATAATCTCCAAGATTTTTTGGTAACAAAATCTTAGACTTATTTAAATTAGTTTAATTAATGACTATTCTTAAAATACCTAAATTATTCCTAAGTAAGATAAAATACTGAAATATTAACTACGAAGCCTAATTTTAAGGCTCTATGCATTTGGGTTTATTAATAAATGTGTTCATTGTTTGCCACATTGACAAGTTATATTACAAGGATATAAACAATTATAAGAATATGGAAGACGTATATTTCTAAGCTCTATTACAAAATTCTGGCCTGTGACAGACATTTCACAATTATCCACTTTATAGTTTTCTATGTGAAATAGAAGTTAATGTAGTAAAATTTATAATTAATATATGTTAATGAGATGCTACTAGAAGAAATAGTGGCAGAGAAAAACAACTTTCTATACAAGGTATGCAGGAAGTGTTTCGTTTTTTTTTTCAAAAGGGAAACAAAAGTAATTTTGCCCCAATGTAAAATGTAAAATTGTTCCATATGAGAAAAAGGAAAGTATAGGATGAAACCTGGATAGAGAAAATTGTAAAGTTTCATGGAGACACAAATTTATTTGCTGTGCTGAGAACTATCAATGCTTTGATGGGTTTATTTATAAGAATTTATAAGAACTTTTTGAAAAGTGCTTTTATACAAAATAGTATATTGATGCAAAACTAGAATCTAGGTTTATCTCTATTAAAATGACAAATTTTCTTGAATTATTGGTATGCTCTTAATAAGAGGTCATAAAATGTGTATCTTTATGTTCAGAATACTCTGCCTAGCAGGCAAAAATTCTGTGTCATATCGGAATTGTTTCTTGTGCTTTATTTTGACTTTATCATAACTTTAATTACTTAAGAAAACAAGGTTTCTCACTTTCTGCTAAGGTTCTTTATAATCATCTTATGTATACCTCAAAATTTTTTATTGTCACTGATTTTCAATTGCCTTTATTTTGCTCTGCATGCTAAAAAAAACAAGCAAATTTTCTTTTCAGTTATTTTTTAGTGAACTCTCAGCAGATCTTCTGCTTTTGAAAATTATCAATAGTAAGTTAATCACAAATATTTTAAAGTCTTACATCCTCTACACATTATTTTTTGTTTTACTTGCATGCTTCCCTGAAAGCACTTTAAAATCAGCTATATAACAAAATGCTTTGTGTTCAGAAAGAACTGTCTGAGAGACCCTTAGCAAATGACAATGCCAAGTGCTCTTGGGCAGAGGTTTCAGATGGCATTCCTTAAATAACTCTGAGATCATAACATTGGACTGAGTCAGCATTTTCAGAATTTTCATATAGAAGCAGATGGTTTCATGAAATTGTTAACCCCAAATCAATCAGAACAAGAATGAATTACAAAGGAGTGAATGAACCGATGAAGAATGATTATGGGTTTTGCTTGGAGTATTCCTGATACTTTTTTAATATCCTATTTCCTAGATATAAAGAAACTCTTTTTTCTCTGGTGTTCGTCTATAAATCCTAACAATTTAGTAGACTGCGCATGAGCAGAAATGAAACATTTATCCTTCTCTCTCCACTGGATCACTCCAGATTTTGGAAATCCTTATTAATTGAATATTCTGATTTCATGGCAATATAATTTTTGCTTAAGTTCAATAAGAATCTGTCTTTCTTTGTTAAGAAGAGATAATTAGAAACAGTGGTATTAGAGCAAGATTTTGACTGGACTGACTGTCGTATTTGAAAATGATGTTTTCAATCAGACACGACCAGGTACTTTTAAGGAATTTAAGTTGACTTTATGGAACCAAGGCTCACAAAGTCATGTTGGAAAAACTAGTGAGGTAACTAGCTTACATTTCCTGCAGGCAAAAGAAATTTGGGATATTTTAGGAAACTTTAGAAGAGAGAAATTCACCCCAATCTATAGGTACTGCAAGTGAAATCTGATGGTGAGTTCTTGGCTTGGCTCCTAAGCCTCAAGAGTATTCTTCATTTGACATTATCTTTGATCAAAAAAGGAGTGACAGTAGGAAGAAATTTTGTGTTTCAATGGAAAACTATAGTTCAGCCATGAGGGTTAGCATATTCTGATTATTCATTGCTTTGAGCTATTTTGCATTACTTTGAAAACTGTAAGTAACTAATGAATATGAAAAACCTGTTTTGTTACTAATATGTAAATTGGATTGGGTCCTTTCATCTGGCAAGCACAGTCAATCTTCACAATATTTTGAATTCTTCCAGTTTCTTTCAATACCTAGTTATACCTCAACTTACATTTCTAATTTTTCTCTCTCCTTCCTAACTTGGTATTACTGAGAGATAAAACCTGACTAACCAGATTCTTGCCTAGACTCTAAGTTGCCTTATAGCAGGTCGTTTCCCCTAACATCTGAAGAAGCACTGTGAGCTAAATTCTGAAGAGTTGATAACTGTAAATGACTCATCACCACCATAGATTATGCATATGCCAGATTTCTCCCTGGAAGATCTACTGTCTGGGTCATCATGAAGTCTGAGAAAATGTTCAGGTCATGTGTGTTTTTAGAGGACAGATAACTAGGCAACATCATCAGGAACACTGATATTAGCTTCAAGAAACTTAACAAGCAGTATTGCATAACTGAAAGGCTTTTACCCATCAGCCTCTTGGATTCACTGTTCTGGATACTTTCCAGGATTCAACATCTGGTTCTTCATTTTAATAAAACCTCATGCATTAATATTTATCTTTTTTGCATTTTAGACATTGCTCTTTTAAGATGCCTGAATCTAACACACTGACTTTTACCACTACTTCTCAACAACTGGTTTTACAGGAACAATGCCAACAAGAGTCCTCAGGAGCCTATTTCTTATATCCTGCTTCCATCCAGTGTGGTGTATGATCACTTCTGAGTTGGTCAGTGAAAAATAATATTCATTTGACTTCTGCAAATAGGGGCTGAAAATGTTAAACTCTGCTTGATCTCTGTGCTCCTGGAAAATCATGACAATTAAGAGATTCCCCCTGACCTTTTGGTTTTCTGTAAAACAACTTACTGCAAAGACCCACCCATCCTCATTTGGCTTAGGTAAGGATCAAGGGTGTTTCCCTACCTTGTTTACCTATGATATGTCCAGATGCATATCAAATCCCCATTCATTGCCTCATTCATGATTAGTTGAGTCATTTGTACTCACTGACCAATATGGACAAGATATCTGCTAACTTCACTTGAGTAAATTTTATTTCAGTTTCTCCATTCCTTTCAGAACACACTGAACTGAACTTCACCCATGCCCTGACAGAGCCAACTGGAATGTGGATTAACCCTTTAACAGCCTCTCTGAGGAATCAAGAATCAGCTGACTTCAAGGAAAGACATTTTTGATCAACAGCCTGATCTCATTCACTTCCTCTTCATTCAGTTCTTTCTAGCCTTGTTACCCACTTTGTTAAAAAAAAAAAAAAATATATATATATACACACACACACACACACACACACACACACACACACACACACATTTGTATATGTATACATGCCAGGGGTGCCAAAAAATGTACACACGTTTTAAGAAAAGAAAATATATTAAAATTGTAATACTCAATATATACTGATATCAAAAGAGAATGCAAGTAACGTTTGACTTCTGCATTACAAGAGGTGCTCAAAGTGGTTACAATCAGCATCCAGACACTTCTGATTACAGTGAACTACTGTTTGAGCAACGTTGACCAAAGTGTCCACTTGTATATATATTTTTGACACCCCCAGTTTGTGTGCTAGTGCATGTGTGTGTGTGTCTGTCTAATGTTGGAGACTTGCAGATCACAGGGTCTGAGGTCCTCTCTATTGCAAGTCTCCGTCTTCCTCTTGCAATAGTGCCCTTCCTTCTGTTTCAATTGTCCTTTTGAATGAAGCTTCTCTCTCTAAGCTCAAATTTTATTTTTTTTACACTATCATTCAGCAACATTTAGAAAAGCTTTACCTCTTGAAAAAATAGATCAGTGAGGAATGTTTCATCTGTGAATTAGAAGTAAAAATAAATGATATAAATGTCCCTTCCTAATTTTATCCAAAACTGTTAAATTATATACTGGAAACCAGGCTTAATTAAAACAGAAAATGATGCAAAAAAAAAAAACACAACAACTTAAAAAATGATATTTTTGTTCTGATTTATATAAACTTTTGAGTTATATTTTACAAACTAATTTTAAACTCTCTCACATTGTACTGTGATCCACTCCACATCGATTTATGCCACAGATGAAAGTCACAAAAACTGTTTATACCTGCTCAATAAAGTGAATCTACTGATCACATGCTTGTATGCTATAGATCATCAAATTACTATAAAAGATTCCTAACTTTTCTTAATTTCTATATTTAGCTTTCTGTGTACCAGTAACAAATACTTTGCAGGCCAGCTCTGCAGGCCATGGGTTGAATGGCACTCACTATGAATTAGTTGGCCTCAGGGTTTTTTTTTAAGGCAACTTCTGATACTGGAAATCAGTTTGTCATTTATTGCAATAATAGCTGGATTTCGGACTGAGGGTTCCCTATTGTCCAATTGAGAATACCCTGCTCCTCCTGTCTATGAAATGTGGAGTCTTCAATAAGACAGGCCGTGGATGAGATGTCAACATTAAAGATGGACATTAAGAGTCCTGCTAGCTTTAATAATGGCTAAATGAAATTACCTACAGACTTATTAATTCTCAAATTAAAAACTATTCATTTTCTAAATTAAAGAGAGACATTGATCTAGACCCTGTATCTTTGAAGATCAATGGATGAGTTCCTAACAATGTGATTTTTTTTTTTTTTTTTTTGAGTGCAGTGTCACTGGCCCTCATACGTGGGACCGAACCGGGGCTGCTGGCTTCCCAAACCAGCGCTTAACCACCGCGCCACTTGGCCGGACCTCAATGTGATTTTTAAGTTCACTTGATATTATCTCACTGATGTATTTCTTCAACAGTGAAAAATATAATTAACTAATAGGAAATTAATCAAAATATCATGTTGCACAATCAACTTAGGAAATCCTAGTGTTTTATCCTCAACATTAAACCTTTTGTTATTTCAGCTCTGCATAATAGAGCCAAGTAATTTAACATAATTTATATGGTTGATATGCTACTGAGGAAATTACTTGAAATATGTGAATGTTATTTAGGGAAAATATTTGTGCCTGGACAGGCATATTAACATCAGCAAAAATTTTATAAAATCAGGTGGTCACCTTACCCAGCACAGAAAGAGTACATTAACACGGAAAAGCAGATTGTTGAACTCACTGATCACTTTTTCACTGAGCAACAGATTTAGTGCCCACCATGGGACCAAATTAACATTTTTACTATTTCTTGATACATAAAATCAAAGCTTGGAAGCATTTCAATATTCATAAAATATTCACTGTGAATGGAGTTGTATGTAGATTAGTTAAAGTACACTCAAACTGTTTCTCAGAGTAACCTGTCTCTTTTTGCCTAACAATTTCTGCAAAGCCATAAAAGCCAAGGCCACAAAACAAAATAGGAACCAAATAAAAAAATATTCCACCTGGTAGCACAAGTTTCTCATTGATAAACAGAATAAAAAGTCATCAGCTATGATTTTCTCATATCTGTACTATGCATAAGCCAATAATTTATTCATAGTAATAATAGTTGGTTTCATTCAAAAGGTTAGCAAAATATCTGCAGGCACCTACAACATAATAATGCTTTTTTCTTCCTTTAATATATAATTATGCATCATCCTAAAATATTATTCCATAAAATATTTTTGAGAATAGTTTCTTCTGCTTTTTCTTAGAGAGTAATATCTGTCATTAGTACTGCAGTTGGCTTTACAATTTTCTAGTCTTTTTGTTATCAAGAGTGAAATCTTGAATGCTTCTACTTTGGTCTCTTCTGTACCTTTAGCAAAAATATTAATAAATCCATGGCTATGTGGTCATTTAATCTATGACAAAGGAGGCTAGAATTTACATTGGGGTAAAGATAGTCTATTTAATAAATGGTTCTGGGAAAATTGAACAGATACATGCAAAAAAATGAAACTGGATCGCCTTCTTACACCATATACAAGAACAAACTCAAAATAGATCAAAAACTTAAAGGTAAACTTGAAACAAATAAAACTGCTAAAAGAAAATATAGAAAGTAAACTCAGACATTACATTTAGTAATATTTTTACTGATATATCTCCTCAGGCAAGGGAAACAAACAAACAAAAATAATAAAGGGGACTCTATCAAACTAAAAGTTTTTGTACAGCAAAGGAAACCATCAACAAAACAAAACAAAAACCTTACTGAATGGGAGAAAATATTTGCCAGTGACACATCTGATAAAGGGTTAATATCCAAAATCTATAAAAGAACTCATATAACTCAACACACACACACGAAAACAAACAATCCAATAAAAGCGGGCATGGAAGTTGAAGGGATTAGAAAGTAAATTGGTAGTCACAAAATAGTCACAGGGATATGAAATACAGTATGAGGAATATTATCAGTAATGTTGTAAAGTCTATATCAGATGGGTGTCAAATGGGTACTGGACTTATTGTCGGGATCAATTCATAGATTACATAAATGTCCAACCAATGTGCCATACACCTGAAACTAATATAAAATATTGAATATCAACGATAATGAAATATATATACATATATACAGCATAGGGAATATAGTCAATGATATTTTAATAGCTATGTATGATGTTAGAGAGGTAGCAGACTTGGAGGGATTGTCACTTGGTGAGGGATGTAAATGTCTAATCATTATGTTGTTTTATACACCTGAAACTAATAATAATAATAATAAAGCATCAAAAAAAAAAAAATAAGAAGAAAAGAATCAATGGCTTTAAAATAGGGATCCTATGTTCACCAATGCCAGGGTTGAATGACAATTTCCAGTTTCTTGTTTTCAGAACCCCCCAACCCCAATCCCTGCAATGAAAAAGTACTAACATTGCCAATATCATCCACCCTACCAGATAACCTGGTATCTAAGTCAGCTGGGGGAGCTGAGAACAGTGCCCCAAACTATAGGATGATGGGTGAGCTACAGAGAATGAGACATTTGGGAGTGAGAAAAACTAAGGTAGCTTCTCTAGGCTAAAAGACAGTTTCATTGTAATTGGATATTCAAATCAAAGGGCTGCAGTTCATCTGTTGGTGGATCTCTTCATGAGAAACAAAGGCAATAGGTCAGCAGTTAGCCAGGATCTACAAAGGCTTCTGGTGCCTAAAAGTAGCATTTTCCGCTTCCTCTTTAGATAAAACCAGAAGCTTTTAAGCTCTCTTTCCTGCCCTCATTTCTCTGCCCTCTCTTTCCTTCCTCTCATTTTCCCTTTCCATTCCTTTTCTTCCCTCTCTGTATCAGCTTAGTCTTTTATTGGTGATTCTGAAGTGGGTGGTTTCCCTACCTCATGTGGTGTAGGAGAGCTGAATATTCAGGGTACAAGTGGGAGACTTCACAAGGAAGCAGAGAGAACACATCCATTAATCCTTCAAGAAATAATCCTGCCAGACATTTATGCCCCTGTTTGAAACTGCTTTACAACTGAAAATGAACTGGGGAATAAGTGGCAAATTAATCTCAGTCATATAAAATTCACTTTCTTTAGATATTCATAAAAGTACTTCCTATTTGCTCTTTCCTTTTCTTGCTGCATATGTGAAATCATGATATCTGCAGATTGATGGGTCCCAGCATATACAGATTTGCATTCCTTATTCACCGCTGGAGACCAGTTCACTCTGTTTATGATGTTATTTTGGGTTGTACTACTTATGTTACACTTTTCATCACTTTTTATGCTTCAGTGAACCACATTTTAGTCATGGGTCCATTTTTGAGAATTGGGGATATAAAACAGCACAAGCATAAAAACAAAATTACAAATTTAATAATGTTAACAGCACCATGAAAATGGCATGAAAATATATTAGGTGAAACAAACTGTATCCTATTAGCAAAATATTTACAGACAAACAAACCAATGTGTTCCTTTAAAGGACATGCATAACTTTAGAGGACATAATTATCATGAATTGTATGAATAATGGGATTTCTATGCACATAAAAATTAAACTTACATTTTAGAATTGTTTAAGGCTATAAACAAAATAGTTCCATGGATTTTGGATTTTTTTCTTCAAACTGCCTCCAATGTGGCCACAAATGATACTTTAGTAAATACCATTTGAGCTGTCAAAGCATCATGTCTCCTTTCACATTTCCAATCTAAATTCATTTTAAATAACTTTTCTTTGCTTTTGCCCTATGGAATATTATATATGTACACATGCACACCCATATAATAATTAGGAAATAAATTAGAAGGAACCCTGCGTTTTGACCTCTTATCATAATTTAAAGCAATTAATAAAGAACACAAGAGCATCTGCAAATATTGGGTCGTCGGGAAAGTCATGATGCATCTTTGCATTGAAATGCTAGAAAAATAAGTCATGACTTTCCCAACGACCCAATATATTATTAAGATCAAATGAGAAATGTTTGTGCCATTAACTTAAAACCAGAAAGCAGCCATGTAAATATAAAGTTTTGACATAAATAGACCTCAGTTCAAATAAATAAATAAAAGATCATAGTTGAAAATAAAAGTAATTATCCTAATTAACTCATAGTTCATTAGTTCTTAGAATAAGCTTAAATATATGTTGAAGGGAGTATATACAAATACTTCAGTGGAATTAACATGTAATTATACTCAGATATTTACATAACTCCATATGTATGAATAAAGTGATATAACTATACATAGACTAATTTAGTCAACATGTATTGAACTCATACTTTGAGCAAAACCCATTGAGAGAAACAGTGCTTAGTCCTGACTCAGTGTGCTCACTGTATGCTGGGGCACTGATACACATGCTACTGAAAAATTCATTGCCTTAAAATTTGTAGAAGGCAGAGGGAAGGACAGCATTTACTAGGTCCTCAGCATTTTGGTTTAAATATTATTAATTTTAAAAGTCATATTGAGTGAGATACCTTATTTTATCTAGATGAATTGATGGGAGGATCAATTATACATCTTGATACTGAATGGGAGAAAGAAGTAAGAATGCTTCAAGAGGTTCATTTATAGCAGGATGGTGCAGCACATCTTGTGTTACTACATATAAAACACTATCGATGCTGATAGCTTCCAACCTCAATGGCAGACCATCCCTAAGCAAAATTTGTTTTCATGGCTAGGTATATTTCTACAAGGCATCATAAAGAAATTGCCAAAGATGTCATGGTGTCAAGATACCCTGAGCTCAGTTATAAGTTTTTCAGTGTGTTCAGTTTTATCCATTTTGTGTCTGCTATAAAAAAATATTAACTTTTCAGCACCTCTTTTATATTGACAGAGCTAAGAATTCTGTTCTCTTATGATGTTAAAATGATGTCATCTGTGTTAAAAGTCAGCCATTATTACACTTATATTTCACATATCTGAAAAGAAGGCCATATTTAAAACTTCTGGCTATTACTTTGAAGAACTGAAAGATTCCTAAGGCAGTCAAGACAAAAATAGATGATCTGAAAAGGTGGATAATTTTGAGAAAGTTAAAAAAATTGAAAAAAGGAAAAAAATGGAGGCAGTCTTTTAATAGGGGCAATTAGAAAAACATAGACTGACAAATATAGACTCTGATTAAAAGGATGAAATATATATATTTAAAATAATCATCATATTTCTTTGTATATATACTTAAAGTAGTTTTAAGAGGTTCTGTCAAGGCTATAATTAGATATATACAGATCATTTTTGTCACTTAATACTTGGCAGAGTAATTTAGAATAATTCGCCAGCATTTTTTTTTTTTTTTTAACCATCTAAGCCAATAGTAGAAGGAGATGAAGACACTGAGAGACTTGTTACCCTATATCACACTAGAGGTCAGCTGAGAGTTGGGTTCTCTTCTTGGTATACAGTCTGAAGATATGTAGATTCAAAAATAATGGGGGATTTTAGTGACAAAGAAAAATTGTTGAAATAGATAAATATGGTTATAAGAAAGCAAAAGATCAAACAAATTTAAAAAAAATCTAATGAACATATATAAGACAAAGTTTGAGAGGACAAGTTTTGGCTTTCCCTTGAATAGATTTCCTTAAAAGAGAAATTTGGCATAAATTATGCCTAAAATCACTCTGAGCATGGAAGGCAGCATGATAAGATGGAAAAAAATATGAATTTCAAGGCCATTAGTGCCTGAGTTTTAAATCTAAAATTCACCACATATTGGCTTGGTGAACAATGGAAAATGAATTAACCTTTATGTGTCTAAATTTACACTCAAAATGAGTGTCCACTTTCAGGATTGTGGTGGGTATTACATAAAATAATGGAAATTAAGAGCTTGGTACAGAATCTGACATGTAGTAAGCACAAAAATGTATTAGTTCCTTCCCACCTATTTCCCTTTATTAATCTAAAATTCTAAGGCTAATAGGAGTTAGATTACCCAGATTATAATCAAAAGATTATTGTCTCTAGGCCTGTGTAGCTGAGTGTAGCTAAGTGAACTTGAGCTGGTAACTATGTTTCTTCATGAGTAAGATTAGGGTTCAAATACATGCTTTGTTTCCTCTCTGCTTGTTCTTATAATAAAAGGCATAAATGTGAAAACAGAGTCACAAAAAGAGCTATACTAATGGATGGGGAAAGAATGAATACTTCTGGGTGCTTACAGAGTCCTATGTGATTTGCTTACAGTTTCATTCAATCTTCAATACCGTGAGGTATTCATTTATTTCACAAGTGAGACGATGCAAAAAGGGTAAGTAATGGGGTCAAGGACACCTAACTAAGTCACAGAGCAGCAAAGTCAGTTCAGGTGTACTCACCTGCCAACTCTGCACATGCCTTCTGAAGTGCTAAAATGGTTAGAGAAAAAGAACCATTTGTTCTTAAAGGAAGAATTATAAAGCAAAGGGTGAAGAATAGACTAAGATGCTAAGAGCAACTATTTAATTGTTTGTTTATCTAGCAGAACAAAATAAAACTAAGCTGATGAGAAGGAGAAATAGGTAATGAGTAAACATAAATCACAAAGGAAAGGCATAATTATTAAATACAGCATGACTATTTCATGTATATGTCTAATAGTGTAATTTTCCTATTTTTATAAAACTGACAGTGAGAAAAGGAAGATAAATCCATGATAATTCATCATATATCCTAACAAACTTCAGCTGCTGATTAAAGGAACCATGCCAGTTGCTGTGACTGCAGACAGGGAGCGACAAAATCCTCTACGAGTCCCATGGGTTTACAGAAGTCTATCAATCACTCTGTCAATCTTCCGGATCATTATTCAAGTTGCTATCCCTAATTTTGCTGGATATATCATATCAGCTCCAGCTCCATAGGTAATTTTTCTCCCTAATGTGTTTGGAATTCATTCTTTTCTATTATCTTTGGGCTAATGTACTGCTCAAAATCTTTGAAAGTGTTAGTAAGAATGTCAGTCATTAGCTGTGTGGGGTGGGGTGAGGTCAGGAACAGGTTGTATTTAATTCACAAACTATTACCTTGTTATTACCACACAGGGAATTTAAAGGTATAAACAGAATAGTTATTTAGTGCTAGTTATATTAACTGTGAATATCATTCTGTCTTATGTTTCTATTAATATAATTATTTTATACATTTCTTTATTTCAAGATTTTCAAAGACAGGGAAAAACATGTCTATATGGATCCAAGTTGATGTAAAAAATTTGGCAGATAGCTAGTAATCTGATCAATGAAGAAAAACACACTGAAAAATTTAGCTAGACATTTACCAAAATTCAGCAAAACATATATATATATATATATATATATATATATATATATGTATGTTTTGTTATATATATATATATATATATATATATATATATATATATATATATATATATAACAAAGCAAGGATAGCATAGCTCTCAGTCATATTTGCAAAGGAAGTTTATTTTTTCATTCAAATGAGCCTGTGTTGTGCTGGTATGTAAGACATTTAGCATTGATGATACACATACAAAGAAAACCAACACCCTGCCTTAAAAAAGAAAATGATAGTAGTAAAGAAATATGCTAAGTGTAATACTGGAGCACATAAAATATGGGAATATCATCCAGAGTGTAAAATGATTCAGGAAGACTTCCTGACAGGTGTGAGAACTAAGAAGAATATTAAAGATTAGTAGATATTACCTAGGTGAAGAAGAAAGGTATAGCATTGCAGGTAGAGGGGTCATAGATGAAAAAGATAATGGTTTCTGAGAGATCCATAAGTATTTTAGTATTTTGAAATACAGTTTAATCTTCACAGAGGTTAGTCTTTTTATCTTTTGTTTACAGATGCATTCATTCCCAGTATCTAGAACAGTACCTGTTACATTGTAACTCTTGTTTGAATGATTGAATTAATGATTAAATTATATAAAAGCAAGTCAAGAAACAGAGAGTTTAGAATAGAACCACATCACGAATTATCCTTAAGTGTGACTTAGTGACTCTTTTTGAACTTTTCCTCATTTAGGCCCTACCTAGCTCTGAGATATCTGGTGATCACATACTTCCTTCACAATAATCAACACTCCTATCACACTTGCCCTCTAGACCTTGTCCTTGTAATATGGAATTTTGTTAATGCAATTTCCTATCATAATCTCCCTGTGTCCAGTTACCTTGGGATATATCTTTGATGATAGAAGATAATTTAACTTGCTTTAAATTCATCATGGGAGAAAACTTTTCCCCATTATTTGCAGTCAGCCATGGCATTGTGAAAAGACCACTGCTCATGCTCAGTTTAAAAGCATTGAGTTCATATTTCAGGTCTGACATAGACCAGTCCTATAAATTTGAAATAATTATCTTTAAAATGTCTATATCACAGCTTTGAATAAAAATTAAAAAAAATATATGAAAAAGTCTTGTAAATTCTAAGACATGACACAAATGTAAGAAATTATCAACTTGTTAGGGCCTATGCAGTCTTGAAACCAAGAAAGCAAATATGTATGGAAATTTCACACATTATCACTGCTGTCTTGGAATAATATTTTGTGAAGCATGGATATACATTTTTGGCAATTTTCAAATGACAGCATGTAGGCAACTTTCTTTTCCATCCATATTAAAAGTGGCATTAAACTAAAACCAGAGGGATACTGAAGTTTATGATTTATTCTCAAATAACTCTTTATCTCTTCCTTCCTTAACCTCACATTTGAGAGGAACAGCATCCTCTGATCATTATATAAACACTTTTCCAATTAATCTTCATAACAACTACTGCTACAAGGTAGCAGTCACCATCATCTGAACTTTATATATGAAGCAATTAAGAAACTTGCACAGATCAAATGTACTATGCTTGGGTCCATCATCTTTGGGCTTTCTGGCATATACTGATACCCCTCAACCCCCTTTGAACTTGGTTAGTCAGTGAATCTGAGACCAAGTTATTGAAAGGAGATACACTTGATTGTAATATGAATAAGCATATAATAACTACACATTTTTTTTATTTTTGCCTTCACTGAAATAAGACATTGGCCCTATGGACAAGATGGATAATTGTTTATGTGAATTATTATTCATTAGTTTTACACCATTAAGTTGCATACTTATTATTTTATATGTATATATGTACACATATAGCACAATGTATATATGCACATGTATATAAACATATATACATGTGTGCACACATATATACATACTTATACACACTTTACATTCATTTCCTTCTTTCACTACTTCTGTGGACACTTGCATTGTTTCTCTGTGCAATATAGTTCCAAAGCAATCTCTTAGAGAGAGACTAACTTTACTAATCATATGTATATTTTTAAAACGAGTAGTCTTTCAAATCAGACATGTGGTAAATTAGAGGAAACAAACATGTTAATATTGATACCTGTGATTTTTGGTGAAGGCATCCTTCTGAAGTAAACATCAGCTGCATTGGTCTAGCACAATTAGTGAGGCAGGACATTATGAAAAGGATACCTAAGATTTACAGATCACCTGAAGTTGGTGAGATTGTCAAAAAAGAAGCCCAATACCTAAGTTACCAAGGTTTCTTATGGAAATGGAGTCATAAAACCTCAAAATCATCATGTTGAGTGGTTAACACATGTGAGATGTCATGAATTTTCCCATGAGTTTTCAGACTATTATTATACTATAATATACATCTTTTACTCTTTTTGGACATGGTGGCATCCAGTAAAAATGACTGCATTTGTTATTTTAAATTATATATAATGTTGTCTTTATTATTTTTCTTTCCAGATAGACTATGTGTTTTCTTCCTATTTTTAAAGACAGCAAAGTGGAAAACTGGTGAATACTATAAGGACACACCAAAAAGTGCATCATTACAGTGGCAATAAAAAAGAGAACAAATGTCCAAATTATTTTTGGTAAAATTCCATTTCTCTGTGTGGAATTTTGTAGTCCCCTGTATTACGTGTAAACAAATATTCTTCATGTAACATAGTAAATTAAATATTTCCATTTAATTTACATGCATTAAACACCTACTATGTCCCTGGTAATTCAGTATATAATCATTATTAAAATAACTTTTCTGACTTCTTTGCAGTCTGCTTGGGAAGATTGCTAAAATGATAAGCTCAACACAAGCAGCAAGTGGTTGCACAGGAAGAGGTTTGCACAGGAAGCAAAGCATCTAACTCACCCCTGTATTCTAGGAATTTCTCTTAAAAAAAATTGAAAGGTTGTTTTCTTAAAATAAAAAATACTGTCAGGAGTAAATAGTGACAAAATCTTCTTAATCAGTAGGGCTATATAAGAGGTAGTATGAAAAGTTACTGTAGATTATAGTCAGACTATAAGGAGCTACCAAATACATTGTTTCAAAATGAAATGCAGTTTCAATCAAGATGGTGGAGTAGGTAAATATCGTGTTTGCCTCCTCTTACAACCACATCAAAATTACAATTAAACTACAGAAAACCACAGTTGAGAATCACCTGAAGTCTAGCTGAACAGAAGTCCTATTACTAAGGACATACTGAAGAAGCCAAGCTGAGACTGGAAGGAAGGGCAGAGATGCATAACAGGCAGGTTTCACACCCACGTGTGGCAGTTAAAAATTGGGAGGGATAGAGAGACACAGAGAGGTGCAGAGAAGAGGCCATGTGATGATGGAGGCAGAAATTGGAGTGATCTATAAACTAACGAAATCCACGAACCACCAAAAGCTGGAAGAGGCAAGGAAGAATCTTGATTTTAGACTCCTGAACTGCAGGACTGAGAGAGAATACAATTCTGTTGTTTTAAACTGTACAGTTGTGGTGATTTGTTATGGCAGCCCAAGGGGACTAATACATCTACTTGGACTATGTTTGCATTGAAAATATCTGGTGTAACAAGGTCCAGTCCAATAGAAGTGAGGACTGTAATTGGGGTGATGGGATAGAAAGATTGCGCTTTTACTTTACAGTGTGAAATGTTTACAGCATTGACTCTTCTGACAAAATGATGATTTTGACTGTCTGTTAAACTGCTAATACCTACACACACAAAATTAAGGAAGAGTCCTTTTGCTATTCCAACCATATTTTAGTGTATGATTCAGTGGCATTAATTATATTCACAATGTCATTCAATCATCACCACTGTCTATTTCCAAATCGTGTTTGCCACCCCAAAAAGAAGCTCTACCAAATAAGCAATCATTCCCATTCATCCCTTCCCCTAGCCACAGAACTGCAAGATAATAAATTTGTGTTTTCTTAAAAAAAAAAAAAAAATTGGGAGGGATATCAGGGCTGCAACAGCCTCCCTGAGGAGTCAGGGGTGCACCCCAGCCCACAGCTCCAGTGCCAAGAAAAGAAGTCCCCACAACTTCTGGCTGTGAAAACTAGTGGAGATTATGGCTGAGTGAGGAGGGCTGCTGGAGTTCCAGTATACCCAGTATCTCTTGCTAAGTAGCCCCAACCCAGCACTAGCTGCACCTGGACTTGGTTCACAGCTTAGCATCTCCCAGGCTCCTCCAAGCCAAGCACAAATGAACACCATCTGCAGATCACATTGTAGCTTTTACAAATTGGCCCTGGTCAGGACACAGGCGGTGGCTGAACTTTGTCTACCACAGAAACCCTCGCAAGAGGTCCCAGAACCAACACACCTAGTGCCCAGCTTCAGACCACATCAAAGCACCATCCAACCACCTCCACAAAGGACATATCAAACAGCAGACTGGACAAGCACCAGAGACTTACTAAAGTGAAACCTGCTCCACAGTGTCAGCCACTGCACAACAGCTCCTCCACTGTAGTCACAGCCAGTCCTCACAACCAGTCAGCCTGAGGGTCAGTCCCTCTTACTGATGTGCAAACAGTAACCAAGGCTCAACTACAATAGGAGGGTACATAAAACCCCCACAAGGGACACACCTGCAGCACTCCACTCAGGTGACCAGGGAGACTGAGCCACTGAGCCCCACAAGATACCTACTACAAAAGGCCACTCTACTAAGACTGAGAGACATAGCAGTCCTATCTAACACATAAAAATAGACACAGAGAGAATGCCAAATGGGGAGACAAAGAAACATGTACCAAACAAAAGAACAGAACTAGACAAAACGGAGATAAGCAATATACTAGATGCAGGGTTTAAAACACTGGTAATAAGGATGCTCAATGATCTCAGTGAGACCTTCAACAAAGAGATAGGAAACATAAAAAAGAGCCAGTCAGAAATAAAGAATATAGTAACTGAAATAAATAATACATTAGAGTGAGTCAACTGTAGATTAGATGAAGCAGAGGATCAATCAGAGATTTAGAAAATGAAGTAACAGAAAACACCCAATCAGCACAGCAAAAAGAAAAAAGGAATATTAAAAAAAAAATGAGGATACTTTATGGGGCCTGTGGGACAACATCAAGCATACCAGCATTTGCATCATAGAGGTACTAGAAGAAGAAGAGAGAGCAAGGAACTGAAAACCTATTTGAAGAAATAATAACAGAAACCTTCCCTAACCTGGCAAAGGAAATAAACACACAGCTCAGGAAGTCCCAAACAAGATGAATGCAAAGAAGCCCACACCAAAACACATCATATTTAAAATGCCACAGATTAAAGACAAAGAGATAATCTTAAAAAAAAGCAAAAGAAAGGCAGTTAGTTACCTACAAGGAAGCTCTCATAAGAAAATGAGCTGATTTCTCAACAGAAACTTTGCAGAGCAGAAGGGATTGACAGAAAGTGATGAAAGCAAGCACCTACAACCAAGACTACTTTACCCAGCAAAGATTCCCTGGGGAAGTGAATGTCTCCTCTGTAACCAGGTGGCCTGAGTCTCAAAGCACCACCCCCTTGAGGTACCACCTCAATGTGCTGAGTGATGGGGTTCTTAGCCCCTGAAATCCCAGTGCTGCCCCTGCAGCCAGATGCAGAGCTGCACTGCCTGAGAAGCCCTTCATGCCCCACTGGGATCAGCCATGAGAGGTGGGGTGGGTAGGCTGGGAGAGGCCACTGGTATGTTTTTATCTTTGTTCTGATTAGTGGCGACCGCCAGACCACAGCTGTGTAGCCACTACAGCTCCTCCCTTGTCATTGGAATTAGCCTCAGTGTGTGTCTGCACTCAGGAGCTGTATGTCCATTTCTCAGGGCTGTAGATATTCTGTTCTTTAACTGGACACTACTACAGTTTCTTCTGGGGTCCACTGGTAGCCATGGGAGGGTATGGGAAGGCAAACTCTGCTAGGATGAGGAGATGTGGCCAGGCTCTGTGGCTTTGTTTTATGTCAGACAGTGAGGGTTTCTAGATCACAGCTGTGACACTTCTGTATTTGGTCTCTGCCCCACTGGATTCAGCTGTATTATATGCTTATCACTCAGGCAGGAATGCTCAGGGTCACAGACAGTACACCTGCGGCCTGATTCCTCCGTTCTCCTAGATATGCAATGAGCTCTGAGCTGCATCTGCAGCAGTGAGTTGCAGACTGCTTCCTGCAGCCCCTGTCTCTGCACTTCTTCCTCCCTTTTGTCCCAATTCGCCCACCTTCAGATAATCTGATGTGCAGATCTCTCAGACTTGTTTGTATGTTGTACATGGAAAAATTTGTTGAACTATAGCTGTTCAACTTGTTGTAACTTCAAGGGGAGAGATCAAGGGGGACGCCTCATGCCACCATGTTTCTGATGTAACTTCTAAAGTGTTTTAATAAATGATTAGGAAACAAACAAACAAAACGAATACAATTATCATAGAAGTCCCTTTTAAAACTTGGATAGAACCATGATGAGTCACTGCTTGAAACCCACAGTCACCCAAAGAACTTAAAAAGCCTTTTGAGATCAAGCCCTTGCCAGCCTTTTAAGCCCTATTTCATGTTTTTTTCTCCCTTTCCTCTGCACTTCATCACCCTGATCTTCTTTGAGTTCCTTGAACATTTTTCCTTCCCTAAGCATTTGTATGTGCTGTTCTCTGCCTGAAGCTTCTCTCATACCCCAGTAAAAGTCTAAGTTTGCCCTAAAGCTCACCATCATCATCACTACCACCACTCTTGTCCCTTCCAAACAGTTCAGTTCCACTGTATAATTTTATATCATCTTACACCATTAAATCTATTCCATATTATAATTAAATATTTTTTGTCACTTGGAATTTTTATGAAGACAATAAATCTGTCTCTTTTGCTTAGTACGGTTTCCCTAGTGCCTATCACAGGACTTGACATACAATAAGGACACAATAAATATTTTTTGAGTGAATGCATAAGTATTTTTAAGATTGTATTGCAACGAAAAGAGGAAAACTGATTAAAAGGAAGTAATACTAAAGACAACAAGAAAACAAACTGATGGTTGTCAGATGAGTGAGGGGATGAGGGATTGGGGGGAAAAGATGAAGGGGTTAAGAAGTACAATTGGCAGTTACAAAATAGTCATGAGGATGTGAAGTACAGCATAAGGATAGAGTTGGGTACTAGACTTTATCAGAGGGATCGTTTTGTAAGTTATATAAATGTCTAACCACTGTTGTACACACCTGAAACTAGTATAGTATTGAATGTCAACTGTAACTGACAAAAAACCCCCAACAGAAAAAAAAGACAAGAAAAGTTAAGTGAATTTTTTGTAAGCCCAAACAAATATAAATAATAAGTTCAGAAAAAATAAGTATACATTAAATAAAGGAAAGAGAAAAAAATCACATTAAATTGTTCAGAAAAGATTTCCTAATGGAAGTGGTAATTCAATTGAATTTAAAAGAATGTGGAAGGCTTAAATAACAAAGATAGAAGCAAGAAAGGTTAGTATAGTAGATAGAATAAAGGCCTCCCAAAGATGCTTAGGTCCTAATCCCCAGAAGCTGTAAATATGTTACTTTATGCCGTAAAGGGTCTTTGCAGATGTGATTACATTAAGGATGTTACTTAGAGTAGATTAACCTTGATTATCAGGGGAAGTTCAATTTAATCATAAGGGATCTTGTTAAGAGGGAGATAAGAAGGTCATATCAGAAAAAGGAGATGCAACAATGGAAGTAGACATTGGATTGATGCACACAGTAAAGATGGAGGAAGATCAAAAACTGCAGGAGGGCTTAGAAGCTGGAAAAAGAGATGAAATATATTCTCCCTTTGGAGACTCCAGAAGGAATAGAGGGGAACTTCCTCAACTTTATAAAGAATATCTACCAAAAATATTACAACTAACATCATACCTTATGTTGAGAAACTAGATGAATTCCACTAAGATCAGGAACAAGGTAAAGATGTCCCTTCTTATCTCTCCTATTGAACATCATTCTGAAAGTCTTAGCTAATGTAATAAGACAAGAAAAGGAAATAAAAGTCACATGTATTGGAAGGAAGAAATAAAACTGCTTTTCTTTGAGGATGACATAATTGTTTATGTAAAAAAATAGAAACAACTTCTAGAATGTGACAGGAGAAAATCAAGGTGATTTGGGGTTTGGCAATGAGTTTTTAGATACACCAAACACATTATCCATGAAGGAAAAAAATGATAAGCTGTATTTATTAAAATTTTAAAATTCAGCTCTGCAAAGAAAACTGTTATGAGAATGAGAAAACAAGCCACAAACTAGAGTAAAAAACATTTGCAAAATAAATATTTGATTAAAAAAATATTTATATCCTTGAAATATAAAAGAACTCTTGAAACTCAATACTAAGAAAACAAATGACCCACTTAAAAAGCCAGATCTGAATAGTCAACTCATCAATGATATACAGATGGTAAATACACATATGAAATGATGCTCAACATTATATATTATTAGGAAATTGCAAATTAAAACAATGAGATACAACTGCGCACCTACTAGAATGGCTAAAATTCAAAATATTCATAACATCAAAAGTTGGTAAGGTTGTGGACCAATAGGAATTCTCATTCAATACGGGTGGGAATTCAAAAATGGTACTGTTACTTTAGAAGACAGTTTGGAAGGTTTTCTTGGTTGTTTGTTTTTTACAAACTTAAACATAGTTTAACATACAATCCAGCACATTCATAGGTATTTACTCATAGGTATTAAGTGAAAAACTTACATTCACATAAAATCCTACACACCAATATTTATGTTAGTTTCAGTCACAATTGCCAAAAACTGGATTCAATCAAGATGCCTTTCAATAGGTGAATCGAAAAATAAACTGAGGGCCGGCCGAGTGGCTCAGTTGGTTAAGAGCTAGCTCAAGAGTGCGAGCTGAGCTCTGAGCAACGGCAGTTTGATGCCCAGCCCGAGCTGAGTTGCCGTTGAACTGCCAACAGCTGGTAGGATGGCTCAGCTAAAAAACAGAAAAGAAAAAAAGAAAAAAAGAAAAAGAAACTGAAGTGCATCCATACAACGGAATATTATTCTGAGATAAAGGTAAATGACCTATCAAGCTACAAAAAGGCACAAAGGAAACTTAGATGACTCAGTGAAAGAAGCTAATCTGGAAAGGCTACATACTATATGATTCTAACCATATGACATATTGGAAAAGACAAAACGATACACAGTAAAAGTATCAGTAGTTGCCAAGCATTTGGGAGGAAAGAGAGGGAGAGTTGTATAGGTGGAATACATGGCATTTTTAAAACAGTGAATCTATTCTGTGTGATATTTTACTGGTCGATATGTAACACTATGGATTTGTCAAAACCTATTGAACTGTAAAAAACAAAGAGTGAACACTTTACCAACTGTAACAAATGTACCACACCAATGCAAGATGTGAATAATGGAGAATAACGTTGAGGGGAGACCACAGGTAGAAGGGAGGAGGGAATATATGAAAGCTCTCTGTACTTAGAGTTCAATTTTTCTGTAAACCCAAAACTGCTCTAAGAAATAAATTTTATGAATTTACAAAGAAACTGGGAGAAGTTTGGTTAAAAAACAAATGCTGCCTAGTGTCATATTGCCATAGGCAAAAAACAGACAAATCAAAAATAGCTAATGTTTTGCTTTTTGTTTGGTTTATATTTCTATTCTGGTCTATTTGCCCAATTCAAAAATTTTCTCCAAGAAGATGTATTTTCGAACAGTTGTCAAATTATTAATAGAGGTAGCACTTCTAATATCAAGTGAGAATCAGTTCTATATTTCAACAGCAGAACACATAAAGGCTTGTATTCTTTAAGGATTCCACAAAATGCTTATTAAATTTTCAGAGAGCTACTTCAAAAAGCAGAAACAGGAGGTAGGTTAAAAGAAAAAAAAAAAAAGGCTTGGTAAAAAACCCACAAAGAATGTCAGCTCCTATCTTATTTTACATGCAAGCACAGCTTCTATTAAATATAATGTTTGTTTCTTTTTTTTTCCAATGGCAGATCGCAAGCATTCTAGAGAGAAACAAATCTATCTCCCAAAGCCTACATGATAGGTATTGCCAAACAAGGTTAGAGTTAATGGTGAAGTTGAGCTCTTTATCGTGAGAACTATGGAGAACCAAAAATCTCTTTCATCTGGACTCTTACAGAACAACAGTGTAGGACTTGTCAGGGTTATAACTATAGATGACACTCAAAGCCTGAATTTAAACAAAGCATTTGAGAGTATAATATTAGCTTAGCCTAAGGTCTATTATTGTTATTATTATATGTATGTATGTATGTATGTATGTATGTATGTATGTGTTTATTAATTTGGAGAAGATCAATCTATAGAGATTGAGAGCAAATAAAACTTTGGAATCTATGTGGTTATAAGATTATGTAATCTTTATTCTCCTCCAAAAGATGTTTCCAGTAATAAAGTTTCCCCAAGAGCTCAACTTGTTCTACAAAATTTATTTCCTATAATTATAATATGTAGAGTAAAAAAACCCAAAGTTGTATGATGATTTACATGACTAAATCAAAATATTGAAAAGGGCATAATATATAATACAGTGTCAATGTGTATGTTTCATCTACATGAAATACTGCTAGTAATTTCATACAGGTATCAAAATAGAGGTGATATTTTTTCATAATTATGATTTGCATATAACAGGAGGCTATTACATACCTGCAATCTGTTATAAAAAATTATATACTTCAAATATAGTATAGGAGAAAGGATCACTATACAATGATTAAATTTATCCCTAAAGCTTTGCTCAAAAAGACTGCAGGAAATTATTCCATGGTAATAAATAATAACTTTTGAAAATTAAATGTATCATAAATGTTGATATATATATATATATATATATATATATATATATATATATATACAGATTAAAAATGTGTACAAGGAAGGTAGTTTTAATACTTGGTGGGATTTTGTACCCAGCCTTAGCTGGCAGATAACAAGAAAATATCTTCATATTACTGGTATCAAATAGTACTTTCTCCTCCTTTCCTGCTAAAAGCAGATGAAAACTCAACTTCAAAAAGTCTTGGCTAAATAACCTTGAAATTCACTTTTATTCTACATTTCAATTCATTATTTGTAGGTAGGGTCATAATATGGATTAAATTGAACATATCCTTGCAAATAATATAAAATCTTTATTCCATGTGCAGTTTCCTAGAGAACTGGGTACTTGGATTTTATTACTCTTATACCCTATAGCACTTTACAAATGCAAAATAGGCAGTAAGTACAATTTTGAAGCCCTTGGAGGTGTCATTTTCTGTATATTTACAATTTAGACTACAAAAAAAATATTTAAAATAATTCTTCTATAAGTACATCAGCAAAATATATTAAAATAATTTAAATGCTCCTATACTTTGATTAGGCATTTATAATTGTTAGAATCCAAACAAATAAAACAGAATAAATTTTGAATGTCTATCAAGGAATGATGACTAATGTACGCACCCCAATATTATAGAAAATTATACCATGATTAATAAGAATGCATTTGCTCTAGAAAATTTTATCACTTCCTAGATATTAGTCACTTAGCATCCAATAGCCTAGTTTCTTTATCTGCAAATGGAGACATTATTTGTCCTAAGAAAAGCAAAGGAGGAATGATAAGTGAGTACACTAGAACACATTAAACAAATAAATGCATATTATGTAATTTTATGTATTTTATATGTGTGTATCATTTGAAAATGAGTGTGCAGTAATATACATTTAATGTATTGTCATTTTTTAAATTTAATAGTCTTTTAAATGCTCATTTATTGTTTTTCTTTTGTTTTTTTTTTGTTTTTTTTTTTGAGGGCAGTGTTACTGGCCCTCATATGTGGGACCCGAACCGGGGCCGCTGGCTTCCCAAACCAGCGCTTAACCACCGCGCCACTTGGCCGGCCCTTAAATGCTCATTTAATAGTTCCATGTGAAAGTTAAAAACGGTGGACTCTGTTATTACCTTGATCTTTTTTTGCTTAAAAATGTCCTTCTTGTGTGTTGGTATTAGATAAACCTATAGGAATATGTCATCTCTGCTTCATTTTCAATTTGGTTAGAATACTTCTACTTCCAACTCCTGAGGAACTCTTATGTTTTATTATGATTTTATATATATATATATATGTATATATATATATATATATACATATATATATAATACAAGTATATATGTATGCACATATATTATATATATGTATATTTACACACATATATGGATTTAGATATACATGCAAATATAGATATGTAGATACAGAAGAGATGATAGTAAGATAGAGAAATTAATATAATTGTATATGTGGTAGGTATGTGTGTGTATCAGTGAGCATACCAAAATGTCAGCAGACAACTTATTAATAAATCAATATTAAGTTTATTTGAGTTTATGCAGTATGGGAGAATAGCACCTTGATAGATACTTAAAGGAAGTGGGCTATTGATAGGATTTTGTCATCTGGACTCAAATAATTTAAAATACACTTTTCGAGGTAGGGATCTGATTGGATTTGGGAAAGTTTAGGATTTACTAGTTTATCTTAGGTAGTTTAGGATTGAGGGAAATAACAAGGCAAAGGTCTTAAACAAGACATTAACTAAGCTCTTGATTTATTAGTTAGCTCTTTGCCAAGGTATATTCTCAGATAAATTTTTAGGAATGCCCAAGACACACAAAGGAATTTCCCAAAACAAAGTTTTTTCATGATTTATAGAATTATCTCTCCTGGATTAAAAAAAAAAAATGTCCTGTAACAACTAAACCATGTTGACATAGTAGTCTCAGTTCCGTATTTATATGTATATACACACATATATTCCTTAGTTACTTAACTCTGACAACTGAGATGGTCAGCAAGAAGTGATACCCTAATAATAATGAGAAAACTTGGCACTCATTTTTATTTCTAAGTAGTGTTTTCCACTGAAACAAAGCAGAGATTCTTGAAGAAATGGTTGATTCCATAACTAGGTTAGGGAAAAAAAACAAAATGAGCCTGGAATAACTTATTCCATAGATAAAGTGTGCATTTGTCTCCCAGTAGCAAGCATTGAGAACACAGCATCATGTGTGTGATTATGAAAACATGTGAAAAGGATACAGAAACTCAAACTGAAGGGGCTTCTACAAGTCAGGTATGGAGCAATTGAATATTTAATTAAATAATGATAATAATACATTATAAACCATTGAATAAAATAGGTAGCAAAATACTTCCAAACAAAGTATTTATTAATTGCAAAGGAGAAAAGTTAAATTACAATGGGAACTTGGCAAATACCACCTCAATCAAGTTATCAAAATTAACACTGCTAATGGAAAAAAGCAAAATTTTTGTCATCTGACAGTATACATTGAGAATACAGCATCATATGTGTGATTTTCCTGCCAAAGATGCAAAACTGAAGCTAAACATGAGGAAACATTAGATAAATCCATATTAGAGGACAATCTTTAAAATAACTGGCCGATATTCCAGCCTGTATACTTCAGAAGTGTCAAGTCCATGAAAGTAAAGAGGATATGAGGAATCTTTCAGATTAAAGAAATATAAAGAATCACGCTGACTAAAAGCAGTGGGAAATTTTGGACTAGATACTTTCTCTACAAAACAAAAATTATTGGGACAGTTGCTGAAATTTGAGAAAAACTGCAGTCTGAAGATTCAGATTCAACGGCAATAATTTTCTGATTTTGATAATTGTATTTCACTATATATGAGAATGTGTGGTTTGTAGAAAATACATAAAGCATTTAGGAGTGATGTAGTAATGTCAGTAAGTTACACTGAATGTTTTCAGGAAAGTTATTTGGAGAAAGAAAGAGAGAAACAGAGAGATAGAGATAGAGATAGAGATAGAGATAGAGATAGAGATAGAGATAGAGATAGAGAGAGAGAGAGAGAGAGAGGGGAGAGAGAGAGAGAGAGAGAGAGAGAGAGAGAGAGAGAGAGAGAGAGAGAGAGAGAGAGAGAGAATGGGACAAAGAAAGGGAAGAAGGAAATGGAGACAGACAAAAGGAGGAAGAGAGATAGAAAGGAAGGAAGAAGGTTATCTGTACTGTGCTTGAAACTTTCCTGTAAGTTTACAATGGTTTAAAAATGTTTTAAAGCTCTAATAAAACTGTAAGGATGGTATTAAACATTTTTAGATATGCAGGAATCACTCTCCCACCCACACTGTGCTGCAGCAAAATGAGGGAGTAAAAACAAGAAGGAGGAAATATGATCAGAAAATAATGTTTGCTTCTCAGGAAAGAACAGAAAGTAGTTCAAGATCAATCATAGAGAAATATGCCTAAAGTAGATGCAGATGGCCTGGAGGAGTGGGCTCTAGGAAGGAGGACTTCAGGAGAAAATGAAACAGCTGAAATATTTGATATGATATATTTGAGAGACACACACATACACACACTCACACAAACACACACAAAAGTAAAAATTATTAGAAAGCAGTATTACAAGAAGAAAGACAAAAATACATTTCAGGATAAAATGAAAGTTATATGTGGGGAAGAAAACCCACTTGTTTACCAATATCTATTCTCACCTTTATCCGTATAAACTGTAATAAGATACAGGAAAGAAGGAGTCAGGGAAATTGATAATGGTGATTTCCATGGCAGGAAGCAATGAGATAATGTTCAAAATCAACACATCAAGAAATAGCAATATACATTTATTTAGAGATATAGAAGTTACAACCAAAATCAAAAATAGTTCAAAGTGATTGCCTCTGTAAAGGAGAAGTTGGAAAGGTGAGTAGGGGGAGGATAGGAAAATTGTGTTTCATAATAAAATTTTATTGTTTTATATTTATTTCAGGTGTATTTTTTTAAAAATTTTTAGTGAATGGTTTTGATCTGAGTTAATTTCTCATTTTAAGACAGGTGGTATTATTTACACGTTTTAATGTTGTCCATTACAGGAATCCAGTAGAGGTCTGCCTCTTGAGTGTTCAGATTCCTATGCCAGCATTCTCTAAACTGTAGCTATAATTCATTAGTAGATCATTAAGTCGTTTTAGTGAGTGTAATTTTATGTTACTTTTGCATGAAATAGAATATAACAAAATGTCATGGAATGATATGGAATAGAACAGAATAGGAGTAGAGTAGAGTAAAGCACACATGTGTGTGTATGTGTGTGTGTGTGTGTGTGTGTGTGTGTGTAAATGATTACTGAGTCATGCTATAAAAAGTATTTCTTATTGTTGGTCCTGTGAGAAATTCTGAAAGCTACCTAATCTAGACAATTATATTTTTTCCTAATTTTTGCAGCTTCTTTTCTTCCTTTATTCTACATTCAGAATCACATTAAAAGAGAGAGGTATACTAATGTATGCAACAATGCCAATTGATAAAACAGGAAATTCTCATAAGAAAGCAATTAATATACATATTCTTAAATGTTTAATTGTGCATAAGTAAATATATATATATATATATATATTCTGTTAACATAAATTTCAATGATTACTTGTCATTAATTTATATCAGGAATAGCCAACTATGGCCCACAGACCAAACATCCAATGCCTGTTTTTAAAAATAAACTTTTAACAGAACACGATCTCACTTTATTTATTTATTTATTTATTTTATTTTGAGGGCAGTGTCACTGGCCCTCATATGTGGGACTCGAACTGAGGACGCTGACTTCCCAAGCCAGCGCTTAAGCACCGCACACTAGGTGGGTCCACACAATCTCACTTTTGGTTTATGTATTATCTGTGGCTACTTTTGTGCTATAATGGCAAAGCTAGGTAATTGCAACTGACCACATGGCTAAAAAAGCCTAAAATATTTACCGCTGGACCTTATAGAAGAAGTTTGTTGACCTCTAAATTAGACTAATATTATAATTCAGTAGCTATTAGATTTGAGCATGGGGGCAGTCTGGGGAGAAAGATGACGAGTTTTCAAAAATAAAATATATTTCATTTTGTTATAAGAAAACGGGATGTATAAGAGAAAAACAAATGTAGCTTAGCTTTTGACTAAATCAACAACACTTCTGAACTATTTTAAAAAATCATACTAATGGTACCATTTGTTAAATGTGTACCTTATGCTTTACATACAGTATCTCTTTTAATAATACCGTTAGTAATAACCAAGGTATTATACCTCCTCTTTTACACGTGAGGAAAGCATTGTTTATAGAAATAAAAAACTTAGCAAAATTTATCTAGTGATTTACCTAGGAAGTGGCATGACTGGTACTTGATTTCAAGTCTGTTGAATTGCACAGCTATGCTATCCGTATCAATGTTACATTGCTGTGCTTTTGGCCCAGAGCAATGAAGATTCTCATCAATGCACATTAGCATTACTAGAAAGTAGAGTTCAATGCCCCACTGAGAATGAGTCCATAGAATTTTCCTTACGAAATAAAAATATACACACATATTTATTTATGTGCATTGCCATCATTTTTCTTGATAAGGAGAGATAAGGGCTGGGAATATAGTTCGTATAAGAAGACTGATTCAATGGTTTTATACAGGGACAGGTACCTAGTGCTACTGAAAATAGAAAAAAAAAATCATGGTAATTCATTACCAGTGTAACTGTCAGCCACCAGTGTGCATCCTCAGCAAAATCTATTAATTAAACTGAGCTTCAAAGTCTTCAAACTACTAAAATGAGACTAAGGAAGTTATCCTCACATAGATGCTGTAAGGGTCTAATACAATCTTGTTACAAAAATGCACACAACAGAGTAGGTAATAAATAATAAATGATTAGTTTTGAAATACATTGGTCATATAGGAAGACTATTTTTCTGCAACAGTGGGTGTTTTTTTTTTGTTTTTTAGTAACTCACTTTCTACCAGTATTACAAAACTGTATGTTTTCATTTTCATCAATTTACTGGATACAGATCAGGGCCCAGAGCTGACCTTAGACTCAGAGGATGTCAGGCTCATTTACCTTTGGCTCCCACCATGCCAGTTCTCCTGATCCAAATATTGACTACCTAAAACTCTCAAGGGCCCTTGTTACAAACCTCACCCATTTCCAGAAGCCCAGGTGTGTGGACTCTTTTCAATTATCTACCACTATTACTAAAAAGTAAAATAGCATAAAGAAAATAGAATTTTAGGGTAAAGATGTTATCTTAGTTAAAACTAAAACCTTAAAACTAGTAAAAACAATTTTCTACTAATAAATCTGTGCTACACATATACACATATTGTGCACATATGCGGTAAAAAGTTCTGTCTTTGTTATTCATTCAAACTTATTTTAATTAATTTTCCAAATAGCTTTAATTGGCAACAAATACTGTTCTATTAAAAGACAAGAAATTCACTGCTTTCTTGTTGGTAGAATTTTCCTTCTTTACTAACATTTAATAAGCATTTACTACGTGCTGCATGTACATCTTATCATTCAATATTTATTAAAACTACATGAGGTGGCTATTAAGTATATGATATATGGAAACTGAGGCTCAGACACTATAAGATACCCAAACTCTCACAATTTGTGAGAGATGGAAATGAAATTCAGAGACAGTCCTTTCTAACACTGAAATGTCTGCTATTATACATTAGGGAATTATATTTGCATCTCAAATTGTGGTCATTTGGAATAGTGTGTTCTTCATTTGCAAATAAGTACTAGTATAGTCAATGTGTGAGGAGTTAGAAAATACTAAAAAGCCTGTTATGCTGACAGAAGGACAAAGTGCCAATGTATGTATGACTTACGTTCACTTCATTAGATATGCAAAACAAAATATGGTTTTAGGATGAGATTCTTACACCAAATTCCTTTGTACATTGACAAATCCCAGATATCAGAATGTCTTTATATACAGTTAGACTAGTTAAAATGGAAACAAACTAAAAAATTATACCTAGTAAAGACATGCCCGTTTTGCTTCTACAAAGCAAAAATACTTTCAACATTGGCTTCTATTGACCTGTCGAATTTCTGCTGCAGGAACCCAGGCACAATTGAGTGGAAATTTTGTCTTTTGTGAGCCCAAAACTCTTCCTTTCTGCAATTATCCCTCCTTTCAATGAATCCAGTGTATGCTCACCCCTCACCCCCCCTTAACTTAAGCTTCTAAAAAAAAACAAAAAACAAATCTAACACCAGCTAGTACTTATGGTTATTATCTCTAATAAATTCATGTTATATAAAAGTGCTGTCTTTCTGAACATATTTGCATTTTAAGCCTGTTAACACTCATTTCCAACAAAAGACTTTTAACTTTTCTTTGGTAAAGGAATTTTTGACATCACAAGGAAATGGGACATACTTCAGAGGACAGACTAAGCCATGTCACTCATGCAGTTAGTTAGTCATGACAGAATAAGACTAGTGAGTGTGGTCATATAAAAGACTGCCCTGAATAATAGCTCAGGTACATTACCCAGACACCTAAGCTTGGGAGCAATATAGGGTGGCAGAACCCTTTCACTCTTGTATTCAGTATCTAAATTATGCAGTTCTAGGACCTGTTCCTCCTCTACAGCCTTCCTCTCTCTTTCTCTCAATCCAGCCATGTTTCTTTAGGTATCAAGAATCCCAGATCTATAGATTACATTCTCTGGTTTATCCAATAATATTCTTCAAATGTTCTGACAATTTATAATATCTTATGATTGATCTCTGTGTTTTCTATTTACCTTTGGTTATAAGGGTTATAGTGAATAAATATGGCAGCAGCATTCACAGTCTTTATGAATAGTGCCATTATTGATGTCAAATCCACTAAGCAATCCTGCTTCTAACAATAATCATTTCCAAAATCAAATTACAACTTATTTGCTGGATGTGTATTTTAATATGTGGCTAAACTAAAATATTATTTTATGCCAAAGTGTCATTTTGTGTTTCATTCATTCTTAGAAATGAGTTATGAAAAACAGGTCAAGCTGTTACTCTTCATAAATCTTAACTGAAAAGTTATAAATTCAAGATGAGCCTGATAATACATAAAATGCAGGACTGAAGGCTAAACATGATGATCATGTTTTGCTCCATGAGATCAGAGTGTAAATCCCCAAAGTAATTATTTTCCAGTCCTATTCTGAGGCAAGATAATTGATTTAATATATCCTGTCAATACTTATTTGTTTCTGCTATTTCTGATTGTGGATTTTTTTTCAGGGAATTCAGATTGCTGTTTAGCTCAGCAGTGCAAACCTTCTTATATCAAACAAAAATCAAAATGTTTAGATAAATTGAAAGCTAAAACACATCAATTTTACTTAAACTTAGCAATAATTTGTAAGCATATTCTCATAAATATCTATATCTTGGTTCCCTTTCTTTTGAGCCCCAGACGTATATTTCCAAATTTATACTGAATATCCATTTGGATGAAACATTGGCCACTGTCTCAGCATGGAAAATCTCATCACATATACTAATTTTGTCTCTCTTTCAAACTTTTTTGTGTGTGTAAAAAAAGAGAGCTGGACACTATAATCCAGTCCTCCTTCCTTCATCTTCAGTCACAAAGCTCTCTCAACTCTAACATCCATAATTTCTCTCCACACTGTCCTGTCATTACCCAAATTAATTTCATTAGAATTTCTACATTTCTACCTTTACCTTCAGCCTCCAATATCACCAGTCTCTTCTTTCTTTAGTACCTGCAAATTGTTTATTCAAACCTAAACTTGACCTTTGTCCCCCCTATTATTCTCAAGATAAAAATACAAGTTGCTTAACATTGCCATGTCAACTAAATTCTCCTCCTCTCACTTTTCACTAGACAGGCTACATTCCAGCCATCAAAGTTCATGTGCCTTTTCCCAAATATATGTCAATTTCTCAGAGCTCTCTGCTTTTATACATTTACCCTTCTCTCACTAATTACTCTTATGATTTGGTCTCAGAAAAAAAAATACCATATATAAAAACCCATCTCTGATCTACAGTGCTATACTGGCACACCTCCCCACTCCCAGAGCATAATGAATACAACCAATTTTTCAGTAAATGTTATGCAATGCTATAACTTTTGATATTTTTATCAACCTCCTTCATGGAACTTCTGAGACATGAAATGTGTCTTGTTCTTCGTGCCCATTCTGCTGAGTAGCTTATTCTTACATATTTATGGAGAAAAAATATTTTATAATAAAATCAGGTATATCAAATAAATCATAGATTGATGCAGGAATACAATCACAATTTTATTTATCACCCAGTCTGGTATACTCAATCTTTGAGGAGGAACTTTTAGACCCCAAACACTTATGGGCAGGGTATTCTGCATCCTATAAAGAGGGCATATTCTTCATTCAGTAAATTCCTTAGATGAGGCCAAAGATAGATACGAAATTCCTAGAAGGACGAGCCAACAGCCATGGAAAACAATGGATTGGAGAGCTACAGCAGATGCAGAACTGTGTCTTAAAAAGGAACATTTCTATCTTCAGGACAGAGTACAACATAATATTTACTGAGTAGAATTTGGGAATTACTTCTGTACGCCTCTCATTCTTCCATTTTCTAAATGGTAGTGTCTTTTTCATTCTACTGGACCCTGTAATATATAGTGACTAAAGATTTTGAAATTTATTTTTAATTTGTATGTATATGTATTATAATATGTATTATACTATATAAACATATTTATATATTTAATCAACAGATATGCCAGGAATAAAAAGCCAAAAAGTTTGACTCTTATTTTGCCTTTGTTGACAAAATGTAGGGAAAAAAATACAGAAAAATTGCCCCCACATCACTGCATTTGTATCTATGGTAATCCTCTGCTTGGAATGTCCTTCTGATAAATATCCACCTTATTTATTCTATTATTGCCTTCCAGTTTGTGCTCAAATGCCATGTAATCAGGGAAGTCTTGTGCAAGCACTTATATAAATTAGAAAGACACCTGTATTACTTCATTTTCTATTCTAATAGCTTGCTTTATGTTTGGAAGGAAGCACTTATTACCATCTGATACTTGCGTTTATTTATTTTTGTATTCTTGATCTCATTTTGTTGTATTCGCTGCTATTTCCTCAGTGCCTAGAAGAGTGCTTGGCTTACAGTAGGAATTTAATGTTGAATAAATAATTGATGAATCATAAAACATTAATCTCTTAATAGAAAGATTTCCCCTCCAATTCTTTACACAGCAGTCAGACTGATCCTTAAAAAATATAAAACATATTATAACACTACACTTAGAATAAATCTAAACTAACATGCACTACATGATTCGATCACACATACATGAGCTGACCTCTTTCAACAACTTCCTCAAGCAAACACCAAGGAGTAGCTTTTGAATGCCAAAATGGGGACTTTAAGATCCCTGTGATCTCTATCTGCCTTCCCAAAGTTTTCCCAAATAGATATGTAGTCAAACCAAAAATAGTGTGCTTGTAAGGCTTACAATAATCTTCCAACCACTACTTCCAAAAAGATTTATTACTGAGGCCCCTTCTATGTACAAAATTTAAGCTCCCTATTCATTACCTTTATTTATTTTTTTAAATTTATTTTTAATTAGTTTCAGGTGTACAACAGTGCAAAAGTTATACTTTTTACCCCTCAAAGTGACAACCCTCCTCCCCCAATTCGCCACGCCACTCCTCCCTCCATATCATACATATCTATTACACTACCTCTGACTCCCTTCCACAGTATAATCCACGTCCCATGACTATCTATATATTCAATTACAGTTGCTATACAATATTATACAACATCAGCTTCAGGTGTACAGTGCAGTGACCCAGCAATTCCACTCCTAGGTAATTATCCTGAAAAACCCAAGACACAAATTCAAAAAAAATATATGCACCCCTATGTTCATTACAGCACTATTTACAATAGCCAAGACTTGGAAACAACCGAAATGCCCATCAGTAGATGACTGGATTAAGAAACTGTGGTATATTCATACAATGGAGTATTACTCTGCTATAAAGAAGAATGAAACCGTACCATTTGCAATGATATGGATGGACCTAGAGACAATTATGTTAAGTGAAATAAATCATTACCTTTAAAAATATTGGCCTTATTTCTATTTACTCAAACTTCCCAAACTTTTACAAATGTCAGCACTTTTAAATTTTCTGAGACACCCTGATGACAAATTTTCACTTAGCATACTTGTTGTTATGATTTGAGTCTCAAATATTACCTTATTTAGAGAAGTGTGAACTTATATGTTACATCCTCTGGGTGGGTATTCCCTAAAATTCCATATATACCTACACATATATACCCACACACACACACATACACACACACACACCTCAACCTCTAAGCACTTTGTTCATCATTACACTTATCAAAATTTGCAATATATTTTACTTATTTGTTCGCTGGCTTGTGAACTGTTTTCTCTTCCACTAGAGAATACGCTCCATAAGAGCAGAGACGTTATCTTTTTTCTTCACCACTGGGCTTCCAGTGCCTGAAAAAAAACATCGGAAACATGGGGCACATTTAATAGTTATGGAAAGAACAAAATGAACCTTATATTTAACCTGAATTTTAAAGCATGAAATCCTTTATATCGGTCTTCTAGCCAGGTACCATTTACGTGCGTAAAACTTAAATTCTAGTTCTGGGTCTTCTGCGCCTCGAACTTGAGTTTGAACAAATACCCTTCAACTTCTAAAGCTCTAAAGTACTGCCGCAAATGAAACATCAAATGTCATTCTAATTATATATAAAGTCTTAGGTATGCTGTAGAGTTTGTGCCATTTAATTTTCTATAGACTTTACTCTTTAAAGGAGAATACAATAATAGCAATGTATCTTCTATAGCTATGGCTGAAAAATAGTTATTGTAGCTGAGCAAAGCATTTAAACTCTCCTGCTGTCAGCAATATCCTAAGTAAAGAAAAACTGAGTCAATTGAATATTTTCATAGCAACAGTAGTACAGAATAGGTTAAGCAGTATGAAGTTATTCCTAGTTCAACTTTCTAAATGCAGGTAAACTAACTCTAGACTTAGAAGTCTCTAAGCATCAGTTGGCTGGTTGAGCCAACCTCAATGAAAGAGGGTGGCTGCATTTCTAGAAAAACTGGGAAAGCAGGAGACAGAGAAACCTGAATTTAGTTAATGTTTAGGTCACTTTGGACAAATTATATAACTTCTGCAACTCTCACTTTTATCATATCAAAAATGAGGATCACATTTGTGTGGTGAGGGTTGATAATAACATGTTTGTTATGCATACAATTTGCAATGTAATAGGTACTAAATAAACTCTGCCGTACAATGAAAATGATTAGTCACAATAATGGAGAGATTGTCCTTTTAAAAATGTAAAATAATGATAAAGATGGAAATATCTTTTGATGGGTATAAAGTTATGTGGGATTTTCCTTAAAACGTAGTAAAATCTGGGCCATACTAATTGCTGTTGATGTATGTGCATACTTGACCTGCACATGAAAGTAAGTTCCAAAACTTGTATAATTGTTAAAGAAAATAATTTTGCAAAACAGAGTGAATTTTTTTCAAATAAGAAATGCTATAAATGTATATATTAATGCAGCATCAATAAGAACAACATGTACCATTGACTGACTCCATGCAATTCCAACAAGAACTCTACAAGAGAAGATTTGTCAGCTCTATTTAATAAAGAACCTAAGGGTCTTGTTCTGTGATATAACTTAATAACATATGTTTTTCTAAACATAATTATAAAACTAATATAAAAGATAATCAAACCGAAATAGCATGCATGAATTTTTCCCTGATAAACATAAAAAGCGAATAGATGCACACCTATAATTTTGCTTGGGATTTCAAAGCTCATTCTAATCTATGCACAAATTTGATATGGTATCTGAAATGATATCAGTAAATTTTAGGTGACTGCTTATGATATAATGTTTGTATTGAAAAGTAATTGGCAACATTTAATATGTATTTTTGCTCCTCTCTACTGCTTTGGATTAATTTGAAGAGAAAAATTTGGGGGCATTCATTGGCTTCCTCCTTGATCCTCTCTATGTAATTCTATTCTAAATCTTTGGTTATAGCCTGGACATTCTAATTACTCATGGAAAAGAACATTAGATGCCTGCATGATTTAGAAACATAAGGATCCCAAGGAACTAACCTAAATGCTAAGCAACTGGAGTAAGAGCTTTGAAAGCTTATCAGATCCATGAAAATATACCAAGAGTATATATGTGACAGGAGTTAGGCAAAGAGTAAAACAGATATTGTGATTTATGGAGATAACAGGGTCTTCTGAATAGAATACATTATACTTATAAGAGATGAACATCACTAAAATAACCAAATTAAGTGAAATAAACTTGCAAATGAAATGTCAGGGCAAAAATGTATACATATAATTGAGGAAACATTTTAGGCCCCAAATATAAAATCACACATATCTTATTTATAAGCTATGGTCATCCACTGTAATCAAGGTTATTTTATCAAAAAAATATTTTCACTAAATATATCTTAATGTTTCTCATATCACATATGCCTAAAAGTAAAATACTATGAACTATAGAATAAGTCCCTTTATAGTTCTACTTAAAACAAAACATACACACACACATATACACACATACACACGGTATGAAAATTAAGTTCACAGACTTATTGCAATTATGTTGCTAACCTTTTTTGATATTAGAGGGATTATTCATTATGAATTTGTACCAACTGGACAAACAGTTAACCAAGTGTACTATTAGGAAGTGCTGAAAAAGTTAGACAACCTGAACTTTTCACCAACAATTCATGTCTCTTGAATCATGACAATGCAACAGCTCACACACACTGTCTGTGAGGGAGCTTTTAGCCAGTAAACAAATATCTGTATTGGAACACCCTCCCTACTCACCTGATCTGGCTCCCAATGACTTCTTTCTTTACCTGAAGATAAAGAAAATATTGAAAAGCAGACATTTGATAATATACAGGACATCGAGGGTAATACAATGACATCACTGATGGTCATTCCAGAAAAAGAGTTCCAAAATTACTTTGAATGGTGGACTAGGCACCACCATTGGTGCAGAGCTTCCCAAGGGGGGTACTTTGAAGGTGACCATAGTGATATTCAGCAGTGAGGTATGTAGCACTTTTTCTAGGATGAGTTTGCAAACTTAATTGTCTTACCTCGTGTGTGTGTGTGTGTGTGTGTGTGTGTGTGTATGTGTGTATACTGGGGGTGCCAAAGAATACAAGTGGACACTTTGGTCAATGTTGCTCAGAGTTCACCATAATCAAAAGTGTCTGGATGCTGATGGTAACCACTTTGAGCACCTCTTGTAATCGCAGAAGTCAAATGTGTCTTGTATTCATCTTTTGTTATAAGTATATATTAGTATTACAATTTTAATACAGTTTTCCTTTCTTATAATGTGTATACATTTTTTTGGCACCATACCAGAGTGTGAGTGTGTGTGTGTGTGTGTGTGTGTGTGTGTGTGTGTGTATATATATATATATATATATATATATATATATATATATATATATGAGAGAGAGAGAGAGAGAGAGAATGAGCAGGCATTCTTTGCCAGGCAGGACATTAATTTATTTCATTTTACTTAAATTCCATAATTAATGAATGTAATACAATATTTCTCAAGGCAGAAACAAGCTTTTATAAGTTTTATATCATTTCTATGACATCATATGTGGTCTGAACAGTAAATAGAGGTGAACCAAATGTTTCCCATTTTAAACTGGCTACAGAAAAAAATTTCAGCTCAAACCTTGTCATATAAACATGCTATGGGCAAGAGCTCAATGAAAGCTTATAAAAGGGGCACCTGTGGTTTTTAAATTAAGCCCATTTGCTCTAATTAGCCTGTTTTATTTTTCATAGGAGGGCTTTTTTCATTGTTTTTTAAACCATCCCAGTGGTGGTCATAAACACCATGCAGTTTTAATGGGGGAGGATTTTGTTTCTTAAAACCCCAGGCAACTTGAAATCAAATCAGTCAGGCCACTACAAAGTGGAGGGGGCTTGGGAGGAGGAAGAAATTGAGGTCTCTGGTTAACTCTGATCTAGTTGCAAGCAACTCAATCCAAATAAAATGGACTGGTATTAGTGTGGTTCCATCTTGTACAGTCTCAGTAGATTTTCCTTTCCCTTGGAAGTTATTTCCCAGCATGGTTATTCTTGATTCACAGCTTACTTTTCTGCATGGTTAACCCTTTAAAAATAACTACATCCAAAATGAAATAGATTTTGAAATATAAAATCTCAGGGAATTTCATAGAAAATATGTGACTATAAAAAGACTTTTAAAATATGCTTAAGAATTGTTAATGCCATTTAAATCAATACAAAATAATTGCATATTTGATATATTCCAGAGGACCTTTTAGAATTATTTGAGCTTTCATTTTTACCATGTATACTTCAATATTGGCAGCCCTAAGCATTCACTTGTAATTATTTATTTAAACATATTTTATATCTATTGCTTTGCTTAGTTCTAGTCATAAAAACAGAAATTATTTATTCTGTGCATCAAAACAGGATTCTCAGAAGTCTTATAATGAGTCTTTTTTCATGAACAAATGATAATCCCCAAAATTATGTATACTTAAAAAAAGATTATTTACAGACTAACACAATTTTAATGTCTTAATGAAAATAACTTGAATAAAAAAAGCATTTCCACTGTTTTGGGAAACTGGGAAATACCCCTGTTTATAAGAAATAGCTGATATATACAAAGGAAAAAATATAAATAATATACTTGATTCCAGGAAATACATTTCTTCTTTAATGTTTCTATACAACTGACTTTCAATAACAGCACTATGCTTCACAAGGTGGCTGAGGAATATAGATATATGCAAACTTACAAATAAGGGAGTATTTAAGCACAAAAATTTAATAAAAAACCACGATGATTATCAATCTCTTGATCAAGTTCATTAAAAAATCTAAGCATTGACTATAAGGAAAGAAATAGAAACTTTGACACAATGTAAAAAATGCACAAAGAAACTCATTGTATCATTATATGTAATATAGTACAGAAAGGAAAACAACTTAAATGCCTAGCTAAAGAAACAAACGCAAACCACAGAGTATCTATTCAAGTAAAAAGTTTTCAAGGACTACTAAGCATGATTTGGTTGGTCTGGTATATTTGGAAAATAGTTTGCATTCCTAATGAAGGGGAAGTATGTATAACCAGTAGTACAACAATTCCATCCACATGATACACCCTAGCAAACCCACACAGATATACAAGATAGTTTTGATTCAGATTTTTAGATTTTATAAAGTATTTTTATGATTGTTTTTTTAACCTGGTTATTAGTATATTACATTATCATCCTAAAAAGTTTGGGGAAAACTGTATAAAGAAGGTAATAAAAATCACCTATGACTACACCATCAATATACTCTTACTATTTCGGGAGGTGTTCATTTTAAGATTTTTCATATATATATATAATGAGATAACATTTTAAAATGAAATTAGTATGTTTTTTATGACCTTCTTATTACAAGATCTTCCTCTTAGTTGGCCCAAGGCCTTTTACCTGAGGGAAATATATGAATTGTTACTGAAGATGTATCGAAAAAGTAAGAATGATAATGAACTTTTGACGTTCAAAATAAGATTTTCAGGAAGTCTTCAAAATCAGTCTTCATAAAAGAGAATAATTTTTCAAAATTTATTTTAGCTCACATTTAATCTATCAAGGGGCAGATCATAGAGTTTTTAGTAATTTGGAGAAGATACTCTGTCTTCATTAAAACTTAAGATGCTGGAGTTGGAAAGAACTTGGGAATGTGACCAAGGAAATGTGGAAACCAGAGAAGGATATGAGAGGAACTAAAAGAGGAAAAGGAGATTGAGGCAGCCAGGCTTCAAGACTAGTTGTGTCCCCTCATTTCCCTGTCTCCAATCCTAGGAAGGGTGAAGCTCAAAATGTGTGAGAGTGGGGCGAGTGTAGTGAAGGCATTGATTTAAAAACAATACATAGCTGAGGAAAGTATTGAAGGCAGATAGAATTAAACTAAAACACGGTGGTCATTCATGGACACAGAGCTGTGAGCTGAGACAGAGCTGTGAGCTGAGACAGAGCTGTGAGCTGAGCAGAGAGAGAGGGAATGCACATAGTTCATCAGTAAGATTCATTTAATTTCTGTATGGTGCTGTGCTGACGTGAATGCCAGTGCACCGACAGGGCCAAGCCATTGTCAGGATGAACTGGACTCATAGCAGAGGCTATGGATGGATCAGGAGGGCAGACAATATATGGTAGAGTTTCAAAACTAATTTTTGCCAGTGAGAGGTATATGGAGGCCATGCCAACAGGAACGTCTACTGAGGAAAGACTGAAGGGGTAAAAAGGTCATGAATGCATCTGTAACATGAGTTACATCATCACCAGCCTTAAATGCTAACATGAGAGGCAGGCTAACAAGAGGTGTGCTATTGAGACCAGAGGGGCAGCTGACCAATTTGCTGATTGGATGACCTGCTCCTTGTATTCAACAAGGTCACATAAGCTTTTTGCCCACATTCATCTGGTCATTATCTTGAAGAGGAGCAGGAATTTGATGAAAAACATTCTGATATGTACAAAATATTTATACATCTATTGAAATATAATTACTATATAAGATTATGTGAATAAACACACAGACATATGCCAACAAAAGAAATCTTGCTGTTTTAATATTATAAGAGTTGTTTTCTCCTTTCAAGAATTATGCATTTAAAAGTGTTATGTTTATATTATGAAACATAAGCAATTATAAAACATACATTTATGGAATAAATTTACACTTCAAAAGCCTATAATATATTCCTTTTTCATCACAATCCTCTCCCTACTCCAAGGAGTATTCACGGACATGCCTTTATAAAAATTATTCTCTTATTATGTATATTGTCTCATATATATATTTCCCTAAACAAAATGGTATACTTTTGTTTTACTTGTTTTTTTATAATAAATTTATGCTGCATGTTTTATTTTGTTTCCTCCTTTTTTAACCAAACATTTAAAAAATATTTTTCATTGTACTGTATGCCATTGTAATTAGTGCTTTTTATAGGAACATAGAATATATCATATGACTATAACCAAAATTTAAAAGTTATTTGCTGCGTCCCGCATGACAAAGCAGTGGGAATGGAGAAAGAACAGAAGGAACGGTGAAAAGTGAAGAAAGAGACAAAATAAGAGAGAAAAAAGCAGCTGGGGTGAGAGGACTTTCAGCCTCATAGACTGAGAGCCCTGAATCCGGAATTGGGCCTGACTGCTCCTTTTATTATCTTACACATAAGCAAAGATCAAGGTAGCTTTCCGGGTCTGTGAGTCTGACACCCGAGAATTAATCTCCCATGCCTGTCATTACCTGAAGGTATTATTATGCACCTCCTAAGAGACAGAACTTCCTTGCCAAGTCTTACTGATAAGAATGAAGGGAGGACAGATACTATTATATCAATAGCTCATTTCACATGCAGGCTGCCAAAACCTGAAGCAAGGGGTTTACGCCCCTTTCTCCTCTCCATGATTCCTCCCATGGCACCCACTGGTACCAACTGACACCCACGTGGCCTTGTCTGGCTTAGGTTGTTTCTACCTTGAGAAATCTTAGTTGTCATTGATTAACCGGCCATCCTTTGGCACCAAGTGGGGACAAATACAATAAACATAATATTGAAGTTATGATCTGTCTTTATGGAGAGGTGCATGCGGGCAGACAGGCAGGCTATCATGTGACAGTTATTCTCTTATAGATGACATGTGGGTTGTTCTCAGTACTTTGCTATCAGAAACCAACCTGCTCTGATCATTCTAGTACATATCTATCCTAAGAATAACAGTATGAGTTTGATTTCTACTAGCCTGAACATGTTGCCACAAACAAAGAACTAGCTGCAGTTAACATGGGGATATTACAAACAATTTCTTCTGACAACAGAACAATTAAACAGAATGACAAAGTATTTATTTAAATTGCTTTTTCTTTAAAATTGAAGTAATCAATAGTGTAGTTTCTGAAATCAACTTGAAATAAAACACACCTATTGAAACAAGAGCTACTCTCAAAGAAATTTGATAAACACAACCTACGTCATTAGAACTAAACTCAACCTAACAATCTCTGTAATTTCATTTGTACTCAGGGTTAAACATGCAGTACTTTAAATCCTACATTCTTCTTGGTATCATGTCATTTTAGGAGTTTGATACCCCAAAAAGACATTTCTATTCAACATAGCTTCAGTTATTTGAAAGTAACAACAACGACAACAAACAAATAGCTAATCAACAAAGGTATTTAAATTAACTCAATAAAAGAAAATACAGCTTCTGCCTAAGTTCAGTAGGTTTGCTGATTATTTTCCTGAATTTCTGATGAAATTTTGTCTAGGACAGAATAGTCCATTCAGATAAACTTTGCATCTTTGATGTTAAAAAGGAATTATTCAAAAATCAAGTGTTTTATCTTCAGGATATAAAACTAGAGGGATGAATGGTGAAAGGAAAAAGGTAAAGTTATTAACTTGAGTATTATCTTTCTTTGATTAAGCAGTTGTTTGTAATCCTCACTAATAGATCCATATGAGGGCAGTAGACTATGGTAAACCCTGAAATATGAACCGTAATACAAAGACACACCAAAAGTAAAGCATATTCAGTTCTGGAATTCTTTCCCTTGGCAAGAGGCATAAACTTAATATTTTAGAAACCACAACTAATTGGAGTTAGCAGTATCTTTCTCATGACTAATAAATTGTTCTTTTTATATTTTAACATACAAGAAGAGTAAATTCCATATAAAAATCCATAAAGGATCTAATCTCATAGAACTCTCAACATAAGCAATATCCTTGCTCTATTGTTTTACTATAAGTATCGACCGAGACAAAAAAACAAACAAACAGTTAAATCAAAACTCCTGCTCTGCAGAGAGGGAAAATTGAGTGGGGGAAAATCTACTCAATTTACCATTTTTAAAAGTACTTGGAGGACTGATGACTCTTTTAGTTAAAACCTAGACAAAAAAAAGTAGATATGCACAATTTTTAAAACCAGGCCCCTCAGTAATCTGAGAAAAAAGATTTTTGGAGTATTTATATATCCCCATTATTATTAGGATTTGAAGAGGAGAGTAAGGAAAAAAAATGATTGAAGTTTCACCAATACTTGTCCTTACCTCTGTCATAGTTCTAACATAATCTTCCACACATCATCTGTATTAATTTTCTATTACTGCTATAACAGATTGCCACACACTTGGTAACACAGTTATTATCTCATCGTTGCCGCAGGTCAGAAAACTGAGGTGGGTCTCACTAGATGAAAACCAGGTGTCAACGGGCTGTGTTCCTTCCTGCAGACTTTGGTGAAGAGGCCCGTCTAGGCGCTTTCATGTTGGCAGATTGCAGTGCCGTAAAATGGAGGATGAGTTCCCTTTCTTTGCTTTCTGTCAGCCAGGGACTTAACTCCTAGAAGCCTCTTTCCAGTCCTCAGAACCAGGAACAGCATGGTGAGTCCCTCTCAGGTTTGGGGCCTATGATTTCCCTTTCTGTGGTGTCTAATCTGCCTTTTGCTGCTGTTGCATCACTCTGATTCCAGCCAGCCAGAGAAAGCCTTCTGCTTCTAAGGGCCCATGTGATAAGATTGGGCCCACCCAAACAATCCAGGAAAACCTGCCTATTTTCAAATTCATAATTTAAATTACATCTGCAAAGTCCCTTTTGCCTATGTCACATGTCATGTGGACATCTCTAGGAGGTCATCATTAAGCCTGTCGCATCATTTAATCAAAAAGAGGCTTTGAAGGGAATAAAGACGCATGGAGAAAATAAGAAAAGGAATAGACAACAAGGAGACACATCCATTTATTTTTCTGAGACTATTTTCATCCATATCCTTAAAGTCCCGTATGTACTACAAGCTTCTTCCTGCACTAGTGTCTTTTCTCCGGCTCTTTACCCTGCCCAAATGCACACCCTCCTTTATGAACTGTCTATCCAACGCATAATCTGTTTTCAGGTTTCGAGGAAAATTCCCCTTTGTACAAGTAACTGCCAATGTTAACTCAAAGTATTAATGAAATGTTTTATTTTTCCCAATCCCTAAACATAAGAACTGAACCATTAGCACCTTCTAATGATTTACTAACGTAAATCTCACCTTCTCCAAGTAAATTATGTATTACTGAAGAGCATGGCATATAGCAGTGCCTAGATCATATCCAAGACATGCCACTCACTGGCTATATAGGTTTATGCAAGTTAATAAAACTCCCTGTGCCTAAGTTTCCCCCTGTGTAAACTAGGAATAATAATAGCATCATGTGTTTAGGTGAGTTAATATACATGTGATGCCTAAAACAGTGTCCAGCACATAGTAGGTATTCAATAAATGTTAACTCAGATTACTATTTTTAATAACAGTTTTAGTGATTTGAGAATGCATGTTATTTTTAGGTTATATTCAATAGGTTCTACATTCTTTAGCTGTAGATAATTTTCCCCTATATGATTTTTGTTTAGATGCCAGTAAAAACAGGTAAAAGTTAATAAAGGCCACACAAATATTGATGTTCTAAGAGTTATTATTATGTACACTTAATGTAATGTCAATAAAATTTTCTGTGTGTATTAATTATAGTTTGCATGAGAAGTTACACTTACCTCTTTTAAAGTGAGAAAATTGTATTTGATTATCCTAGACTACTATTTTTCAAGCAAAAGATGTGAATATACATGAATTTCATTTTGGCCTAAATTGTTACAGCAAATTATACGTAAGTAGTACTGCAATACAATGCAATGTAGAAAATCCACGAAAAGATAAATGGAAAACATATGCCATCCTCCCACAGGCTTGAGGTTTGTGAACATTTCAACAACTTTATTTAACTTTACTAACAATTGTTACCCCAATGAATTTGAATTAAAAAAAAAAATTCTAATCACTGGTTTGAAGTGATTTCTTCTAAAATGAAATTATGTTCCATTCTTTTCAGAGAACTATGCTTTAGGCAAAAGAACCCTTATTAGTACCAACGAAAAAATAAACCACTTGCTCATTTATTCAACTATTATTTATTGAGGTTAGAGGTAATGCCTAAATAATAAATGATAACGTTAATCTCCAATCTTTGAAGTAATACTAGAAGTAGGAATCACTTTATCCTCTCTTTTCAGAGAGTGAGAAAATATTGTCCTGAAGGCCATAATGCTCAGGCAACACCAGGTTAACATTCTGTGCTATGAACTTTCAAGCCAATAGGATTTTAGTACAAGGTGCTGTTTCTGATTAACTATCCTAATTTGTTTAGTGTCTCACCCCAATCCAGTACCTAACAAATGTTTGATTCACTTTTAGATCTTAAGAAACATGTGTTGTATACATGTATAAATGAAATATATCAATTATTAAATTTAAACATTTGGGAATATTATTTCTTCCTTTCTTTATTTGGGACCACCCAAAGAAATAACTTAATAAAATCATGCATTTTAGCTTGATAGCTGCAGCCTTAAAATGGTTTTAGTTTCAAATAATAGCATACCTACTACCAGTGGCTTCAAAATATGGTTATATTAATAAATCTTGAAAGACAGATGCTCACAGGTTAATTCAGCAACTCAACAATAACAAGCTTTTCTGTCATTTATGATTCTCTTGACCATTCCCTCATGATCGCCTGAGGCTGCTGCAAACCTCACAGTCACATGTAACTTTGTTCAAAAGCAAAGGTGGGAAGAGAGTAAAGAACCACCTCTCTCTTTTAATTAGACAGAAAATTGTTTTCCCTTAATCCCCTCAGTGGAGATGCTCTTACGCCAGAACAAAATCACATGTTTAATCATAAACCAGGTAAAAAGGTACATGATTAATATGATTGACTGAACTATCACTAGTCATGCCTTGCTCAGAGCACACTGCTTCCACCAAATGTGAGTAAAATCAGGATTCTGTCTGCAAAAACGAAAGGAGAAATGACTAATTGGTAGGCAACTGGCAGCAGCAGGAAATACTTCCTTAGCCCTTTCTTTCCGCCACATACTAGGCCGTACATTTGTCAAACATCTTAAAGATGGAACACATTGTCAATAATGTAATTGCTTGTTTAGACATCAAGAAGCAAATACACAATGATCATAATAATAATTCACACAGTCCAATACAATAGGTATTTCTTGTTTTCCCATTAGTCAACGAGGAAACTAAGATTTAGAGTACATAACGACCTAGCCCAATATCAGTAAATCTGAGCCATCTCAACAAAGAAGCCGCCTGTAGCTGGGACTCAGACTCATGTTTGTCTGACTCCAATGCTGGAGTCCTTAATGACTGTTACACTACCCAAATGTCACTTGAGGACTGCTGTTTAGAATAGTTGAGATGAATTCTTGTTCCATGTATTTCCCTTTTTAACTTTGTAACAAGTATAATATCAACTGCTGTTCCTTTGGAATCAGAATTAATATCTATAAGACATAATGCTGTGCAAAGTATAAACACCAGAATCTAGTTTCTACCTTCAGATGGCAGTCTAGTGTGAAAACAGAGCATGGTAGGATGCAGAGAGGGATACTTTTTAAAGTCAAAAGGACCTTAGCAATAAAATTTTCTCTTCCCCCTCTCTTTCACACACACATGCACACACACACACACACACACACACACACACACACACACTTGACCTTGACCAACAGCCATTGTAAAAACTAAATATAATGTCTGAACTGTTGTCTTGGAAATGAATAAATACCTGTCTCTCCAGGCTACAACGATGAATATACAAATACACAAGTCTTATAAATGACTGAATGCCTAAAAAAGTCTAATAAAACCAAGGTATTTTTGAATCAATGATAAATTAATTGAATTTAATATGGTGGGATTGGAAAAGTCACTGTAAGTAATTGTCCTTACAAGCAGTGAATGCCTCTAAGTGTGATATATAGTACCATACTTCAGTATTTTAGTTAAGGGTCTTGTTATTAAATTACCTTGAAACACCAGTGTTGGAGGTTATAGAGGTCATTTACTATTTATATGTGTTCTAAGATAGAAGATCACCTTTTCTTTTAACATTTAGTTCTTATGTTTTACATGTGCCTGTGGCTAATGGCATCACATTGAAAATAATGCAGTGATGTTACCTAATAGAACAATAATAATCTATCCCTACAAGTATCTGGAAAAATTAAAAGTATGCTACAAAATTGACTGATTGCCTAAACTACAGTTTACCATCTAATAGCTAGTAAGCATAATTTGGCTACCTGATGAATACTACCTATCATCCTGTTCTTTTTTTAAATTTTTAAATTTTTAACATTTTTTTATTATTAGTTACAGATGTACAAAACAATACAATAGTTCCTTTCTACCCCTTACAAAGTGACTCCCCCCATCCACTGCTCCCCCTACCTCTGATATCATACATATCTATTACAATTCTATTGACTTCATTCCCACACTATACTCCACATCCCATGACTATATATGTGTTAAATTATAGTTAACATCTAATATTAATCAGCAGCAGCTTCAGATGTACAGTGCAGTGGTTAAGCCTCTACACCGTCCATGAAGTGGTCTCCCTAACAAGACATGAGTCCATCTGGTCCCATAAAAAAATACATCCTCATCTGATTTCAAATTTAGTAGCCCCAGAAGAAGCGTTGTTCATTTGTTTGCAAAATGCCACTGACACGTACTTTAGCCCTAGGGTGGAATAAAAAAAAATAAAAAAATAAACCTATCTGTCTTCTAAAAGCTATGTGACTTTCAAAGTATTAGTGTTTACCATCTTTCCCCTAAAAGCATTTCTAATAATGGAGAATTATGAGTCTGTCAGGCATATATGTGCACATGTGTAATTCTTTCTATGGCAGTTCATTATTGGTTCAATATAAAGGCAATTGGTAAATATATAAGGGCTTCACAAATATCTTATTGTTTATCAGAGTGAACAGAGGAAGGGCAAAAAACAGAGCGAAAAAGCATATTTAATACATACCAAGCACTGCTCTAGACTCTTTGACATAGTCTATCTTATAGGTAAGACCCTCTCACAGTAGCGGTAATAAAAATGGTAGCAATGGCTTCACATGTTGGAAATAAAAATATTCACATTAAAAATTACTACTAGAATTATGACTGCATACTATGTGTTAAGCATAGGTACTCCACAGGTATGCTCTTACCTCAAAGAGTTACAAAAGTCATACAAAGGTAGTTGATGTCTAAATTTGTCTGGATTGGACTCTTCTATGTATAAGGTATTATAAAAAATAAATAAAAAATATTACAGTAAAAGACATATTGCCATTAATCTCCCTCAATATACCTGCCCTTGCTTTGAACACAATTGTCACATTGTTTTTGCCACTTTCTGAAGCAGTTCTGGAAGCCTTCTTTCATGTCTTTAGTTGTGCAGTAGTGACAGCCCCAATGTCCTGAATCATTTTGACTTTGGGGAAGAGCCAGAAGTCAAAAGGTGCCAGATTCGATGAATAAGGTGGATGACACACCATAATGTTTTTATTTGACAGAAATTGCCATATGCTAGAAGCGCTGTGTGACACAAAGCATTGTCATGATGGAGGATGATTTACGGCACACTTTAAAACAAACCTTCTCTCAACCATAGCTCACACCAAACTGCACCAAACAAGTTGAAACTTGTCACACACTGTTACTAACGTTTGACATGCCACTTCCCATACTGAAGAGCCCGGCCTTTCTGCTGGATGGAATGTGGCAGCAGCATTCACCATATTTTGTGATCACTCCAGAAAGGCTCTATGTCACACATCACTTCTGGTACGGCAATTTCTGTCAAATAAAAATATTATGGTTTGTCCTCATCCACCTTATTCACAGGATCTGGCACTTTTTGACTTCTGGCTCTTCCCCAAAGTCAAAATGACCATGAAAGTGAAATGTTTTTAATATATTCAGGACATCAAGGCAGCCATGACAACACAACTAAAGACATTCATGAAAGTGGACTTCCAGAACTGCTTCAGAAAGTGGCAAGAATGAGGAGATAAGTGTGTTCGAAATAAGGGGGAGTCTTTTGAGGGGGATGAAGGGCAAATTGCCTTTTACTGTAATATATATATTTTAATTTATACATTCACTATATTGTTTATTCATACCTCATAGGTGTGGAAACCAGATAATCAATATGCTAATGTCTCTACCCTACCAAGAGAGGTACATGTTCTGAATGATGGCTTAAAACAAGAGTCCACAAACTATTTTTGTAAAGGACCAGATAATAAATACTTTAGATTTTGTGGCTGTTCTGAATGTTCTTTGTCCCAACTACTCTATTCTGCCATTGTAGAAGGAAAGCAGTCAGTAAATACATAAACAAATAGATGTTGCTGTCTTCCAAAAACTAGGCAGAGGGCCAGATTTTCTTACATTGTGTTTTAATTTTTATGAAGTTTCAAATCAAAAATTCCTATGTGATTCTTTCCTTGACATATAGATTATTTAGATTTATGTTATTTAACTTTTAAATCTTTTCAGGTTTTCATAAGCATCTTTTTGTTATTGATTTCATTTAAATTTCTCACTGATCAGAGAGCATACTCTACATAATTTAAAATCTTTTATTTATTGAGACTAGTTTTATGGTCCAGTGAATATATTCTGTTCTGTGGAAAGTGTCATGTGTACTTTAAGAATGTATATTTTTCAATTGTCATGTGTAATGTTTTATAAATATCATTAGGTCAAGGTAATTGAATGAATTATTCAGATCATATTATGTATGTTTTTGTCAATTTGTTTTAGCAATTGCTAATTGTTATCACGAATGAGATTTTACTTCTCTTTAATTCTGTTTATTTTTACCTTATGTGTTTTGAAGCTCTGTCATTAGATGCACTCACAATTTTTATAAAATAATGCCTTCCTACTTAACTGACATTTTTACCATTATAAAATGACCCTCTATATCTCTAGTAATACTCTATCTTCAAATGCATTGTAGCTCATATTAACAAAACATTCTAGCATTTTTGTGTTTAATGTTGCAAGTCTTTATTTTGCCTTCATTTATACAGGACATTTTCATTGCATATAAAAATCTGAGTTGACAAGGTTTACTTTTCCTCCTTGAAGATGTTATTTTTGGATTTCCAGTCAAGATGGTGCAGTAGGTAAATGATGTGCTTGCCTCCTCTGATGACTGTATCAAAATTACAAATAAACTACAGGACAACTGTTAGTGAGAACCACCTGAAGTCTAGCTGAATGGAAGTCCGACAACTAAGGACATACAGAAGAAGCCACATCAAGACTGGTAGGTGGGGTGGAGACTTAGAAGAGCTGGTCACACACCTGCATGATACCACTAAAAATTAGAAGGGATAAATTGGATGTAGAGGTCACTCATGGAGTACCAAAGGGTCCCAGCCCCACACCAGGATACCCATCCCAGGGTTCCAGTGCCCAGGAGAGAAGTCCCCATAACTTCTGGCTGTGATAACCAGCAGAGGTTGTGGCTGAGTGAGGCAGAAGGCAGCTAGAGACCCAGGCACATCTCTTAAAGGGCCCACACATGGATTTGCTCACTGACGGACTCAGTTGCTCTGAGGTCCAGTGCAGGGGCAGCAGCTCAAAAGGCACCAGGGACATATGGGCAGGAACTGAGTTGTCTATCGGGCAAGGGCAGACAGAAGTGCTGGCAGAAGTCATTGTTTCTTAGTTGAGCCCTGCCCCCACCCAGTGTGCAGATGCAGGTGGGCACCATATCTGAATCTCCATAAACCTGACTAACACTGTTAGTCCACCTTGATACGCTGAGACCCTGTCCCATCCAACTTTCAGGCACAACTAAGCCACTTCCAGTGGCTTTCATACAAATAGCCTGTTTTGGCTCATGCTGCAGACTTTCTTAAAAATCTCTCAAAGTTCACAAATCCCAAACAAGTAGCATCTGGCTTCCCCATATCCTGTATCTCATGCTGAGTAGCCCCAACACTGACAATACCAGCAGCCAACCTTAGTTCTTTGCTTGGCTTCATGAGGCATTTCCAAGCCAAGAACAGGTGGTGGCCCTCTATGGATTGCTTTGTGGATCATTCCAGGTAGCCCCATGCAGAGCATAGGCTGAAGCTGAATTTGGCCTGCAGTGGGGCCACTCCCAGGAGGCCCTAGAGGTAGTACCCCTAGTTTCCAGCTTCAGGCTGAGCCAGAGCAGCACCCAGATGACGTCAAGAAAAACACCACCAAAGGGTAAACTGGACAGGCACAAGAGCCCTGTTAAAATGAATCCTGCTCCATAGAGTCAGGCCCTGAAAAATACCTCCTCCACTATAGTCATGGCCAATCCTCTAAACCAATTAGCCTGAGGGTCAATACCTTCCAGTGATGTGCAAACAGAGATCAAGGTTCAACTACAACAGAAAAGCACACAAACCACACAAAGGACACAGCTGGAACACCCAGCTCAGGTGTCCAGGGAGACTAAGCCACTGGGCCCCACAGCAAACCTACTATATAAGGCCACTCTACAAAGAACTGGAGACAAAGCAGCACTACCTAATATGTAGAACAAACACAGGGAGGCACCCAAAATGGGAGACAAAGAAACATGTCCCAAAATGAGAGAACAGAACAAAGTTGCAGGAAAAGAAATAAACAAAATGGAGACAAGCAATCCACCAGACACAGATTTCAAAACATTGATTATGAGGTTGCTCAATTATCTCATGGAGAACTTCAACAAAGATATAGGAAACATAAAAATAGAGATACAAAACATAAAAAAGAACCAATCAGAAATGAAGAACACAATAACTGAAATTAAGAATATTTTTGAAAAAATCAATAGTAGATTATATTAAACAAAGGATCAAATCAGTTACTTAGAAGGTAGCAAAAAAATAACAAATCAGAACAGCAAAAAGACATAAAAAATTTTAAAAATGAGGATAATTTAAGAACATTAAGCTTACCAACACTTTAATCATAGGGGTACCAGAAGGAGAAGTGAGAGACCAAGGAATTTGTAAACCTATTATATTTAAAGAAATAATGATGGAAAACTTCCCTAACCTGCAAAGGAAATAGATATACAATAGATATCAGAAAGTTTAGAGAGTCTCCAAAATGATGAACCCAAAGGGACCCACACTGAGAGGCATAATAATGAAAATGCCAAAGGTTAAAGACAAAGACAGAATCTTAAAAGTAGCAAAAGAAAATCAGTTAGTTATCTATGGGGGGCTCCCATAAGAATGCTAGTTGATTTCTCAGCAGAAACTTTGCAGGCCAGAAGTTCGTACAAAATATTTAAAGTGACGAAAACAAATAGCCTACAACGAAGATTACTCCAACTAACAAGGCTATCATCTAGAATCAAAGGACAGATAAAGAGCTTCCCAGGCAAGAAAAAGCTAAAGGAGTTTATCACCACCAAGCCAGTATTATAAGGAATGTTAGAGAGACTGCTTTAAGACAAAATAATTAAATTAAATTTAAAATATGAATATAATGACAATTACATATCTATTAACAACAATTATTTTCAATACAAATTGATTAAATACTCAAATGAAAAAATATGGTAGCTCAACAGATGAGAAAAGAAAACCCTTACACATGCTCCCTACAAGAGACTTACTTCAGATTGAAAGACACACAGAGACTGAAAGTAAAGAGATGGAAGAAGATATTTCATGAAAATGGAAAAATAAATAAATAAATAAATAAATAAATAAATAAAAACTAGGGTAGCAGCAATCCCACTCTGGGATATTTATCTAAATAATATTTATCTAAATAAACCCAAAATGCTACTTCAAGGGGATGTGTGCATCCATATGTTCATTGCAGCATTGTTTACAATGGCCAAGGTGTGGAGGCAGCCTATGGGTCAATAGATGGATAATGGGTCCATATATACAATGTATATAGGTGGTACATATATACAATGAAATGTTGCTTGGACATAGAAGGGAATGGGTTCTTGCTTCCTGTAGCAGCATTGATGGACCTGGCAAGTATTGTGCTGACTGCAGTACATCAGCTAGAGAAAGACAGATGCAATGTTATTTCACTTTTATGTGAAATTTAAAGTACAAAATAAACAAACAAACAAAATCAGAAACAAGCATAGATACAGAGAACATTTTGATGATTGCCCGATGGGAGCTTGATTGGGGGATGGGTGAAAAAAGATTAAGAAGTACATATTGGTTGTTACAAAGTAGTCGTGGGGATGTAGGGTATCGCATAAGGATGATAGTCAATAATATTGTAATAACTATGTGTGGTGTCAGATGGGTACTGGGTTGCCAGATGGGAAGGGGTTTGGGGGGCAAGATGTAAAAGGTGAAGGAATTAAGAAGCACAAATTAGTAGTTACAAAATAATCATGAAGGTATAAAGTAAAGCATAGGGAATATAGTCAATAATATGGTAACAACTATGTAGTGTCAAGAGATTACTAGACTAGTCAGGGAACCACTTCTTAAATTATATAAATGTCTAACCACTATGCTGTACACTTAACATTTAAATAAAATAATATTGAATGTCAACTATAATTGATAACATTAAAAAGGGGGAAAAGGTGAAGAAGAATAAGAGTTTCAAAACAATTAAGTCATGAAGATGTAATTGACAGCATAGGGAATACAGTGAATAATATTGTGATAATATCATATGGTATCAAATGGTTGCTTGACTTATAGTGATGATCACTTCTTTAGGTATATAAATGTTGAATAATTATGGTGTACATCTGAAACTAAGATATTATATGTTAGCTACATTTCACTAAAAATATTTTAAAAATAAATATCAATATGGGAAGAAAAAAAATGTCCTTTCATGCCATATATACCATTGTTACTGAGAGACGTTAGTAGTTACTTGAAATTTGTGTTACTCTTCCTCTGCGTATAATGTTGTTTTTCCTAGTGGCTTTCAAGATTATCTTTTATTTTTTGTTTTTAGCTGTTTGACATGACGTGTGTATATATGGTTTTCATTGTATTTTTCTTGTTTGGGTTTTGATGAGCTTGAATCTGTAACATATTTTTTAACAAAGTTGAGAAATGTTCATTCATTTTAATTTCAAATTACACATATATTATACCTTTTGATGTCCCACAAATCCCTGAGGCTCTGTTCATTTTTAAAAATATTTTTCTCTCTTTTAAGATTAAATATTGGTGTTGATCTATATTTAAATTTGTTCTTCTCTCTGTCATTTCCATTGTTAGACATTTATGTAGTAAATTATTGATTTTAATTTTTGTATTTTCACTTTTAGAAATTCTGTTTTTTGGTTCCTATATCTCTACTAAAATTTGCTACATTTTAAATTCATTTTAAGCATGTTTTCCTTACCTTATTGATTATATTATTATAATTATAGTTTCCTTAAAATCCTCCCTGTTAATTTAAACATCTGACTCCTGTCATGATTGGTTCCTATTAATTGTCTCTTTTTCTCTGACTGGGTTGTATTTTTGTGATGCTTCACATGATGAATTATTCTGTATTGTAATCTGGGCATTGAAACTTTGTTGTGGAGATATCGGATTTTGTTACAGTACTCTTTTTTTAAATTTTATTTTATGTTTTTATTTTAGCAGGCAATTGATTGCACTCCAACTATGAACTCTGCCTACTGAGAAGCATCTCAAAACTCAAGTTTATTTATTTTTCTATCTTGAGTTGAGTTGCTTTGAGTTTGTTCAGCTCACACATGGTTCAGGGCTTGTGCAGAGATTTATTTAGGTAGAGTCTGAAAATAGAATTTGTGCCTTGACTCTAGCTTTTGCTCTTTGGGAGTTCTCCCTTCTGTGGTTCCAATTGTTGTGTTTTACAAAACTCGATTTTTTTTTTCTAGCCCAGAAAAGCTGCAGGTTTTTCAATCAGAAATTTTGCTAACCTGCATGATATTAAGAGTTCCATCAGGATAAAACTCTTAAAATGGGGATTTTACCCTGTGCTACCTTTTCTTTAAAATGTTGACCCCTATCCAGAATATGTTTGCTTTATTCACTCACTAATGTCTTCAGGTTATTATTATTGTTTGTTTGTTTGTTTTATCCTTATTGTTTTGATCTGTATGTGGAATGGAATATAATTGTCATCTTCATGAAATTCCTGTCCAATAGGAACACTCTTGGTCATAAAAAAGTATAAATCTACCATATATATATATATATATATATATATATATATATATATATATATATATTTTTTTTTTTTTTTTTTTTTTTTTTTGAGGGCCGTGTCACTGTCCCTCATATGTGGGACACGAACCGGGGACACTGGCTTCCCAAGCCAGCGCTTAACCACCACGCCACTCGGCTGGCCCAACCCCATATATTTTTTAATGTGAATGCAGAGCTCTATACACTTATCTCACAACATTTTATTTTATTGGGTTTGGACTACTGTTACATCCTCAGAGATTATAACTGTCTCCCAGAACATATCACAATGTCTAGGACTTATCAATAAAATGCCTACATCCATATTATGAATAAGATAATTTTGAATATTGTTTTTAACAGCTATTGTATTATCTTTCTCTCCCAATTGTATTCCCATAGAAGAAACAGCCTTTAATATTAGTTATGACTAAATTTAAAGAAAATTTATAATAATTTAAAACTGAGAATTATCATACCAGACTTCCTTCTCAGTGGTCAATAATTCTTGTCACATTGTTTAAGCACTGATGGAAAATAAATATCTATCTGTCTTTCTCACTCTGAGTAACGTATTTGTGTGTGTGTGTGTGTGTGTGTGTGTGTGTGTGTGTGTGTGTGTGTGAATATTCTCACTGAACTTATATTTTTTCATATTTTTTGGCTCACAATTGCATACTTCTCTGTAGCATTATCTTTGCCTAATAGGGATTCTTAAGAGAACTAAACCCTTGTACAACAACTGCTTCACCATGGTCTGTTTTTTTGAGAATCCAAACTAACTTAACCCTCCTTAGTCCCCATTTTGTATTTGTTTGTTTGTTTGCTTTTTACATTTGATTTTATTTTCTCTTTCCAAAGACGAAAGTTAAAAAAGAATAAGTGGAAAACACTGCAGATTACGCCCCCCCCGCCCCAAATTACAACTTTCCTCTACTGTGTCTTGCTGTATACTTGAGATTAGAAAACTAAAGGTTAAAGTTCCCAATAAGCTAGTCACAAAATGACAAACTTGGTATGAATATACTTATATGAAGTAGAATTAGTAAATTAGTCAAATTCATGGAAACAGAAAGTATACTGTTGTTTTACCAGACACTGAGCGGAGAGAAAAGGAGCTGTTCTTTAGTAGATATACAGAGTTTCAGTTTTACAAGATGATAAAGTTTTAGAGATGTGTTTCATAACCATGTGAATATACATAGCACTACAGAACTGTCAACTTAAAAAAAAATGGTTATAGTTGTGAAAATGGAAAATAATAACATGGCAAAAGAAAAGAAAAGAAAAAAAAATATATAATATATATATAGAGAGAGAGAGAGAGAGGGGGAGAGAGAGAGAGAGAGAGAGAGAGAGAGAGAGAGAGAGAGAGAGAGAGAGAGAGAGAGAGAGAGAGAGAAGAGAGAGAGAAAATACCATTTAAATAAGTTCCATTTAAGGGTGGGCTTTTTTCTTTTTGTTCACATATGAGGTACTGATATCTAGAAAAATGCCAAAATATATAGTAGGTACTCAATGAACTACTTTTTTCTTTTCCTTTTTTTTTGTTAAGGGCAGTGTCACTGGCCCTCATATGTGTGATCTGAACCCGGGCCACTGGTGTCCCAAGCCAGCTCTTAACCACCGTGCCACTCAGCCGGCCCCCTCAATGAACAACTTTTGAATCATAAACATACCTATTTCTTGGCAAAGAAAAAACAGGTTACAAAAGAATGTATACCATATTCATATATATATATATATATATATATATATATATATATATATATATATATATATGTATATATATATAAATATACACACACACACATATATTCAATTTGTTTTAGTGTGTCTCTGTATAAATGCATGCATGCAGACATATACTATCTGTTATATTCAGGATAGAATATACTGCTGTAACAGACAACTCCTAAATAATACATGTTATTTCAATTCTCAAAAAAAAATTACATTTCCTAGAATTTTTTTATAGCTCAAAGTCCATACGTGATTTAAGTTCTATTAAGCAAATGTATCTACATTGGAATTAAGAGGGCAGAAAGGGTAACACAAGTCAATTGTAAGTGGTTCTCCTGATGAGCACTGAGGAGTAACATTTAATTATTTTGCAGTAGTTGTATCAGAGGTCCCATTGTCCTTCTGACCTTTTCATTTTTCCCCTCCTTTATGAGGCCCTCAAGGCAGGCAGTAATAACAAGATTTTGTCTAAATAATCACATGACAGTTGGATGCTTTTACCTGTCTACAGTGTTCCTGCACCATGAAAAACTTGGTTCTTTGATCTCCTAGGAATTTTGTCAGGTAATTCATGCTTTCTGATAAGTTCCTACCTGCAAAACTAGTTGCAGTGAATACAATTGTCTGCAAGTAAAAGTGCAATCTAAGAAGACAATCACAGAAGTGGTTGCCACAATAGATCATCAAGCAATGAGGAAACTTGGATTATTTTTCTAACCCAATTAAGTTTGAAGATATTTAGGATCAATTGATAGTAGCAGATGGGATTACAAACTAAACGTGTGCAAAAAAAATAGTTATTTAATTTTATTAAACCTGTGGGAACATAGAAATAAATGGTTTAAAGAAAAGCTTTGGCAGCCTGAGGGCTTGTCATAACAGATAACTGAGAGAAAAATCAAAGAATTCAAAAACTTTGAAGAGGCAGTCAGTTTCTAAATGGGCTAAATTCAATATAGAAGCTCAAGGAATAGGATTCTATCTCTTGCTTAGATGATTGCTGACTATGTTTCAGAAAATCTATTATAAATAAAATTGAGGTGGCCAACATTTTTTGAAAGATCCATAGATTTAATGATGTAGAATTGTTGGAACAGATTTATTATGAATACACAAACACCCCTTAATCCTTTCCCTAGAGAGGCTGTTTTATCGATTGAATGTTTGTGTCCCCCTAAATTCATATGTAGAAGTCCTAACCCCATTGTGATGGTAGTAGGATATGGGGCCTTTGGGAGGAAATTGGGTGAGATCCTCATGATGGGATTAGTGAGTACCCTTATAAGAGGAGACCAGAGAATGATACCATCCCCTGCCTCCTCTGTCATGTGAAGATATAGCTAGAGGGCAGCCATTTGCAATCCAGGAGGAGAGCTCTCCTCAGACAATGAATCTGCCAGCATCTTGATCTTGGACTTCCCATCTCCACAACTGTGAGAAATAAATATTTGTTGTTTAAACCTCCCAGTCTATGGTATTTTATTACAGCAGCCTGAGCTGCCTCGGGCAGTCTGAATAAGACCTTACTTCAAAAAGTCATTAAGAATTATATTGTTCGCACTCTTGAAAAATACCATGGTGGCTTTCTGGGGTAGACCATGGATGAAGATAGGAGATAATGTCTTTGAAATCAGTTCCATGAGGTTCATGGCCTCCAGGGATGATGCCAGACAGCAGCACTTAACTGTCAAGGCAAGGAAGATGCCGATACCACAATAAACAGCAAAGGCAAACTTATAATCAGAACTGTGTGATATTCAGGCTTATTTGTTGGTTCCTAAGATCAACCTAGACAAGAAGCTCAATAAGTCCCTACTACTTCAGTATATATGAAAAGCTTCTAGTTCAGATTAACAAGGCCTGACTTGAGCAATCAAAATAGAGAACTAGAGCCTCTAAGTCAATTCAAAGACCCAGGTGTTATTGAATGAAGAGAAACATGGACAAACTTGGGAAAGAAACAAGCAAGTTCTTGGTATAACGTAAGTTCTTGCTATAAGTTTTCTTTCACAAAAGAACGTGATGCTATTAACCAAGCAAATTGCATGTTGGAAAAAGAGAAATGTCTAGACTTTTCAGTATTTATTTGACACAGATTCTGTGTTAGGTTTTCATTGCTGCTGTAACAAATTACACAAACACACAGTTCTGGAAATTAGAGGTCTGAAATAGTTCTTACTGGGCTAAAATCAAAATACTGTGTGACTTCATGTATATGTGAAATCTAAAAAACAAAACAAACTATACAGAAACAGATATGGAGAATAAACTAATTGTTGCCAGATGGAAGGGGGTTGGGAATGGGCAAAAAGGTGGCAGGGACAAAGAAGTACAAACTTCCAGTAATAGAATGTCATGGGTATGTAATGTACAGCATAGGGAATATAGTCAATAATATTGTTTCAGATGTTTACTAAACTTATCATGCTGATAACATCATAAGGTACATAAATGTCTAATCACTATGCTGTATAGCTGAAAGTAGTATATTTTATGTCAGCTATACTTTAAAAATAAATTTAAAATAGATGTATACAGTAGCAAAAAATAAAAAGATGTGGGTAGGACTTGTTTGTTTTTGAAGGCTCTAGGACAGAATCTGATTTCTTTCCTATCCAGCTTCACAAAACTGCCCACATTTCTTGGTTCCTGGTCCATTTCTGTCTTCAAAGAGTAGTCAAGTCTTTCTTACTTCATATCACATCACTCTGACACAATTATTTGCCTTCCTCTTCTACTTATGATTCCACTTGTGATATATTGGGTCTGCCTGGATAAGCCATCCTGGATAGCCATCTTAGATAAGCCTTCCCATCCATCCCAAGGTCAGCAAATGTTATTCTATCTACAACCTTAATTCTCTAATGTATTCACAGATTCTAGAGTAGGGTATGGGCACATTGTGGGGAGGCATTATTCTGTTGACCACTAGGCTCTCAACTAATAATTTCTAGCCACACAGGATAATATGGTGATTCAACAGAGAAAGCAGAAATTTATGAGGGTCAAATAATAAATGAAGTTTAGTCTGAAATGTTCTCACAGTGATCTTAGCAGGCTAGGAATATAATCACATTGTTTCCTTAACCCATGAAGTAAAGGTTATTTTCAAAGAAAAAGCAAGTGAAAGCTTCTGAAACCACACTTGTATGCCAGAGTAATAAAGCAAATACAATGTACCATTTCTGGCAGAACTGAAAAGATTATGAACAATATCAAAGAATTGAAAAATGCATGTGTAAAAGTACCTATTATTCTCCTCATTTAACTTGACTCTTTCACCTTAATGGAAGGAGAGAAAGTCTTGCAGTTTTTCAAAATTCAATCTTTTTACTGAAACAAAGCAACACATCCTTTGGTTCAATGAAAACACACCCACTCCCACATGCACCCATATATTTTGATTTCAATTATATCACAATCAGCACAAATTACAGTAATACATAAAGTAATATGTTTTGTCTCTCATTTCTTTTTTTTTGGCTGGTGGTAGTAAATGTTAATCCATAGGTGACTGGATATCAAAACTGGATCGTGAGTATGGGACTTCCATAATTTTTCCTCCTGTAGTTACCACCCATTTAAATTATAAGTCTTAAATCCAAAGGAAAGTAATTCTCTAGTCCTGGATGCTTTGGATAGACTAGGTATATTACGAAGCTATGCCAGCTCCAAAATGAAGACAGACCTTCGTTGTCTCTCTTTCACCACTGGTTCTAGGAGATTCTTGGGGATAGGAATGGGGGGAGAATGTCAACCCGTAGCACAATAGAAATATAAACTTTTAGTTATATATTTTAACTCTTTTTCCAGGTAAGATTTTTGAAACCAAGTGATCTTATAGCTAAACAGACACTAATCAATTGGCTTCAGAGCTTGGACCACTTAGATGATCAACTCAGGATGAAATGATGTGAGCATTTTCCATGCAACGTTTAATAAAACAATCCCAGCAGTGAAATTAAGAGCATTTGTCAATGGTTGGTTTGGCACTATTCTACCTTGTATGCATAAAAAGGGAAATAATAAAACTCTAAGGGAACACATAGTTTGATGCAGTTTAATATGATCATATTTGTAGTGCTTATTAATACAATTGTTATAGCATCTTATAGTCAAAGACCTGATGCCAAAGAAAGGCAGATTGTTACAATAATATGTAATATCTCCCTGGGGCAAAAATAAAACAACCCATAAAGATTAGATTTATTTGTTCTCCAAAACATCAACTGTTAGAGAATATTTAGTAAAGTCGTTCTTCCTTGAATTCTGAAGTTGTAGAGCAAATAAACCACCAGGATGACAGAAAAAGATTGTTTCAAGGATTAAGTCTTACAGGTATATAGTCTTCACATATTTATTTGTAAAACTTCTGAATATCTAAGTTAAATATTCCAATGTTTCTCACCTTGTGTTGTTGTTCATTTCCTATAAACTTTGTAATAGGTGATAGTGTGTTGAGGTGTTTAATTTCAGAGGCTAAATCATGATGTAACTAAAAATAATTACTAACAGTTGGAAGTGGGCTACAGTGTATTATTACAACACCCTTCCACATTGACATAAACATTGCAATTGCATCTAGAAGCCTTTTTATTTTTTTATTTTAAATCTAAGTCTACAAATGGAAGTTTAAACTTTGTAAACTTATTTTGGTGACACTAAAAATTTTAATTACATTTCTTTAAACAAAATATATTAAACTAGTAATACTTTGTTTCTGTTCACTATACCTATCTCCTGGTATGAAATCAACTTTTGGTAATATAAATAGTATATAGCCTAGAGAAACACATATTATGCTGTCAAAGAAGATTAAGATTGATGGGAACTCATCCTGGCTCCTCAGACCCACCTTCATCACTTATAGTAGCAATAGGGATAAAATGTACAGTTTTTTTTACCCAGAACTTTTCTAATTTTTATATTGTTTGTTGGTAGGATTCCCTCACACCATTGTCACTTTTGAGCCCCATGCATTAGTCTCAGTAGTAACAGTTCTGAACTTGCATAAACAAATTATAAATGACTGGTTGTATCTAACTGGATGCAGAGCCCAGAAAAATTTGTCTCCGAGGTTAATGCAGGTTAAAAAAGTATTGAACGCAAGTTCGAAATATTGAGAAAATTCACAAAATTAGAATATATGTCCAGAGCTGGCCAAGTGGCTCATTTGGTTAAGAGCTCGCTTAAGAGTGCGAGCTGAGCTCTGAGCAACAGCAGTTCGATGCTCGGCCTGAGCTAAGCTACCGCTGAGCTGCCAACAGGTGTCAGGATGGCTCAGCTAAAAAAAACCAAAAACCACAAATAGATTATTTGTCCAAAGATTAGATGGAAGGCTTTTCTTGGCAATAGTGAATACATTTACAGACCAGTCCTAAGGATATGCACTTCAGGTTTTATTAGCACCAACTGGCTAATAAAACCTCCATTTTCCATCACTACCAGGTAATAGTAAAATGGTACCTCCCTCACCACCCAAAAACTGAATTTTCAGTCTGAGATGATAGTAAAGTTTCCCCAAGAATTACTTTGCCCAGCTTGAAACGTGAGAATTCTTCTTCTTAATGTAGATCTGGACAAGTCACTCCTCAGTTTCCTCATTTGAACAGATAATACCAAGAGATTAAAATAAAGTGTGCCATATGCCTAGCACAGTACTTTATATGAGCACTCCACATAAGGTAACTATTTTTTATCACCACTACCACCTTTCTCTCTCTCTCTCTCTCTCTCTCTCTCTCTCTCTCTCTCTCTCTCTCTTACACACACACACACACACACACACACACACACACATACACAAACTTTTGTGAAAGCAATGGCACTCATGGTATCAAGGCATATCTTTAGTGATAACTCACTATAATCAAACTAGGATTCCTCCTTGTACATACTGCTGTTTAGCATTCTCTCCTATAGCAAACATACTAAGCCCTCCAGTTACACTGCAAAAGAAAAGGCTTATAAGAAAGTACAACCTTCTAATTAAATGGTTCCACACATACTCCATCTATACTAAAAATTCATCTTTAGATGGTGTAAGAATCCAATGGTTTTCTATCTTTCTCTTGAGGGCATTGTACTTCTCAGGTGTCTGATTATTTTGGCGTGTTAGGACATACTTCCCTAGGGTATAATTATTTGGAAAGAAGGAAGGAAGGAAGGAAGGAAGGAAGGAAGGAAGGAAGGAAGGAAGGAAGGAAGGAAGGAAGGAAGGAAAGGAAAGGAAAGCAGGCAAGGAAGGAAAGAAGGAAGGACTTACCTTGTGAATTAATAGAGAAGGAATACAAGTCAAGAGAGGAAAATTCACTAAGAAAGACCATTATAGCTTTAGTGGCATCAGACTCTGATCTTAACTCAACATTTTTCTTGAGGACAGATTTTCATTGTCCATGGAGGCAGAAGTCAAGGACTTGAGTCCTTGCAAGGAAAAAATTGTAGCTAAGACACTTAACTCTAACTAGGTCCCTGTAGTATTTGATCACTCTGCAAAAGAAAAAAAAACAAAAATCCAGAATAATCTGACTTTCAGTAATAATTGTCAAGGTCATTTTGACCAATTCTCCCACTGAAAGCAACTTTACAAACTGGACAAATTAAAGACAAAAATCCTTAGTTTTACTAGAAAGGAATATGTTCATAAGAATTGCCAGGCTGCATTAAACTGGATACTATGGAATCCAGGTATGGGAATTGAACCCTAAACTCAGGGCTGCTTTGTTCTGAGTTAATTTTCCTTTCCAGAATACGAGATTGGGAAGTTTTAGAGCTGCCAATTTTACAGTCTCACAGGATTAAGGGAACAAAAATCTTGTTTTTTTTGTTTTGTCTTTGTTTTTTTGAGCGCAGTGTCACTGGCCCTCATATGTGGGACCGAACCGGCGCTGCTGGCTTCCCAAGCCAGCGCTTAACCACCGCGCCACTAGGCCGGCCCTCAAAAATCTTGATCTACTTGTTCTCTATGTAATCTGTTGCATTCTGTGGAAGCTCTACCCCATAACAAACAAATCTTTCTCCAGGTCCTCAAACTTCTGGAGTTTTCAGTCTTCTATTTTTCATTCCACATCGCTGGATTTTCCTTTTTGAGATACTCTTTTCTTTTAAATGTTTGTCTCAGGGAAATCCCATGCTGAGCATTCTTCATCTCTTTTCTTTCTGTATAGTAAAAGATGTCACTCATTCCTATAATTCCTGTAAATATCTAAATGACAATAACTTTCAAAAACATAACCCAAGCCCAAGGAACTTCCATATACAAAAGAACCTATGCACAACCACCAAAATCCTATGACAAACATTTGCTTTGTACTCAATTTTATCTTCTCCCATAGTCTTCTGCTCTAACGATTTTTACCTCATTCAAGAGCAACACACTACCATGTTCCCACTTACCTGCAATATTCAACTTGGATGTTACTCTTAATTTCTTTGACTCCCTAACCACCAACCTCATCCAATTAATCACCAAACTAATTAAATGTCAGTAGAATACCTGATAGTTGTCAGCATTATCTCTGAACTTTATCAAAACTCTGACTTCTCTTATCTGTTATTACCCTTGTCTAGACTCACCTGGACTACTGAAAGCTCCCCCTGACCCCATCTGTGTCTTCATCTAATCCATACTCCACAATGAATCAAAACAATCTCCCTTAAACCCAAGTCTAATCACTCCTGGTCTTCAATGACTATTAACAGGCTTTATAATAAAATTCAAATATCTATCATTGAATGATTTATCAGCTGTGTTTCTAACCACTCTCACTGCCTGCCCCTCTTCAGATTCTATCAAAGCTAACTTCTCTTAGGTATTTAAACATATTATCCTTCTTATAGATCTTTGCATATCCTTTTGATTTTACCAAGAATTTTATCTCTCCTCCCCCATGCTCCCTACTATTTTACACTAACTCCCATCTTTATTTAAGTTCTTCATTTCATTACCTCACACTGGGAAGCATTTCCTGACCCTTAAGCCTGGCTTTGTAACTGTCTTATGGGTTTTCACAGCACACTGTAATTCCTCTACATTACTCTTACCACGGAAGACTATAATTGGCAGTGGCCTCAATGTCTTAATCATTTCCAGTGCTTTATACAGATTCAGGTACTTGTAATATTTAATTAGTAGATTAATGAGGTCAAAACTTTTGTTGAGTCCACAATTGAGAACCATCTGGACAATACATGGAAAGTGAAACCACCTTTTTCTTCTAAAACATTTTAAAAGTGATTCTCAATTAAAATCTCCCTTACTTTTAATAAAGCTTTGATTTAATTTTTTCCTACATTTTCATTCTAGGTGTTTAATAAAAGATACACATACTGATGTTAACAATATTCTAGGCATGGCTAGCAGCAATATTGTAAAATTCTACATACTTCTATTAGCATTAATTGGCAACAATTGCCTCTGATGGACAAGCTATTATCTATCCTAGCCCTGACTGTCTCATTTTGAATGCTTACTTTTATCAAATTTCTAGAGCCAAAATCTTTAGCATTGTTGTCTCCCTTAGAGGGTGATTTATTTGATAGCTCAGTTGCAAATACAATTTCTTCCCAAATTATCCTATCCATTCCATTATTCCCTTTTTATTATCTTGAGACTCCAAAAGACTAAGTAAAAAGATGAGGTGCCAAATTCACTGTAAGTTTTAGAAACAGAGATTGACATCATTATATCTTTTCATGAAATTTTGGGAATGTGTCCCTGTCTTTCTAATTAACTCCTATTGATGCCTGATTGATGAAGGATAGTAGTGAAACTATCAATGGGTCTCATATATAAATACACATGTAAATATTTAAGATATGTCACTTGAAATTTTCTGGCAGAGTCTGAACATTTATCTTCTAAATTGTTTTCTATCATTAGTACCATTGTATGAAATGAATCCACAATTTGCTTTAGGGCTGAGGGACAACTGTATAAACAATTGTATAGTCAAGGCACACCAGATCAGTTGGTTTTGGTTAAAGACAGACCAAACATTCTATGATTAAGGAAGTCAAATGCATAATACAATAAAGATTTCAATAAGTTTAGTGAATTCTTTGAAATTAAATCCCTTCCATTGCATACCAGGAATCAGCAATTTACTTAGGTTTATACCTTTATATTCTATTTTACTTTTTTACAATCTGAAAGCCCATTTTTGGTGCTTTCCACATTATTCATTCTTTATTTAGTACATTAAGGGAATTTCCTCTAAATTTAGCCACAGAACCCATTAATGGTTTTCAAAGTGCTTTTGGCCTTTCCTGAAATCCAGTTATATATCAAAATTGTCTTTAATTCATGTAAGTGCTACAGAAATTTAATTTTTAATATATTGTCTATGTCAACCATCACACAATTTAACTTGCCCACTTTCATTGGGGAATTGAAATATAGGTCCAAATTCCATAATTCTCTCACCCCAGAAAACAAATGTGAAACTAATATACTAAGAACACTGAAAAATTGACCTCTTTATATTGTCAGATTTCATCTTGAGATGTTTACTGATCATATTCAATACTGAATCTCTAGCACATGAAACAAGATATTTTAAATCTAAATAAACATTGTAAAATAGTTTGGGATCTGACAATAATCAAATTTCCCAAGTCTGTTGGAATACTGAACTCTTTTACAGAACAATATATATTCCTGGTTTCAACCCCAAAACATTCTGAGTTATTATGCTGAAGAGATGCTCAGAAATCCATATTTTTAAAAGTGTTTCATAAGAATATATACATTTATTATTTGTTTTAGTAACTTTTACTTAAATAAATGTACTAAACTATATGTAAATTACTACTGTCTAACTCTTTAATACATATACATACCATCAAAATATAAATGCATGCATAGGCAGTGCATATACCAACATTTTAATGGTGATCTCTGGTAAGGCTGAAAGGACAATGGGATTGAGTTAGTGAATTCTTTAATTCTAATTGTGGTATTGTTTTTCTTAAAAAGAAAGAGCAGGAAAATATGTTAACATGTTAAAACATTTAACAACAGGTTAACATCTTTCAAATTTTGATTGTGGTTATACAGGTTACTGTTATTTTATTTTATATTATTTTTATATATTAAAATATGTTATAATATTTAAAAATACTGTACCCAGGTAATTCAGCTCACCATCCAGGTTTGGGAACTATTGGAATAATAGCTGGACAATGTAATTTATCATCTGAACTGGGACATCATTGAGAATTAAAGGGAGTGCTATTAATAATTTTACCAGCATGAGAGACAAAATAGAATGTATGGTCACCCTAGGAATAAACTATTTTAAGTCCCAGTTAATGCAAGAACTTGTTAACAGGAAAGTTTATTTTCTCTCATTTCATCTAATCTCCTTCTTTAAAATTTATCACAAATAGAGGTTATTGATCTAATTTGCCCATAGATTTTCTATTTTTTTCACTGAAGCACTTTAGGGTAATATATTATTTTCAAAAGAGCCATACAATAAATAATGGAAATATAGGAACATTTTGAAATTAAAATATCTCAAGATGCAATAAGACATAGTCAACAGCATTTATTGAAAACTTGATATTTCAAAGCATCAGATGATGTGAATTTAAAAACCAGGAAAAAAAAAACAACACAGTCTAACCTCAATAAACTTACATTTTAACTAACTCTATAGAAAAATATATAAAACAAACCAAGAAATAGAGATTCTATAGCTGCATAATAATAGGATAAAAAGTTATCACTGTTTAAAAGCCAAATACTAACGGATAGTAAAGTTAAACACAGCAAGACATGTAATCCTCACCAGCGCCAGTTCTGAGAGTTTAGGTTCTCTTTCCCACATGTGTGTCCTTGCTATCACACAGGCTCTGTGTGGGCTCCTGCTTTTCCAGTTTGTGGATAATCCCACCAGCCCATAGAAATGATCTCTGTTTGGTGCTATTTTGACCAAGACACAGGACTCAATCTGTTTCCTTTCGAAGGTTTTATATCACTGATACAGAAAAGCCCTCCAAATGCACTTAATGAAATAAAGGAATTTGTTGGCTCAAGGAGGTGAGTAGTCCAGATGTAGCTCAATCTAGGGCTCAAATGATATGATCAGGGCCTACTTCACTTTCTTGTGTTCTTAGTTTCTTTTCCAGTGTGGACTTCAGTCTCAAGTCAGCTTTCCTCCTTAGCCACTTAATCACTTCCAGCAATCATCAAGCTATTACCCTGGAGAATCACACATACAGGGCAAGAAACGGACTGTTTCCTAGGCCTTCAAACAGAAATCCTGGAAATTTAAGCACAAATTTCAACTGTGACTACCTGACTTGAGGCAAGCACATTTCCCTGAAACAGTTGTGGCTGAGGATAGACTGTGTGGATTGGTTTACCTTAAATCCTATGCTCTCCTGAATCATGTCACCCAGAGTAGATAAACTAGAACAAATAGGTGTTTGCAAAAGCAATATGGGCATTTTATACCTATAGGAAAGGATAATGAATGGTGGATGGGCAAAAAGGAAGGAAAGAAGGAAGAGAAGGGAAGTGTAAAAAAGGAAGAGAGGAAGAGAGGGAAGAGAAAGGAAATGAGAAAGAGAGAAGGAAAGAGAGTGGGAAGGAGGAAAGATATAATATAGTCCCCTAAGACAATGGTATGTAGGTAAATGTTTAACAACCAGCTCTCAAAAAACAAAACAAAACAAAAAACAAAGAAAAAAGGAAACAAATGGGAAGCAAATAAATGAAACAAAAAACCATGTCTTTCTCTGTAGTCTTTGACAATTTTCATGCTGGAAAGTCTCCCACCATGATGATTTCAATATATCATGTCACTGAGTACAGAGAAAAAGAGATAGGCTATATACGTGTGCATAGAAATACAGTCAACATTAATAACCTTGAAAGCAATGATAATGGTACTATGAGGTAAAATAATTAGAAAGTGATATGTTTTCAGTATTAACTTTGTGTTTAATGTGATTTATGTGCTGATGAGTTTATACAAGTTAATTTTTTAGTAATGGCTGTATTTAACAACCATCTCAAAAAAACCCTGAAAATTTAAAAATTGGCTCTTCTATGATAGTACATCTGGTTCCAGCATATCACTAGCAGACCATCCTTCTCAATTTCTTAAAAAAAGAAAAAAAAAATCCACATACACAAAGTCGACTATGCTTGTTGCAATGGTTTCCACTGAAGATTGGGTGGAACAAAGGAGGCTTTTTGTTGCTGTTGTTGTTTTATTAAGACAACACACAATTTTCTTTTTGTTGTTGTTCTTTTTTCTTCTTTTTTTCTATTTTTAAAACAAATTTTTATTTTCAATTAGAGTTGACATAATTATATTAGTTTCAGACATACAACATAGTAATTAGACATTATATAACTTATGAAGGGATCACCTCTAGTACTATACATAGTTATTATCATATTATCTTCTATATACCCTGTGCTATTCTTTATTTATATCCCCATGACTATTATTTTTTTTATTTTTTTTGGGTGAAAAATGGAATTTTATTTTTGTTTAAAAATTAAGTTGATATGTGTTTATGTTGTTTTTTTTAATTGTGAAATAAACATTTTTTTTTTAAAAATTAGCTTCAGGTGTTACCCCTCAAAGTGAAAACTCTCTCCCCCAATTCTCCACCCACTCCTCCCCCCCATATCATACATATCTATTACAATTACTTTAACTCCCTTCCACCATATAATCCACATCTCGTGACTATCTATATATTCAATTACAGTTGGCATACAATATTATACAACATCAGTTTCAGGTATATAGTGCAGTGATCAAGCCTCTACTCCATCTATGAAGGACAACACACAATTTTCAATTCAACCAATATATATTACTGTTCTTAGAATTCTTTATCCCCTGTACTGCTCTAGCTTTCACAATTTTCTCCAATGCATTTGACCTCAGGAAACACTCCTACTTTTGATATTTTCAGAGATTCAACCCTTTTCCCAGTTATATTTCCATAAATGTGTCCCCACAGCCTTTATTCACTGCATTTCAATAATTCTCTCTCTTATGAAGAATTATTTAACTGCATTCACCTTTATAGCCCAAAACAACTGCAAGTCTATCATTACATTTACAAGTAAATGTGGCAAAGTTTATTAAACCACAGTTCTGGACCATCCACTTAAGAAACAACCAGACTTGTTTGAAATGATGGCTTCTCAGTCCTAATACAGATCTCATTAGAATGTTTAGGGAGAGGAATCTAAATAGCCCCTCGTTTACTGAACATGTTATGTGGTTTTGGTGGACACTAAAGTGTAATACCATAGGTAATAGACCTAGAAGAACTAATAGGCTTTTTAAAAGATAATCCCCATTTGTACATGTAGTTCTTTTTTAAAAAGATTGTCATTTAAAATATAGCTAACATATTAGTTTCAGGGATACACCAAAGTTATTCAACATTTATATACCTAAAGAAGTGATCACAATGACAAGTCCAGCAACCATCTGACACCATGATTGACTACATTCTTTATACTGCATATTACATCCTCATTACGTTATTTGTTGTATTCCTGGAAATTTGGACCTCTTTTTTCCTTCACTTTTTGCTTCCTTATCTTGTCTGGGAAGCTCTTTATCTGTCCTTCGATTTTAAATGATAGCCTTTGCTGTGTAGAGTAATCCTGGTTGTAGATCCTTGCTTTTCATCACTTTGAATATTTTGTGCCAATCCCTTCTGGTCTACAAAATTTCTGGTGATCTTATGGGAATTCCCCTATAAGTTACTGGTTGTCTTTCTCTAGCTGCTTTTAGGATTCTCTCTCTGTCTTTAACCTTTACCATTTTAATTATAATGTGTCTTGGTGTGAGCCTGTTTGAGATCATCTTGTTCGGGACTTTCTGCACTTCCTGGACTTGTATGTCTATTTCCTTTGCCAGATTAGGAAAGTTTTCAGTCATTATTTCTTCAAATAGGTTTTTAATTCCTTTCTATCTCTTTCCTCCTTCTGATACTCCTATGAACTGATTGTTGTTATGGTTTATGTTGTCCAAAAGGTCCCTTAAACTATTTTGTTTTCATTCTTTTTTTTTCTTTTTGCTGATCTGATTGTTTTCTGCTATCTTGTCTTCCAAATCTAATTCAAACCTCTGCTTCATATAGTCTGCTGGTGATTCCTTCTAGTACATTCTTCATTTCAGTTATATTTTTCATTTCTAACTGGTTCTCCTTTATGGTGTCTATATCCTCTTTTATGCTTGCTACGTTTTTGTTGATGTTCTTGCTAATTTCCTTGCACATCCTTACAACCATTGTTTTAAACTCTATCTGGTAGGTTGCTTGCCTCCATTTCATTTACTTATTTTCCTGGAGTTTTCTCCTATTGTTTCATTTGGGATATATTTCTTTGTTTCCTCATTTGGATGCCTCTCTGTGTTTGTTTCTTTGTATTAGACAGATCTGCTATGTCTCCCAGTCTTGACTGGATGGATTTGTATTGGACACTGTAGTGTCTTTCTCCCCAAGGTATCCATGATCCCCTGAGTAGCCTATATATCCTTGAAGACTCAATATAAAAGAGGATAATTAGAAGCCCTTTTCACCTATATCTAGCCTCAGGACTTTCCCTGACCCTCATTCAACCCTCTCCACTTAAATTTAGCTATTTCTTCCCTAGTTATTATGGTATTCAGCCCAGTACCTCAGTACTTTAGTGATTGTTTTTCCATCTAATTCCTTTAGTAGGCTGAAATCTCCTTGAAATTGAAGACTGCTTCCTATACATCTATGAATCCTCTGTACCTTCCATAATGCTAGACAAATAGTATGCATTTCATAATCCTTATTTTACTGATAAAGCAAATGAAGAGTGAGTGAGGAGTAAGTAAAAAAGAGAAGGTATCAAAAAAAAGTAGAAAAAAACATGAGGAAAGAAAGCAATAAAATGGGGGTGTTTGTTTTAAATTCTCATTTGATATTAAATTCTTGTTTCACTGAAAAATGTTATTTTGCTCTCAGGATCAGATCTCTAAAAATAAAAGACCCTGAACTTTTAGTAGACTAGGAATTTCTATTACTCCAGGTGTCCACCAAAATGTCAGCGTATAACATTGTCTACAACTGATAAATTTAACAATCCCTGCTCAACAAACTCATTTTTCACACATATTTCCTAAATTAGTTTATATCAAATAAGCAAAAAGATTACAAGTCAGGTGCATTAAAGTGCCAAGAAATGGAAATGAAGAACTGAATGCCAACCTGGCTGAGATAACACACAGCTTCCATGGGTCAAATAATAGAGCCCTGTTCCTTGTCTTCTCTGGAGACAATTACCCATTATTTCTTAAACAACAACAACATCAAACTGAAGTTCTTTCTCTGGTTTTAAAGAGCCCAATCCCTAAGGCATTCCTTATCAGTTTGTGCACAGGTCCCTGTGAGTCCCCAAGTATTATTCTAAGAAATCTGCAAGTTTCATACTGAAAAGATATCCACTACGTTTGTGAGTTCTGTTAGACAATTTTAGTAACCATATTTGCTTTTATATTTATAATTAAGTTGCCTCCAGACAATTCAATTTTAGATGTCACAGGCAAATAAATAAAAGACAGAGCCCAACCTAACAAACACTGAAAACTGTATTTTACAGTACTGCATGAACAAATGTTTCCCACCCTTTTTAATAGGTAAAGAATGGTAGCAAATTTCAAGTCACAGAGGGCAAGAGCAGCTGAGTCATGTCAAAATCAAAGGAATGGCAATATAGCAATCAAAATCATAGTCACAATGGGAACTGCAATTTAACCTCAGCAGAACAATCTTATCTGTTAAATTAACATTAATTTGAATTTTATTGGTTTTGCAGACATGTTTATATTTCGTGAGTAAATTTTATTTTAGTTTTAAAGTTGAATAAGTAAAAAGCGTGAAGTTTATCCCTTTTTTTAGGTTAGACATATAAAGAATGGTATAATAAAACTATGCAATAAGACTGGCAAAACATACGAATCATTTTTCTTTACAAAGAAACACTCTATTATAACAAGCAAAGTGTTGCAATGTTATCTTGTTCATTCAGAAAAACAAATGCTAAACTGTATTGTGTCACATGTAATTTTAGTATGAGTTTGATGAGGACTTGCTAACTATAAAGTGCTCTAATTTTGCTCCCATGTTTATTTCTCCGCTTGGCATTATTTACCATATTGCATGGCAAATATTTCTTCATAAGAAATACTTAGTGGTTAAGAGGGTGGGTCCTGTAAGCCTGCCTCGGCTGAAATCTTGATGATGCTACTCATTAACTGTGGCAGAGACTTCTCAGATGTTCACCAATCCATTTCCTTCTGTGAGTACTCAGAGCAACTATCAACACATTCCCCAGGGTCCTTTATACTAAATTGGAACCATGTGACTGATCTGGCCAATGGGTATGAGAAGAGATTTTTGCCATTTCCAGGCCTGATCATAGTATTCCTGAGCAATTCCTGACTCTCCCTAACCCCTCCATGGTGATCTTGAGAGCTAGGTTTTCTTGATGTTGAGGCTATAGTATTATAGCTGCAATATAGAGACAACCTGGAGGTCTGAGCCACCACTTTGAGGAAGGCTCCATGAATTATATGCTACTAGAACATTAGCAAGAAATAGACCTGATAGGCTTTTATTCTGTTAAGGTCTTGCGATCCTGGTTTTTCATTTTTAATACAACATCATGGCCTCAACTCCCCAGGCTAACAGAATAACCACACAGACCTGGACAAGTTAACTTCAGTGCTCAGAGTCAGTTTCCTCATTCCTAAAACTGGACTTGAATACCTATCTCATAAAGTAAGTGTGAGAATCAAATGAGTCAATTCACATAAAACTCTAAGAATAATAACTGATGCTGAGTAAGCATTATTATGAGCCTTTCTCCCCTACTCTTCCGGAGTTCCTTGAATTTGATATCATTGTTCATATGGATGCAAAAACAAAACAAACACGGGCGGCCGAGTGGCGCAGTGGTTAAGCGCTGGCTTGGGACACCAGCGGCCCTGGTTCAGTCCCACATGTGAGGGCCAGTGACACTGCCCTCAAAACAAACAAACAAACAAACAAAAACAAACAAACAAAATGGTTTTACATCATTGATGAATCTACTATCTCCACAAAATGAAAGTTCTATCAAGTTCATCTCTGAGCTGTGTTCAATTTACATTAATGTTCTGGCTTCATAACAGTTATTAAGAATTTACTGCAGCAAACATACAAGTATTGTTTCCTGTATATAGTTTCTTATCCTTTCCCTTGGATCTACTTTTTCTCCATTGTTCTGTACTCTCAAGCATTTAAAAATACCACTCTATATTTGAGAATCATTAAATAGAGATGCTTTAATTAAACATCTTAATTTAAGCAACTTATGTAGACTAGTTCTCCCTGTGACACCTGTAGAATTTTTCTCAAATGATAATATAGGGGAAATACAAAATTGAAATTTCATATATCCACCAGAAAAATTTCTAATGAATTCCATTATTAATCAGTCAGTGTATAGAATAATGACCTTATGAAAGTAAGCTTTCCTTTGCTTCAGCCTCACAGATCTATGATGTGCTTGGCTGCCCTACAGCTACAACAGGATGCATCCAGCTCTTCATTATGCATAGATGTATCTTCTTGTCAGCTGTCACTGCTGCTCTCCATTGGGAACTGCTCTTTTGCTTATTTACCTATCAGCGCCTACACCAGGTGCTTAGGGATAAAATTCAAAAATATTCTAGTACCTCTAGTGAATGACTTAATCAAGGAGGAAAGTGAATTATTGAATAAATGTATTAATTCATTTGTCTGTGGATTTCAAATATGCATACCACCATCCCAGCTTCCATAGCAGGTTGAATTGAGAATATCATATCAATGATCTGAGGTGTGAATTGAGGAAGATATTCATATTAACAGGACAGCAGGAAATTGCTCAAGTGTTTAGAAAAGTATCACAAATACTGCAGCATGTTGTGCAGGAAGGAATTGCCTGAGCAAGGAAACGATAGAAAAATCAATATGCCAAACTAGTAAATTGCAGAATTTACCAATAAACACACAAACTTAACTCAACTACACTCAAACATCCACAGAGTACCTTTCTTAGAGAAATTTTTTATAAACAATTAACTCTATGTTTCTCGATAATAGAAGCAAGTAGATTGATGAATAGAAAGATCAAATAATTTCAACTTGTAATCATCATTGGAAAACAATAGAAACAGACAGCATAAATAACTTCCTATGCTGCAACAAACTTTGGAAAAAAGTAAATATTTAAAAATAAATAAGTGGAAGAGATGAAGAGTTTATAATTGGTCAGATTATGTTCAATTTTAAGTGTTCTCCTTAAAGGCAATCTCTTTAATGTGTTTTTCCTTCTATCTAATTCTAATTTTAACTTTAAAGTTCATCCAGAGAAATTGTTAAAAACGTAAACAAGTATTTTTATTTATTTATTTATTTATTTATTTATTTTTTGTGTGTGTGTGTCTTTGGGAAGACTACACTAATATGAGTTTACTTACTACAGTGCATTTCTCATTGAAGCATTTAGATAATTGAAGATAATCTTCATTTACTTTCCTTGCTAATATTAATCTACCATACTGGGGAGGGGTAGTATGGGAAAAAACGGATAGACAAATAGATAAATAGATAGATATAGATGATAGATGATAGATAAATGATAGATAGATAGGTAGATAGACGATTGATAGATAGATGATAGATAGATGATAGATAGATAGATAGATAGATAGATAGATAGATAGATAGATAGATAGATAGATAGATAGATAGATAGATATTCCAACCTGGTAAACTTAGTCTCTGTGTATAACTCAGTTGTTTTTTGTTTTTTTCTTGGTAAGTGTTTACTCTGAGGTATCTTTTCCCTCTGCATATTCTTACCAGATGGCATCACTAGCATACATAAAAAGTAACTTCCTATCTTGGGAGCACATGTATCAAAACTACATGAAACAGACTTTGCACCATTTGCTGGCTCCTGTGATTTCCATGACGATTCTTCATGTCACCAGGACACTGACTGTGACACCAGCATCCAATGCTGAAATCTGAGCTGGGATGAATCTTAGATGGATCAGGACAAGTCCTCGTCAGCACCACCCCAATCACCCCTTGCTTCACTCAGTACTTACTGGCACAGACAGCTTGAGTACTGGCTTCGATTTTCATGTTTCCCAAGCAAAACTGGTCATACCTGAAGGCCTCAACAGCAGGATTACTCTCTGTCTCTCAGTGGTTCCCTTTGACCACCAACCCATGCAGACTCAGCAGCTGTTTCATCACTCCTCTGGGCATGGAGGAATTTCTGAGTCCCTTCACACTATACCCTGTGCAACATACAAATGCCCCAGGCTCTGTCAGGGAACACTGAGAGATAATCTCTTCACAGCGACCTACAGGGAAAGTGAAATTTGTCCCAGAGCAGAAGGATCAAGACAAAAATGTCTCACTGAGTACTTCCCTGATCTACTCAATCCTTCCCACAATTATACGAAAGCCAAATGGTACAGGTTTTCTGCTGTCTCTCCTGTTAGCCAAGATTTTCCCCTTCTGGTGGTGGCATAATATACACTTCTGATGATTGCATTATAGCCCATTACAGGTAGAACTGCTTTCTACTGTCTAACTTTCTTTTTTTTTTTTTTTTTTGCTTTTGAGGGCAGTGTCACTGGCCCTCATATGTGGGACCCGAACCGGGGCCACTGGCTTCCCAAGCCAGTGCTTCACCTTCGCGCCACCTGGCTGGCCCCTGTCTAACTTTCTAAGAGAAGAAAATTAAATACACTTTAAAAAAAAAAAAAAAATATGTATATATATATATATATATATATATATATATATATATATATATATTCTTTTTTGAGGGCAGTGTCACTGGCCCTCATATGTGGGACCCGAACCCGGGCCGCTGGCTTCCCAGGCCAGCGCTTAACCACCGCTCCACTCGGCGGGCCCTTAAAAAATATTTTAAAATATTGAAATACTCATGTTTTAACACCCATACGTAAGTTTTTTTTTTCTTTAAAGATTACTTTGGATCTATTGTCATTCTCTTTTCAGTTCCCTTCTCTTCCCTCCTCATTCCCTCCCCTCCAATCCCCAACATCAGGACAAAACCGTTCCTAAATATTGAGGTAGATAACCAAAATTTAAAAACCTTATTAATAATAAAAACTTTGCCTCAACTAATAACCTAACACTGTGGGAAGCACAAATAAAAAAAAATAATTAATTGGAATGCAACATAATATAGGCATGTTAAATGAAAATACAACTTCCTATAGGAATAAAACACTGTTATGCACATTAGCTCATTTGATCCTCATGTAAAATCACTTTGGAGATTAGTGCTTTCTTTCCCCTGTTTTCACAGATGATGAAAAGATGAAAGATCAAGTTTTAGTTAAATATAAAAACCATAAAGTGGTAGATAGAAAGCTACTATATCACTTCATGATGTTTTCTGCCACATTATTTGAATGATATTAGGAAGACATTTCTAAACATACAGTGATTTATGAGATTAACGTTTAACTAATGATAAGAGCAAGTTAGAACTCTAGTAGCATTTCTGCTTAGATGCTTGCTAGACACACTTATATCTCATCCTTCCAGTTACACAGTAAACTAATCCAGAAGTTTGCAGACTTGAGGGGGAAAAAAATAAGTAACTTTTATCAAGATATCAAGGAGATACGATTTGCCTATGAAGAATCATTTACTTTTATTCCTAGCATGTTTTGTTAAGATTATGAAGCACTTTCAATGTGAAGACAGGAAACATGGCATTTAGGGCAACCCACACCCCCACCCACCTGGTAACGTTTTACTTATTGGAAGTTGAAAAGTACGAACAAGTGATCCCTTAGGAATGGAGAGGCTCCCAAAACCCTACCCATCCCTCTACCTGTGATACTACAGTATTCCGAATGATGTTTAGCAAAACTCCTGCATGCATTTAGTCATCACAGCCACACATTAACCTATATTCAGTTTTAAATTGATTTTTCTAATCTGATTCCAGAGAAGTTATTCATCATGCCTGCTCTATATGAAAAGACTTAGTTTATCAAAATATTTTATGAATTGGCCTATTTTATTGGGAATCTATTTTGGATAAACATAAGTCTACTCTATGGACAAATACTTAAAATTTTGACATTGTATACAAAAATTAGTGATGTTTGATTTTTTATATTTTATCAGTATGTTCAACATAGTTCACTTAGTCATATGTAGGCTATCTCAAAAATTAAGAGATACAAATTTAAAGCCACTATGGCATCAAAAAACAGTAATGAGTTACATATCCATGACATTTTTCAAGTTCACAATTGAATTGCTTTAAAAGAAAAATAAAATCAACTATATAAATTCACATTTAATTAAATATTTTGATTTCACCAGGGAATTTAGTGGTAAACAAAATGAACTAATTCATTATTCTCATGAAATTTATAATCTGAGGCAAACCACAGACCACAACAAGCAAACAAGTAAATAAATAATCTCACATAATGATAAATAATATGAAGAAAATAAAACTAGTTTATGAAATAGAGAACAGTAGAGTGGTCCCACAGAGGGCTAGACATACAAAATCAAATTTAAATTATGAATCAGAGAAGGTCTCACTGCAGAGGGATGCTTTGTGCTAAGATCTGAGTGTTCAAGGAAACAGCCATGCATCAGGGACCAGATCATTTCAGGTTGGAGAAACTCTCCAGCAGGAATGAGCCTAGAATGTTCTAAGAATGAATAGTAAGGCAATGTGCTTGAAGTACAGGGATTGGAATGGTGAATTCAAGGAAATATGTCAGTGAATTGGTAACAGCCAACCACATAGATCCTATATTCAATGCTTGGGAGATTAAATTTTATTCTAAAGGCATTATAGGGTAATTGGAGAGTTTTAAGAAGGGGATTGTCATAATCTATATTGAGCTTTTAAAATATGGCTGCTGTATGAAGAATGGATTGAGAGAGTGACAAAATTTCAGCTATAAATTCTAAAAGAATAATTTGGATAATAAAATTTCCTGTAACTGGTATGTTAGAAGACCTGATTCATGAGATGAGATCAACACACAGATTTATTTCCCTCTCTGACCCTTTAAAACTTTTTGCAGTATGGGTAATCTTTCTCTGCCCTCATGGATGAATATTTAGTCAGATCCCATGAATTCTCTGATTTATCTTAGTCAATAGATATTTTTTCCATTTGGAATACAACTCAGCTATTACTCAAATGCTTAATCTCCATTTTAAATTAGAAATTTTCAACACCTTCAGAGCTAAGATTTATAATAGATGCTGTCAGCCTGTGGAGAAAGGGGTGAGGTCAGCATCTACTCTTCCTAGCCAATGCTATGGACCTTGGCTAAAGTTAAAAGAAGGTTGGAAGGAAAGGTGGTTGGGAGGAGGGTATGGGAAGGATACTAAGAAAAGGTAGGGAAAGGAAAAGGCAACCTTACCTCATCCTCATCATTTTACTTGGATGAGTGACATTATACTCTGTGAGTCTGGCTCACATCTGACACTTTCACTTGTGGGGTTTCTTTGATCCTTCAGAGAATTCCATGTTTAGGATTCTTCTTATGTCAATTCCTTGACCTTGGGACAAGTATCTCTACTCAAATTCTGGATGATTGTTTATGACTCCTTTCTAAGCCCTTAGGAATATGTGTTCACCTCTAGAATAAAAATTTCGGAGAACATAAGTCACGGTCAAAGCTGACATTTTTATCAGCTGTCGTTTTGCTGTCCAGGAGACTTTGGGTTTCTTGAGTTGAGTCAATTCCAGTATTATGTACCTGACATGTCTCAGACTGATCTTATTTGTTTCCATCTTCAAGCTTTAAAGAGGTAAATGAGGTGGGTGGGTGGTCAAGAAACCAGTATAGAGCAACAACTTTCCCCAAAGAAATGACTTTACAAAGTCTTTTTTCTTTTCCTACAAAATGACCCATTTTTTGTATCCTTGATATGGTCAATGCACTCAAAGATGTGGACCATTCCCTTTAGTAAATTCTGTGTATGGCCATTTATTTCACACTTACTCTCAAGTCTGATGTTTATCGTTATTGACATTCCATTTAAAATAAAGGAGAGGCTATAATATTATTACATGCCTGACTTTTTCTCAGAAATTTACTCTTAATAACTTTTGTTTGTTATGAACACACAGTTTTGGGTTCACTATTTCATGAAGAAACACAAATTTGTCCATATATGGTGCTGAGGATTCAGTTGTGAAAAAAAGACAGAGTTCTTTATTTAATGAAGCAATTTCCTTGTAGGGAAAACAGACTCTATTTGAGTAAATGAATAAATAAACAAAATAATTTACTATTATGATATGGATATTGATGGAAATAAAGAGTGTGCTGTTATAAAGCACAGTGGATCAGAGAAATAGGTGGTGGGGAAGCCTGCTATACATGAGATGGCCAAGACAGTTTCTCTTAGGAGATAAATTAGAAGTTAAAACTTGAAGGAGGAGGAGATACAAATCATGGGAGAAAGAGGAAAATTGTTTTCCGGTCTCCATAGAATAGAAACTATGAAGACCATAAGACAGAAAATGTCCTGAACCAATCAAGGCACTAGGAGGGCAGTGTGACCAACCACAAAGAACAAGGAAAAGACTAGTTCAGGATGAGATAGGATTCTAGAATCTTTTGCCAATACAAATTATTTGGAAGATATGTAACATTCCTTAATGAAATCTAGATTGACAGTGTGTCTCCTCTGATATTCACATTAATACATATGAAATATGTTAATTTCAATAGGAGAGCTAATTAGTGTCTAACCTGATTTATCAATGATCATCTAAACTAAGCCTTGGAAAAAATAGATCCACTTTCAGGAATATGATTTAATTCTTCTCTCAACAAAGAAACTCCAAAAACCCTCAGGGTATAGAACTGTTTCTCTAATGCAGTGTGCTGAAGAAAGACAGCCCACTGTGCTTAGGGTGTATTTAACTGCCAAAACTCTGCAACAACAACAAAAAAACTTTGTGATTTGCTGAAGCAAAGATTCTACTATGAAAATTTCAAGGAAAAACTGCATAGCTCACAGTTTAAAGCAGTTTAAACAGTCTTCCAAAAACTCTGCACATTTAATCAAACAAAGAATCATATATCATGCTTATAAAATAAAATCTATCTAGGGGAAAGAGATTTTTTTTTGTTTAAGACAATGCCTCAAACTCAGAAAGATCTCAATGGATATTAGGTTTCACTATAAAAATTGAATTCCACCTTAAGTTCGCAAATATTTTGGAACTGAGCCTAGAACAAGTTCCACGTGAGTCCCAAGATGGAGCTTCACACATCTCTTTAAATTTCTCTCTGACTAGAGCAATTGCTCCCCTGTGTCAAATTTCTGGACAAGAGGTAGGCATCTTGAGCATCAATGCACCTTTTGTTTTATTCAGGCAAAATTACTCACTTCCTACTTTCAGATCCCTTGACATTTTGTTAAGCATCTGTTACTTTGCTTCTCCTATTGCAATCCAGTTAGTTGACCTCGTGTCTGTCCCTCATCTTCCCTTCCCTCCCTTTTCAATCCTCACCACAATATTATTCACCCAACAGATTTTTAGACTTTTTGTATTTGCAACTCAGTGTACACATAAAATAAATGTGATGGTGTCAACTGGGATAGGCTATGCAGCCCAGATGTTTGATCAAATGCCAGTGTGAAGGTAATTTTTTAGATGTGATTAACATTTAAAACAGTAGACTTTGAATAAACTAGATTATCCTCCATAATGTCGGTGAGCCTCATTCAATCAGTTGAAGATTTTAAAAGAAAAAGACAGGTCCTCTGAGAAAGAAGAGATTCTGCCTCTAGGTTGTCTTCAGTCTTAGGCTGTGATATCAACTCTTCTCTGGGTTTCCAGTCTACCAGGATGCTGGCTCCCATAATCACATGAGGTAATTCCTTAAAATCTCTCTCTCTGTCTCTCTCCATCTTTCTGTGTGTGTGTGTGTGTGTGTGTGTGTGTGTGTGTGTGTGTGTGTGTCCTATTGGAGAACTCTATTTCTCTGGAGAACTCTAACCTACTAAGTAAATTTTGAAATAATTAATAAATATGCAAACAAGTGAATAAGTTAGTAAGTCAATTATTAATCTAATATGATATTGAGAATATGAATTGAAGAATTAAATAAGAGCAGTACTCCATGTAAACATTTGAAATTTCTGGTTTCTTCAAACACCAAAAGTTAAAGACAACTGTTATTTGTTAGGTCTAAAAATTAAACAGTGATTTTTTTTCCCCCATGGGGCCCCACATTCTTTTGTGATGTTTGGGTGAGGAGAGGAGAGGTGGGTGGATTTAGGAACAGAGACAAGGGACAGGTCTCAGGAGGGCCTGTGCAATTCATGGGATGTGAAGAAGCAGGTATGAATCACACAGTTCTGTGACAGCCTCCAGGTTTCACTTTTATCCACTTCCTCTACTTTTATAGTTTTAATACCTATCCTGGCAACATATTACCTTTAAAATTGTTGATACATGGCACATCTGGGAAAGGTGCTCTAGAGAATAGCAAATCAGTTTTGCTTTGATCTGTCATTCAGACTGGATATGACTAAGATAAACTTTTGTTGTAAGAAACTGCTTTTTCTATATTCCCCCTTTCCCCTTCCCCTGCCTATTTTGTATAATATTTTAGCACCTAGTAAGGGTGTGGGAGCAGGAGATGGTAGTGGTGGATCCCAATATCTCTAAGTTAATCAGTTTCATATCTACCTGACTTGAGACTATGACTAATGATATCCCTTGAAAGGATGGATTCCATTTGCTTTAAAAAATATTCTCTACTACTGAACTAGAATATCAATAATGTCTATTTATTTTTAATCAGAAAATTACAAGATTCATTCTAAGTCATACTCATTGGAAGAAAACATAGTTCAAAGTGATAATCTATTCAAATATTTAGTTATTTCCTAATTTTCTGTTGAATTTAGCAACCAGAACTTTGTTAGTCCTTTAATGATTCATGTACTTTAAGTTCAATTCAAAAACTAGTAGAAGGATGAATGCATTGCAGCATAGATTAGGAGAAAAATTCTATGTAGGTTTGTAAGAGTGACAGTATATTTTGCAAGATTTAACAATCTAGTTATTTTTCTTTTCCCTTCTTTTCTTTGTTTCCTTTCCCTCCTCCCTGAATCAACTGCTCTATTTACTCTGTTTTCCCAGTTTACATGCATACCTCCTAAATCTAACTAATTGCCAAAACATAGACTTAAGAGAAACCCTTTCAGGCCTTAACCCCTAGATGCTAATAACCAGCCTGCAAAGTTTCGCCAGATGATGTATGTATCACCCCTCTGCACAGGTCAGAGAAAACATGCTCTCCAAACTAACTAGATCCTATGACACACATTTCCAGAAGTCAACACCCAGAAATTGCCTAACTCCCTCTTTCCTTTGTTCTGCCTCTTCTTACATGCCTATAAAACCTTCCGGCTGTTCTAGGAACTGGGAAGATGGCCTTTGAGACATGAGTTCACCATGTTCCTAAAATGCTGGCATTTTGAATAAACCTTTTCTTTCCACCAATTCTTGTCTCTTGGACTTTGGCTTTTAAGTGGCAATCAGCCAAACTTGGGTTTTTTCAGTAATAGCAAAACATATTTTTGTCTTATGTTTTATATTAGGAACATACATGTTTAAATTTTTACTCAAATAGTTCAGCAGAAATGGTCAATTTATAATGAAATTATTAACTTATTATTTACAAAATGAGTATTTTAAAATAAAAGGTCCAAAGTTAGGAACCTAAACCATTTGTTCATAATATTAACAATGTTATTTTTTAAAACCTTTCTGTTTTAACTTTCATAATTATTTTTATTTGTCTTTTATTTCCACATTTCTTATATTAAATTTCTCTTCAGCATTACAATGGTAGAAATCTATTGTCTGTAAACATTTAAACAATGCATAAAGTGAATAACTGTTCTAGAATTCACACTCACAAATCCCCTCTTCACTCACTCTTTAATATTAACAGTCTAATCTGTTTTTTTTCCATAACTAATACTCAATCTCTCTCTCTCTCTCTCTCTATCTCTTTCCTTTTGTTGCTTTTTTACCAAAAGTAATCAATACTTTTCAAATTATTCTGAAATTGTTTTAATTCACTCTTTACACACACACACACACACACACACACACACACACAGTATATCATGTCAATAACTACAGAGCTGCCTTTTTTTTTAATAGCTTCAAATATTATGTAATACAATTATACCACATTAACTATTTTGTCTTGGTAAATATTAGTAGACATTCAGTTTTTGCCAGTATTTTTTTAGTAAACAAACGTTGCAATATATTCCTATATCTATTTATCTCTTGATATATATATATACATATACAGACATACACTTCTCTCTCAATCTAACGCCCCTCCCTCCGTCTCTCTTCCTCTCTCAATCTACCCAATCTGTGTCCATACATGTTCTCACTTACTTCCATGTAGTAGATTTCCAAATTTAGGCTATCTGGGAAAAAATGGTAGGTGGTAGGTCTATTTTTGTAATGTTAAAGGTAGAAGCAAATTACATTCCATAAAGGCTGTAGCAATTATTATTTGTATCAACAGTGTAGAAAAGAGTTCATTTCCTCATGTTTTCACCAGACCTTGGAGGTTGTAATTCTATTTTTATTTATTTTATTTTCCAAATGATGGGTAAAATAAAATAAATATCATCGATACATAAATTTTTTGGCTTTTAGGCTTCATTTTCATTTAGATTGATTATTGAAATCTTTTGCCAATTGGGGGAAGAATTAGCCCTTTTCTTATCAGTTGGAAGGATTCTCTGTACTAGTTGTATTTACCCTCTGTTATATACATTTTAAATATTTATTGTATTAATTGTTATATAATACATAAAAGGAGTTGTTTCCCATACCAAATATAACAAATAAAATAATAAAATTATTAATAATAAAATTAGTTCTATATTGTTAGCTGTGTCTACTTTTCATAAATTACTTCTGTTTTTTTCTAATACTTCCTGTCACCAAAATCATATAAATTTTCTTCTAATACATTTTGTGTTTAATATTTTATATTGAAATTTTAATCCAATTAATGTAAAACATTTAATTTCAAAATTATAAAATTTTAATGTTAAAGTAACGTATTACTTATTAATATTAAACACATGCAAAGTATTATATTGATTTAAAATTATTTTTAAATATTTCTATTTTGACTCTAAAACTAATTTCAACTTAAAGTTACATATTAATTACATATTAGACTTTAATATTTCATATGTGAAAAATAGCATTTATTGCATGATATTTAGCTGTAAGTACATTTGAGCTATAAGGTATTTCTTATACTGTGCCCATCTGAATTGGTAAGTGAGCTACAAATAAGATAGAGCCTTATATTTAAAGCTGTTTTAGAAATTAGAGCAAATTGAAATGAAAACAGATACAATCTTCCCATAATTCAGCATTAAAGAACATACCACATAATATTGGCCTTTTCCTTGTATAGCTGTGTTACATGGTAGGAAACACACAATCTTTTGAATAGTCATTTTTTAGAAAGAATTATCAGTCTCCGCCCTATTACTGATACTTCTGACCCTTATGTTTACCCAAGATTTTTTATTCATGCTCTCTTTCTGCATTTGCGTTTCAGTTTTAGGACCTTGAGATGACTCACCTTACACCATTCTGCTATCTTTGATCTATCCTCAGACATTATCCAACTTTTATAGAAAGAAAAAAATTGAAAACAACTAAGCTAATTATGTAACCCACAGTTTTCTGTTCAATGAAGAAAAACTATGGAACTTAGGAAAATTATAGCTATTGTATAATTTTGAAGTGAAAAAATACAAAGAAGTATTTTATGAACGTGATATCCTGAAGCCATAAAGAAAAACAGAAAGAAATTTAACTACATAAAAATTAAAAACTTATGCATGTTAAAGACACATATATAGAAAATAAGTCGAAAATAAATAACAAACTTAAAAATACTATTTGCAATACATAGAATGAGAAACAATAAATTTCTCTAATATAAATGGAGACTTTACTAATGCATTTTTAAAAGAATAAATAGAAAAACATATTATAGGCCATAAATATGAGATTTACAGAAAAAAAGGGTGATGGTAAATGAAACTTTGCTCAACCCCATGAAAATAAAATGAACAAAATATAAACACTATTCAGATGTCATAATAGAAAAATAATTTAATACATTATCGTTGTGAGTACAAATTAGTGAAAATGTGTACAGCACCTTAGAAATATCTATAAAAATTTTTAAAGTGAAAAATATTTTGATTATCAATTTCAATTTTACAAACTTAGCCTAGAGATGCAAGTTACATAAACATGCAAAAATATAGCCACAAATATGCCCATTAAAAGCTTACTGTAAAAAAAGAAACCTAGAAACCACTAATTTCCCATTGATAGATTAAATAAACAATGATTTATTGAAACCATTAAAGGAATCTAATATTTAGCTAAGGTCCCCAGTCTGTCCCCACTTTATTCCTGAGCATGTTGGTATTTGAGTGCAGTAATGTTATCATTAACATTAATAAAAAGTGACAGAGTACACAGCCTAATTTGAAAATGAAATATTCAATCCAACAGTGAATCCCAGTGTTAGACATAATTAGTTGACCATGGGATAACTAGTTTCAGGCAAATGTCCTCATGGGGACAGAAATGGTGACCTGGGAAGACTTAGAGCACGAAGTGAAAACTAACTCATGTTCCCTGAGAGCACGGTGAGTTTTTTGTAGTTTATCCCATAACATAGGTAGTTCTTTTCTTGGGGAAAACTGGGCAGGGATGAAAGGAAGGAAGAGGGAGAGATCAGAAAGTAGTCATGCAATACTTAGGGAAAATCTCTCATTCCTGAATATTGAGCTTTTTAATTTTTTTTAAGAGCTTGTATTTAATGATAATGAATATAATTTGTTAAAAAACAAAACAAGAGATTTGCTTAGTTGAATGGTACATTTTGGACTTAAAAGAAGAAATAGAGAAAGAAATGTAAAAGTTTATGCATGTGATGTATTTATATTTGTATAAGCATATACATATCCAAAAAGACACATGCAAAAATGTAACAGAAGTTATATGTAGAAAACAGTTATGCAGGAGATGAATATGATTTAGAGAAAACAGAATCTATGTCTAAAAGTGAGAGAAAAAACTAGGAGGAAATAAAATATTAAAAGTAAAATTAAAAAGAAGAGCAAAACCCAAAGCAAATGAGGATATAACAGTATTGAAACAGATGACTGAAAATTAATATTTTAATTTGAGTTTTTTCTATTCCTTTACCCTCTTTCCAAGATAAAATTAAAAAAAAATATTTGTAAGTTAATGACTTTTGTGTCATTGTCCATCTTCCACAAATTCTAATAATAATTGAATTGATTTATACTTAGGGTTAATAGACAAAGACTCTTTAGATTGCACTAACTATTTAATTCTTAAATAAAAGGTGAATTTTTAGGAAAATCTGTGCCAAAGACCAGGATCTTATCATTTTTCCATATTCTTAAATAATAGCCACTTTAGGTGGATGTAACTTTGCATTTTTTATTGAACCATGTGTTTTTTTATACTTAGTCTGCCATGTAGTTAATCTAAAATATTAGATACAAACTATAACAGAAAAGATCAGATTGTTAAATCTCACTCATGAATCAGGGATTTAACCCAGTAATATAGCTTCACTAATGATTTTGATGATATAAATAATCTCAAGTCTCAGGCCAACAAAGAAAGATCCATCAAAAGGTATAAAACTACATACCTTATCTCTCTAAACAAGAGAGAGTTGTCTGATCATAAAACATCTGCACCTTCTTCTATTCAGATAGCCACATAGTTTATGGGATGTTTTATAGAGCTATCCCATAAGTACAAAGTTTTTTCTTGTTTGTTTATTTGTTTGTTTGTTTGTTTTATGATGAACTATTGTAGACAACCCAGTCCAACCTGCTAAAAGCATCCAATATATATTTGGATTCTCCTAATAGTGAGTATTATTGCTTTGTTTGCCAAAAGTTCTGTTATTAACATGTTTACAAGGAGATTAGACTGGGATCAACTTTTCTTTCCCAGGGGAAGTTTCCCATAAAAAAGAAAATAAATTTCAGATTTATTGCTTAACCATTTGCATGCCAGATCCTTAATGGATTCCATGATAGATTTATTTGCAAAAAGACAGGTATGCAAATATCAGCTGCTCAGGAATAGGTATACACAAAAAAAAACTTTTTGAGATATAGAGAACAGAGAGTTACACATTTGTTGCCCAAAATAGTTAGCCGACTTCCTTTTTAATCATCAGTATATTAAAATACATGCATTTGTTATTTGTAAATTTGCATCATGTTTTACCATACTAGCGTCTTAATCAAGAGCAAAGACTTACAGTGCCTTAATAATAGTCTTGTGAGACACAGTGCAATCTCAGGGTTTACATGAGTATGTAACTGGTTAAGACTATATTTCCTTCTATTCATACTCCTGTTTGGCCTGGGACTGCAGAACTGTGCTGAATAAAATAAACTCTGCGCCTAACTAAAATAATCATTCAATGAAGTAAATATAGTCAGACAAAAGCATATTGATGTTAGTTGATGTAATTGATGTGTAAATGCAATAAGGTGCTCATGTAATTTAAGCATCTTATAGTTATTTTATAGGATATTGTCTACACTACAGATGTACACCTATTTTATCATGCTGCTATGATTTTATATGTCTTCTTTGATGTATCTCAAATACGATAGCGAGAAAATATCTGGCAGTAGAATTGTTCATAAAATTTTTGTGAAAAGTCAATAAAAATGAATGGAATTTTGAACAACTTACTTTCAAAGTCCATGTGTCAAAACCCAATGAGAATTTTAAAAATTGAAATATCATTTATAAACCTCTGCCAGAGCATATCCTCAGCTACTATCCTACCAAAAATGTACATCAATCAGTAACTGCCAGGTGAAAGGCTCTTGTCCTTAAAATGTGTTCTGCAAGTATTTTTAATATATTGAGATTATGCTCTGTTCTAATTGGAGGATTTAGGTTATTTGTCTTCAAAAGCATGATTATATAATGCTTACCTCCTAACTCAAACCTGGATGAAATTGGACAATTTTAAAATGCATTAACTCTTGTTTATCCTAATAATTTTTTCCTATATTTCACACAGACTTGAATTGTACTGTCATGTGATTCTTTACTAACTTGACATATTAAATTTAAATATAATGTAATGATTACTATGCAAATTACTAAAACGTATGTGGGCTTTAAAAAATTGACTAAATAGTCTCAATTTACACGAATCCATTAAGTAAAAAGTACTATATTAATTAGTGGTAATGTAACAAATCAAGATATAAAATTTGATTGAGTCCTTGAAATTTAACTTGACTGGTAATTGCTAATATAATTAGCAGATGCAATAAACTTAGTGAAGTGTTTCATCTGGGAAAAGAAAAAAATGCAAAAATGCCAACAAAAGGAAAGAATAATAAAGAATTTAAATTGTACCCACCTCACCACCTAAGACTCCATCTTATAAATAGGATACTCCTTCTAAGAGATAATTTAACCCATGGTGACTCCAAATCTGTTTTGTAATTCATGGACTATCACCGGGTCAGCGTTTCATTATTTAAATAATATACCAGATGTACATATCTGTGTATGATAGTAATAATAATTTTGAAAGTTTACTAAAAAGAAAAAATGAAAGAACATACCGGAGAGCAGCCATTCTCCAATAGGTAATAGGTGCCAAGAAACCCTCTAGAAAATTCTTAATACAGGTCTTAAAAGTTTTGGCATAACCATTCTCACATAACATATGGCACTAATATTCTGTGTCTATTATGTTAAACAAAATATAACAGGTTATGTGTGCTTTCTCCAAGAGATATGTTGCATATGTGCAATGAAGGGAAAAGAAAAATGCAATGTCTACAGATTCTCTGTTAAAAGCCCTTTTATTTAAAAATCAGGCTTGATTACTTGCTCTTTGATCTAGAAAGTAATCCAAATTTATCAGAGTAAATTACCTGAGTCTCAATGTTCGCAGAACTGAGAAGATAATATATGCGCAGCTCAAAAACATTTAGTCATCCATGCACTTATTTCTTAACTGCCCATTACTAACAAGACAGTGTTACAGTTGCAGGAGCTGCAACACCAAGCAAGACAGACAAGGTCCTTGCCTTCTACAACCTCACATGGTAGTGTGGGAAGAATACAATAAACCAATAACCAAGTGAGATATAATGTCAAAAGATGACAAGTACTAGGAGAAACATCAAGTGGAGTGAAAGGGATTCAGGCATTAGATAGGATAGTCATGGTAAGCCTTTATGTGGCGCATAAACCTTAGTGACATGAAGGAGAGAACCATATACATTTCTGGAAGGAACTTTTCAAAGAGATTGAATATCAAATGTGAAGGCCCTATGGTGGGATCACATTTGATTTCTTAAAGGAACAGTAAGGAGATCAGTGGGCCTATAATAGAGCAAGGCAGAGAGAGTGGTAGATAAGGATAGGAAAATAGTTAGAAGCTATCATAGGGGTTGTAAATCTTACCAAGGATTTTTGGTGTTTCCCGCCCCCCCCCACCTCTTAGGCATGGTAGGGAAATACATAAGGGTTTTGAGCAGGGAAATTAAGATTTTATATATATATATATATATATATATATATATATTTTTTTTTTTTTTTTTTTTTTTTTTTTTTTTAAGAAATCATCTGTCTCTTGTGAGAAGAGACTGTTGAGTTTGGGGACTAGAACATAAGGAGTAAACTTGTTTGGAGTCCACTGTAATGACCAAGGTGAGATTTTTGGGTGATTTTGCTTCAGAGTTTGGGTGATTTTGCTTCAGAGTGGTAGGGCTAGAGGGGCTTAGAAGTGGTGCAATTTGGAATATATTTTGAAGTAGTGCCAACAAATCTTGCTGCTTGAGATTCAAGATTGAAGCAAAGGTAATAAGATCTGTTTGTCAGTGTGATTTAGTTATGAAATAAAGAAGTCAAGCATTTCTCTATGTTTCTAGCTTGAGCAAAAGAAAAGAACAGATTGTCCTTTATTAGGATAGGGAAGACTTGGGGAAAGGAAGTTCTTTTGTTGAGTGGGTCAGGTAGATTATCCAGGGTTTGGTTTTGGAAGTATTAATTTTGATTTGCCTCTTAGTGAAGCAAGGTAATGCATTAAGTAGAGAATCAGATATATTAGCCTAAAAGTCAGAGGAAAAATCGAGGCTGAAGGAATACATTTGAATATGATATGCACTTAAACATAACATAATGTCTGAGCCATATGACTGGATTGATTACCTTGGCAGTGCATGCAGATGACAAAGAACAGGGTATTGGCATTCTGACAGTCTATATACACAAAAATATCTTTAGGGATTGATACCAGATAAAAACAAAACTTTTGTAGTGACTCAACTTCCTATGATAAGGTAGATTGAGAATAAAAGCAGCCAGGGGAGAAAGACAAATTATACATGAAATATGACTAAGTCCTCATCAAAAATAGTGGAAGGGCCTGCCGAGTGGCACAGTGGTTAAGCGCCGGCTTGGTAAGTCAGCGGCCCTGGTTCGAGTCCCACATATGAGGGCCAGTGACACTGCCCTCAAAAAAATAAAAATAGTGGAAAGACTTCTTCAAAGTATTCCAACACAGCATTCTATACCCAATACAAATAGTGCTAAAATTAAAACATTTTGAGAAACACAAAAACTGAAAAAACATATTTCCATAAGACCATAACTAAGTGAATATAAATGCTAAAGGAAAGTTATCAAATTAAACTAAAAAATACAGGAAATATGAATATGTAGGTAAATATAATTTTTTCTCTTTATTTAGAAGAGTGTTTAAAGCAATAATGATAACATTGTCTTACATGGTTACGTTGCAGAGAAATGAAATTTATGATAAAGATAACAAGAAGGTTAAAAGGTACAAATGAAATTATACTTTCATAAGTTTCTTATTTCACATGAAGTGGTACAATATTAACTCTAAGAAGATTATAGTATGTTAAAAATGCACATTTTTTTATAACTAGAGCAATGAGTAGAAAAAAAATTAATTGAAGAGTTACAATTATTGAGGCTTTAGAAGAGTTAAAGTGGAATAAACGAATTTTGGTTAACTCACAATTATGAAAAAAGAAAGGAATGGAGAAATCATAAAATTAATATTTTTTAAAAATAAACAAATAGAAAATAAAAGATGACATATTCAAACCCATCATATCAATACTTGCATTAAATAGAAATCTATTAAATATTATAGTTATATGATAGTGATTGTTATATTGGGAAAAAACACACAATTATATTCTGTTGTCAATAAATACATTCAAAATATGAGATAAAGAAGTATCAGAAGAAAAAGTATGATAAAAAGCATACCATTCAAAGAGTTTGTCTAACTAAATTAATACCTAACTACACTTCAAGAAAAGGGAATATTTTCCGAGATAAATAAGTATATTTCCAAGAACAAAAGGAAACTATTATTAATAAAACACAACAACCTTTTAAGTATATGAATATAAATGATAACTTGAAAAACTGACAAAACTGAAGGAAAATAAGGAAATCTAAAATTTTAATTGACATTGACATTAATTTCTAATAATTAGACCAACTAGACCAAAAATATTTCAGTAAGGATATAGAAGATTTGAGTTACTAACCAAGTTGAGCTAATTGATCAAACACTACACCCTACAATTTCAGGATACACATTCACATTTTACCTGCACCTGTAACATTCACCAATTCACCAAGACAAACAATATACTGAGCCATAGAAAAGGTTTCAGTACATTTCAAAAGAATAAAAATGTGCATAGTATGTCTTGTGACGATAACAAACATAAATATACTCAAAATCAAGTAATCAGATGTCTAAAAAGTAAATTCCCACATTTTGAAGAAAACAGCCAGTATAAAATGATTTATGCGTCAAAGAGGACACAAGCAAAATTTTTTAAACTGAATGATAATGAAAACACGACATATCAAAGTTGCAATTAAAGAAGTACTAAGTGTAGATTTGTAGCTTTAAATGCTTCTATTGGGAAAATGAAGAATAGAATCAATATTCTAAGCTTCCAACTTAAAAATTTAGAAAAATAGAAGAGAATTAAACCTAAACTAATTAAAATAAAATAATAAATGTAAGAGCAGAAATCAATAACAGAAAAACAAGGAGAAAATAAAGAATGGAAAGAAAGCAACAGAAATGGGAAAAATTAACACATATATCTTGAAATATACATACACAATGTATAACTGAAAATGTATGTATCTGACAAAGGATTACATCCAGCATGTATAAAGGACATCTAGAAATAAATAATAAAACCACCCTAAAAAAACTAACAAAATGGACAAAGCAATTTATCAGACACTTCACAAAAGAAAATACACACACATACATATACAGTAAAGCCTTGGATTATGAGTAACTTGGTTTGTGAGTGTTCCACAAGACGAGCAAACATTTTTAATACATTTTAACATCGTAAACGAGCGATATCTTGCAATACAAGTAGTTTGTTTCTGGAACGAATTATCCTCACAAATCAAGGTATTACTGTATATATGTATATATAAACGGAAAAGTCCCAAATCATTAGTCTCCTTGGAAATGCAAATTGAAACCATGATGGGATATCACTTTAAACCCATTGGAAAAGTTAAAATTAAAAAGACTGATAACAATGAATATTGGGGAGGATTTGGAGTAACCAAAACTCTCATACATTGCTATTGCCAGTGTGTGTGTAAAATAATTTCCAGCTACTTTGAAAAAGTTTGTTAGTATCTTGAAAAGTTAGACAAGAACTTATTGTGTGACCTAATATTTCAAATTCTAAGTATTTACCCAAAAGAAAGGAAAACATATGTCTACAAAGAGAATTATTAAGAAACAACCCCAATGTACATCAAAATGAGAATGGATAAACAAATTTTAAAATATTAATCAATGGACTACTATTCAACAATAAAAGAGAACAAAATATTAATAAGTGCAACTTGGATAAATATCAATAACATTATGCTGGTTAAAAGAAGCAGACATAAAAGAGTATGATTTCATTTATATGAAATTCAAGAGGAGGCGAAAATAACCTATAGTGATGGATATCAGGTCATCTCGACTTTGGGATGTAGATTGACCGAAAAGGCACATGTGGGAATGTTTTGAGTTGATTGTAATACTTGATATATTTATTGAAATATTAGTTACATAGCTGTTTACCTCTGTATATATAGACAGAGGTATATTTATATATATATATATATATACACACACACACACACACACACACACACACACACACATATACACACTTTACTGGACAACCTATGTAAAATAGCCATTTCCCCAACAAACTATATAATTTTATTTTTCTTTTTTATTCATATCAACTTATTGTTACTTGACATAATGTCAAATATCTATTTATTTGTTTATAGCCTGGTTGCCCCATCATAATGTAAGTTCCCTGAAAGAAGAAAAATTATCGACATTCAATCCACATACCTAGAACATTGCCTAGAATGGAGTAAATACTTAACAAATATATGTAATGAATGTGAATTGCTTCATGGCACTCAGTGTACAGGTACTTTGACATTTTCTTTTGGTGAAACAAACAAGATCTATATACTAGCCCTCCACTTACTGAAGTCATTATAAGGTTTTCACTTTTGAGTAATCCAGAACTCTGTAGTTTCCAGTCTGGAAAATAAATATCAGATGGGGCTACAATTTATTAATTTCCCCTAGTTGCTATTGATACTATTCATTGTCCACATGGTATATTCAGAGGGAACTGGTTCTAGTAAGAGAATATAGTCGCTGCAAGCCCCCTCCTTCCAAATGGTGAAAAACAGATTTCTATGGGCATAGTGGTTAGTGTCTCATTCTTCTTAGCACTGCACAGCCTTCTCCATCTTGAGAAATGTCTTTTCCTCAATGAATATAAACTCAAGTATGATTGATCTCTTCTCCAGGACTTAAAAATTAAGTAGCTAGGTTTTCATTTATTAATTCTTCAGCCCTTTACGAGTTATGCATCAAGACACCAAATAGAAATATTTACATGTTCCATTAAGTCACCAGGGAGGATAGGCAGCACTGTCAAGAACAGAAGCATCCCAATCCTACAGAAAATGAGGAAGGGGCCATGAAGAGAGGAAAAAAGAATACTGTACTGAAATGTCAACATGTATGCTTATATAACTAGGAACCACTGAACTCCTATTTAACCCCAAGGCTGAAACTGTGACATCATCCCAGGAGGAAATGAGCAAACATTGGGAAGGTCAGAGTTTACATTTTTTTAAAAAAAGCAACTTGTTAGAAATAGAATTCAGAATTATAATTTAAGTTATATATGTATGTATAGCTAGGGTTCAAAAAAAGTGCACATTTTAAGAGATGCTATCTAAGTATAACTTTTTGAAGTTGAATTGGATTAGGGTAGCAATGTGTACTATATGACATTGGCTCAAAAGATGGCATTAATCAAATGAATATGTCATTCATTGTATTGCAGTTTTAATACAGTTTTTTTTCCTTTCTTGAAATGTGTATACATTTTTTTTATCACCCTCTGTATGTATCAGGTATATGTTATACACACACACGCATGCTCACACACACAAACTTATGTAGATTTCGGTCATGGTTGCTGTAAAGGAATGTAACAGTCTCACAACAACTAAGGATACATAATTTAATTCTTCTAAAGTAAAATAAAATAATAATGCAATACATTCTTAAGATTCTCCTACATTAAATTTTTTATAACCTATGGGTTACACTAAAATTTAAGTCACTGAATACATGGTTTGCTATATCTATATGTTATAGTACCAAAGTATACTATAAAACCTAATTTAGTAGAAAAACACTTTTAAATAAAAAAGAAAATATTGACACATCTTATTCATATCTAGCACATTTGGATGTTATGTTTGTTGATTAAATCTAGACATTGGAAAACATGGGCAATATATTATTCAGACATCATTTGGGAAAAACCTGGGCAAAAAATAAAAAGAGGTTATATAAGATTTAAGACCCTAAGCAGTAAAAGACTATTCCAAATATTTAATTCTTTTAAAAATCCAGGATGGGCATACTGTCATGTAATGAAGTCACAGCTTTTTTTTTTTTTTTTACATTTTATTGGGGAATTGGGAGAGGGGAACAGCGTTGGGGAATTGGGGAAGGGGAACAGACAATTTGCTGTCCTTTTGTTCTTCATTCTAGTTGCGGAGGACGTTGCTTCACTGGCCCATGTTGGTATCATCATTGCGCTCTTCCCGGATGAGGCAGACTGGTCACCGGTCTCTGGATGGTCGCTCACTGTGGCTATTGGCAGCTCACGCTGGCTGCCAGTCGCTCATGCAGGATGCCGGCCACTCACTGTAGCCTATGGCAGCCCACTGCAGCAGGGGCTGCAGGCTACTGTCACCGGGGCTTGCACAGTCCAGCTCCAGGTGGAGTTGTTGTTAGTTGTAGAGGGCAGTGTCACTGGCCCTCATATGTGGGGCCGCTGGTGACCCAAGCCAGCTCTTAACCAATGAGCCACTTGGCTGGCCTAAAGTCACAGCTTTTGAAATGAATTATTTGAAAGGAATTATTTGACTCCTGTTTTACTATTAAGGTAAATGAGAATCCAATTAGAAATACATATAGGTATAAAAAGAAGAGGCTCTGGGTTTTGGTAATGGAAGGTTAGATCATTTAGACAAACCCTCTTGATAAAAATACCCAGAACTCTTTTACCACCAATTCAGATAACTGAAATGGTTCTATCATTAATTCATAGATTCTAGTTTCTGACCATAAACTCTTATCATTTTAATGTGCTTGATTACTTCTCATACAACAACTGATTTTGGAAGTACTCCATTGGCCTCCACTTTCTATTATATATTATCTATTTTTCTTGTCATCACTCATTTACCTTAACATTGTCATTTTTTTTCCACCCAACCTTCATAATACCAACCCTAATTTGTTTAATTATCTACTTCCCCCGTCCTCTGGGCATCTCTGCAAAAGAAAGCATAACCAGGGAAATTGGTACTTGGCTCTCTAAACTCAGCTGGACACTCAATAACCCTGGCACTGCAATCATCTTTTTCTAGTCTTTCTATTCTCCCATTCTTTACAACAATGATTTGAAAGCTTCTCTACTCTCCTCAACCCTCTGACAAACCTTCACTTTTCACTCTAGGTGGATGACCCTGCCTACTCTTTCACTTGAAATCTACAAGTTACCAGATCGAAACAATTCTTAGCCTCTTAACTGCATTTGCAGCTGTTCTTTGTTATTTTTGTTGTGTTAAATGGAGTAAACATACAATCTCTCCAGCTGTGTCCTAATCCCGCTCCTTTAAGGAAAATAATATATTGTTCTGCCTCCTATATTATTAAGCTCTTCCTTTCTATTGCCTCTTTTGTATTGTAACTTAAATATTATTGATTGTTTTTCACCTTAAAAAATTTATTTGATCACATTTTCTCATCCATCTACTGTCCTCTATTCCCCTGCTTTGTTAAAAGTTTAGATATAAGGTTTAGTTGGGATTACATGGTACTCAGAATGGGGACCTTGTTCCTTGGTTTACAGATGGCTGTCTTCTTCTCATGTCTTCACATGGTCTTCTTCTGGTGTTTGTCTGTGTATCCAAATTTCCTCTTTTTATAAGAACACCAGTCATATTGGATTGGGGCCAATCCTGACGATCTCATTTTAACTTAATAACATCTTTGAAAACCTTATGTTTAAATACAGTTACATTCTGAGGTACCTTGTTAATACTTCAAAATATAAATTGGGGGAGGGGCATAATTCAGCCCATATCAAACCTGCTCATAATGCTTCCCAAAATTCAAACTTTTGAACTCTTGATTATGAAGATTTGGTTTCCTTCCATCAAGATAGGTAACCCTAATGTAGAATTTCACTGATTTCCATGTGGCGTAATTTTCTTCTCTGTTTATACACTCACAGTTAGAAATAGTCATTGGCTGAAAAATTGCCTGCCTCCTGAAAAAACAAAGTGTTGAAAAGTAAGTACATGGAGGGAAAATGGTATCTTCTTTATCTGTTTGAGTCACTGAACTTTGGGAGATTTTTATTTGCCAAAATTATTTCATATAATCCAGGTTTTATTAGTGGACAAAATATATATATTTTTAATATTGGTATTTTACTTTGTCCCTCTGGAACTGTTTTAATATTATTTTAATGAAATAAAATGTAGACAATATGTTCTTTACAGCAATCATTTGTAGTAGTACCCTGGAGTAGATGTCAAAGGTATTTTTAAATGAATACATAGACTGTATTTAATAGGCAATGTTATTTTATTTTTATTTTTATTTATTTATTTTTTTTTAAGGGCAGTGTCACTGGCCCACATATGTGGGACCGAACCAGGGCCGCTGGCTTCCAAGGCCAGAGCTTAACCACCGCGCCACTCGGCCAGTCCGGCAATGTTATTTTAAAATATTACCTATGTCAATACAAAGGAGAACATTTGTACCATTTAAAGATACATATCTATTGGAATAATTGTAATTGCCATATTATTTTCAAACATTTAGTTTTTGATGTTGGAAATCTTTTTGCTTAGGACAATAGCTGAGCTTTGAAATACATATTTATTATGTATTGCACACCCAATAACTTTGCCCTATGTTTTTGTCTCACTCAGAATCTTAATGTCCAGCATATCATAGTGTGCCAAGTTATCTTTTCAAATATTTGCTAAGCTAAATATTCCCTGGGGTGCCATCATTCGTATTTGGGTCATTACATTTTTCAACCCATTTCTGTCCTGGATCTTGCCACATACTGAGGTTAGAGAGACTACAGTGAATACCTGTTGTTTGTGCTGCCCAGCACTTTCCAATAACCACATCTCATACAACAACTGGAATGATTTTCTTCTCATTCCATTTGCTTCTGTTAGAGATGAGTCCATCTCCCAATACTTTGTGGCTTAAACCCAGAAATTTGGAGTATTGCATATGCCTGGCCATAGTGATGGTTAAGGGAAGAATATATAACCCAACCTGAGCTTGGAATATGGAAGGAGATTTTTCTCTGATTTCTGGAAAAAATATTCCTGCCCTTTCCTGTAAGGACTGAGATTGTATAAGAACTGAAGATCCTATGATCATCTTGTTACAACTTGGAACCAAACATGTGAAAAAGCAATCCAAGAAATGACGAAAGATAAAATGAATTTAATCATATTGTTTGAATCTTGAAGCCATTGGACCTTCTAGTTATGGGAACCAATAAATTTAATTTTGCTTAAGCCAGTTTTGATTGGGATTCTGTCATTTACAGCATTAAGAATATTGAGTAATACAGAGAAAGATACTCTTTCAACCAAAAATATACAGGAGATAAGCCAGCAAATACATCTGCTCTTGGTTATATGTGTAACAAAAATTCTATGATATGCAGATGCAGCATCAGAAGATGAAAAAAGGCCATTGAATCTCACAACAGCATTTTAGTAGACAAATGCAAGAAGATCCATGTTTCATGTTATAGCAGTTAAAATTCTTGCTAATATATAATATGAATTCTGAAGCCATAACCAGGAATGTTAAGGCTGTGTACAAAAACAAATTTCTATGTGAATTTCCAATTCATGAATATCCAATTCACAAATTGGTCTAGAAAAGAATTTATGCCATCTCACCATTTGGCAATAACTATGGTTATATGCAACAGATAGTAAAGGGTAAATATTGAGAAGGAAGAGGTTGATGAGTCCAGAAATCTGTGAGGGGTCTCAGTAATCTCAAGCAAAAATTCAGGTGGAACAGTTTTCGATCTCAACATGTGTCAGGGACAAGCCCTTTTTGATAGAACATATTCAAGGAAAGCAAGTATGGATTTTGAATGAAATCAGTGTATCTCAGGGAAAAAAATATTAAAAATCCAGAACCACTGCAGAATAATGGGTACATTCAAATGAGGATGTATAAAGCAGCCAAGTTATAAAGCAAAGCAAGATATGACAGCTTCCCATAGATGGCTGGCTTAAACCCAGCTAGCTAAGTATGCAGGGGAACTATAAACTCCCTGCTGTGTGGTAAGCAGTGGTTCAAGTGAGCTCTTTTTTTATCTCCTATGAAGAAAGGGAGTGACAAAAACTGAAGGGGTTCTCCCGGGGCAGAGGTGGTTAAGCAGCTTTTGGTCCAACTCCCTGTCTTCTTCTTTTTGGGCACAGGACAACTGGAGGAGAAAGGCATCATCATTTTCTCATCATAGAGGCAAGATGAGCACCACAATTTTCTGGACAATGAGAAAACTTGGATCTTTTATTTACTCCACTCTAAATCCAGTCCATGGTCAGAGAACCACTTCCAACCTCCCCTCCATCTGTCATCTCCAATCAGCAAGGGAGTAGAGGGACTGGAGTGACTAAATATAGAAGCACAAGGGAAGGGAAAGTTCCAGGAGAAGTAGCATTCTTAGTGAGACAGACAATAATTTAAAAGGGTTGGGAGTTAATAGGAAAAAGAATCCAAGGAAGGAGATGTTGTACTTAGGGGTGGTATGGCCACATAAGCCTTTAAGGTAGAGCGTTAATATCCTAAGTTCTCTGGAGAAAATGGACCTGATGGGGTTTGGAATATGAGACTGTTTTATGGTGTAAGAAAGCATTCCCATATCTCCAACACTCTGTGGACTCTATAAATAATATTTTCTCATTTGAATCTTAAATAAAGGAATTCTTTTTTCACACATTTCCCACTCCAGAGCCTCCCTTAAGATTCTTTTTTCAACTGTCTTTTCCTACTTAACAAATAATGTATTATTATTTTGTCTGGGTATTTTTAATAAATGATCCTATCTGCCTGTGTTAGAACTATTTAGCTTGAACGTTCAGTTTCTAGAAACTAGAAATGTTCGCCATATGACTTGTATTGCACAGACTCTAAGACCATGATATACATAGATACTCTTGGTGCTAATCTTGATAAAAATTGATACACAAGGTAAAAATTCTTTGTAACTTCGGGAAGAGAGTGATGCTGATTCTCTAACATAAGGATAAAAGAAATAAGAATGGGACTGATAAATGTATTATAAAATATGATTTCCTTTTCATTTTACCTTACTGAAAGTTTGTTATCAGAGAAATTCCAGTGAAAATCATGTCTGCTTAGGATTTTAGTGACTTATTGAGGCCAACTGTCATAAACAGGTTGTGATTTCTTCTGCCTTATAAAATCAAACTCTGTAAAGCATAGGGTTTTATATCAGTGTACTCTGGATAAGGAACAACTTGTTTCTTTGGTACTCATTGTAGTACATAATTTAGAACGTGTTTTGCATAAAAATAATAGCATTCATATTTGTATAATATCTGATAACAAAAGCATAATATATATATATATATATATATATATATATATATATTTAACAAGGTTATTATAAGTGAGTTTTAACCCCAAGATTATTAAATCATTGGTGAAATGAGGCAAAAAAAAGAAACTAAACTATGTGTTATTGGCTCACAGTATAAGATTGTTCATGTTCTATACACAGTACTCTGTGTATACAGTAATCTAGATTCTGCAAAATATACTGATGCCTTACTATTATGTTACATTGCTTTGTTAGGGTCTTGGGAACAGATCAAAAAACTGTGAATGGGAATGAGATTTCTCCTGAAGGAAAATGGACATGCTGTCTATCATTCATGCTCCAGAAATAAATCAAGACTCAAGGTGCAAGTCTTCATTTGGTGTGAGAGAAAAACTTTTTTTCTTTCCAGAGCTGAAGGGAGATTTAGTCTGAACCCCAGGTGTGGAGATCCTGGAACATTTTGGTCTGTGAGTTCAGATACGCCTTACCACACACCAAGAACCGTGGGCAGTGAGGTGGGATAAGGAACTCTAGAATGAGGTGGAATCCAAATAATGTTGTAAATCAATCAATTTCTGTGTTATACTCCCCTGGAACCTGGTTCCCTGGACCTTCTGAAAAATATCCTTACAAGTTATGGCCTGGTCTCAGCTGTGTTTGGTAGAATTAGGGTCCCTAAATCAGATGTCATCCCATGCATCTATTACATCAGCAGGAGTCTGAATGACAAAACAGAGGACTCCTTACAGCCAGGATGGGGATAACCACCACCAATCCAGCAGAGGATCTATGTGTTCAAGGACTGGAGACTGTAGGATTACCTGCAAAACAGGAAGTCGTAGGGTGGCATGATGGAGGGGCAGAGCAGAAGGACTTCAGGGATTTGACCTTGAGCACAAAAGAGGCAGCTCCCTGGAAAAAAACCTTCTGTGGGTAAAAGACCTTTTGAGCAGGATGGATTGCTAACAAGGAGTGCAGTGAGAGCTCAACCTATTAGGATAATCTGGGCATCAAGAATAATTTGTAATATATGCTGATAGATCCGGAAAAATTAATGCATTTTTTTTAGTCAAAATTAATTAGTTTCCAAATGCCAGTGAGGCTATATCCTGAACCCCTCAAATCATTTAATTTTGCTTTCTCTATTGCTATTGTCTTAGTTTGGCCATTGTCACCTCTTACCTAGATTATCATAACACCACTAAAATAGAATCCTTGTCCATTTTATATGATGCAGTCAATTGTTCTTTACAAAATGTGAAACTAATTGTGCCAATATCTTTTTAAAATTTCTCACTGCTGGCTTTACATTCCACAGGGTGTGGTGCATTTGGATGCTGTTTACATATTTCCATCTCTCAAAACTCCCTTTTGCCTCAATTGGCACATCAACTATTTGTAGTGCCATTAATGCTTAATGGTCTTTCTTTTTTTTTTTTTTTAAAGATTTTATTGGAGAATTGGGGGAGGGGAACAGCGTTGGAGAATCGGGGAAGGGGAACAGACAAGTTGCTGTCTTTTTTTGTTCTTCAGTCTAGTTGCAGAGGATGTTGCTTCACTGGCCCATGTTGGTGTCTTCATTGCGCTCTTCCCGGATGAGGCAGATCAGTCGCCAGCCTCTGGGTGTTGCTCACTGCGGCTATTGGCAGCTCACGTTGGCTGCCAGCCACTCACTGTAGCCCATGGCAGCCCACTGCAGAAGGGGCTGCAGCCCACACCATCACCGGGGCTCGCACAGCCCAACTCCAGGTGGAGTTGTTGTTAGCTGTAGAGGGCAGTGTCACTGGCCCTCATATGTGGGATCTGAACTGGGGCCGCTGGCATCCCAAACCAGCTCTTAACCAATGCAGCACTCGGCCGGCCCATTAATAGTCTTTCTTGCTTCGAAGCTTTTGCATTCTATTTACCCTACTCAGAGTATCTCACCCACCACCCACTTCCATTATAGAATTTTTCTTTTTACTTTAGTTGCATCTTTTAATAGAACACCTCTCAAAGTGGGAAGTCATCCCTAATTCTTAGCCATAACTCTATTCACAAAATTGGTTTTATGCTTAGCTTACCTCACAGCATATTTATACATTACTGGAATTGCCTATTATTTCTTAAGGAAAAGGATTATGTCTTGTTCCCTGTTACATCTCTAGCTTCTAGCACCATATCAGATACATAGCAGGTACTCAAAAAATATCTATTGAGCAATTCATAAGTTTTTCATTAGTGACACAACCACTGAGTGAGTTAGAAGCAATTATTATCCCCCTTTGCAATCAGGGCAACCGAGTATAAGATATACTAAATGATTTTTCCACTGTAGCAGAGATAGTCAATGACCCAGCCAGGATTCAAATTTGGATGCTTTGACTACAAGCCCAGCACATCTCTGCCATGTTGTACCGCCCGATACTATTCTTGTAAACTATAATATTTCTCTACAAAAATGTCATTTTTCTAGAGGGATATAATCTAGATGTGAAAATTAAGTAGTGCAGAGAAGCTGTTACAGAAGAAAGTATATATTTGAATAGGGTATGTCTGTCCATATGCTTCTCACACTTTATTGTAAATCGAAATTACCTAGAAGACCTGTTAATAATACATAGGTTGCCCAAAGATGGTAAAGGAGGTTAAAGGGGAGCTGATTGAGCTCTGTCATGCTGTAACTCTACTTATAGAAAACTTGTAAGAGAGAGAACTTTTCTCTACATCTTCTTAATCTTTTTTAAACATTTAAATTTATTTCTGTAATTTCCTTGTGCAGTACAATAGTGATAAAAAGGGAATTCTAAATCAACCAGATACTCAGAAAATTGGTCCAAACAAGGCACAAACCTAGCACTGGCGAGAAACCAGCTCACTAACTGCCAAATTTATTCTGGCAGTTCCAAAGACTCTGCGGGTATGGGAGCCACAAACATGGTCACAGTGGCCACATCCCAGGCTCTGCTGTATGCATGTGATATCTTGAACACGAAACACCCAGAAACCTTGAATGGGTGTCAGTGCTTCTCCAATACTCAGGCATAAATGAGATCTAAATTGGGGACAAACTCAAAGCTGGAAACCAAATACACTTTGTGCTGAACATAAATGCCTAAAAATTGATATCTACCAAGAGAATGAATGGACAATACTCCACCACACCAGATATCCCAACTTAGGACCATGGTTTCTTTTTACTTCATTTTTTCAATTAAAAATCTGTATTCCAAATGTTTGTTTGTTTTTCTGGTTTTATTATCTTTCATGCATCTGTTCATTTGTTTAAGTAAAATCGTCTAATTTTTGCTTCTGTTTCATCTAGTTAGAATGTCACATCTGCTTGCCATCTTTATTTTTAATTGATTTGTGATACACGACAATTTCTTGCCTAACTCTTTAGCTTACAGTTTAGAGTTGGCATGCATAACCAAAAAACAAAAATTTAGGCCCTGCATTTGCCCAAGATTCTAGGTCCACAAAAAAAAAAAAAATTAGATTTTTTGTTCACATATGTCTATCTCCTTTTGAATTAGATTATCAACTAGAAAATGCATACTGTTTATCCATTGCCTGGCCTTGCGTAGACCTTCAATGTGTGTTTGAAAATTAGTATTGATAGTTGGCTGGCATTTGTAGCCCAACTTGCAAGAGGCTGACCACAGTGAATTAGAATACAATTCTATTAAAATTTAATGAAAAAAAAATGGGGAAAATGCTGTGTATTTTTCATCAGGCAAATCACAGTTACCACAGTACCCCATATATCAAATATTTTTCAAAGCAGTCTCTAAAAAATCCTTTCCTAATGAACATTAGAATCAACAATTCCCAGAGGATCAGCTAAAATACCCTCTACTGAGTGGCCTTCTCACTGAACCATCTCACGTTCTCCACAATGGCATGACCCACCTTTCCCCTCCGCAAACATGCTTCCCTCCTGGGAGCCATAACTCAGTGGATTCTCTCAACTTCAGTTCTCTCGTGGTTTCATAGATATCAGTGAGGGGTGTTGCCTAGTTTTTTCTGGATCTAGTCCGTGATTACAATGCCTTCAGAGAAGTGTCACCAGAAGAGTAAGTACCAAGTTGGAACTGCCTAGCCTTAACACCTATTTCATTGTCTAAATTTCAAATGCTTATATAATTTAATGGGGATAGACACATAATATCATGCAAGGTGTATCACTCTTTAATGTGCATCAAAATCACCTGGAGAACTTGTTCATACACAGATCGCCGGGTCCCATCCCCATAAATTCTGATTCAGTAGATATGGATTGCACCTCAAATTTTGCATTTTTTACAAGTAATAACCATGCTGCTAGGCCCAACTCTGAGAATTTATCACTATAGTGGAAGGAGTGCTAATTTTAGAGGCAGAGGTTTGAGTTTGAATTGAAATTGCATTATTTGCTAGCTGTGTGACAATTAGCAAAAGACTCACTGTCTCAAATCCTGAGTCTTCATCTGTATATGTTAAAGATGGCACTCAACACTACTTAGGGTCACATTGGGGATTCAATTAAACTTAGAAAACACACACACACACACACACACACACACACACACACACACACTAACCCAATGCCTGACTAAAAGAAGCATTCTATAAATGTTCTTTTCCCTGTTTCTCTGGGTAAAGAAGGAGTCATCCAGCTCAGCTGGTCCCTTCACAAAGAAACAGCTTCCTTTCCACTCTGGGCTACAGCAAAGCCAGTATCACTGACTCAATCCAAAGATAGGTTCTCTTTCTCTTAAATATAGTATTAGTATTCCTTTTCCAAATAAATCCTGCTTGTTTCTCTAAGAGCTGTCAAAGTGTTCCAGCTGCCTCACAATTACTCTCATTAAGTTCTCTGTGAAAATAACCAAATGCCAAAAGGTTTCTTTTTAATGGCAAACACTGATCACTGGCTATGAACTCACTTAAAGTTGGTTTGTTTAAAAATTCCCAAACCCCGCCTATCTTGGAAAACCTTCCTAAATAATGCAAAATTAGTGTGAACAGAAGAAAACTCAGAGAAGTTAATTCTCAGCAAAAGATAAAGTAGGCAAGCCAGTGGTTCTATTTTTAATCGAATTAAGTAAAGATAGGTTAATCAACAGGATTATACTTTCTCCAAAGTTTTCTTCAGATTTCTACCTTTCCATAATCAGCCTTAACTTGATTTCACGTTGGCCATGAGTATGTAATACTTGAACAATAAGAATAGAGAGCAGTCAGGCTAGGATGGGAAGAGATGACAAATACCTATAATAATTCAACTCTTTTGCTGAGCACTCACTTTGCACAAGACATTAGGATGAAGCATTTTGCATATACTCTCTCAGTTGATTTTACAATAATCCTGCCAGGCAGGCCCATATTTCATCCCCATTTTATATATGATGAAACTGAGGCTACAAGAGGTAAACAATTGGGCTGGCCGAGTGGTGCCGTGGTTAAGAGCTGGCTTGGGATGCAGGGAGCCCTGGTTCGGATCTCACATGTGAGGGCCAGTGACACTACCCTCAAAAAAAAATAAAAATAAATAAAATAAAATGATTACAATGGCAAATTAAAAAAAAAAGAGGTAAATAATTTTGTGTACATAGTAAATAGCAGGGTCAGGATTCAAATTTAGTTCTCTAATGCTTTTGGTCTTAATTTTTACACAAAACTCTCTCTCTCTTTATTGTCATTGAGAAAGAGACCTTAAAGAATCCCGTTTTCTTAAAGATGCATTATGAAGTATTCAAAGATGAACCAGACTACACATACACTTACAAAGATGGCATACTTTAAAAATTGCTGAACTTAGATGGAGAATATCAGATTTTTTTATACTATTTTCTGCTGTGTATTTTAACCTTTTTGTAATAAAAAGCTGGAAGAAAAAGAGGCACTTATCAAACTTTATAAGGTGATAGCATTGAGATGAGTTCTGGATATCGATGTAAAAAAAGAAAAAAAAAACAGAAGATATAATGCAAACAGTTCAGAGAAGAGGTCACAGAACGAATTGAAATTCTTTGCATGAATGTCCTCAATGCAAGTCTTAATTCCCTTAGCCTTGACTCCTAGCTCCCATACCTCTAAGCTTTGTCTAAATACCATCCTATACTTTCATTAGGTATCTGCAATCATCATGAAAGTTTACTCACTCATTCAAAATTAAAAAATCCTTCAGCATCCTAGAATTCTCAGAGACATCTTTCTCTCTCTCTCTCTCTCTCTCTCTCTCTCTCTCTCTCTCTCTCTCTCTCCTTTTAGATACAGCCTTGCAATGTACTTGTTCTGCCAAAATGATGATTATTTCAGAAAATATAATGAACACTTCTGTTCAATCCAAGCAGACATATGCAGAGTATTATTTTTAAAAAGTCAACATAAACCAAATTCAATGATATTTATATAACACTATTTTGGTCATGATTTTTCATAGCGTAATTAAGTGAAAGTGACCCTTATGCTGTGCAACCTGTTCTTACTGAAGATCCTGGATTTAAGCAATTAATATTAAATCTACTTAAATGACTCTGAGGTACATCACCCAGGATGCTTGTGCTATAATAATAGCACACACAAAAACAGGCCTGTCTTTTTCCATATCGATCAACAACATATCTCACATGTAATTGATTCACAAAATATAAAAATTCACCAGAAAATTTTAAATGCCTATAATTATTCTCTAGGCTGTAGGCCCAGTCATGTAATTAGAACCAGAATTGTCTGGTTACAAAACTGTTTAGAGCAACCAAAAGAAATTTAGAATTTATGAAGACAAGGCCCAGTTGTTTCTTTTTGAGAGCTGGTCCTAGAAGAACAACATGGAGAGCAGATAAGAAATTTGAGCTTTGGAAACATTGTTTATGCCTAATTATCTCAAAATCACTCTGTGCCCTTTGGGCAAGTTCTTTAACATTTTTACTCCTCAGATTAGTTATTTTTAAACAGAAATAGTTATAATAACTATTGGATAGTATTGCCATGGGGATAAAACAAAATAATCCATGTAGAATCAAACAGGGCCTATGATAATCAAGCACTTAATGCGTGCTACTGGTTATTATCGTCATTACCATTATTCTGATGCAGATATACCAGGGTGATTCAAACGCAGAATGTCCAAAACGAAACTCATCCTCATCCTCTTTATTTTGCTCCTCTTCTTTAGCCTTTATCCTAATTAACAGAACCATAATCCACTGTTTCCCTCAAGATTGAAATCCTGGAGAAATCTGCTTATTTAATATGTATTCAGCAATCACATTGTGTCATGATTCCCCCTTAATAGCTCTCAAATTTTCCTTCTCTCCTCCATAGCCTCTGATACTGACTTAATTAAGATCCTCTTATTTTCTCATCTGATCACTGCAGTTGCTCTTTTCTAGTCTTTCTCGCTCCAATATGTTCCCCATAAGATTTCTACACAGTAGCTCTTAAAAATAATTACCATTTTACTTTCTCTTAAAAAATTATATGGTGACTTCTATAATAAAGAGCCATCAGGTTTCTATTTACACATAAATGTGGCAAATCAAAAATGTGATAACCTTTATTCCTTCTTAAAGATCTCTCTATATTTGTTATCTATAGCTGTAAATGAATAACCCCAATTTAGCAGCTAGCTTCAAACAACAAGTATTTATTATCTCACAGTTTCTGTGGGCCAATGTCTTAGTCTGGATTGAGGGCTACATTCCTTGGTGACTATTGGCCAGAGGCCTCCCTTTGATCCTGTATATGGCAACTCACAATATGGAAACTTGTTTCCTCAGATCTAGTGAGAGACCAAGAATGAAAGTCAGAGCAAGAGAGAGAAAGTAAGACGAAAGTCATGGTCTTTTGGTTACCTAATCTCAGAGGTGAAATCCTATTACGTTTGTCACATATCATTAATTACAAGTGAGTAATTAGGTCCAGCCCATATTCAAGAGGAGGAGGTTACACAAAGGCATGAATGCCAGGAGGGAGGGATGTTCAGAGGCCATTTCAGAGTCTGTCTACCAAACCTTTAAATCAATAGTAAAATGATAAAACAGAAATTAAGCCACTATGACAAAGTAAATTGAAAAAGCAACAACAGCAGACAAGAAATCAAGAAAGTAAATGCCCTAATAACATATGATTTAACAGCTCAGAAAAAGCTAAAACCTAAACCCTTAAAATGATTTAGTAACTCAGAGAAATCTGAAATCTCGACTGATAAGAGGTAAAGTCAAACAGAAGCTAACTCATTCATAACTCAAAATTTTTCATTGCAGAGAACTAATGGTGAGTGTACTCCACTAAAATGAGGGAGTAAATCAATAAAGAGGAAACAAGAATTCAAAAAACAACAGATGCAGTACTGGTCAAAAAAAGATTTACAAGATGACAGTGTGTGAAATAAGCTAAGGAGCAAACAGTTCAAAGTAGAGCAGGAAACAAAATGTTCTGACAGTACTTTCTGCCACGAGAAAATTAAACACAATATCTGGTGAGCATATCCAGAACTTATTTTATATTCTGTCTGAGAACTTAGGGGTAAATTGTTAATAGAATGGACAGAAGGCTAAGCAAATGAAAGCAGTATTATTGACTCTATTAAAAAATTGAAATGTAAAATGAAAGGAAAATAATCATTGTACATGGTAAGTCTCAGCTGTAAAAAAATATCCAGTTTTTTAATGACTATTTAACAAAAAATTGTGGTGAAGTGTATTGGAGTAATAGAAAGTAAAGTTGTATATATGAGGGAGAGTGGGTGAAAGACAGATCAGTCTTTATCTTGCATTATAGGACATCAATATCTAAACATTTTTTTTAAAATCTTAAATAAAATTTTAACAAATATTGTGAACCATATAAGCAAATTGTACAAATCCTCCTGACATCCATTGTGAAAGTAAATCCCAAAGACTTGATATTCTAAGTAAATCCACAAAACCAAAGTGAATTTCAAATGAATCCCAACACAGGATAAATATTTCTATATAGTTTTTTTCTTTCATCCATGAAATTCATTAGTAAATGCAACATACTATACTTGCAAATTTATATAGGATTTTAACATCAAATACTGATGGAATTAATATCCTGCAGCAAAAACAACCAACCAACCAAACCAAACAAAACAGTACTGATATAGTTCTAGTTCTTATAGTGATTTTCACCTGCCTTGTTTGGAAACATTGCCTGTCTTTACTAAAAAGACTGGTAACTTCTCTAAGAAAAGGTGGGACAATATTTATTTCGAACTTGATGAAACATTTTTGAAATAGGACAAAAAAATAAATGTATAAATTTCAAAAAGAAAGAACTATTGGTATATGCATGCTATTTAGAAATATGGAGGTAAATACAAAAAGGAACACCATAAAGTGGAAGCTTCTAGGAGGAATCAGTTAACTATTATAATTTTACATCATTTATAGCATGAATTTCACCTTCTAAACTTGATATATGTATTATTCTTTGATAGCAATAATACTTAAAAAAATATAAAGACCCTTCAGAATTAAACCGATGATAAAAAAGATCGGCTTTGATAATCTTTTCAGACTTAATCTCTTCGGACTTCACATGTTGCACCAATGTCCCAGAAATACTAAATTATATGCAGTTTCCAAAACTTGCCCTTGTTGTGGCTTTTCCCAGGCTGTTTCATTCCCTGCGTCCTCTCACCCTACCCCTGCCCCGTGCTTTCTTTGTCGGATCCTGCTCCCTTCGCTGGACACAGCTTAGATTTCACTCCCTTGAACTGCGAACTGTGAAGTAGGCCTGTCATGCCACATCAGAACTATTTATCACATTATGTTGAATTCTTTTAACTTTTATTAATATGTTTTTAATATGTTCAGAAAATCTTGGCAATTTGTGTTGGTTTGTTTTTAATTTATTGGAATTCATTTATGAAATGATTCTTTAAACATTTCCATTGATACTTAGAAAGTTGCATTTAAATATATGACATTCATATTTGAGACAATTATAAAATAAATGTTAGTTAGGTTAACTAAAATTATTGTAATGTAGTAGATAGAAATATGAATTCTGGAATTTGATGGCCTAGATTCAAGTTCAAGCTCCCTGACTGTAAGCAATGTGACTTTCAACTTATTTAAACTATCTCTTAGTTTTGTTATATTAAAAAATGGGATAATATGGCCTATGTGACAGATGCTGCAGGGATTAAATAAGTGCATGCAAAGCTCTTAAAATAGTGCATGGCATATAGGACATTTACATAAAAACCTGCTAGTTTTTTATCTTAATTTTGCCTCCATGAGCCATAAAAAAAAACAAGGTAATATTTCTTGGTAGAATAGAGTTTCTGCCTCTTTCCCTAGCATTTCTCTTTTTTCTTATATATTTTTATATTCTCTTATATGTTTCATGGTGGTTCATAGCTTCATCAGAGATATAGCTTGTTGGTGGACTGTACTGTTTAGAAATATGAATCTCATAAAAATATACTGACGCTTGCTTTTGAAGTTCTTTCTTTATTTTTCATTTTGGATTTTATTTATGAATTCTTTGCATTTTAGCTTTCTGTGTCATTTTAAATACAGCTCTGTTAGTATCACATAGATGGATTTTGCTTTGGAACCCATTCCAAGAAACTACATGTTGCATAAACAAGTTCAATTGTTTACATTTATTGTCAGGGCTGATATATTTTTTTCTCCTTTTATATATATATTGTATTTGCTGTGTTTTAGGCTCCTTGTTATTTGTTCATTGCATAGATTTTTCTCTGCATACAATGTTTTTTTGAATTTTTCTTTTTTGTAATTTACGTAATATACGTGCTATTGTTACTTTTATAAGGATTTGTGTTTAGGTATTAAATTTGTTTTTAGACTTATAATTCTCACTTAATCATCAAGATGAAAATATCCCGATTCTCTGGGAATTATAAACTAATAGCCACTTTCTACTTTCTGTGTGTATTATATGGAATTTTATTAACATGTTTACAGTTCATGTATTTTTTTCTCTAAAAAATTAGTTTTTGGAATTTTGGTTTATGTTGATGTATTGTTGTCTCAACACAATGACATATACAAAATTTTTCTTTTTTAAATACATTTTAAAATAAATTTTATTTTATTTATTTATTTATTTTTTAGGGCAGCGTCACTGGCCCTCATATGTGCGACCGAACCGGGGCCGCTGGCTTCCCAAGCCAGTGCTTAACCACGGTGCCATTCGGCCGGCGCTAAAAATATATTTTAAATGTGTCTAACTGAAATTAGTCTCTAAACTTCGATTTCACATGATTGCAAAAAACTGTATCTAGATATTTTCAAGCATATTCAGTAACTTCTGAAGTTTACCAATAATTTCACCTTTAAAATCTGTTATTAGAGACTCATCCTTTACACTTCTTTTTTCCCTGTGATGGCAGCTAGGGGCAAAATTTAAGGTGAGCAGCAGACTTATATAGTACCACCTCATCAGGAACAAGCTGCCTTTGGGAGTCATTGAAATCCAATTTTTATTGATTTCAGGACACTTCAATCTAAAAACCATATCTTACACTTTCTGTTCTCCAGGGGACTAGAGCAGAGTAACACAACTCCAGAAAACTATCCACTTTTTGGGCACTACCTGAGAAATGAGATGTCTCCCTTCTTTTCTCAAACCTCCACTATCTCAAAGCTTCTATGGCAGATCCCAGGGCCCAGCCCAGCTAATAATTCAGACTTATAATGTATACTCTCCTCTCCAAGCTGCTCCCTTTATTACAGACACAGAAGGAAACCTTATTGTTATATCACAATGTATTTTTCCCAAATCTGATACTATAATATATATTTTGACTGTGGATACTCTGAAGTTAAACTATTTACCTATACCAGAAATTTCAAAAGTCCATTTAAAAATGCAAAGTCTCAAAAATTTTAATGGTTCTGCTCTTTCCACATGCTTTTCCTTCACCAAGGTCTAGGTTCTCATTATATATATATATATATATATATATATATATATATATATATATATACAAATGTGTGTGTGTGTGTGTGTGTGTGTATATATATATACACACACACACACACACATTTGTAACTTAAGATAAAAAAATTAACTCAGCTTCCATTTTAATAATATATTTACAAAAATCTATTGATTTAAGCCTATTGAAATGTTCAGAGCTTAATGGAAGTCTTTTTGTACAATTATCACTTATTTTTGTCTGTCATTGATTACTTTTAAGAGGATTATAAGAGTGCTATATTTGACTATGCCAAAATGTATAGAATGTTTTTTTGCTAGATTCACCCATGAGAACAACTGGGAACACATCCCCCCTGCCCCCAAGATCTTTGTAATCTGATAATTTTACCTTCTAGGGCTCTATGTGCCAGAGAGAAGTCAAGGTCTGTAAACCAAATACATCATCACAAAGAGTGAGCAGCAATCCTGTATATTTTATACATTTACAGGTCAAATTAAAAAAAGGTAATTTATGTTCAAAAATACATTGGATAATTGTTAAGAAAAAGCAAAAAATAGAATATCTGGCCACTCTTAGTCAATGTCCCTTTATTAAGCTTGAGGTACCCTTAATAATTATATACAGTTAAAAAATCCCTGTTTAAAGAAAATGATTAAAAATACAGATTGTGACAATAAACAAGTTTTCATGTTAGTTCCACTTGTATTCATGTACACATGTAAATTTCCCATTATTGCAAAAATAAATTGCCAGGCTTACAAAGTAGCCAATGAAATTTTGTCCAAATATGTTTGCCTTATAAACTAATGAACATTACTCAGTATGGCTCAGCGTATAATGTTGCTAATAAAGAGTAGAGATAGGTCTGCCTATTGAACCTGTCCTAAATGGACTCATAGTTATGATTGAATGCTGTCACTGCTATCATATTAAAAACGTGTGTCAGACACTTTATTTGAAGGGCATATTTGTAAACAAAAGCCATTTGATCTACTTTTGTAAGGTGAGAGACCCAGATCTGCTTAAACATGTAGGAGAGGACGAAAAGGAAAAAAAAAAAATTGTTCACAGAGGACTGAAACAAATGCAGTTATGTTTAGTACTTTTAACATTATTTTTGGTGGAGAATTATGGGTCTACTCCTAGAACGTTACTTTATAAAATAATATTCATTGTCCCATAATCACAACATAAGAACATATTTTGAGGTGTTCTAAATACAAATGGATTAATTATTCCGTTTTCAGTGTTATTGTAGATTATTACATATTTTAATTTATCATTTGTTTAGGAAACTCAGAAAGGAAATTACACATTTTTGCTCATTTTAATTCCTTACAAGGAAATCTCATAGCATTTTTTTATTTAAAATATTATGTTTATTTTGAAGTTTTCTTAAGAAAAATGTGATAAGTATTCAGCCAGAAAATGGCATTATTATTTACAATTTCTTACCAGCTCCAAATTTTACTGAAGCCTTAAAATTACACAAATGTGTGTGCAAAATGATTTTCATTTGAAAATATACTATAGTGTATGAGGTTTTTAATTTGGCTAATTGTCAAAATTATCTTCTTCGAAATGATTTGACAAATTGGTAAAAAAAATGCTTTCTTTAATATCTCTATGAAGGCATAAGATGTTGATAATATGAATATTATCTCATATTAAATAAAAATTTTAGCAAATACCCTATTAATCAAAAAACACTAATGGAGAGAACATTTGAATCAGAGATGCTATTGGCCGCAAGTTAGGGAATAATCTATTCAAAAATAACTAAATAAAAATTTATTGTCAATACCAAGAAGTTTTAAAGTAGGTTCCTCCAAGGTTAATTCAATGTTTCAATTTCACCAAAGATCCAGAGTCCTTCCCCTCCATCATTCTGAGCAAACTGGCTTGTGTTTTCAGGCTGTGGCTACATAGTTGCAAGATTACTATTGCATCTCCTGTATCACATTCTCAAAGGACAGCACCCAAAGAAGGAAGTTAAGGTTCTATCCTCACAGCACTATATATTTATAAGGAGAACATCAGATGCCGTGTGTGTGTGTGTGTGTGTCTGTGTGTGTGCAGGTTTTACACACACACACACACACACACACACACACACACACACACACGGTTTTGCTTTCATTTTCTATTTTGGCCAGAGCTGTGACCTATATCCTTAGTTTAAGGGAAGCTGAACAGTGAGAACCTGAAATTTCAGCCTTTATAATGAGAGGTGAACACTGGCAGCAAGTAAAAAAAAGAAGGAAATGGTTAGATTGTCAAAGCACTGTATCTGTCACTACTTCATTACTGCATCAAATTTCATCATTGAACAAAACTTTTAGGCTAAGCAATGAAATAATTTAATGGATTAAGTATTGAAACATCAAAATATAGACACTGTGCATTTTCAAGTTAGTTTGAATTTATTTGGAAAACAAACTTTAATTTTGAGAAAATGAAAACTATTAAAATCCTCAAAATCACATGTGCACATATCAAATAAAATGTTCTTAATCATTTTAACACGCTCTTTGTAATTTAGGTGTAAAATGTATCAACTGTCATATCCCCCAAAGAACCATAAAACATCTGTTGTTCAGCAAAGTTACACTTGTTAGCATTCCAAATATAAGGCAGACCATCATCACTTTGAGTACTACCTGCAGCTCAAAAGAGGGAGTTCAAGGAAGAATACTTACAAAGTTAGGGAGACCAGACTCACGGTTCAAGATGAGAAATTGATTGGTATTAAACATAGTTGATGACATAAAAGTTTAGAGTTGGTGGAAATAGCCAGGTGAGGATTTTTATGAGTAAAATCTTATATGACATTTGATCTTTTTACACCAGTGATCACTCTGTTTTCCTGATAGGAGAGTTGTTTGCCCAGAGGACCAAACTGTTTGCCCAGATAAATTGGTTTACTGCAATCTCCTGAAGTAAACAATGAAGTTATTTTTTTTTTTGGTTTATGCTTTTACTTTCCCAAAAAGGAACTTCCTGGGACAAAGAATTGTGTCATTTTATCTTAGATAGCCACAGCTCTCTATCCTCCTTTGTAATTATTCTTATACCTGTGCTGGACAACAAATCAATATCATCTGGGGACATGATCAGTCTAAGTCTGATCAACCCTTTGGGGAGTGTGATCACATGAGTTTCTGGTTGTAGTCATTTCAATCTCCATAAAGTTTAGGTTTTCCTATTCCTTTTGATGTATGATTGGGGTAGTGGCTATATAATAGCATTTAAGTCTTTGGAGATCATGCATTGAAGTACTGCAGCATAGCAAATACTAAAAAAGATTATGATCAAAGTTTTTTAGTTTTTTTCTAGGCCGGAAACTAAGATGCCCAAATTAAACCAAGAGCACAGATCTTTTCCCCAACCTAAAAATTTCACAGACTGAGATATTGGGAATTAACCAAATCATGTTTATCATTGTGTGTGTGTGTGTGTGTGTGTGTGTGTGTGTGTGTGTGTGTGTATTATGTATATACACATAAATATATATGTATGTATGTTATAGGCTGAATTGTATTGCCCTGAAATTCATATGTTGAAGTCCTAATCCCCAGTACCTCAAAATGTGACTATATTTGTAGATGAGGCCTTTAAATTGGTAATTAAATTAAAATGAGTTTATTGGTGTGGGTCCTAATCAAACACAACCAGGGTCCTTATAAGAAAAGGAGATTCAAACACAGACACAGAAGGAAGACCTTGCTAAGACACTGGGAGAAGATGGCTACTTAAAACCCAAGGAGAGAGGCCTCGGAAGAAACCAATCCTGTTGACACCTTGCTTGATCTTGGACTTCTGGTCTCCAGAACAGTGAGAAAATAAATCAATTACTTAAACTACCCAGTCTGTTCTATTTTCTTATGGCAGCCCTTGAAAACCAATATACTATACTGAGATTTTCTATAACTCTTGAACCAAATATTGCCTAATAGTTTATGTTAATTACCAACTTTATGCAAAGTAACCAAGTTTTTGTTTTTCCAAACTCAAGAATAAAATGCAGAAATCAAAAAGGTATTTTTCATAGGCACAAATTTATTAGATTAATGGATTTTAAGGTCATTGTATATATTTTTACTATTAAGACATTCTATAATATGTAAAAATGAAAAGGATACGTATAAACAATAACTAATGACCAATGTTTTGCATATTTTTTTCTTAGACATTGTCCAGGTATCCAAACACTAAACTATTAACTTAATAAAATATTAGTCTAAGACCTTAAAGTTAAATAGTGGTCTAGACATTAAAATTAAATGAATACATTAAGTCTATGTTGTTGGTAACATTGTAAATCGTAGGTATAGAAATTTACAGCTGTTTGTTATTACAAGTTCTTTTAGTTAAGTAAAATTGTATACATTTACAATATGAAAACAATTAGTGGAAATACTGACTCAACCCATATATATATATATATATATATATAATAAATATATATATATATATATAATAAATATATATATATATATATAATAAATATATATATATATATAATTTAATAAATGTAATATATAACATAACATTTTTTTAAAATTTAACTCATAAGAAATTAAACTCAAAGCATGTACTAAAATATTGTGCTAAAATCTGGTGGTAAAATCAGGGAAAAAATATAAAGTTGTTTTTTTAAACTAAAATTAAAATTATCCTAAGAGTTTTCTTTCTTGTTCTGGAATATCACATGAGCTCAGGATATTACAGTTCCATCAGCAATGTATGAGATATCCAGTTTCTCTGCATCTTTATCAGCATTTGGTTTTGTCACTATTTTTTATTTTAGCTCTTTCAATAGGTATATAAAGATATGCCATTTTGGTTTAAAGTTCTATGTCCCTAATGGCTAATGATGTTGAACATTTTTTTTGTACCTATTTGCTGGCCCTATATCCTTTTCAGTGAAATGTTTCCTCATGTTATTTGTCTATTTTCTAATGGCTGTTTTGAGTTTTTTATTTGTTTACTGTTGAGTCTTAAAAGGTCTTTGTATATTCTAGATATGAATCTTTGTCACACTAATTTGCAAGTATTGTTTCACCCTGTAGCCACATCTTCCACCCCACTTAGCAGACTGTTGTCGCAAATGGTTTTAATTTTGATAAAGTCCAAATTATTGATTTTTTCCTTTTATGATTTATGATTTATGGATCATGCTTTCAGTTTCACCTAAGAACACTTGACTGAGCCCTAGTTTTTGTCCTATGATACCTTCTCAAAGTTTTAGAGTTTTGAGTTATCTGCATTGAGTTAGTCTTCAGGTAAGGTGGGAAGGGTGGATCAAGATTTTTTGTTTGTTTATTTGTCTGGTTATCTACGGATGTTTTATTACTTCAGCACCATTTGTTGAAAAGACTACCCTTTCTCCATTGAATTCCTTTCACACCTTTATAAAAAACTAAAATCTGTATTTGTGTGGGGGTTTTTCTAGATCTAAAGTGCTTTTAAATAAATTACTGGAATTAGTCATATTAATTTTCCCACTAGTTCTGTTACTCTGGTATAAGTTTTAGTGTCTGTATTTTATTCATATAATCCTTAAAAACTAGTAAAATTACAAATTTTTTTTAATATAGCCTATTTCACCATAATAAAAAACACATTTGAATTTATCTTAAATGTTTAAACATTTTTTTTCTTGATAATTTTTTATCTTCTTTATCCAAATAAAAAATAGAATTTATATCCTACAACATAAGATTATATTCCCAACATAGAAGATCTGTTCTGTAATTAGTTGAAATGTTCAAAACAGTGATTGGGAAAGCTTTTCTATTGTATTGGAATGATATGATATCACTTGGAACATCATGTAATTAAATACTAGAAATGAGCTATTGTTGAAATGAGAACACTGTCTAAATGAATAATCTTCACTTAAACAATTATTTGCAATGCTCAAACATTGGCCAGAAAAAATATGGCCTTTAGAAAATGATCTGAAATGTAATGTTTTCCATTTAATTCTCTATACAGAATGAAACTAATAGGAAAGAGAAAATGTTTCATTGATGTTCAGCGTAGGGCAACTTTAACTGAATTACTCTAGAGAAACAACCATCAATTCCATTAACATCATCAAGTGTTATCTCCATTCTCCAGCAATTTATAAAGTGTGCAATCTGACTCTCTACAGAGGAAAAGAGTGACAGAGGCCAGATGAGTTAAGCACTGGCCTTCTCTTTTCCATCAAGTACATTCCCTGAATAGATTGTTTAACTGATGCCCAGGTTTAGAAGTGGTCCTTTTCAGTTTTCTTTATTCCATTCTCCTTATAACAAGTTCAGATTAAACAAATACTTGTGCAATTCAGCAAATGGAAAGCTGTTTATTCTCTTTGAGCCAGAGTCACTATAAAACTACATTAATAGTATATAAATCATGAGAGACTTTTACATGAGTCCTTCATTTTATGATAGGATTACAAATATAAAATGGTTCAGTTCCTCCCACTATTATCATACTTGCCTGTCTGTGATGGTTAATTTTATGTTAACTTGACTGGTCATGGGGTACCTGGATTAAACATAATTTCTGGATGTGTCTGTAGGAGATTTTCTAGGTGAGATTAGCATGTGAATGAATATGTCAAATCAATAAAGTAAATTGTCGTTTTCAATGTAGGTGGGTATCATCCAATCCACTGAGGGTCTGGAGAGAACAAAAGGTGGAGGAAGGAGTAATTGCCCTGTTTTCTTGATTGTCTCTTCTCATCTCCTGACCTTGGACAGGGATTTATAAACATCAGTCCCCCTTCAGACTTGGACTGAATTATACCACTAGATTTCCTGGGTCTCCAGTTTACAGATGGCAGATTGTGGGAATTCTCAGCCTCCATAATTACATGAGCCAATTCCTCATAACCTCTCCTCTCCTTTCTTCCCTCTCCCAACTTGGCTCTCTCAAGAGCTCTGACAAACACAGTAACCTCCAGTAACCTCCAATAATAGATCCTCACCAGTAACCTCCAACTGTTGCAAGTTCCAAGCGAAATTCTGTAAACTACTTTTTTTATACTATAAATGCTACATGAGAAAAGAATTGAAGTGTTTACTTCATTGATAACGCTTATTCATTATCATATGGCTAAAGAAGCCCTGGGTATCTTCTTTTAATCAGAGATTATTATCATTTCATAGAATTATAGAACTGGAAGGAACTCAGCTAACCTATTACAATTACGCTCATATTAACTGTGCCAGGAACTATGTTACACCTCTTATATATACTTGACAGCTGAGGAGATGGAGTGTCCAAGATCGGACTGTTAATAAATGCTTAAGCCGTTTAATTCAGGCAACCCATTTCAAGAGCTCATATCCTCAAACCATATACCTTATGTACCTCAAACCATATATCTCCAGTGGAACATTCTTCTTTTACAGATACGAACCAATCCCTTTAGAGATTTTGAATTTTTAACCTTTTATAACAGAGTTTGCTAGTATTAATTGTCAAATGTTCTTTATATTCACCTCAGTATAGCATGCTAGAAACTATTAATATAATTTTGAGTTATTTGTTTTATAAATAACTATAATTAAAATGTTATAATTTGATATAATTATTTTGTAAGGCTTGAATATCACCTAAGGTCAGAATGACAACTTTATAATCCACAAGTTACTATAAATCAGAAACCTGTAATTATTTAAATTCCAATGCTCTAAGAATGAATATAGTATATATGATGATAGATAGATAGATAGATAGATAGATACTTCTCAACTTCTGATGGGGTTTACATCTGGATAAAATCTATCATAAGCTGAAAATTTCTTAAATTGAAAATGCATTTTATACACCTAACTTACTAAAAATCGTAGCTTAGCCTAGCCTACCTTAAACATGCTCAGAACACTTACATTCACCTACACTTAGAAAAAAATATATACCATAAAACGTATTTTATAATATAGCATTGAACTCTCATGTGTATTACTGAATACTGTACTGAAAGTGAAAAACAAAAGTTATATTGGTATACACCATCAGTGTACACAGCTGAAAGCACACTGGCATAGAGATTAGCATTTTGTAGATATGATGGGATACAAAAGCAGAAAACCCAATATCCAAAAAATCTGGCAACACAGTTCACTGTAGAGTACTTGTTGTTGAACCTCATGATTAGATGGCTGGCTGGGAGCTGAAGCTTGCTGCTACTGCCCAGCATTATGAGAGAGTATAGTACCACATACCACTAGCCCAGAAAAAGATCAAAATTTAAAGTACAGTTTCTGCTGAATGCATATTTATTTTGCACCACTGCAAAGTTGAAAAAATCATGAATAAAATAATTATACGTTGGGGATTGTGTTCATACACATACACACACACACACACACACACACACCATTGCCATCATTGTATCTAACTTTCCATGTGTGCTGTATATTTATGTGTGTATATCATATGTATGCATATGGGTCTATATACACACACGTGTATATATGCATATACATATATGTGTATATATGTGTATGTACATGTATACACATACATATATACTTATATATTCACATACATGGAACAGTAAGTAATACCGATGATGGCATAATTTCAAATATTGATAAATGTATATGTATAATACATAAGTGCTGCATTTTTTCTTCTCATATTGCTGTCCAAATAATTTTGTCTCACTATATATTCAGATGTATTAGAGAAATTGAATAGATTTGAACAGTTTTCCTTCTCCCATTTTAGACAAAATTAGCTGATTAGCATCTGTGGCTAATCCAATTGGGTATGTTTTCTAAAGAGAATTGCTAGTTCTGTAAATATAGCCCTTGATCGTAAATACTCTGTTATTAACTTTAAGCTCAGTGGACTATAAACTGGAGACCTAAAATTTCCTCTAAGTCAAGAACTAGCAGTAACTGCAAGATTTTCAGTAGGTAGAGTATACTTGGCTATATTTGAAAAACTTTCTAATTTTTCATATAGCTGTTTAACAATAAAGCAAATTTTTTGTGTCAAGACTATGCATTAATGGTGATGTTTTACAGGTATAGTGGGCTTTACAGATAAATTTCCATATTATGTAAATGAATAAACTAAGACCTCTAGATAGTAAATCATTTATTCTGGATGCACAGCTAATTAATGACATGGCAAAACTGAACAGGTAGAAATATGCTTATTTCACTAAGCACAATCTTCATCTACTAAGACAAACAGGAACACATATGTCCTGAGAGTCTTAGCGGGTGATCAGGGAGGATTTTCTGCACCTGGCCTTAGGAATTGAACAGAGAATGTTGAAAAAATAAAAAGCAGATGAATTTATTATCACAGGCACAAATCAAAGATGGGATCAATCTTAACTATAATCACAATTAATATTAAGAATTTTCTATATATGAGGTGCTGTTTTAAGCGTTTTACAAATATTGTCAATTAATATTAACAATTTTCAGATGAAGTAACTAAGTTAGAGTGACTTTAAATTACTTGCCTGAACGTCACCCAGGTTTAAGAATATCACTCCAGAATTCACACATTTAACCATGGTGCCTTTTTCAGTACAGATGTTTATCTTTTATATACTCAGAAGCTGGTTCATAACCTAGCATGTGATAGGCACATGGAAGACATTTTGCTTCCGTTGAAAAATGATGACTGGAAAACCCCAAGTCTAACCAACAGCCTGATACATTTTCAGGTCTTCAGGGAACAGCATCACACAGTGCTTCAGCTACAGAGTAGCATGTAATATCTTAGCCTTGTGATCTTAAAGGATTCTTTTTTTTTTTTTTCTTTTTTTTAGAGGGCAGTGTCACTGGCCCTCATACATGGGATCCGAACCGGGGCCGCTGGTGTCCCAAGTCAGCTCTTAACCACCGCGCCACTCGGCCAGCCCTAAAGGATTCTTTTTGACTCACTGAGCTGTCCCAACTAAAGTAGCTCAAGCAATAACCTTGACTCCTTTCTCCTAGGCCAAACCTGGCTCTGCGATCTAGTACGCTGAAACTAATAAAAGACTAAGTATTTTTTATAACATACTTGAATAAAATGTTCCTAAATTGTCAGTTCTGTACCTAATTTCCATTAGACTTCACTCTGGGTCCTCCAGGGTTTCTTAAGTGGAGGGGAAGTCCAGTTTCCCCTTGCCATACGTGGAAAAGGGAAGAGGAACAAGCATTGCTGAATCCAAAGAGGGCAACCTTACAAAACAAGTCTTTTAGACATACAAAGAAATACCAAAAAGGCTTTCCTTTTGAAAGAGAGAGCTTTTAATTTCTCAGCTTCCCTTCTGCCTCTGGCCTCTTGAATTTCAGGCCCATTGCATATAATATTCCATTTTGCCTGTCTAACCTTTCATTCTTGAGATGAGAGAAAAGGGAGAACATATTTTCTTTGCTATCTCACATCCTAAATTTCACAGTGAACCACTATTAATAATTAGCAAGTTTGCTAAATTCAATTAAAGACGCCACAGCCCATATTAAAATATCAGAAAAAAAAATCTAAACTTCAATTTTTTCAAAACATAAAAATATCTGACAGTCTGTATAAGGCCATGTTTTCCATTTAAGGATGTCAGATGAAAATAATTCTATAAAATATTTTCAGATATACTATAGTTGATTAAATTGAAATGTTTACATTAAATTAATGTCATTTCCACAATATTTCTTTATCAAAATAATTTTAACATTTAGTACCCCAATAAACCAGCAAGCTATAAAAGTAACTTTTCACACTATCCACTGCTAATTTATATCTACAAAGTTTTTTCTTTAACTAAAAATTATTGCTTATTTCCCTGATAGCATAAAGTGATCTCATGTGTATGTTTAACCTAACTTATAATAAGGTAAATGCAAAGAAAAGCTATACTGTGATGGCATTACTCAAATATTAGGAAAAAAATCCAAAAGATTGACAGTATGCTCTGTTGGCAAAACTGTAGGGCAACAAGAATCCTAAAACATTGCTGGTGCAAATGCTAAATGGAACAAATCTAATGGCAGAGAATTTGGTAAGGTCTCACAAAATTTCATATGCAGAAACCTTTGGCCCTACAATCTGTCTAGGTATCTGTCTAAAATACATACCAACAAAACTACAACTCAAGTATCCACAAAGCTACTCATTACCATATTATCAAAACAGCAGAGAGGGCAAGCCACTCAGAAGTCTATCTATAGCAGATCTGTTGAGTAAAATATAGCAGTATTACTCAAAATATAGTTCATGCTCTGAAATCAACAAAATCTAGGATGCAAGTAGTTCCACAGGACAAACACCTGTCTCTTTAACAGAAAAAAATGTAAGAAGAAAAAATTTAAAATCGAAATGGAACCTATAGTTCAAGGTTCCATCTTGATCTATGGATCAAGAAAGTATGGATCGGGCCAGCCGAGTGGCGCGGTGCTTAAGAGCTGGCTTGGGACGCCAGCAGCCCCTGTTTGGAACCCACATATGAGGGCCAGTGACATTGCCCTCTAAAGAAAAAAGAAACTATGGATCAAGTTTCTTTGAGTCATCCACTATTCATATGTGTACATGTAGCTTATTTCAATCCTGATTTAAACAGACAAATGGTGTGTCTAAAAAAACAAGGAAATGTGAAGAGTAACAGGGTATTTGATGATAATTATTATCAAGTATTTAGGTGTGATGCTGATTAGTCATGACTTTAAAGAGACCTTATATTTTAAAGATCATACTGAATATTTACAAATGAGTTTGTGTCTGGAATTTGCTTCAAAATAATTACATGGGAGACAATGGATGGGCTATAGATAAAACAAGGCTGGATATGTCCTGGGCCGGCCCAGTGGCACATTAGTAAAGAGCTGGTTTTGGGATGCCAGTAGCTCTGGTTTGGATCCCACATATGAGGGCCAGTGACACTGCCCTCTACAGCTAAGATGGTGAACAACAGCTCCACCTGGAGCTGGGCTGCGAGCCCTGGCGACGGTGTAGGCTTCAGCCCCTACTGCAGTGGGCTGCCATAGGCTACAGTGAGTGGCTGGCAGCCAGCGTGAGCGGCCGGCAGCCAGCGAGAACTGCCAATAGCTGTGGTGAGCGACTATCCAGAGGCTGGCGACCGATCTGCCTCATCTGGGAAGAGCGCAATGATGATACCAACATGGGCCAGTGAAGCAACGTTCTCCGCAACTAGACTAAAGAACAAGGGGACGGCAACTTGTCTGTTCAGCTGTTCAGCTTCCCCAATTCCCCAACGCTGTTCCTCTCCCCCAATTCCCCAATAAAAAATCTTAAAAAAAAAAAAAAAAAAAGATTGGATATGTCCTGATAATTGTTGAAACTGAATGATAGGTATTTCATGTTCTTTTAATTATTCTCTTTAATATTACATATGTTTTAAATTTTCTATAATTAAAAGCTAAGATTTTCATCTTATCTCTAAATATATAGTCAACTGCAAAAAGTTTCTCATTATGCCATTATTGTTCTATTTAAAAAAATATTTATATATTTCAAAAAGTTACAAATTTTTTGTTTGTTCTCCAATTTTTTAGTTTGGCATCAAAAGCCCCATACCCATGAAATGATTCAGAAATACCCTATGAAAAATAAATAAAGAGCACTGAGCATTCACTTGTTATCAAATATTTATGAGACAACTTGTCTGATAGAAAATAAGTCATGAATCTTTTGGCACTTGTGTTTTCAGGAATTTGGGAAATATATATAGGTCCAAGGTTTTGTTTTTATATTCTCTCATGTAAGACACGTGAGACTATTAGAATAGCTAGTCAATTAAATAGAAATAAGTATTTTATTTCTAATAAGCTGAAACAGAGCAAGTAATCTGAATCTATTGAATTTTGTTGCATCTTTGCATTGTTACTTAGAGAACAGTCTGGTACAGATTGCTTGAGACTCACAGTGTTCAACAAAGAGGTTTTTTGTTATAGGAAATCATGGAGTACAACTATTGATATATAGTTGTATAATACGTAAGGTATAATACAAGAGGTATAATAGGTACACAGTTCATTGTGAGAAAGCAGTTAAATGCCTCTTGTAAATAGCTAAGTAAATTGTTCAAGCAAACTTATCTGTATAAGTGCTCAGCTAGTGATGGGCCAAAGAAAGACAGTTGATTATCTGTATAGGAACAAATATACTCCATGTATCTTAGATATTGCACTATCATTTTTAACAAAGAAGTCTAAATCTGCTATTTATTTAGGTAATAATAATGATAGTATGTCCAACACTCGCTAGCCAGAGGAAGTTATCTATACTAAAATTTAAATTAAAATTAAATAAAAATTAAGAATGAAATTCTTTAGTTACACTAGCCACATTCCAGTGTTTGAGAGACATATATACAGAACAGAATATTCCTTCACTGGGGACAAAGTTCTATTAGACATTGTTCCTATAGAGAGTTCTCAGTAACAAAGCACTATAGAACTTGTAAGCTACTTTCATTCTTGAAATTAGCCTAATGTATGAATGTTATTATTTACTCCATTTTATTTTTAATAACTTTATTTGCCAACTATAACTCAGAGATTAACAGCCATTTGCATGATGAGTTTACTTACTCCTTTTACTTTGTAACAATTATAGCATTTTACTATTTACAACACTTCATACGTTCACTTTTCATGTATATGTGTGAGTGCCTGTTTAACAGATGTACATATTTATTACAAGCAAGGATGATAAAGCCCTGGAATATTCTTTACTGCTCTGAATCTCCCCCTCTCAGCGTATGCATTTACTCATCCAAAATCAATCGAATCATGTTCAATGACTCTTTTTCTCTTACAAACTTGTCTTTCAGCAAATACTGTTAACCCTGACTCCAAAATATATCCTGAATTGCACCATCTCTCACCAAAATCACACTGCTTCAAGTCAAAATAATTTTGTATTTACTTGTTAAGATGAGTTGTCGTTTATATATGGTGAAGTATACAATCTTATGTTTACAGAATGAATGATCTCTGTATACACATAAATTAATAATGCATAAATCAATTAAAATATAAATTCTATATGAAATATAAATCTATATCAAATTTGTATAAATATATACAAGTACTTTCAAATAAAGATATAGAACATTCCCAGCACCTCAAAAGGCTTCCTCATGCCCCACCTAATCAATAGGCCTCCAAAGGTATTACCTATTCTATAATTACAAGAAAATATTTTGCGTGATCTTGAACTTAATATAACTGGAGTCATACAGCATGGATACTTGTAACTAGATCCTTGCACTCAACACTGTATCTAAAGATTCATTCATGTTGGTGTGTGATACCATATCTCAATTCTTCATTCCAAAATAAAAATATGAAATATAATTATATTCTAAGCTTCTATTGTGGAAATACACCACCATTTATTTATTCTTTCCATTTATGGCCGGTTGGGTTGTTTCCAGTTTGGAAGCACTTAACGAATAAAGCTGCTACTGGCATTCTTGTACATGTCTTTTGATGTTCAAACACATTCATTTCATTTGGGTCGGTAATTTGAAATAGAATAGTTTGGTCATATAACATACAGAGATTCATTCAGTTTTAATAAATATTGCCAAGTTTTTCAAATTGTTCATGTCAATTTACACTCACCATCAGTGTGTGTACATATCTATATGAAACTGCCACTACAACCTGCCTGAACTACCTGTAGTAGTCTCCTAACTGGTCTCCTTTCCTCATCACTTGGTTTTCTACCATCCATTTGCTACACAACACTCAAAAAAATGATAGCTTATCTGACAAATCAACATTTGAGCAGAGATATAAATAAAAAGTAAATCTTTTTATAACAAGTAGGAGGAAAAGCCAGCGCTAGAAGCCTGATTCCATCTCATAACTGATATACTTGAGGAAGGCAAGAAGGCCTTTGAAATTCGTGGGAAATACTGGGTGGTCGGAAAAGTCATTACTCAGTTTTGCAATGAAAAACAGACAAAATATGTCATGACTTTTCCGACAGCCCAGTAATTAAGGCAAAAAAGTTATGGGAGATGCGATTAGAGTGGTAGCCAGGGTCCAGTTCATGTAGGCCATATGGAGAAATTTTGAATTGTTCTTAATGTTATGGGAAACCAGTAGAGAATTTTGAGCATGGGATTTACTTTAAATGAGTTGCATTCATTTTAACCCCAAAGACTATGCTTTTCAAAACTTAATATCTGCTGTGGTTTTCTCATCCATGTAAGTTAAATAAACTAACATTTTTGATTTGTCATGAATCAATAGTCCTTTAAAAATTGAAGAGGTGAAAGAGAAAAAAAAAATGTGGTTACAGAACATTACCCTGAAGAGTTTACTGAAAGGATTATCTGTTGCATTTTTCTCACATATCAAACCAGGAAATCATTACAACGATGGCTGCTTAATTTCAGCATACGAGTAGATTATTGAAATTAAAAAGCTTCCTAAAGCAATTTTCCTAAAATACGTTTTAAAAACAATCATCATCACATGGATTATAATTATTTATTCATATTTTGAATTTGCAACTGCTACAAATCCAGGACACCTTTCTCTAAATAGTAAAATATACCCACCCTTTAAACTCCCATCTGTGTTTTTGGCCAGCAGTTCTTAAACCTTTTTGATTTCCAGAGTCAACTGCAAAACTTTTAAAAATAATGTTTAGGGGCCAACTGAGTGGTGCAGTGGTTAGAGCTGGCTTGGGATGCCAGCGGCCCTGGTTCAGATCCCACATATAAGGGCCAGTAACACTGCCCACTTAAAAAAAAAAATTATACAGTTAAAAAGTTTGTCCTAAAGTTCATGTAGAAGGGAAAGTGTAAAAATAATCAGGAAAATACTAAAAAAGAAAAAATAGAAATAACAACTAGCCCTATGAGACATTAAAGCATACTATAAGACTTCTATAATTAAAACAGTCTGGTACTCGAGTAGAAATAGAAAATGAACTAGTGTAACTGAATGGAAAGCCTAGAAATAGACACCAGTGCATATGAATATTAGATATATGATAAAGGTGACATTTCAAATTACTGAAGCAAAAGAATTTAAAAATAATTTTAAAAAAATTTCTAATTCCCCCTCCATATTTGAAAAAATTCTTACTCTCTGAGTGTGGGAACCTACAACCCTTAAAGCTCCTCAACCACCAGCCTCATACAGCCATTCTGACACAGATCCTGTGTAAGTTTCTCATTACTATTGTAGTCAATTACCACAAACTTAGTGGATTAAAACAATAAAACTTTGTTAACTTACTGTTCTGTTGGTCAGATGTCTGGAGGTCAGAAGTTGTCAGCTCTTGATAAATCATTTTTGTCTATGATTCCATCCTCACATCTTTTTTACTGACTCTGACTCTGACTCTGCTTCCTCACTTTTATAAGGATGCTTGTTATTACATTGGAGCCACCTGAATAATCTCCCCACCTCAAGATCTTTAAATTAATCAAACCTGAAAGTCTTTTAGCCACTAGAGGTATAACATTCACAGATTTCAAGGATTAGGTTGGACATCTGGTGGGTGTTAAGTCTATTGTGATATACTGTTTTGGTGAAAGTATATGCAGAAAATCTGACCTTGCACAAAAATGCAGTTAGAGAAAAGAGAATCCCCAGACATCCTTGGATCACACTTTGAAATTCACTGGTGTAATGGATAGTAGTCTAGTTTCACTCTTTTGCATGTGGCTTTCCAATTCTCTCAGCACCATTTATCAAAGATATGCTTTATTTACAGTAGCCAAGACATGGAAACAACCAAAGTATCCTTCAATAGATATACTGGATAAAGAAGATGTGATATATATATATATATATGATGTGATATATATATATCACATCTTCTTTATCCAATATATCTATTGGACATAGATATATATACACATAATGGAATACTATTCTGCCATAAGAAAAAATGAAATAGTGCCATTTGTGACAACATGGATGGATCTTGAGATTATTATATTAAATGAAACCAGACAGAAAAAGTAGAGAACCCTATGATTTGACTGATATGTGGGATATAAAACTGAAAGCAACAAAGGAACAAGAAAAACAAATGAAGCAACAAAAACTCATAGACACAGACAATAGTTCAGTGGTTACCAGAAGGTAACGAGGGAGAGGGGTAGTAGAAGAGGGTAAACAGGGTCAAATATATGGTGATGGAAGGAGCTGTTTCTGGGTGGTGAACGCAGAACATAGGTGATGCATTACAGAATTGTACACCTGAAACCTATGTGACTTTACTAACAATTATCACCCCAATAAAATTTAATTAAAATTAAAAAAAATAAATAAATTCATTGGTATGGAGGAAATTTAAAAGAATTAAGATTAGAAATTCAAGGATTACTTTAATTTAGGAGGTGGAGCAGGGGAAAGCAGGAGGAGAAAAAAGAGGATAAGAGCGGAAAACAAAAAAGGAGGAAAAGAGATATTCAGAAAAAAAGAAACAGGTAAAAATGGAAGAGTAGATGATAAGGAGAAAAAAGTAAAAAAAACCAAAAAACAGAATAACAGCAGGTAGAAAAAGAGATAAAAAGGGGACTAAGGAGAAGGAATAAATAGAAGTGGTAGATAAAGCAGAAGAAAATAACAATTAAATAAGATATAGTAGAGATATTGAACAATAAGCATAACATTGTTTCACTATATATACAGTAATGGAGAGTTAAAAGATTTCTGCTGTATTAAGTGCTAGAGATAACAAGTGTTTAAGGAAAGTCCAATTGAATTGGTAACAAATATAATGATTACTACTATAATCAATGTTTATTATTGGTGACTCTAAGACATAAGTTCCAAAAATGGAATCAAAATAACAAAAAAATTAAATTGCATTCTGCAGAGTTAAGATATTAGCACAGATTTTTAAAAGCTATATTATATTCAAATCATTTAATTTGTTTTGTTTCAATTAAATTGTTATACATTGCAACTGCCCAGTGAGTTAACTGAAAATAATTTGGCACAACTTCAATATCCAATAATATGTGTTTAATTGGGGAGTAAAATTAAGCGTCCAACAAGAGGGAATTAATTGGAACAAACTAAATGTTTTTCACACCTAAGCATAAAATGAAAATAGAGCCAAACAAGCAGAAGGGAAATAATTGGTTTATAATGAATTATAATTTTTAAGTATAAATCTCCACAATTCTCCCCAAACCACTTATTTTCCCTGTATAATAAATTTTATTTTTAGAATAATTCTGTTTTTCTTATCACAAATTCAATACTTAGTACAGAATATATAAGATATAAATAACAAAAAAAGTCATAGAAAAATGACATGCACCCAGATACTGTCATGTATCTAGAAACCACCAATTGCAAAAACTTTGGTGTTGAAATTTCCAAACCCTAATCTATGTTTAAGTAAGTTTTATTTATTTGAGGTACACTATCATATTTTACTGAAGCATTCCATCAATCGTGAGACCTTTAAAATGTTCCACTCAAGACAATATTGTTAAAGTTGCTCTCTCCAGTATACAAGAAATAGATATTTTGGGTTTTGCAACTGATGTCGTACTGTTTGATATTAAAACTGGCCCAAGTCTTATTAATGTTACAAATAGTGATATGTGAGTGTAATATTGACTTAATATTGAGTGATATGTGGCTTAAAATTGATTAGAAAAAGTACAAAATTCAGGGAAATTAAAAAAAATACACACACAAAAAAACAAAATAAGTAGAGATCCATAAAAATTTACAAAAACCACAAATAATAACACCAAAACTGCCAATGCTCAAAACACTAATAAATAAAACTCAATTCTCAACAAAAATTATCATGTTGATCAATTTGTTTTGTTTTTTCTTAAATTATTTTAGGCAATTAGCAAGAGCATGAGTTGAGAGGCTGGAAGAAAAGCAAAAGTTAACTTCACAATCCTGTTCTCTCCCAGAGACTGATAAATTATTTCTCTAAAAAATAGATTTATAGGGAAATAGGTTACACTCCATCACTCTCCAGATTTTATTCTTTTAACCTTTGGGTCTTAACAATTAATCCTTAATAATTAAAAGCTGGAATGCTGCTGTACCTCTGGATGGAGGAGGACATTATCCTCTCAGGCTACTCTTACTTCCTAATATAATTGCCCTATACCAAATACATGCATTTTCTAATATCATCCTGGGACTACTGGATATGGGTTTAACTTTTGCCTCAAGAAAATATTAGATGAAGTCCAAATATTATGCAAAATTTATATCAAGTGCACACTACCTCCACAGGCAAATAAAATAGAGTAAAATAAAATAAAATTGCTTCCTAGAATAATTCCTACCCTGAATATTATATTTTGTCACAAAGACTGATATAGCTTCCTAGAAATTTGGTAGTCATATCAATGATGGCAGAAATATACCTCAAAGGGCTCAAATATTTAAATGTCTGACATTTAAATACTATTAATTTGCCTCCCCTTTATCAAAGTCCAGGAAGAAATTAAGGTCCAAAATTTAATTCCACTTCTAGAAATAAATAAATTTTACATAACCATCCACAATTTCTCACTCTGCTCACTCTCTGCCAGAAGAGTCTCATGGAATCCTAGGAAATTATCCTCTCAATTGTTTCCCCAAGAATGAAAAAGAACTCTTTAGGCCTTAAAGTTGAATTAATTGAACCCTAAATCTATTTACGTTATAGATTATAAATAAAGGCCTTAAAACAACAGTGCCTGGCACATGCTAAGAATAATCAATAAAGTCACTAATATTGTACTATTGTGTCTAAACAGCCTTCACTAACTATGAGAACATGTCATTGCTACCCCAGCTGTACACCTACAAAATTTAGAATATACGAGAAATTCCCAAGTGTCTAAAAACAATGTTACATGCTTAGTTTTATTTGTACTCTGTTCTAAAGTTGCTAAAGTTTCCTTAAGGTTATTGAAATAAAGGTTCAGGCCACCAAGATACAATGAGAATAAAGGAAAAATCTTCTTGGTTTCACTTCAGCAGGGTGACAATTAGCCTGTGCAGACTGATAGAGCTTACAACTTTTAGAATTAATTATTAATGTTACCACAAATGGTAGTATTTCATCTTTTCCTATGGCAGAGTAGTATTCTGTTGTGTACATATACAACTTCTTTTATATCCGATCATCTGTGGAAGGACGCTTTGTTTCCATGTCTCGACAATATGAATGGATCTTGAGATTATCATGCTAAGTGAAATAAATCAGACAGAAAAAGTTGAGAACCATGTGATTTCACTGATATGTGGGATATAAAACTGAAAGCAACAAAGGCACAAGACAAGCAAGCAAAGAAACAAAAACTCATAGACACAGACACTTGAGTGGTTACCAGAGGGTAAGTGGGGAGGGGAGTGGTAGATTAGGGTAAAGGGAATTAAATACATGGTAATGGAAGGAGAACTGACTCTGTGTGGGAAACACACAATGTGATATATAGATGATGTATTATAAAAATACTTGAAACCTATGTAATTTTACTAACCATTATCACCCCAATAAATCTAATAAAAAAGTTTAATATTAATGAATAGAACTATTCATATTAATTACATTACCATATTTACCCTATATCAGGAGGCGAGAAAGGAAGGTTAAAGAATCAACCCACACTTTCTGCCTTCTTTTCTGGAAAGTAACATTTGTGATGACCTATTTTCATGTAAAATGTGGAAGTCTGCAGTGGTCCTGGGGTATTACATGGTAAGTTCATTGCTTTCCCATCTGTCATTTAACCCACTTACCATTGCTTCTTTCTTTTCAAATTGCTTAGCACTGTGAAACCTGCCTATTAAAGAAAAGTTTCTCCTCACTATATTTGTTACCCAGCTGGAAAATTATCCTCAGCAGAATCTTGAATCAAAAGTACAATGGATCCTTCTGAACCATATGTCTTGAAATTCTGAAGAGGACCATAAACCTACTTCAAAAATTGTCCTTTTGACAAATTTTCCACACCTATAACATCTAGCACTTTAACAGTATCAGAAATGTCTTTTTTTTGTCAATTATTTTTTCTGCTTTAATGAGATATCCCCCTAGTGTTTTGTTTTCTTCTGTTTTCTTCTTTTAGGCAGGCTGAACAGATTTTAGTGTTCTTAAATTGTCCTTTTCCTTCTCTCTTAGGTTACTTTGTTTTATTCTCTCTATTTTCTTTTAGATCAGGCATTAATTTTTAAAATTATTGTTAGAATGAAATGCTCAGCTAACCCAGGATTAGGCTTCATCTGTTAATGTTCTGCCCACTTTCCTTTTGATATGTTTCATGTTTCCTATGTCTTTCCTTTGAGCCCTGACTATATATATTTCCCTGGTGTGTTATTTAAGGATGTTGTCATATTGAAACTATCTAAAAATGATAAGGTATGGCAATATCATCTTCTTAGGCTCCTTTCAAGTCTAACCCAGTTTTTTTCTTGCCATGTTAATGTGTCCTATTCCTCAATGCACGATTAGCCCAAGTGCTTTAATGATTGACTTCCTGTCTGCAGTTTAACAGGGAACCTCTCAGTACTTCCTTTGATCCAGGCTTTCTCCAGGGCTTCACTTCAGGTTATTCCATGAGGTCTTCTTTTAGGTTTATCTGACTCAAGTGAACCTAGCAATAATTCACATATCACTGCCCTTATAATACCATTTTAGAAGCAGTAAGTTCTCAATATAACTGCTAGGACAGGAGCTTTATAAAGGGCAGGGATTTTTGTCTTTACTTTTTTGTGTGAAGTATTGCAAGTGCTTAAGCAAGCATTTTTTTTAATGAATAAATAAATCTACATTTTAGCCTGTCATATAGATCTAGTTTGGCTTCAATGACCTTGCCTTCTTTTATATATGTCCCTCCGATATGCCTTGATACTTCCTCAGTGTGCTTGCTGCTGTTTACAGAGATAAAATAGTTTCCTGAGCTTCATTCATCTAAGATCTTGAAATTTCTCTGATGTGCCGAGTTCTTATACTCTTGTTGCCAACAGATGCTCCACAATAAAGCACCCTACTTGCAAGCTTCTTTATTGACACTGACTTTGGGATGTAGGGTAATCTCATTCAAAGTTTCTTTAACCCCTTTCAAATGTAAGCAATATTTCCACTGAAATAGAGCCCTCCTTTCTATTTATTCATTCATCAATAAATATTCACGATGACTCCTCTGTGGTTTATTATGTTGGCTGGTTCCTGCAGTCAACATCTATGGTCAGGTCTGACATAATCAATAAATCAGACATTATTTAAAACCATTTGTTAGAGGAGAGGTGTGTGGTGGCCTCCAACTGATGGACAGGCCACATAGATGCAGTAAGTTTTGTATTTCACAGTATTTTCCTTTGTCCGAATATAGCTAATGACAAGATTATGTGGAACCATGATTGTGGCTACTGATTTTATATACCAACTAATGCTCAACACTAAAATTATAATGTGGAAACCTCATGTTGTAATAATGCTCTGTAGCCCATGTGACACACAGCTTATCTTTGAGTCACAGCCTGTAGGCTTTGTTGTGAAAATATAGGGAGGACAAAATCTCACAACAACCTGTGTATCCAAAACCTCTATACTGCTCCCTTTTAGCTTTAATGAGACTAAAAGACCATCTTTTCTTGGTTCTCTAATCCCTGGCTTGGTGGTACCTACTTAGGTTACCTCTGTTAGTTACAGAGGCATGGATCATCACATAGCTGCCATTATATCTCCCCTTGAAAAATACTGTCTTGAATCTTATCACGAAGTCCTTAGAAAAGTTGAATGTACTTACTAATTTATGTAATTTATGTAATTTATGTTATGAAACATATCCTAAATGACTGAAAGGTGCAATGGTTGTTACATATCAAACAGTTCACAAAAGCCACATGGCTTTCAGTCTCATCAAGAGGCAGATATTATACAAATAATAGCACAGAAAATTATACATAGTCATTCATCAGTTTTTCAGCACATTCTTTTTCACATTTTATTGTACTTCACTATTCTATTGTGTCTTATAATCAATAGTGTTTAACAATCTCTGAACACTGGGCAGCAGTCATCGTATAGTTGTCATTGTCAGCATATGACTGAACTGTCCACTGTTGTCAGTTAGTTTGAATTATGTATATTGTTGGAAACATATTAGTGAATTTCAGTGACTGACATTTTAAATGTCTTCAAGAGATAACACTATGATTTTCCTCGAAATTAAAAATGTTAGTATATAATACAAAAAGGAGAAACAGGGCAGGGTAGTGTAAGTATAGCATGAAAGAAGAGGTAGTCAGTATTCCAATCATGATAGTAACCTATAGGTTATATTAGTGACTTTTAATTTGATCCTAAGTGTAATGATAAACCATTGAAATATTTTAATCAGGTAAAAACACGATCCAACTTGTATTTAAAAGATCAGACTACCTGCATTGTGTAAGCTGATTGAGAAACAATACCAGAAAGGAACCACTTAAGAAGCTATTAATAATATAGGATGGTGGAGTAGAGACTGGAAAAAATATACATTATGGGTTACATTTGGCAGTAGGATAATAGGAATTGATGGTGAGCTGAATTTAGGTGGGAAAAAAAGGGAAGTATCAGGATGACTCCCAGATATCTAGACCAAACAGTAGGTCATATGATTTATTAAGGGGGTGTATATTATGAGATGGTGATGACTGGAGGAATCGTTAAAACTAGAATCCACTAATACTGAAAATTCGGGATAAGAATACCAGTAGAAAAAATTTATTACTCATTCCTTATATCAGTTGAGGCAGTTAAGAGACAGAAACTGTTTATTTGAGAAAAAGAAAATTAATTTCAATATAAAGAATTGTTAACCAGTAAAATGTGATGAACTACTAAAAGTGATAAAGGTTGACTTTAAGGGTACCTAGAAGCAGTAGGTACAAAAGGGCAGCTATTTACCCTAGACTGAGGAAGAAATGATGAAGTAGAAAAAGGAACTAGAACTAGGAAACAACATAGCTCTGCCCATGCTGAGATTGAGACTTTTGCAAAGACAGCATGGCTGCCACAGAAATACCCAGCTTGCCAGTGGAGAAACTTGTCAGAGGCTTCAGCTGACAATAGTTCATAGAAGCAACCAGCTTATGGGGTGTGGGCAGACTGGACCATTCGGAAGAATTGCTGGTGAAGCAAGCATGGCCTAATGGCACAGCTGGAGCTCTCCTGGAGTCCCAGACTCAATAACAAAAACGGAGGCCTTGAACCTGGAAAGGAAATGTTTTCCTGCTGCTGTTGCCTTGCAGAGTCACTCCAGTGCCCTTTATTGATGAATCTTAACATTCTACCAGCTGGCAAAGGAGTTTACAGAGCCAGCTCCTGTATCACAGAGAAAGGGAAACAATGGTGGATTTGGAGATGAAAGACAATAAATTAGTAATTGGCACAGGACATTGGTAAGGGAAGACATTAGAAGAAAATATTTCTAGAGAGAAAAAAGGGATTGTTGTAAGAAGGCAACTTTGGCATAGAAAGAAAGCTCTGACCATGAGGACTGCAAGTGCCTTCAAAAGTCAGGAAGAAATGGGTTTTCTGTTATGAGCAGTAAAATGGGTCGGGAAGTGGGATGAAAAAATAGTAGATAGTAGACAAGAAAACATTTTATCCCAAGGCCTCAATAATAGCTTGAAAGAGGCCATTAAGGAAGGTTGCATGCTGGTTCAGGCTGAGAGATTGTCAGTTTACGGGTCTGGGGAAGGAGAGAAACTTAACAAAAGTTTGGTGAACAAAGCATTTTGTTCAGATTGATCAGCTGGACAAGTGTTCAACTAATCATTTAGAAGGCAGAATAAAATGTTAGTCTGGAAGGTCTATGTCTTGCCTTGTTATAGGTAAACCAGCAGACATCCCAACTTCTCTAAGTCACATGGGGAGGAATGGTTCTTCATAGTTAGGTATTTTCAGGTCCATAGGAGCGTTGGGGGATTTCTCTAACCTTCACTGTTCCAGGAATCATAAAGCTCAGTTAACTAACTGTCAACATTGTCACTACTAATCTGTTTGGAATATAAACAACATAGTCCATTTCAAGATTGTCTGTATAGTAAACAAGTAAAACACCTGTCCTAATTCTTCCTAGTAAGTATACACAAAATTCTGAAAGTTAGAATAAACAAATGGCCCCTTTCAAATTACTTGAACATTATAGTTCAAAAAACCTAAGAAGAAAAAGAAAAACTACAACAACTAAATTATACAATAAAGCTTTCATATAAAAGCACCATTTTGTACCAGATTTTAACTAAAGTTTTAGCTAAAAGAACTGGAAGCTAAAGTGTAACATAGTGCTAAGAATTCAGGACAAATTCTGACATCACTTATGCAAAACAGTATAAGAAAATAAATCTATAATCAGAGCGAAGAAAAATAAAAAAGAGAAGGAAAAAAAAAATGCAGGTTCCAGGAAGCCATTTTACTTACTGCTTCTCTAGCAAAAATTCTGAAGGACAACTCAAAGGAAATGGTTGCCTTTCTGTCTTCCATACCTCTTTTTGCTGTGTTTTCACACATAGACCAGAAGAAAGAAAGCGTCAACTGCAACTACTTAGAAGTACCTATCTATCATATACTGCCAGTATCTGGAGAGTGTTGTTAAGAAGATTTCAGTATGAAATGCTAATGTGGCTAGTGTCATAATACCAATCAAATGTTCATGAAAATAATGTTTAACCATGATGATGAAGATTCAAAAGGCATATTCCCTAAGAAGGCCAAAACTCTGAAGGGTATTATCTTTCACAGGGAAGAAGAGATTGTAACATCAGGCCACAAGGCAATAGAATGTTAATCCTGATTTTTTTTCTTCTTAACCTATTTATTTTAAATGCATCTCAATTTTAACTGCCATTTATAGGAAGACAATATTTTTTTCTACCCAGAAAATGCTTGTGAAGCCCTTTGTATTTTCAAGTTATCCTTAAATTATCCCTTTCAACAACTCCAGTAAGGAGATATATCCAATGAACATGCTTTAAGAGACAACTAATTTTTAAAGTCATAAAGATATAAAATAGGCATATACCTGCCCTCAGAAGATTTTGTTTATTACAGTCCCTTATAGAAGCTTCCAAGTTTAGAATTAAAGGTCTGCCTGTCTTACTGTCGTATATATTTAAAGTCACAAACTATAAATTAGCCAGGAAACTGGTAATACTATTTACCTCTTATCTAATCCTCAGTAAGGGGCATTTATTCTGTGTGACTGCAAACCATAAAGAACTTGTCTTCTTTTTCTTTATCATTACAATTAGCCATATAAACTCAAATTCACCAATTAATCATAAGCAAGACAGTGGGTGCCCTGTTCCTTTTTGTTTCCATAGTTCCCAAAACATGATCTGTCCTTTGTATAACTCTATGCTTACCCTGACAATACTCAAACAAGAATACTGCCAGGGTCAATTTTTGAGAATCCTATTAGCTGTCACATTTTACTTACTGGTTTTTCCAATGTACATTTTAATAATTTCTTGTCTTAATACTCTTTTTAAATAGGTAGCACTTAATTCTTAATACTTTCTTCCACTATCCTATACAAATCATCTGCTGAATAACACATATCTTTTACATACTTTCAGTTTATTCTCCCAATCTCATTTGAAACTAATCCATCCCCACACAGCAACAACACACCTTGAAAATATTTTTAATTACAAATTCATCTTGATTTGAATATACAGCCACTATGTAAGTTTCTATATTTGACACATGTAGAGAAATTAAATGAGTGAAGAGAACAGGGTTCTTCTAATAGGGAAGGATGGAGGACCAAGTAGGATCTTCGAAAAGCTGAATTTTACAAACATAGGGACAAGGGCTCCCAAAATAACAAGCAACAGCTACAGCTTGATGAGGAGAAAGTTATAATAACCATACAAAATGGAAGTTCTCATACCTCTGATTGAGAAAGGTTGAATGAGAAGAATTTTGTGTGAGGCAAAGAAAAGGTGAGATAGTAATAGTAAATGTGAAGTAATGGCTATAAGACAGGAGACAGAGCAGAGGGAAAGCACATATTTTTGTCCTAGACCTAGGAATGGCTTTTGCAGATCCTAAAGTTTTGGAGATGTGCACGCTGACCCACTCTGAAGCTATTTAATTTTCTCAAATGGGTCATTCATTTTTGAAAACATTTCTTGCCTAAATAATGCATACCAAACTTTATTAATCAAATCCAACATTTCATCATGAACACAACTTCAGAGGAAGGAAATACACTATGCATTTATGAGTATTGTAGTCACAACTGTTAAGTGCCTCATAATCTGTCTGGATGAAAGGTATCATACAATGTACGCCCATCATATACATAAATAGATTGCATTACACTTAGTTTGCAAAAAGTTTCTTAAGAGATTTTCACATTGTAATTATTTTCTCTGAGCTTCTTCTTGCAATAACCATTCATTATTGAAACACTGTAATGCAATTCTTTTTTCAAATAAAGGGTTTCATTGATTTAACAATTAAAACACAGTAACTGAGAGACCCATGGAGAAACTTCCATAATGATAAAGATAAAACAGGCAAAAAATTAAAAAAAAAAATTAAAACCTTAAATAATGAAATTCAGGTAGCATCTAAATAGTCATGTTTTTCTCTTATGTATTTACACAGAAAGAGGGGTCTTCTAAACGTATACAAACTGAAAGGAATGTTCACTTCAGTACCTCCTTTATTTTCCTTTATTTTATTTTGAATGATACCTTAACAGTGACTACAAACATTGAGAGCTGATAGGAAAGAAAATCTCTCAGTGGTGCATATTTGTACACATTGGACTGCGACTGAGATTTTGAAGCATGGGCTTGTTGAGTCAAAAAGCTCTCCAACAGTGTTATTGGGAAAATGACACTCATCTTGAACAGATCTCATTAATGGAGGAAATCAAGCCAAGCAAGCTACTTCGGGTAAGAGTGACTGACTGAGGAAACAGGGAATAGGTCATGTTGGTAACAAGGTTTTTTTGGTTTTTCTTTTTTTCTTCAAACTTGTTAGATAGAACAAACAAAAATTTAATGTGATGTTTCAAGGTTTCCTACAGTTTTCTTGGTTTGCTAAGAGTAACATATACATTTTTTTGCTATGAATTTTCAATGGAAATCAAGTATAAAGTAGGGGGAAAAATGCTTTTCCTGAGACATTAAGATTCAAGTAAAGTAGGGGGAAAAATGCTTTTCCTGAGACATTAAGATTAAGGAAGCATATTTTTCACTAAAGTGAGATAGCCCCTGAAGTTTATTTTTTAATTTTTTGTTTGCTATTGTCCTTTAAGAATACATAAGGTAGAAGTTAACAGAACAGTTAAAGATTTAAAGGGGAGAAAAATTGAAATCCATTATTCTGTTTTTACTATAACTAGTCTCAGTCTCACATTTTCTGAGATTTTTATATTTAGTGTCCCCACTATTGAATGATTTCACTTGAGAATTTTGAACTCTTATTGATAACATTATGATAATTTATACTTTTTCTATATATGATGTAAGCATGTTTAACTTATAAACAATTTGAGCAAACTGATATTTAATTTTATCTATGTAGTACTGAGATTTCAGAAAAGACCAATAACATGGGATATTTCCTGCAAGAGCTATATATTCTGAGGTTAACAAAGAATAAGGAAATATTTTTTTGAAATTCTTGATCAAAAGCATGATATCTAAAATAACTTCAATGTAGGAATTCAAAATTGCCTCTGGGGTTTAAATTAATAATCCATACAACATAAGAATGACCTTAACAGTTTAACAGCTTTTTACAGCATGAGAACAAATATAAATGAAGGTTGGAGGTCAATGCTGGAAATCCTATGGCAGTTAAGAAGCACTAATTTAGGGCCGGCTGAGTGGCGCATTGGTTAAGAGCTCGCTTGGGATGCCAGCGGCCCGGTTCAGATCCCACATATGAGGGCCAGTGACACTGCCCTCTACAGCTAACAACAGCTCCGCCTGGAGCTGGGCTGCAAGCCCCTGCAATGGTGTAGGCTGCAGCCCCTGCTGCAGTGGGCTGCCATAGGATACAGTGAGTGGCTGGCAGACAGCATGAGTGGCCAGCAGCTGGAGTGAGCTGCCAATAGCCACCGTGAGCAGCCGTCCAGAGGCCGGCGACCTATCTGCCTCATCCGGGTAGAGTGCCATGACAATACCAACATGGGCCAGTGAAGCAACATCTTTTTTGTTGACAGCAACTTGTCTGTTCCCCTTCCCTGCTTCCCCAACTCTGTTCCCCTCCCCCAATTCCCCAATAAAATCTTAAAACAATAAAAATAAAATAAAATAAAAATTTCAAAAAAAAAGGGAAGCATTAATTTAGATCCTGATAAGAATATACTTATTTAATATTGCATGCCTTTGAATTGAATTTGGAGATACACACACACACACACACACACACACACACACACATAAAGAAAGAGGAGGAGGAGGAGAAAAAGAAGGAGAAAGAGAAAGATGAAGAGAAATAATTATGGTCAATTATCATTTCTACAAGTTAAAAAAGAAGACAATTTTCTTCTCATCTAAAGATTGTTAAGAAAGAATTTGAATTTTCTTGTCTTCTTTCTAATCATTGTAAATCACTAAAAAAGTCATCAGATTTTGACTTTGAAGGAACCTTGGAAACCATTCAGTCTGCCTCTTATTTTCTAAATGTGTAAAGTAAAGCCTTCAGAGACTCAGCAACTTGCAGATGTTACCAGGTCTTAGCTCCCAAGGGAGGACTAAAAACATCAGAGCTCCTGGCCACTAACTCCAGACTTCTTTCCACTAAATACCTTGCCTTCTTATTGTTCTAAACTCAATCCTGCTCCTCAATGTTTTTGTTTTGTTTTGTTTTGTTTTGTTTTGTTTTTTGGCCTTTTGACAGTTTTATGCATATTTCTTTCACAGCATTTCTTACTACACATCTTGATGTTTTATGTATCTGGCCTCAAATATTTAAGGCAGAAAAACTGTCAGTTTTTCCATAAAGGAAAAGATGGCAGCTGAAGTATGTACCTGTGTATTAAAAACAAGGCAGCAGGACTATCAAGTTTTAAACTACTTTTGATGGCTTAAATTAGGAAGCCTTGTCAGACTAGCAGAACTTAAATTCTGATTGATTAGTGTTGTCTTGTGCATCGTAGTTGACTGCCTTAGACCAAGGGTCTTGTGTTAATCCTATCTCTGTGTTACTAAAGTCTGTCACAATGTGATCACATGATTGCTGTTCTGCTTCCGCCATCACAAAAATAATGTGAAAAATTTTATAAGAGTTTCTCAGGGCACACAAATTTTTCAATAAAGAAAAAAATTGTGACAGTGGCATGCAATTTGTAAAGACTACGCTTTTGTTTGCCTACTTCCTTTTTTTTTTTTAATTCCCTTCCACCGTACAATTCACATCCCATGACGATCTATATATTCAATTACAGTTGACATACAATATTATGCAACATCAATTTCAGGTCTACAGTGCAGTGATCAAGCCTCTACTCCATCCATGAAGTGGTCTCCCTAACAAAACATGTGACCATCTGACACCCCACAAAATTTAAACAACATTATATTCCCCGAACTGTCTTTCAGTTCCCTGTCACAATACTGTAGTTACCTATTTATGTTGGCTAATCCCTTCCCCTTCTCCCTCATCCCCATCCCCCTCCCAACTAGCAACCCTGCTTTTCCTCTATATCTATGAGACTGTTTCTGTTTCTTTTGCTCATTCATTCAGTTTTTCAAATTCCACATATAAATGAGATCATATGGTATTTGTCTTTCTCCAACTGACTTATTTCATTTAACATAATAGTCTCTAGGTCCATCCATATCGTTGCAAATGGTACGATTTCATTCTTCTTTATAGCGGAGTAATACTCCATTGTATAAATGTACCACAGTTTCTTAATCCAGTCATCTACCGATGGGCAATTTTGGTTGTTTTCTTTTTAAAAGCTATGAAAACTCTAGTAAATAAAGAAAATTCTGTTTATATGTAGTATTCAGGATGCACTTCGGATACTCCAACCCCAAAAGTTACCTTATAAATTGTTTACACTTATTTTTGCTTAGTTAGTTCCTGTTTTCTTTACTTGTAGTTCTCATGCTGGGTTTATAATAAAGCAATATCGAAGGGGGTAAAAATGAGGCAATTGTTGCTTAGAGAATGTTACTTACCCAAGTATTTTATATACTGGCACTTGTCCTTACTCCTCAAATTAATTCTATCAATGATGAAGACATTCATGTGTCCAACCAAGATCAGTAAGGCCTTAGTGTAGATTCATCTCATCCTTCCAAAGTATTTACTATTCATCAAATGAGATGCAAAATTAGACAGCTGTCTACATTCACTAGCATTTTTAATAATTTTTCAAAAATACTTGCTTCAGGGGCAAAACTCATCTGCTAGTAGTCATAATTGACTTCTCTTGCTTAAAATGTACAGTTATAAGCATGAATTATATTTGCATATTATATTGACACCAGATGGAATTAAACCTCTTGGAAACATTGTTCTATAATACGTCTTGTTTACTGGGTTTGCCCATGCTAGGTACAAAAGTTTGATAATAGTAGCCAGAGAAATTCCACCTAAGTCAAGGATTTTTTTAAATTTATTTTATGAAGATGATAAAAGGATTTACTTAAACTGAATGGACCATGCAATGAGAAAAACTTACAGTTTAAAATAATATGCATGTAGGTAGGGGTGTGTGTATCTGTGTAATGTTGAAAAATAATCCTGAAAACCATTTGCAGTTTCTCATTAAGGAAACCTAATGATCCTTACCTGGTGGTTAAGGATCCTTCTCCCTCTTCTGACCTAGTATGACTTCATGTTTCAAGGCAGGTTATTGTTTTAAATGGGTTATAGTTTGTCTCAGGCTGTTTGCAACAGGATGTGTATTTATTATTTTACGAAGCTTATTACCATTTGCAAACCTGTTTGTTAAACGGATAGAAATCAAGTGCCAGTTCTTAAAAAGTTGATCTATTAGAGTGACTTCTTGAGAACTGAGAACACGCCAATGCCATTCCTTCTGCGCCTCTCTCCATGAATATATACTACCAGTGGGTGGGAATGGGAAAGTAGGTAAGGGCTGACATGACTGTGCCTCTGCAGAAAGGAATCAGGGGTACTGACAGCCATCCTTGAATGATAGCCAAGTGAAACTTGCCTGATCTCCTGGGATGAATGGCCGCAATAAAGTCATCTTGGTGGACTCCAGTATAGCACATAAAAGGTGGCAGGGCATATGGATGATGCATATGCATGTTGTTAAAAATTTCAGAAGACAATAGGTTGCAATTTAACTGAAGAGTTGTTTAGGAGTACCTAATCTAATAGGGTGTAAACCTTCACCTTCGAAGGATCATGCGGTGTCTCCTAGGTATTACAGCCTACCCAGATTTTGTGCATTGCAGATGATAAAGGTTTGATCATGGCAACATGTGAAAGCATTACAAAAATGTAACAGAACTGAGAGAAATATGACAAGGTAAATCCACATGAATATGAAAGGTAAATTTACCTGTCACCTTTTTGAAATATGTTAATCCCTCAGAGTTTTTTGACAATCAGGCAAGAAGGGAGCCCTATAAGAATACTACCATAATTTCAAAGAATTGAGCAGAATTTAATTTCATGTAAGCGTTAATTAAACAAGTCAGACTGTCATGCAATTCAGAAACCAACATTATTCTTCCCTCTTCAATGCTCATCTATATCTGTCTTACAGGTCTGTTTCTTCCTTGTCCCTGAGTGAAATCTTGGACAGGCCTCAAAACTTATCTCTTGATTCTCAGAAAATAAAAGCTGTCTTTCACTTTTATTTATGAGTCTAATCTCATTTATATAAATAAAATGTCCGTTATATGTAATAGTCAGAACTCTGAATTACCTTGTAATTATACGTTTCTCTCCTTCCCAGATTTTGGCCTGATGCTGGTAGGAAAGTCTTGTATGACTAGCACTGTCAGTGAGGGTCATGGTACATTCTGGGCTGAGTAGATATTTAAAGCTATTTGGTTCATGGAGTAGTATTATGGTTCTCTGGATTCCCTTCCATTACTTGAGATGTCTTATGCTCTTGGATGGAGTCCAAAACAACCCAAGACTGACTTTCTTTTTTTGCATATGGCCTGTATTTGGTCAACAAGAATCATATAGCCTTGACCTATTTTGTTGGGAGTGAGAGTACAGTTACTTTCCTAATACAGCACCCTATTCTGCTGCCACAGGCCATTTCAGCCAGGCTGTTGCTTCAAATTTTTTTGAAAGGAGAACATGAGTGGGAAAGTTGTTCAGATATGCATCTGATAACAGTCCACAACACTTCCAAATTGTAGACACAGTAAATCCAGACTCACGCACATGACTTAAAGTGAGATAAAGCATGGGTCTCCCTTACTCTCTTTAAACAAATAAAAGCATCTGTTAAGAGATTTTCCCTCTGAATCCCAAGCACAACCTTTGAGGTTGTGGGAGACCTTGAACCAAGGATTGCAAAATTGTGTTTTGGCCTCTTTATTTACATGCCTAGCATAAATGTCTAGAACCTTTTTTTTGAAAGCCAGAGCACTTCACACCTGACATTTTATTCTTGGTTTTCTGTGACCATTTGGACATTTGGGTACATAGACAAATATAAGAGCTCTCACACCTTAAGTTAGTAGAACTAGTCATATCAGTTCCCTTCCTTCCAACATGTTATCCAAAACAGTGGCTGCCAGCTTCCTTAATTGAAAAGAATGGCTGGGTATTTTTGCACTCTTTAACCTCAGCTTTCTTGTTCTGTTTGTGTTGGTTACAAGCTATATTATTTCTTTCCTAGTCAGTATTCTTATCATCATCACAGTTTTGCTTACTTGATGAAAATTAAGCTGTTTTAATACCTTTAGCAGAAAGATTAATTTCTTGCTTGAGGTCTGCTATATAGGCTGAATTATGTTCCCTAAAAAATTCACATTGAAGTTCTAACCCCCCAGTACCTCAGAGTGTGACTATATTTGGGATAGACCCTTTAAAGAGGAAATTAATGTTAAATGATGTCATTTGGGTGGGGCCTAATACACTATGACTGGTGTCTTTATAAGAAAAGGAGATGTGGACATAGGCACAGGGCAATGACCATGTAAAAACACTGAGAAAAGATGGGTATCTACAAGCCAAGGAGAGAGGCCTCAGAATACATGAACCCTACAGACACCTTAGTCTTGAATTTCCAGCCTCCAAAACTGTGAGACAATAGATTTCTGTTTCTTAAGCCATATGCAGTCTGTGGTACTTTGTTATGGCAGACCTAGCCAACTACTTATTACAAGGTCCAAGCAGAAAATACACCCACATTGGCTAGAAACAGGGATATCATGACATTTCTTTTGCAAGTCCATTAAAATTGTCTTCTCTCAGCCTTCACACTACAGAAACCCAGGAAGGACTTTTATTTAATCATGTCAAATTTATTATTATATAGTTGAGAGTCTATGCATCACAGCAGTGGGTACTTATATATACCAATGCCTTCTCAAAGAAAAAGGAAGACATTTTATTATGAGTCAGGTGTATTTTGAAAGGACATAAACATTTTAATTCCTTATTAAAATTTCTATCAAATTTAAAATGTTTGTGTAAATGCATGTTTAAGCTAGAAATGCAGAAGAAGAAAATGAAGGTTTAATCACTTAATTGCTGTTTAATTTTTGTGTAATATGTAAATAATGAGTAAAATGAGGATCTGTTTTCTTAATTTCACATAGTTCATTAATTACAAATGTCTACACAGATCAAAATTAACTTTTAATTTTTTTTTTTTTTTTTTTTTTTTAGCTGAGCCATCCTGCCACCTGTTGGCAGCTCAACGGCAACTCAGCTCGGGCTGGCCTCGAACAGCTGTTGCTCAGAGCTCAGCTCGCACTCTTGAGCGAGCTCTTAACCAACTGAGCCTCTCGGCCGGCCCCTAACTTTTAATTTTCATTTAAATATATTCATTTGTGTGGACATGGCTCAGCTTTACTTTCAATAAGTAAGATGATAGAGTAAAGCAGAATTTTGCCACTGTTTTGATTATAGTAAATATATATCATAAATAAATTCATGTCAACAAGTAATTATCTTATCTAAAAGCAATATTTCATTTTCTCACATGCTCAAAAATATCCAGCAGAGCCTCGACTTAGGTCTTGAATTAACATTAACCAAAATAAAACTATTTATTCGAGTCAGAAAAGTATTATTACATTTTCTTCCTAAGAAAAAATGCAATTATTACTTTTAAACAGTTCATAGAATTTAGATAAAGGCCTAGGTCTGGTGTATAATGTCTATTTATTTCATGACTAATAATAGTGAAGTTAAAGAGCAAGAAACTAAATATTGCCTAATCAATTCTCTTATATATATTTTTGTATCTTATCTGTGGTACAGGTATTTCATTTTTCTAATAGTGTACATATTATTAGAGTCAAAAAAATCATTTAATGTTAATTTACAAATTAACGACTTCCTTTTGGAGTTAGGGATTTTTATCATAATTGATCCTCATTGAGAGCAATTGCTCTGTTAAAGTAACATTTGTTTAAGCAAGGTCAGACCATTAGAGGTCCATGAATATTTAATTGGATATAAAGGTGGTTTTCTTTTCCAAAATGTAATGATTTCTAAGTAGCCAGCAAACATTTTTTAGATGTTGAAATAAAATATCTTCATATAGTTCTTTAAGAATAAATCAAAACATGAGAACTGTAGAAACCTCTTGGATGGCAGCAAAGCAATAAAAGATACTAAGCTGAAATACACTATTGAGAAGATCATAATAACAAAACTTGAGATATTGTAAAGTAGATGAACAGGCTTATATACCTTTTGTTTTAAATGTACATCAGAACAATGTATTGGATTGCTCTTTTAGAATTTACGATTTGTCATGATTTAATATAACTCATTGTGATGAAATTTTGCTCATTATAAATGTGTCCATCTCAAGAAAACCTATCCATGTAGTGTAAAGTTCTGCTAATTATTAGTTCTATATAAATTGAAATTAGGATTTTTTTTTTCCAAATCCTGGTGTTTAATTAAACTATATTGTCAACAATATACTTCCCAATTAATGATTTCTCTAACTTGCACTCACTCGATTGCCCAGTGACTAGGCTTCAGTCATCTTTATGTCCTTCTTTGTCAATTTTATTTTAAATGTTTCTGAATTTTCAATGTATTCTATAGTATTTTAACATTTAGAAATTTGGAAATTTAAATCTAGCGAATTGGTCTTTTCCTTGGGATATGATTTTTCAGTTGTAAGGTTCAAAAAGACCTTTCCGATTTGAAATCAGATAGTTACCAGTGTTTTCTAGATTTTTAAAATTAATTTGTGTCTTCTTTATTTGTTTGTTTATGCATTTACTTTTGCTATTTTAATTCTTCTGTAATTTGGGTATTTTGGATATCATAATGGTCTAACTTGATTATTTGTTTCTAAGACCACTTTCCATTGTATTCGGGGAAATTTTTATTTTATTCTTAATAGTTTTTAATGATGTCTTTATTATGTACTTGGCATATAAGTACAATACATGTATATGTTTTTATTTGTTTTGTGACAATTTGTTTTTTTCTATTGATCTGGATTCTAATCTTTGCTTAATGCTATGCTATTTTTATAATTTCATTATTTTGTTATTATATAATATGATAACAGGTCTTTATATTTGGTAGAGCAAAACTACCCTCGTTATAAATTTTAAAATCTTAATATTTTGTTCTTATAATTTTGAGAGTCAAGAAGAGAGAAAACACATTGGCCTTACATTAGCTTTACATTAAACCAAATTACAACATTAATTTGGGAATAATTGATTTTTAAAAACTATTCTATTTTTCATCCAAGAATATGGTATTTTTCTCTAATTATTCAAATCATTCTTTATATCTCTCAATAGAGTTGTATAAATAACTTTGAATAAGTATCATGCATTTCTTTTGCAGTAATTTCTAAGTATTTATATTTTATTTTTGGTAGTGCTTGTTACTGTTTCCACATTTCAACTCTGAGTGTAGCTGGCATATAATAATGCATTTGGATTTTGTACATATGTCTTAAGTATAATCAACATATTAAATGTTCTCATTATTTCCAAGAATTTTCAGTTGCTTCTCTTTAGTTTTCTAATATTTAATCATGACAGATACCACTTTTGTCCTACCCAATGATCCTCCACATCTCATTTACTAAGATATTCCTGATTTTATTTGATATATGAATGAAGCATTAAAAACTGTCTCTCAGCTTCACTTGGAGAGTAGAGATGATTATAGGACATAGTCTGTATAAGCAGGAATTCTTACATGGACTTAATGGAAAAAAAAGCTAAATCGCTGGACAAATTCACCTAGCCATTATCTTTTTTCCTCTCTTTACCTTTGCTCTGATCCCGTTTGCCTCAGTAGATATTGACAATTAGGCTCTAGTAGCTTTCTTGAAAAATGAACAATAAACATGTCCTAAGGAAAAAGGAGCTTCATTATCTGATGATACCAAGAAATTCATACCAGAATAACTCCAGTATTCATTATGTCTAGAAATAATAATAATAAATTCTCATTTTGTATAAGCTATTGTTTTTCAAGACTCTCAGCTGAGATATAATTTCCAACAAATATATCATTTGTAAATAATGACAAGTTTTATTTTTTATTACATTATATACAATCTTACTGTATTTACAGGTTTTATAGACCATGTTAAATAATAATGGAGATAGCATCTTAGATCTAGAACTCAGTTCAAACATATTTTCAAGTCTATTTGAGCCTTACCTGCCTATATATAATCCCAAATATTTAACATATTCTGGCTTATATGCTAGTGGGCACTCTGAAAACAGAAATTCTTAGAATTCCCTGTACTCATTGCCATATCCTATCTCAGCTTTGGCCCTACCTTGCAGAGGTCAGTAATCATTCGTACTCAGAGTAATTGCAATTATCTCACTTTGAACCTTGTAAAAATAACAAGTAGGAAGGAAAGTAACACAGGAAATCATGATGGAAAATGAGGTATTACTTATAATCAATTGCCTGATGGATGGTTTGGAAGTTACATAGAATTCTACTACTATTTGAAGTTTAAAAATAAGCTGCTGAAAGAAAATTAAAACCTGTGATCATAATGTGAAAAATGGTATCAAGTAAGTGAGATAAAAGCTAGCATTTAGCCTTTTATGAAAGTCTTCAGGAAATTATATGTGGTCATGAAAATATTATGTTTCAAAAGACCCTTTCAAAAGAACAGTACAAAACTACCTTTGGAGACACTTTTGTGATTAGGAAAGAGAATTATTATCTACAGAACAATGCAATTAGCATGCCTGAAATGGGAAAACCATTTTTTGTTTGTTTGTTTGTTTGTTTTTTAATATATATAAGTGCTTCTATGATTATCAAGAAGAGCAAATACTAAAGTGTATAACAGAAAAATAAGTCAGATAATCAGATAATAAATCCATCCAGAATGATGGTCTGAAAAATATGAATTTCAATATCTAATGTATTGAAATTCTCAATCAACTGTGATAAAATAAATGTAATAATTTTATTAAAAGTAAAGAAGTATGATAAAATTATAAGAATTAGCTGACATAACATAAAACAGTAATGTATGAAGCCATATATAATTTAAAGAAATAATGATTAAAAGGTTGTAAATAATAAAAAATTATAATGGTTAATTACCTATACAGAAATATGATACATGGGATATTTATTTGTGGCAGTTAGAAATTTGTTAAAACAAAAACTGGTTTATTTTTATCTCCATTAAATACTCTTTTCCTATCCCTCATAAAGACATCAGAGAAAAATAACACTATATTTTAATTTCCAACATTAAAAGAATTCTATAACTAGTATCAGAAAGGAAAAAAATGACCAGCATTTAGGCATGAATTAAGAAAACTGATTTTTCTTCTCTCAGCTAGAGAAGAATTAAAGTAAGCTGAAAATTAATGAGAAGAGCTGTGATTAAAGTAGATGAGAGTCCATGTAATGCTGTCTTCTTCTTAAATCTATTCCATCCCACTATCACTCTCAGCTCCTGCCAGGGAAGGAAGTCAAAAAAGAGACATATAAATGAGTCCAGGGAAGTTACCTGCTGAGTGTAGAGTGACAGAATTGGAGTCTGGTAATTTTGGAGATTTAATTTTTCCACCTTGCTATCTCAGTTGGCCTTGTCCTGCAGGCTAGTTCTACAAATAGTTGAAGATAGTGACTAAGTTACCATCCATTTTCAAAAGCCCATTCAAAACAATGTCCACAGAAAGTGTCTTTTTTCCAGAAATCCTCAGTCTACTTACTCATATATCTCAACGTGAGAATATTTTCTTATGTCCATTGCTAGTATTTTTCTTTTTATGGACAGAATTTTTCCTAATGTCCAACACCAGCACAATTATCCTGAATAATGAAATCATTGAGAGACTTAAACAAATGGGGCAAATGATACACTGGGCCATGTGCCAGGGCAGGGAAATCAATGGTTTTGGTTGCTTTTATTAAAAATCACTTTCTAGGGCCAGCAGAGTGGAGTGTTGGTTAAGAGTTGGCTTGGGACACCAGCTCTGAGCAGCAGGGCCCAGGTTCCCATCCCATATGAGGCTCAGTGATGCTGCGCCCTCTACAGCTAATATGGTGAGCAACAGCTTGACCAGGAGCTGGGCTGCAGTAAGTTGCCAGCAAAGGTATAGCTGCAGTTGGGCTGGCCGGCAGGTGTGCGCTTTCGTGAGTTGCTGTGAGCCTCCGTGAGTGGCTGTTTAATGGCCTGTGAGCAACTGCCTCACCCCAGAAGTGCACAATGATAATACCAACATGGGCCAGTGAAGCGCCATCCTCCACAACTAGACTGAAGAACAAAAGGATAGCAGCTTGTCTGTTCCCCTTCCCTGATTCCCTGACACTGTTCCCCTTCCCCAATTCCCCAATAAAATCTTTAAAAAAAAAATCATTTTCTAGTAAACAATGGGAATGACATTTCTATTACTTACTATAATTCTATGCTTACCGAGAAATCTAGCAATGGTGATTTGTTTTCCCATGTTGCTTGTTTGCAGGTAGATAATGTGTAACTACAATACAAAAGTGTCCTGGCCTATTTACAGCTATTCCTCACTCTAAAGCAATAAATTGGCTTGCTGATTTCATTAAAGAAAGGTAAAAGGAAGATGCTGTCACAGCCAAAAATTCCTGAAGCCAGCCTTGTCAAATAATCTCCTTCAATAACTTTTCCAAGGAGTCTACAAGTTGAGAAAGTGAGAATAAATCTGTGAGTTGATTAGGTGGGCCAGTATCAAATGCTTTTCAAAACATAGCTCTAATAAAGGTTAACTGAAGATTATTAATAAAGCTGAAGTGAGGCTTCTCTGTAGCTGAAGGTTTAAATAAAAATATTGGCACTATACCATGTTCTGGTCAGCTCCATACTACAAGAATTTGAAGCTTTGACAACATTCTTAGAAAGAGAGCATGGACATCATTGATGCTATATTTTATAAATGTAGGGATATATATTTAGATACAACATTGAATTGAATCTAAGAAGCCATTAATTGTTAAATATACCATTTTTTTCACATATGACCAAGAAAATAAAACTACCAATTAAATCATGACATCATTATCAAGAACTGTATAGAGTCTAAAATTATACTCTATTTGGGACCTAACAAGTTAGCTTTCCACAGTTTTATGAGTGCTGGTAGAAGACATGAGACTCTTGGATCAGAGATGAAGGACATTTTATTATTCACAACAATAGCAATACCTAGAGTATCAGCATTCTTGTGCCAATTCCTTAATTGTAACTCCCGTGAGACAACATAAAGATGATCCTATGACACCTGTTCACAAAGTGAGCTGCATTACTGTAGGGGAACCCTGAGTTTATGGAATCTGAGTCTTTTATAATGGGTAGTCATATCCTTGGCAGCCATCTCATAGGTAATTTTTAGGTCTCATTACCAAAAATATATATTACTTACAATATGCTGACAATAATTCCCAGATCATGGGATTATTTTGAACACTAAATAAGATAAAATATATTAATGTATGTGCAGAGTAACTGGTGCATAGAAATAGTATTTAATAAATATTAGTTTTCTTTTTCCTCTCATATTTTCCCCTGTGAAATACACAGTCACCAAATGCCACACCCTAGCTCCCTAAATTCCATACGCACTAGCTTCTTAAAACTTGACTTTCTCTTAACAGGGAAACATGATGCATTTTATAATTACAGATACCATTAATAAGTTAAATATCTTATATAAAGTGACAACAGACAGAACAGAGTAGGTGGGTTTGAGAATGTAGGTGGATTGATAAATGACAGGAATATGGACAAATGGGGAGAAAACATACAAAAAGTGAAACTGGAGTCATAAAAGACAAATGTAGTTTACTTTTCAGTTCAGCATTTAGATGAGCCCAAACTAGTAACCACCCACATAACCCTATCCTGGCAATATTATTTTCTCTATATCACCTTTTATAACATAAGACATCAAAAAATTTTGGCCCAAGTCCAACTAGGAGCAATTAAGTAATTCCTAACTTAGACAAAATAAAGAAATTAATTCAATTAGCTAACCAGATGGTCTGCTAACAAGCACAATGAAATTGTAAATGAATAAAAAATTGAAAAAACAAACAAATAGACAATTAAATACAGTTCTGTACTTTAGCCTGTAAATCTTTCATCACAATTTAGGAGATATGCTGCGTTTCTGTCTGAATTCTAGATATCATTTTACTATTTTATTTTCTATGTTTTATCAATTCCAGTAGATTTGAAATAGTTCAGGAACATTTCAAAGAAATAAGGATCATTTATGATTGGATTTTAAACTTTTATAATTAAGTAATTGTCTCATAATTTTTTAAATGTTCACCCAAAATTGGTTATATTTTGAATACAATATTCACGTATTTCCAAGTTATGAGCCTATTAAACTAAGAATATTAAGTCAGTTATTTGTTTTATCCTCCTTTATCATTTACACTTAGTGCAAACCCAAAATATTGCTTAAGCTACCTTTTTTCTACAATGTCCCCTTTTTAAAGAAAATGTTAGTAATAAGTTTGAATTATGATTAAGCGTCTCATTTATTTCTATTTTTTCTAATAAATCATCTAATCTGAAAATAGAAAGGAACCTTTTGTATTATATTTAAAATTTCTGTGGTATATTTATAAAAATATGCCGCAATAATATGTATCTAAATATATATAATATGTACACTTTGGGAAAAGACTTTAAATAACTATTAACCCAATCTTTGGTATAGCATCATATTTCATAGCAGAATTTTATGGAATTTTTAAGGCAGTCACTGATGGCCATAAAAATTGTCATTCATAAATATAAAAACTTCCAAAGATGAGATTATTTATTCTGAATATAAATGGTGCCCTCAGCTTTTGTATGTCAGCTGTAGCCTTTGGTTGTAGTTATGGCTTGACTAGAAATCAAGAAAATAATACCACCAGTTAAGGTTTTCCCTGTTATTTTGTAAATCAAATCCTTTTTATTATTATCATATTTCAATGTTTTTAATGTTCACAACACTCAGATATCTAGTCATTTACTATCTGCATTCTCTATTTCTTTTCTACTGGTTGTTTCCATCTCTGTCAGTCAATAGTTTTTAAAAAGCAGCCTCTTTAAAATGGATTTCTTTCTATTTCAACATTGTGTAATCCAGAAGGGTGTAGTTTCCTTTCAAAATGACAGTAAAATAAAATGATGAGGAAAACACATACACACACACACACACACACACACACACACACACACACAAAGTCACAAGCACACAAGATAATATTAAAGAAAGCCACAGTCCCACAGTCAACAATTGCTGCTTGCAATGTTGCTGCCATCTGTGTTGTCAAAAAGGCAGCCCTTCATTGAACACAGCGGGCTACACTTGAGCACAAAGCCAAGTGATGCCTTTACATCCAATTCCTTCAGGAAGTTCTGGTGTTAAATATCTGGCTTCATGTTAAAAAATTCAGGAGGGTAATTTCAAATGGCACTATGCATGAAAGACATTAAAAGTGGGAGGTGTGAATTAGCCTCTGGTATCTCTGGACATACTGTTCCCCTCCCTAAAAAATGCCCTTTCTTCTCTTTGCCTGTTTTTTAGAGCTTATTTTAAAGCTCCATGAAGCCTTCCCTCACATGTTTTTCAACATATTGATTTCTCTCATCCTTGAACCTGGTCTTATGGTCCACAAGGGGCATTTTACTATACAGCATTTTTCTTATTATTACACTTCCTAATTAAATTATAACTTTCAATGAAGAGAAAGAACTACCTTTATAGAAGGTTTTAAAATAAGTTTTTGCTTGAGATATGAGAGGTACACAGTTTCCTCAGAGTACAGTTCAAAGAAAAACAAGATTCTTGTATACATGGAGGTTACTTTGTATTGAAAGGAGACAAAGTATGATGAAATTAAATATATTCAGACAGTCATAGATGACAAACATGTTGATATGATAGAAGTGATGAAAGGGCAGTATTTTATATATTGGAAGATTAAGAAAAGCCTCTGAAAGGAAGTGATATATGAATTGAGTCCTAAATTATGAGAAACAGCTAAGCAGTAATTGATCTAGAAGAATGCACCAGGCAGAAGAAAGAATAAGTTAGTAATTGGTGAATTGAATTTTGTGTTCTTCAGAGAGGAAAACAGTTAGCTATATTCTACAATTCAGTCCTCATTGTACTTTTTGCCTCTTTATTCTGTCCCTAGCTCTCCAGTTTATGTTTTTAATTTCTCCAGTTAGGTTTGTTTATCTTGTCTTCCCCTCCAGGAATGGGTAAACAATATGAGTGGAATTGATCTAATCTAAAGAAAAATTAGAAGGGGAGAAATTAGTGGGGGGAATGGATATTAATAAAAAGTAATGAAAATGTGAAAAGCATATAAACAAAAATATCGACAAACAAGGGTTTTTTTTATGAATGTGGAAGAGCAAAATGATGTGAAGAAGACTATCTGGAAACCGTTCAACACACTCTGTTCAGGGTGGATTGTTTGGCAGAAATACAGCAGAATGTGTGAATCATACTATTCCGTGCAGACCAGAGGTTAACTCAAACTTTTTTTTCAGTGGGAAAAACACTAAATTTTAATAGTAAAGACATCACCCCATGAATTAGGACACAAAGTTTGCTTTAAATATGTCTTTGGGGGAGGGAACATGACATTTATTTTCAATTAAGAGAAAAAACAAAAGCTTAACTTTTATACTCCAGAAGGACTGTTTGTTTGTTTGTTGTTTGTTTGTTTGTTTGTTTAAATACCCATTATGCTGTGGGTTCGTAAGGAATAGGTCCCAGTAGCTCAGGCTGAGTTCTTTGGTTCTCACACAGTGTGCTTCTCTGGGTGGAACAGGCCAAAGATTCAGCTGAACCTAGCTAGGTACAGTACCTTTCTCTTTGGTTTCCTTTTTTTCTGATCATTTTCCTTTATGAGTTTAAGGAAGCTAATGCAGCTCTTAGAGTACATATATTCAACAGATATATTAATTTTCTTGCCCTTAATTGTCTGTTTATAACAGTGACAATAGCATGCTGGGTAACACTGTAGACTCTTTCAGTTTTGCCGTGGTAACATTTGTGGGACACTCCTATCTGAAGGGTACCCATTACTTTGATTGCTAGAATATCACATTTCTTATAGACTGTCATATATGTGACCAAAAGAAAAACTCTATGTTTTCTAAAAGGCCTAGGGAACATATAGTGGGTGCCTCTGCTCTTTGTGTCCTCCATTCAGGCGAATTGCTGGAACATGGTGGTTCCTTTTGAAAGGATCTCAATTTTTTTAATACATGTAAAAACAGCACCTGTTGTTTTACTGTGACTTTGAGGGAAAGTAAATGGAAATGTACCCATCAAGATACATCATTTTAAAGAAGAAAAGCCAAGCATAGATATCAAAAGAGAAATCAGTGCTCTTGTTTGCATAAGGAAATTAAAGGTGGCCATTGCCCATAGAGATGACTATGAGCTTTGACTGCTATAATTAAGGATTATCATTCACTTAATATTATGTAGAGTCTTTGTAGTGCCTCTAGATGACTTTCTTTTTTTTTTAATATAGTTTTTCAATTAGTTGACATACAATACTAGTTTCAGTTGTATAGACAGAGTGATTAGACATTTATATTTATAGCTTATGACATGATCACCCTGATAAATCTATGACCCATCTGGCATCATACCTTAGTTATTACAACATTATTGACAGTATTCCTTATGCTATACTTTACATCCCTATGACTATTTTGTAACTACCAATTTGTACTTAATCCCTTAACCTTTTTCACATATCCTCCAAAACCCCTCCCATCTGGCAACCATCAACGTGTTCTCGGTATCTGTGAGTTTCTGTTTCTTTTGTTCATTTATTTTGTTCTTTAGATTCCACATATAAGTAAAATCATATTGCATTTGTCTTTTTCAGTCTGATTTACTCCACTCAGAATAGTAACCTCAGGGTCTTGCTGCAAGCTGAGTAATATTCCATTGTACATATGTACAGATTCTTTTTTTCCATTCATCCATTGATGGACAGCCAGGTTGTTTCCATATCTTGGCTATTGTAAATAATGCTTCAATGAACATACTGGTGCACATGTCCCTTTGAAGTACTGTTTTGGGTTTCTTCAGATAACACCCAGAAGTGGGATTACTGAGTCCTTCTAAGTCTCTTGTCATAGCCTTTCTCTTAAAGTTTATTTTGTCTGGTATCAGTATTGATACCCCAACTTTTTTCATATACATTTTCATGAAATATCTTTTTCCATACCTTTATTTTCAGTCTGTGTGTCTTTTGATCTGAAGTGAGTCTCTTATAGGAGGCATATGCAAGGATCTTGTTTTCATATCCTTTCAATTACCTTATGTCTTTTGATTAGAGCATTTAATCCATTTACCTTGAAAGTAATTATTGATATGTAGTTCTTGCCATTTTATTATTCATATATTAAAATCTTTTTCTTCTTCTTCTTCTTCTTCTTCTTCTTCTTCTTCTTCTTCTTCTTCTTCTTCTTCTTCTTCTTCTTCTTCTTCTTCTTCAGTCCCTTTAACATGTATTTAACACTACTCATTTGGTGGTGGTGGACTCCTTTAGCTTTTTCTTGTATAGAAAGCTCTTTATCTCTCCTCCAATTCTAAAGGATAGCTTTGTTGAGTAATCTTGGCTGTAGGTCCTTGCTTTTCAGCACTTTGAACATTTTGTGCCAATCTCTTCTGGCCTGCAAAGTTTCTGTTAAGAAATCAGCTGAGTCTTATGGGAACTCCTTTGTAGGTAACTGATTGTTTTTCTCTTGCTGCTTTTAAAATTCTCTTTTTCTTTAGACTTTGGCATTTTAATTGTAATGTGTCTTGGTGTGGGTCTCCATGGGTAAATTTTGTTTGGGACTCTGTGCTTCTATGTATATTTCCTTTGTTAGGCTGGGGACGTCTTAAGTCATTATTTCTTCAAATACATTTTTAATTCCTTGTTTCTCTTCTCTTTCTGGTACCCGTATGATATAAATGTTAGTACAATTGCTGTTGTTCCAGAGGCCCATGAAACATCCTCCTTTTTGGGGGGTTATTTTTTCTCTTTGCTGTTCTGATTGTTTTCTGATATCATATCTTCCATATGTTGATTTAAACATCTGCTTCATCTAATCTGCTGTTTATTACCTTTAATGTATTCTTTATTTCAGTTATTGTATTCTTCATTTCTGACTGGTTCTTTTTATGTTTCCTGCCTCCATTTTTACATTCCCTATATCTGTTTTGAAGTTCTCCCTGAAATCATTAAGCATTCTTAAAACCAGAGTTTGAAACTCTGCATCTGGTAGATAGCCTGCAACCATTGAGTTTAGTTCTTTTTCTGTAGCTTTGTTCTGTTCTTTCATTTGGGACAAGTTTCTTTGTCTTCCCATTGTGGCTGCCTCCCTGTGTTTGTTTCTATGTGTTAGGTAGATCTGCTATGTCTCCCAGTCTCAGTTGAATGGCCTTATACAGTAGGTGCCCTGAGCTGTGTTCTCCAGGTGTGTCCCCTGTGAGGGTTGTGTTTGCCCTCTTGCAATTGTAGTTGAGCCTTGGTTGCTGTCAGCACATCAATGGGAGGGGTTGTCCCTTGGGCTGATTCACTGTCATGACTGTCCATGGCTATAGCGGAGGATCTGCTGTGCAGAGGCTGACCTTACAGCACAGAATTCACGTTAGCAGGGGCTCTGGTGCTTGCACAGTCTGCCCTTTGGGTATGTAACCCTTGTCTGGCAGCTGGGTGATATTCCAGCTTGGGTCAAAGCTGGCCACTGGGAATGCTAGCACTAGGGCATCCTGGAAGGGGCCCCACTGCTGGCCAAGTTGAATCAAAGCCTGTGCCCTTTCCCAGGTGCCACTTGGAGTGAGCCACAAAGCAATCCCTAGGTGTCTTCCCCATTTAGGGGAAGCCCAACAAAGTAACAATGGATTCTGCGAGCACTTCTGTCTAGGAGTAAAGCTGCTCCTCCAGCCCTTGCTCTGGAGTCAGACAATTTGGTTCCTCCCAAGATGTCCATGGTGCCTTGCAAACTGCTGCCTCAGCCCTGGTGCTCAGAGAGAGTGAGTCTGTCAGTGAGTAAGTCCATGCACAGGCCCTTAAGAGGAATGCCTGGGACCCCAGCAGTTCTTCCATCTCATTCAGCCACAATCTCCAATGGTTTTCACAGTAAGAAGTTGTGGGAACTTCTGTCCCTGGGACTGGATCCCTGATCTGGGGAGCCTGAAGTGGGAGAACTCCACAGCGGAGACATCCCTCTTACTTTTTAACCATCACACATGGGTGTGGAATCAGCCTGTTTGGATCTCTGCCCCTCCTACCAGTCTTGACATGACTTCCTTTGTATGTCCTTAATAATAGGGTTTCTGTTCAGCTAGACTTCAGACAATTCTCAATGATGATTATTCTGTAGTTTGGTTGTACTAGTGATGTTGTCATAAGAGGATGCAAGCACAGCATTTACCTACTCTGCCATCTTGACCGGAACTAAAGGTGACAGCCTTACGAAATCAAATTGTAATCTCTCTTTATCTGCCATTACCCCTTCTCTTGATTAAGAATATTATGTGCACATGAATTTTAATCAGCTCAAAAAAAAATGAATTTATGTTGTGCTAACTAAATAAGGATGTTATGAATCAGAAAGAGTTCCTCTGACTATAAAAGTTTTGGTTGTTTGGGTTTTTATTGTTATTATTATTATTATTATTATTATTTATTTTTTCTGATTGATGAGGGTAACTGCTTTGTGTAGCTTCAGATCTGGAAGTCCGTTTCAGCAAATAATTTAAATGAAAACCCTCTCAGCAAATAAAGTATGCACTTTAATATTTATTCAGGAAAGTGGCTGCAAGATTTATAGTACAATAACATATCAATTGGTAACATACTGTGTTAGTCATAATTGTTATTAAGAACTACTTAACTAGGTATGTCACATTTCATATCTTAATTATACATTCATAGTCCTTACTCTTCTAACTTCTCCCATGTCTGCGAGGTGGGAGGATTAGTTAATAATATTTTTACTTTATTTCCTAGAAGCATGAGGGCTATTTATAATTTAAGTTTATTGAAATGATTTAAAGGTTTTTTTCCCCAAAGAACAAAAAAGAGAATGAAAATGTCTTTAAGAATTTTAATAAGGGTTCATGTTAAAAACAAGGCTGTTAATAAAAGGGTAAATGTACATCTCAAAGAGTTTTTCCCCCATTATATTCAAGAGGTCTAAACTTTTTATTTATTTTTTAATTTTTATTTTTTGTAAGATTTTATTGGGGAATTGGGGGAGGGAACAGCGTTGGGAAATCGGGGAAGGGGACCAGACAAGTTGCTGCCCTTTTGTTCTTCAGTCTAGTTGTGGAGGACATTGTTTCACTGGCCCATGTTGGTATCGTCATTGCAATTTTCCTGGATGAGGAAGAATGGTCACCAGCCTCTGGATGGTCGCTCACCATGGCTATTGGCAGCTCACGCTGGCTTCCAGCCACTCATGCTGGCTGCTGGCCACTCACTGTAGCCTATGGCAGCCCACTGCAGCAGGGGCTGCAGCCTACACCTTCGCCAGGGCTCATACAGCCCAGCTCCAGGTGGAGCTCTTATTAGCTGTAGAGGGCAGTGTCACTGGCCCTCATATGTGGGATCCGACCCGAGGCTGCTGGCATCCCAAACCAGCTCTTAACCAATGCGCCACTTGGCCCGCCCAAGATGTCTCAACTTTTTAAACTAGTTCTGGGAACCTTTCAAGTGGAAAGAAATGGAGGGGTATTTTATTGAGGGAAGAATGAGTATAAGGGCATAAAGTTATGAAATAACTGAATTATTATTATAGCACATATATATAACATAAGAGTGTGGACTTTTCTCTGTAGTTAACATAGAGCCACTGCAGATTAGCATTAGAGCAACATTCAGATTTCATTTCAGAAAAAAAAAAAATCTGGTGGTAAAGTAAAACACGGAATGTAAAAGGATAAAGCTACATGAAGAACATAAGATAGGGATGATAGTCTAGGAAGGAAATAAGGAATGTATTAGATTGGCCAATAAAAATGGTGCTGAGAGTTTAGAAACAGTTAAGAGATAAGATCAATAGAAAAAAGAAATATAGGGACACTCCCAGGGTTCCAGTGATTTTTATTAAACAACTATTTAGTAATCACATTTTGTGTATCTATCAATATGCATCCACAAGAACTTATTCATCAAGGAATCTTACATCATTAAATGTATTTTTATGTGGTAATTTTTTGTTGTTGTTGTTTTGTTTTGTTTATTTATTTATTTATTTATTTTTTTGAGGGCAGTGTCACTGGCTCTCATATGTGGGACCCGAACCGGGGCCGCTGGCTTCAAGCCAGCGCTTAACCACCGCACCACTCGGCCGATCCTGTTGTAAATTGTTTTTATATAAGAAAATGTCCTAATAGACCACTGTCTCATTTTTGTAAGACAAAAAATATACTGTTAATTAAAAGGGTCAAAGTAGAATGGCTAAGTAGGAAAATATGTTGTGTGTCCTCACCTTGCTCCCCACTAAAGCTGCTGATGAATAGATGCTCATTTAGGCACCTCATTCAAGTTTGACCTCTAGTAACTGAATATTTAAAACATGCCTATCACCAAGCTCAGTGGCTCCTCTAATGGTTTTGTAGTTCTCCTAAATGCTTCATATTCCAACCTCCCTCCCCTCACTTCTCTCTCTCTCTTTCTTTTTTCCTCTCTCATTAATAGCTCTCTCTAGGACCACTTACAATATCATAGTTATAATATATGTAAAAGCAGACTAACATGCTACATAGATTCCAGCCAGTGAATTATCATACCTTTTTTTCTGTCTTTTAACCTATTAGAAAGTAATGTATGTCTCCCTATTTTTCTCTTTCTTCCCTTCTTCCATCTTTCCTGCATTTCTATTTCTCTTCTTTTCTTCTTCTTTTCTTTCTTTCTTTATTTCCTTTCTTCTTTTTCTTTCCCAAAATACCTTTCATTATCTAAAAAAAAATATTTATCAGTTTATTTGAGGAATGCTGCATCCTATAGTTCACCATTGCATATCCATAATGCATATAAGCATACTAAAAATTTAATATTTCCTGAGGTGACAAAATTTATCTCACTTTGTTTAATCCAACATTTTCCAAACATACACCACCTGAGAATTGTTGATCAACATCTAAACACAGTCCAAGAAATGTACTTGGGGATTATTATCAGAGAACACTAAAGATGATATACTTATAAAAAATACCTGAACACATAGCAGCATCTTGTTGCTAAATGTTTTGTAAGGAGAAAATTGTGTGTGTGTGTGCGCGCGCGCGTGTGTGTGTGTAGCCAAAATTCTATTATCTAACTTAATGGAGACATAAAAACAGATTGATTAGTTTAGCCTACAAGTAAAGTATTTCTTATGTACATTTTACTATAAGGTGTTGTCTTTTATATAGTAAAATTATTATAATTATCATTTTACATATTTTATTAACTGTCACACTGCTTATCTCTGGACAAAAGAAGTATTTATTATATTTGCATGCATGATCACATGTATTTGTCTTCCTGTATGTATATATAGATGCACATTGAAGTTTAGCTATGACAAACTGGTAGGGATAAAAATACTGACTGAAGTTTAGCTATGAGAAACTGGTAGGGATAAAAATACTGAAACTCCTACATACACATAAAGGCTGTAAAAGATTGGAAGAAAGCTGAGGTTGCAGGCTGCTGCTCTGAGCTATGAAGTTGCTAGTTATATAAATAATGTTGAAAGACTTCTCCTTTTATACAAATAAAAGGATCAGTAATGGTAGAGGTTCCTGGTACCAGAGCCATAACATAGCAAGACCAAGGTGATGTATTGATATAAATGCACTTTGACCAATTAAAATTGTAGCAATGTGGATGGACCAGAAGGATCAAACTGTGTTATTTTAAAGGGCATTGGTGAAAGCTTGGCATGTAAGGACAGGAGTCATGAAGATCAATGCTGCAGTCTTCTGACCAGACAGTCTACTGCTGTCTTTTTGATGCAGAACAGATCTATATAGAACTAAATCTCCTCTAGGTGACCTTTCTCATGCAAACAGGCTACAGTAACCATTCCGACTTAGTTGTCTTCATTCTATTACTTTGGACTAAAGTTGGACAAATTACTTAGGAAATGTACTTTTTAAGAGACTAGTTTTAGGACAATATTAATGACCGTTAAACAAATTTTATGTGCCCAATTGGCCATTTAACAGATTTATCACAATGCAAAACCACTTTTCTTCTCAAGTTCACTATTTTTACTCTCTGGCTTTTTAGAATGATAATTCTTATAGTTTAGTTTGTTTATACTAAGAAAACTAGAGAAGGATTTAAGAGACAGAGGGCAAAATTTTATAGTAACCAATAATATTGTCATTAGTTTACATATCTCTAGGTATGATATTCCTGTGATATCTTATAATATGATGTAATAACAAACATTTACTATCTCATAGTCTTTAAAGTTTAGAGATTCAAGAGTAGCTTAGCCGGGTGTTTATACCTCTGCATCTCTCACCAGGATGTGATGTGGCATACAGTGCTGTTGTCATTTCAAGGTTCAACTAGGGAGGGTTGCTTCTGAGTCTACTCATATGGCTCTTAGGCTTCAGAAGATCAGTCCCAGACTCATTCTCCGGGCCTTTGGTAGAAACTGTGCTTCCAAGCTCGCTCATGTGAGAGCCTCCAAAGGATTGCTTTAAGACACGAAAGCTGACTCCCCCTAGAACGATCAATATAATAGAGAGTGAGAGAGAATACCCAAGACAGAAACTATAAACTTTTTATCACCTAATCGCAGAAATGACTACCCATCACTTCTCCTTATATTCTATTCATCAAAAATGAGCTGATTTAAACACATCTCAGAGTCAAAGGGACAGAATTGGACAAGGGTGTGAATATAAGGAAGTGAGGACCATTGGGGGCCATCTTAAAAGCTGCCTATTACATAAGAAAAATGAATTAATGGGTCCTCAAAAAGTTAACTGACTTGATCATTAGAACCTGAGTCCCTTGACAAGTTTGCATTTAAATGTCTATTTCTAGGAATAACGTATGGCTGCATAACATTTTTGGATAGAGATTTTGGGGCATGGTTTTAAAACTAATTGTTATGCATAACATCTAAATGAGTGAAGACATGAAAATTATTTGGTATGATGAACACAAGACATGATTCTTTGAATTTATTAAGGTAAAAATTATAAGGTTTATAAATTTCAACAATAAATGCAAATTTAAAATTCTTTGCGACATGGTATATGATAGCAGTGTATCTCTATTCTATAAACAGTGGTAGTTGAATGGATGCTATTTGTAACTTCTTTGGTACTGACATCAATGATCCAAAATTCCTCCATCAGGAGACAAATAAACATTTTGGAAATAGGCACTGTAGCACTGTAACAGAGACTGAGTTCATCACCTTTACAGTGTTTTGAGAGATTATCTGGTTCAATTCCAGGTATTCCAATGCAAGAATTTCTTATAAAAACCAAAGTCATAAAAATGCTCTTAGAAATCATTTGGCCTGGTAGTCATGAAATCTATTTTTAGTGTCTGCTCTGGGGAAAGGGTAGGGTAGTCTTAGTGAATAGGAAATGCAAAAATCCTGAAGTGGAAGCATAATTAGTATGTTAGTACATATAGCAAGATGCCCAGAAGCCAGGTAGAACACAGCCAGCAAGATAAGATGGGAAAGGGAGGAGATCAGAGAGATAGTAGGGAAAGGGGTCAGCTCATATAAGACCTTGCAATATCAGGTACAATATGGGGCAGGTCATATAGGGCATAAGCAATATGAGATACTACCGAAGAGTCATGAGCACAGAAGTGACCTGATTTTGCTTATCTTTTTGAAAGAATTATCCCAGCTGCTCTGTTGAGAAGACTATAAGGGTAACAAATGGAACAATTTGGGACGTTATTGCAATAATATATGTGAGAAATGATAATGGTTTTGAACATGGTAATCAACTGTGATGATAGTAGGAAATGGCAGACTTTTGAAAATAGAAGCAGAAAGAGTTGTGTCAGAAATGGGCTATGAGGGCCGGCCGAGTGGCGCATTGGTTAAGCGCTGGTTTTGGGATGCCAGCGGCCCCGGTTCGGATCCCACATATGAGGGCCAGTGACACTGCCCTCTACAGCTAACAACAGCTCCACCTGGAGCTGGGCTGTGCGAGTCCTGGTGATGGTGTGGGCTGCAGCCCCTGCTGCAGTGGGCTGCCATAGGCTGCAGTGAGTGGCCTGCAGCCAGCGTGAGCGGCTGGCAGCCGAGAGTGAGCTGCCAATAGCCGCGGTGAGCGACATCCAGAGGCCAGCGACTGATCTGCCTCATCCGGGAAGAGCGCAATGACGATACCAACAGTGAAGCAACATCTTCCGCAACTAAACTGAAGAACAAAAAGACAGCAACTTGTCTGTTCCCCTTCCCCGATTCCCCAACGCTGTTCCCCTCCACCAATTCCCCAATAAAATCTAAAAAAAAAAAAAAAAGAAATGGGCTATGAGAAAAAAGAGAGGAATAAAAGTAATTTTAATATTACTATTTTAATAGCAAACTATTTTCTTCAATTAAACACTTTTAACAAGTAGGAACAAATTGATTGAAGCAGGGTGTTGCATTCAGATACCTCGCCCAAAACACCCTTTTGCCCCTGATGTCACTCTGAGGATCTATAGAACTTCTCAGAGAACAATTTGAAAAACACTTGTAGTAGGTACACATTTCTCTTTTGTTGTTGTTGTTGTTGTTTTTGTTTTGTTTTGTTTTGTTTTTGAGGGCATTGTCACTGGCCCTCATAAGTGGGACCCGAACCGGGACTGCTGGCTTCCCAAGCCAGCGCTTAACCGCCGCGCCACTCGGCCGGCCCTAGGTACACATTTCTCAATCTATCTATTTTTTTAAACTACATCTGAACTTAGTTTGAGCTTAGTTTCAAATTTTCATTACAAGTGATTGCCAAAACCATAATCTTATTCAACCTCAGATAAACAATTTTAGGTTATAATCAGTCAGTTTAGAACCTTCTACAGCTCCTTTTACCTGGGAATTTGAAAGTGCTGTTGTGACATTAGTGAAGAGGGGTCATAATATTTGGTATTATTGTTTACTATGCCACCATTTGTGTCCACCACAATGTAAATTACTATATGATCATAGGTACTACTCCATTTACCCAAGTGACCCAAGTTATTTTATTTTTATTTTTATTTTTTAAGGGCAGTGTCACTGGCCCTCATGTGTGGGAACCAAACCGGGGACGCTGGATTCCCAAGCCAGCGCTTAACCTCCGCACCACTCAGCCGGCCCTCTAAGTGACCCAAGTTAAATACAGTCTACATAAGTGTGCCCCTTTCCACTCCTGTATCTTTTAAAATTTACTGAGACAGAATAAAATGTAGCTACATTCTTATCCCAATCCAGTGCTTGGGAAACGTTGTAGGGCTACTTCAAACTCTATTTGTCACTTGCAGCTAGAGTAATCATCTAATTTATCATCCAAAATTGGGCCATGTTGTCTGAGACAAATGGTATTGAAAAGCAGATGTAAATCAGGACTGTCTTGGGCAAACTAGACTATGTAATTATCCTATGTCTGAGTCTGACAACCATCTATCTTCTGTTCTCATACCATCATAGCACAGCAAATACCTACAATATTCCAGTTTTTACAGACAAATTTAGAGAGCACGGCTTCTTTAAACTCTCAGATACCTAAACTTCCCTGGTAGTTTTATTATACCAAACATAAATGCTTACACTCAGGGGTTGAGAGGTTAGAGCAGAGACCCCCTTCCTTCACTAAGGTCTACTCTCACCTCCCATCATTGCCATGTCTAACACTAAGTCAAGCATTTGAATCTCTTCTAGTGTGGGTGCAATTCATCCAGTGCTTTAGAGCATTTGGGCTGCTATAACAAATATCATAGAGTCATGGCTATAAACAACAGAAATTTATTTCTCATGGTTTTAGGAGCTGGGAAGTCCAAGGTCAAAGCAGATTCAGTGCCTGGTGAGAGTCCAATTACTGGTTCATAAATGTCCCCTTCTAGCTGTAAACTCACATGGCAGTAGGGTCAAGGGAATTCTCTGGGGTGTCTTTTATAAGGGCACTAATCCATTTGTGAGGGTTCCACCCTCATGACCTAATCACCTCTCAAACTGCCCCATCTCCAAATACCATCATGTTGAAAGTATTTAACATGTGATTCTGGGGGGACAAAAAAAACAACAACACACAGTCTGTAGCATCCAGGAAGTAGTCTGAATTTTACCTATGGACTGTTACTTAAAAGTTAAGCATATACTCTTTCTATTTACTGATTTGGCAAGTGTAGCCATGGGAGTAACTGTGACCTAATGACTCAAATGGGGTCGTGTATGGTATTAAAAGGAAGAGAAGAATGGAGTAAAAAGAGAGTCGAAATTTATAATAACATTCATCAAATGAAATCATTTTATAGGTGACATTACTTTTACCCTAGATCACATAGCTAATAAACATCAAAGTTGGGGTGACAAAATCAGTTCTCCTAATGCCCCCTTTACGGGACTTAATTCTTTGATGATACTTTTAAAAGCACTGAATTTGAAACTTAACCTTTACTCAATATAACAAATCAAAATAAATCTTGTTGTTCTGTTCTTGTTGTTGCCTCCAAACTCTCACCAAATAATACTGTTTCAAGGTTTTAAATCTCTAGACTTTGTAACATGAATGGTCACTTGAGATAAACTCAAACTGTCTGCTTGCTCTCAGTATATGTCAACTTCTTGATTTAATATACTGTATTTTTAAGTTATCTCACTATGTTTTAAAGACTACTATAAAATTTGTAGTGAAATAATTCAATCAATTAGTTTAAGTGAAAAAGGGAAATCTTTATATAAGTTTATATTTCTATAAACACCACAATAATTTCAAAACTAATTTCTATTTAATTCCAAATATTATAGGGATTTTATAACTTACTGGGTATAGTAAAATATATCCTCTACCTTACACTGAGTTTCAGAAGCTTAAATGTGCAAAAGGCTGACATTCTTTAGATTGATGGCATCCTGGGGTAATTAAAAATTATATTGTTCCATTCATAAAACTACTGTTATCCAGTAGGGAACAATTTGGAACATGATTGTTTTCAAAGCACAGTTAGTCCCTGACTTAAGGACGAGTTCCGTTCTGGGAGAAAGTTCGTATGTTGGATTCATTCATCTGTCTGACAAAGTGAGTCTTATTTACCTTTGACACAAATATGCATTGTAATACCAATGATTGAATGACTCATGTTATAAGAATGGGCTACATCTACCATCTTTTCGCCTAGGTCCAATCTCTCAATTATTTTCACTTTTGTTTCCATGGTTATTGCTTTGCGCTTCCTAGCAGTTCCCTCCACATCCCCACTGCTTTTCCTCTTGCTCTGGATATCCTGGGCTCTGATTGAGCGCTGTGCTACTGTCCACTATCGCAGTGTACAGTAAGTACACAGCAGCACAAATGTGACAATGTCCGGCAGACACGTGAGCTACTTCCGTGATTTGTTTCCATCTATGAATGCTCGTAATGTGAGGTCCATTCGTATCTATGAAAATTTGCAACTTGAATATTCGTAAGTCGGGGACTTACTGTATAGTTAAATAGCATGCAAAGCTAGAACACCCAAGATCCTGGTTATAAATATAAAAAGAAAATAACTCATTTTGTAAATATGGAAAATAATCTAAGAATAAAACTATATTAAACTTATATTTATATAAATTCCTAAATCCTTACTTATGAGTTTATTCAATTTTTTTTAACTATTTTCTTGATTGAATAGAAAAAGCATATGTTAACTTGAGCAACTGAATTTCCTCTTTATGAATAACTTAGCCAACTACCTACTAAAGTACAATAAAATTAAAGGGTAAATGAAACTTGACTATTTCAAATTCATCTACCTATTTACATGTTTATTTATAATATTTTTTTGTTTTAGCATCAACTGTTTCTTAGGTTCTATTTTATCTGTGCTAAAGTAGTAAACAGTTCAAAGTATCTGAAAACAGAATTACTTACAATCTAATTAGGGAGTTCACATAAATCTTAAAGTAATTATTTAGAAATATAATGTGAAGTGGCTTTGAAATATGTAAAATACAAAATAAAATGGGTGAGAGGATGGAAAATAAAAGGTATTAGAGAGAGGAGGGTGTGGTAGGGTTGGTTCCCTAAAGATGATCATACATCAGGGATCAATGTTCAAATTATTTATCAGGGAAGTGTTCTCAAGGTGGACTCAAGGTGGACAGAGCAGAAGAAAGCATAATGAACACATGGTCTCAGCTAGAGACAAGTTTCAGGCTGATCCTATGGGGAAGCTGGAAGACATCAACTCACTCTCACCTTGACATCACCTCCCTGCCAGTTAGTGAATGACTAGTGTGTTTTGATTTATTATTTATTTTCTTGAGGAAAGAGTAAGTTTCAAGAGCTTCCTCCTGGCCATTCCTTCCAGCCTTTACTCTACAGGTCAAGGAAGAAAGGTTAGGATTGTGCTAATAGCTACTATATCCATTTAGGTACAGAGAAATTAGTGATAGGCTGGGACAAAGTGGGTCCAGTGGACTCTTTTTAAGATGGATCTGAGCTCTATTTATTACCTGATAGCACGCATACTTCTAACAGGGGGGCCGTGACAATACTTTGGATCTCAAATATCTGTATCAACTCAGACCCTGCATCCAAAATTCCTCTAAAGATCTATTATTTCCCTTGCCCTGGTATATGGTTACCCAAATAAATGACGATAGGTCTTTTGGGGAGAGAACATGTATATTACTTCTGTCTAATTCCACAATTTCTGGCTCTCAGAATTGGCTCATGGGTAGGCACTAAGGAAGCGACCATGGCTTTCCATTAGGACAGGTGGCCTACATTGCTGCTTGCCCATTCATGATCTTCTAATTATGTATTAAGTAGTAATCTATTAACTGCTTCCCTGTCTTGTTCCAAGAACAGGATGGACCCCTTCACATCTCATCAAAAGCAACATGCCATCTGAATTTATTTTCAATCATTTTATGTTTCACCAATGCTACATAATTAATGTCACTAAATGATGTTCTTCATGTGATAATTTTAATTCAACATACCACTTGACACTTTTTGAAATTGAAAATAATTCTGTTTAATATGTAAAAAAATGCACATCTGTTCTATGTTAGGCACTGTGCTAGGCATGCTGTTGACTTAGAACTAGAGGTGCCACATTTAATTGCTGTGGCATTTTTGGAGACCAGAGCCAGGTTCACTCAGTCTTAGTTTTCTCAGTTTTTACTATGAAATCAAAAATATTTGCCTTATATTGCCCTTCTGTTTTGAAGATCAAAATTAAGTATATCTTTTGAAAAACATAGAAGCCTTATATACATATATTTACATGATTGTCTTTGGTTAAGCAGATGTCTCTGGTGTGCTCTATTTTAGAATATATACATCTATGTACATACATATACATATATGTGTACATACATGTATATGGAGAGAGAAATTAATACATCAATGATGATACGAGTTAGGGGACATTAAAAGAATTTGGTCTATTGATATATTTTTTCTGATAACCATTTCGTTAGTTCATAGAACATTACTTTTTTCCTGCTTTTTAAAATTTACTCTACCATTCCAGTCCTAAAATAACCTTTTTCCATTGGAGTTTAAAACTGGCCTTTCCAATACATGACTTTTCTTGTTGCCGAAAAGGCCTCATTGTAAAAACGGCCTCATGTACAAAGGACTCACACTTCAAATAGTTCCCTCAGACATTTTGATAAGTGTAAATGAATTTTTTAATCTCCTGGCTGATTCATAATGCCTCGCAGATGTGTGCCTGGCTAAGAAAATCACACAAATGTCTATAAGGGGAATGCTGTCCACTAACAGCTGCTATATTGCTTCCAGTGCCTAAAGTGCTGTTCCCAGCTGCCATTTCATTCTTCCTAGAGTGCTTTTATGTTGCAAACTTCAAGTTAGGGGAGCATCACTTATTACAGCAGCTCAGGAGTGTCTTCTTTCTGACAAACTCCACCGTATATAACTTGGAACTCAAATAAGAAAAGAGTCATTGAGTTGTCTTAAAGGTAACTTGTCAGGGAGAAAGTTTCCCTGGGAGGAGGCGGGGAGGGAGAAAGAGAGGAAGGGGCTGAGAGAGGTTTACACAGAAGCAACTTGTTTATGTGTTACAGGTAGAATATATATATATATTTTTCCCCCAGAAGTTTCTGTGTTTCTAAGGCTATATTCTTGAGGCATGTTCTTCAACAGTATTTACTCTGAGGAACCTGAAGGATAGATGGGAAATGGAAGAATTCAATCTGAACATTGGCCAATGGTACCATTCAAAACATCTCATCTATGAAATCATATCCTCCCATAAACTTGATTTACAATGTCAGATTTTTAAAGTTAACTCAAAGCAATCTATAATACTACAGTTTAATCATATGCATTAAAATAACATAATTACATATAGCAAAAACATATCTTGAGCATGACAATTGCTATTTCATGTGGCTTCTACTGTTATATCTTTTTTTTTAATGAGGCATGCTAAGAAAAGGTAAATTTTATGGGTTACCAGGTTCCATTTTTTTTTTCTTTAAGCATCAGACAATTAATTTCAGTGCCTTGCCTTTCAATTGCTTTTTAACATTATCAAATATTTTCATTTTAAAGATCTACTTTAATATTCACTTCAGAGGGCTTTTCTGGAATGAATTTTCTACCAGAAAGGTAATTTATCATATTGAATACTACCTTTCAAGCTGAAAAGGAAATTGATAGATAATAAACATTCTCAAAATACCCTTAGTATTTGCAAATGTAGTCTTCAAAATAAGACGGATACAGTTTAAGCAGTTTACACAATGTGGGATGCAGTGCCTAACAAGTGTATATATTTAGACCATATTACTTTTGGAAATTGGCAGTCTTTTTTGGCATACTGTACCAAAGCATTTGTAAAGTTTGAAACCTAACTATGCCTTAAAATAACCAGGAGTGCTACTCTTATTTTATAGCACATATACTTATACAGATACATTGTGTTTTATGAAATCCTTACATAAAAGCATTGGTTTCTAAATATGTATATATTTCTTATAAAAATAATATTTAAATAGAAAATATGAGACCTATTTACCAAAACACTCTATTTTTAAAAAATGTTTTAAGAAAAATTGACTATAACCAAGTTTTTAGGAATATGTTCATTTTCAAGATAAGAATGTTAAGGACTGTGTCTGACATAAATTCATGAGGAAATTAGCATGTAGAATGGGTCTTTCAGTATTGAAGGTTTAGTTGAGGGGAAATTTTGCATCTCTTCTTGATTCTAAGTGCCAAATTATATTTAATAGGATACTAGACAAAACATTGTACAGAAGCAGTCTGGTTGACTTCCTGTGCCTTCGTCGCCATTCCAGTCATGCAAAAACGACTGCCTCGTGGAGGACTATGACACCATACACTGAACTGCACAGGTCTCTCTAGAATTTCATCATTGAGGTAACACACAGTCATCAAGCACCTCCCATTGGCTATATGTTTATTTTTATGTGCTATCAATACAGCAGTTAAGAGAAACAGCCTTTTCCCTGTGGAACTTAATTCTACTGAATTTTTTCTTTTCCTTTTTTTTCAGATTTTTCTTTTTCTTCTTAATGTAAACAAATATTTCAGATAGCGATTAATGCTATAAAGAATATTAAACAACGTGAGGAGATAGCAACTAACTTAGGGATGTGGAGTGGGAAGTGATGGTTAAATGTATGGTCAGCAAGAGCTTCACTGAGGAAGGAAAAATGAACAGAGAAGGAGTGAGCAATGCCAAAATCTGAAAGAATCCTGTTCTAGGCAAGAAAAACAGCACAGGGAGGGAAGAAGAGATGATGGGAGAGAATAGAAACACAGTCCATGTCAGCTGGAATCCTGTGAACCATGGATCCTAGTTTTAGTTTATTTAGGTGCAAAGGAAAAACACTGAAGGCTTTAAACAAGGAAATAATGAGATTTTAAAAAATTTTAAACCACATTAGAAGGAAAATTATTGAGGATTCCAACCAGCTGTGAGCAAGTTGTTGGCAAGAATAATAGCTAGGATCTTTGTTTTTGCGTCTCTATCACCAGCACAGTTCTAGATACCATGGCAATTACTCTAGGGATGTATGTTTAATTACATGTAGTTATGAAAACAATACACAGAAGGCACAGTAAGCCCACTCCTGGTGGTGTTCTAGTTCTTTGAGAAATGTTTTAAACTCTTGATCTGTTACTTCTGACGGGGCAAATATATTCTCCAGTCAACTGTATTTTGTTTACTAAAGACTTCCTTCTCAAGGAGTAAAATTTCAGTAATAGGGCATTACCTCATCTCAAATAGTCCAAAAGTTAAACTTCCATCTCAGAGGCAAGCAGGCAATTTCTTTGTACTTACAGAAGCAGCATGATTTGTATGATTTTCTAACACTTTCATTCACAGTCTACAGAGGACTTGAAATACTCACTATATGAGTACACTCTATTTAAAGGGACACAATAGTAATATAAAGATTTCTAAAGAACTGAGCACACATAAGACATAAGGAACAAAGAGCATAAGAATTTCCTATAGTAATCATATAATCAAAACCTCTATCTAAAGTAAAGGGTAATTTTATTCTCAAATTTATTATTTGACTACATGTTTACAAACTTGGGCACAGTTCATGATGAAACTGTTAGCATATATTTAGAAATGATAGGTTTTTAGCGCCATCATTACACAGTCATTCTTTCTTCTGGGAATAATGTTTTATTTTTTTTATTTTTTATTTTTTTTATTTTTTATTTTTTTTATTTTTTATTTTTTTGAGGGCAGTGTCACTGGCCCTCATATGTGGGACCGAACCGGGGCTGCTGGCTTCCTAAGCCAGCTCTTAACCACCGCGCCACTCGGCCGGCCCACTGGGAATAATGTTTTGTATATGAGTTCCTTTGTCATGCTTCACTCATTTTCAATCATGTTTCAGTTTCAATGTTTGGAAAATAAAGTTCTAATTTATCAACACATACAATTTACAACATTGATGTTTGAGTGGACATTTTTGCTCTGAAAATGTACACGCATACAATGCTGCAGGGCCTACTGTCTTTTAAAAGCAATCTCATAATGATAGCTACCAGCTCTGTTATCAGTCAGAAACGTGGTGGCAGCACCTCAGCTCCCTGAAGCATTCCCTGTGTCAGAGAAACTGTCCTTTTACTCTCCCTCTGAGTTAATTTGGTCGCTGTGCTTCAGTTTTTCAATTTATCCCAGTTGCCAGTTTATACAATATATCAGCATCTTTCAAGTGTCTCTCTGTATCATTCAAGGTGAAAAAATACAAGAGATGACCTGATTCTTGGGATCAAAAATGCAGAAAACTGTGCAGCATAGAAAATGATAGAAAAGATGAAAATATTGAAGATAGCAGAAGAAATATAATTAGGAAAACTTATAATTTTGGAACAATTACCCTACCATTAATACCTGATCTATTAAAAATTCATGTATTAGAAGGAAATACATAATCTAATCATGAATTCAGTGACTTCAGTCCTATTTAATGCCTACCATGTACCACCCTTAACATTAGTGCTACAATTCAAGTAGTCTGCAAGATTGGCTTCCTATTTCTTAAGAAGCTTATATTTTATAAGTAAATATACACTGGTTAAAAAAAATGTAATTACAATGTAATTAGAGAAATACTACCATGGGAGAAGTATGGATTAATTAAATATGACAGAGACAGAAAGAGTTTTTTGTGGTACCTTAAGAGTACCTCACACAGATGTGAATGCCAATAAAAACTTCCCGTAGAAAGAGATATCTAAACTGAGACCTTCAATGTGAATAAGATTCTTAAAGGGCTCCAGGCTAAAATTTCATCATGTACAAAGTGCCAAAGATAAAAGGGAACGTGGTCCGGCCGGCAGAGTGGCACATTGGTTAAGAGCTGGCTTGGGATGCCAGCGACCCCAGTTCGGATCCCACATATGAGGGCCAGGGACACTGCCCTCTGCAGCTAACAACACCTCCACCTGGAGCTGGGCTGTGTGAGCCCTGGTGACGGTGTAGGCTGCAGCCCCTGCTGCAGTGGGCTGCCAGAGACTACAGTGAGGGGCTGGCAGCCAGCGTGAGCTGCCAATAGCCGCGGTGAGCAACCATCCAGAGGCCGACGACCAATCTGCTTCATCCGGGAAGAACGCAATGAAGATACCAATATGGGCCAGTGAAGCAACGTCCTCTGCATCGATAATTTAAAACAAAAAGACAGCAACTTGTCTCTTCCCCTTCCCCAATTCCCCAACGCTGTTCCTCTCCCCCAATGCCTCAAAAAAATCTTAAAAAAAAAAAAAAAAAGGGAACATGGTCCTTTTGAGGAAATGCAATCTTGGTCTGGTTGAAGCATTGAGTGTAAGGAGTGAACAAGAAAAGAAAAGGGTGGAGAAGTATGCAGAAGACATAGGTATAGAATTAGAGAGAAGCTAGTAGAGAGAATTTCACTCACTCCTGTATCAATGCTGAAGAGTTTATGCAAAGATTACTATTGATGATGAGTTGGAAGAAGTTAAAATTGGGAGTAATGAAAGAAATACTAATTTAGACATTTCTATGGTAATCTAGCCAAGATATAAATTAACATATTCACACTGAGACTGGAGAAAAGATTACGGACATATAGGAGAGAGAACAAATTTTACTCCCCTAGGTAATTCATTAAATGTCAGAAAAGTGAAGAGTTATGAAAGATTCCCAGATTCTTGACAGGTAACACTAGCTGCCAGTCAAGATCAGACAAAGACTCTTTTCATAGTATGTACTCTTTCCCTAGTTACTCAAGGTACATTTTAGAGTTTCTCATTGTTCAACAAATCTAAACCTCTGTAACTCTTTATTATGGACTGAATTGTGCCCCTTTCAATATATTGAAACCCTTTGGAAATATGCTTTTGAAAGAGGTAATTACAGTTAAATGAGGTCATAAGGTGTGCTCTAATCCAATACAACTGATTTCCTTATAAGAAAAGGAGATTAGGACCTACAGAGAGAACAAAGAGAAAAGGCCATGTGTGAACACAGGGGGAAGATGGCCATTCGCAAGCCAAGAAGAGAGGCCCCAGGAGGAACCCAAACCTGCTGACATACTTCATGATCTTGGATTTACAACCTCCAGAGTGTGAGATAATGAATTTTTGATGTTCAAGACACGCAATCTGTGGTAATTTGTTACAGCAGCCCTAGCAAACTAATAAACACCGAAAATTAAAGTTGATCTAAAGAGCAAATTCACCATAAGTATATAGGAAATGCATCACATTGATCAGAGATCGTATTGAAGTCCAGGTGTAATACACATGCTAAAAAACACACCTGTTAAGGAACAATAGCAAACACTACATTACAACAAGTATTCTTTCTCAGTTCCTGAAGTAATTTCTGAATTTGTTCAAGACAATGGAAAATGTCCCAGGAATATAATCATAAGAAATTGGGTTATTTAACACAATAAAATCATTCAATTAATGACCTCATGCAGTGGTTATAACATGGTTGGCTTGAGGATGGTACCCCTCTTCCATCTCCATCAACCCCCTAGTATCCCCAAAACACCTATACTCTAAGAAAAAATTATAGGGCTTCTAAATAAATACAAGTACAAGGTAAGACCACAATGCATTTCCCAACTAGATTTCTGGCCCCAAGACTCTAATTTATAAAACCTTTATTACCACCATGAATCTCCTGCAAGCTTTTATAGGGTTTTTTGTTTGTTTGTTTCTTGGTAGCTGTAGAAGTTTCAATACTATTTGGCTTCCAAAATTATAAACAAATGGTCTAGCATTTTATTAATAATAGTCACACTATTTTTTAATGGGCTGAAACAATTTATAGCAGTTTTTTCTACCTTCACAAATTTATAATAATTTATGTAGGATTAAATCTGACATATCAGAATAATTTATTTCAAAGAGTTATATACTGTATACAGGCTTTTCTACAATGTTTGCACTATTTGCTAGAGTCAAATAAGCTAACAATTGTATCCTCTCAAATCAGAAGCACTGAATTTATATAGCCTTTCTCCAAGAATATTTTGAAAACAAAAATTTATTTATTTGAAAATAAAATTTGAAGAGGTTGTCTTTAAAATAATTTATCATAACAAAACCTCAAATATTTTCGAGTTACTCATGTATCATTACGTGGAAAAGAATAACAAACAATGAAAAACTCCCTTCTCTGTACTTTTACATTTTACCATTTTTAGAAGATTTTCTGTTTTTATTTTAAGTTATTCGCAATTGTCTTATATTCCCTAGTATATTATGGTAACTTGAGAAAATTACCTTATATTGTTTGTTCTGATTTCTACATAGTATCATTCAAAATAGCTCATGCCAATATACATCAAAAGATTTTTCCATAGAGAGCCTGAGAATTTGAGGGACTACAGAAACGTACTTCGTATTATTAATGTCAGTTCAGAAATGAACCACACATTCTAACTAGTCTTCATTATTGATGCAAATCTTATAAGGTAGCTATTACTGAAAAATAAACTAAGCTTAAATTGCATTGAAGAAAAAATCCACAAAGAGTTTTTGTTTTTGTTGTTGTTCTTTATTAACATCAAAGTGCAAATTCAGTGGCATTAATCCAGGCTTAAAAGAAGGCACACTATCTTAGGAAAACCTACTTTCACAGGGATAATTTTGTAAAATCAGTACAACTGAAAATGCAATAATAGTCAACAAGTCTAAAGCACAAAAACTTAAAAACTGTTAGCAGAAAAAAATAATGTAGTCTTTTTTTTTTTTTTTTTTTTTTGAGGGCAGTGTCACTGGCCCTCATATGTGGGACCGAACCGGAGCTGCTGGCTTCCAAGGCCAAAGCTTAACCACCGCGCCACTCGGCCAGCCCAATAATGTAGTCTTTTATCCAAATTAGTGGCTTGAGAGGCTCATAGAAAATAAATTTAGGGCTCCAAACTACTGTTTAGTCATGGTAAGAACTTTTATTTTCTACTATACTGCATTATAAAGATCCTTCCCCATGTCTAATCCACTCAGTGATTTGGTGTGTGTGTGTGTGTGTGTGTGTGTGTGTGTGTGTGTGTAAAAAATGGTCGTGGAAATAGAAATGGGTCACAAAACAAAAATATAAAGATTAAAAAAATACTTTGCTGTTAATGTGACAGTTGTATATTTTCAAAATAGAGAATTTACAGATATTTACTACGCAAACTATAATATAAACAGTACGTCAATCAAATCAGCAATTTATCAGTTGCTTGGGTTGATGGAATTTAGATCATAAGATACAGAGCAGACTCTAAATATTAACCACTACACATCCAGAAATCTGGTTTATTTTGTCCACCATAGTTAGTGGAAGAGAGAAGAAAACATAAAATAAAGCAAAGGGTGGAGCTTGCATGAAATGGATCACTAGAGGATGATAGAATGAGAAAAATGAGGGCAACTTATAGACACAAGCCAAAGAGAACCTTGAAGTTGCACAGAGAAAGGGAGCTCTATTGACATTGAGCTAGTCACTAGTAAGGAATGCATGGAAAAGTGTAACTAGGGTTCAGAGATGCAAGGCAAAATCAAGGTTATGGAATTTAGGTGATTGCTCATGGGCAGCCAGCCACTACACAGATTATATGAACTTTCAAATGCCAAATTCCTTCTGCTCACAGAAATCTAGACATTTTCTACTATTCTTTTAACTTGCAGACTACTTCTTGTAGCAATTCACAGGACTTTTATACTGATGTGGAATGAATTAGTTTTGTTTCTGAAACCACATGCTATTGGAAGAACCAATGCACCTAGACTTCTTTTCAATATTCACTCATTCGTATATTGAACATTACATCATACATAAGATTTTCCAACATCTAAATGTACTCTACCTCTTTGATTTTAATGAGCATCAGTAACTCACAACAACAATGGCACACAAGCAATGGCAAGGGACAACACTTTTAACGTAAGCAGGGAGTGCTCTAAAATGGGAGTATTAGAGACAGATAATTAGCCATTGCTTGAGTATTTAGGATAACTCAGTAGAATACATTCATGTAAAACACACAAACAAACTAGCATGGCAATGGCACTCTCTTTTTACTCTTGCATATGTGTTCAATGTAGGGCTGCAGGTATGAAGATTGAGTACTTCACTCATTCAATTGTGGCTTGTTTTTAGAAATCCAGCAAAAACATGACCTAAGGAAACCAGAATGTATTCATAGTTTTTAAAATTAAGATGTTAAAATATGTTGCAATTTTCAAACTCCAGAAACACTTTATTTTTAGCTAGTACACAGCTGTACAAGTGGCATAGATTTTTCTCAATGAAATGTGGCACCATCACAGATGGAAGAGTTTAAGGGCTCGTGTTGCACAGAGAGTAGGTGTCAGAATCATAATGCCATAACTGCTAAGCAGCATGATGCTCTTCTTGCAGACAAACCAGGTGATAATTTGAAAATTTTGCACCTATCTTGGCACCTGCAACAATATTTGTCACAAAGTTTAAATAACAATATGCCCCCACTTTGTATCTCTACAGCTTGCATGTAATGTTTGTTTTAATTATGATGCCTCATTTGTTACATTAGAAACAAAATCAATACAAGATCTAGTACACACACACACACACACACACAAAAAACAAAAAACAAAACATAGGATGGAATATTTTTGTTTCCCTAAGTAGATGCTAAGTTTCAGTTGCTTTCATTATTTAATTGGTTGCTGTTTTTATTGTTTTTTTCTTCAAAGTTTCACAAAGGAAATTCACAGCTTCTTTCTAATGTTTGAAAACGATTCAGAGCATTTTCCTTCACAAGAAAGTTCTGCACTTGGCATTAGCTTGCTAAATAATTGTCACTTGAGTTTTACTTCAGAGATTTGGACATTTTTCTGCCCAAAAGTTATTATTTTTAAGTTAGGAGAACTATTGGATTTTATGTGAGAAAATTGATGTACCACTACAATTTTGACCCTAGAATGGACAGAAGGCATACATTTTTATCACTTTTGTTATGCTAAAATAATATACAACAAAGCTGACATTTTATAAGACACTGTGGCCAGCACTAGCATCAACACACTAAATCAAAAGCTATAAAATTTTAGTGATTTCTTTAACAAACTAAAAATTTTGAATTCACTATATCCTGTTTTGCTCAACGCAAAATTCCTTTACTGACTTTAAAACAAAAATCTCCTCATTAGTCCAAATACCTCCAATTACTCTACATTGTCCACCACTGCTTTGGCCAAGCAATTTTACCTTGCTGTCACTAAAATAAGTTCTCTTCTACCCCTGTCCCTGACCAGTGTTCTTTTTTACTTTGGGAATGCCCTAACTACCCTCAAACATCACTCTTTTAATAAGCCACATGTGTATGTGATATGCTCTTTGTATATCAAGAAATATTAATGATAGGTTTTGTAATTACCTCGTATTTTTATATTACATGATTATAGAAAAATTAAAACTTTAGTAATGAAATCTTATATATGTTCAAAGCCTCTTAAAGAAATAGCTTAGTGACAGAAATTGCTAGCATTTTACTGTATCCAGATATATGTTAGAAAATATGAAAACACACAAAAAAAATATTTTTAAGGCAAAGCATTGGTTAAGATTAAAAGCACATATTTGCCTGTGTTGTTATCATGCTAATTTAAGTTGATAGCTGCCCCAGGCTCAATTGCTAGTCCAGTACTTCAAGGCAGACTCATACTGAGAGCTCCCAACTCTGGAAAAGCTGGGCTAATTAGGCTTCAGAATTTCTTGGCATGTTTATTCACCTTGAGAGAAGTTCTCAGAAAATTCCTAAGGACAATTGTAGGGAACATTTGATTAAATAATGCATTTTCTTTTGATCTAACTTCTCTCTTTCCTCAGACAAAAGATGAACTTGGTGGACTTCTGGGCTTGCCAGACAGGAGAGAGCCATAAGGAAAATGGAATATGTGGGAAGGAGCTTGCAAGAACTGAGTGGAAACAAGTGGTGAAAGACCTTCCAGTTAGCGTACCAAATTTCAAGGTTGACAGAGTCAGAAAAACAAATGGTGGAGGGGAAAATTTTTATAGAAAGAATGAAGTAGCTGACTAATATTACACCAACTAAAACAATGGTATTTTTTGTACATAAAAGAAGCGTGGTATAACAGATACTAGAATAATGAAAGTGTTATAACAACTACTACTTCAGAAATAATCTTTATATTTGGATAAGGAGGAGAAAATGTTTGAGTCTGCTAACTGAACTGATGGGACCTGGATTAGAGACTTTTTCAAAGTCTCTCTTGAGGGGAGGTGAACTGAATCCCAATGCAAGTTGGCAGGTTAGAGGTGAAGAGATTTCTAATGAATGAATACATTAGAATATATGAATTCTACAAATACTTAATTTCATTAATTAATTCAACAACAACAACAAAAATACTTACCCAGCACTTTTATGTGTCAGACTATTGTATCAGGTGCAGGATGAATGGGGTCAATCCGGGTTCATGCGAAGAGTGGCTTTATTGAGCACCTTTTATAAAGCTCTTGGTATTATATTTCTCTTCCATTGTTCCCAAGCCTTCAATAAAATCTTGTTAAACATTACAACCTGTTCTCAGTGATTCCTGTGGGGATCTAAAAATCCGGCTCTCTGCCCAAACTTAAAATAAAGCAGTCTGAACCAGTAACAGTCACCAGAGAGAGGTCAGTTGTAAGATAAAGGATGAGATGACATGATACAGTGCACATAGTAAACCGTGAGCAGAGTGGAGAGCAGGATCCTGAAGCCAGGTGGCCGCTGAATATGGCAAACAATGGCCAGAAGGACAAGCACTCTTCTGAGATATTGTGGATTCAGTTCCAGACCAAAGAGACATAACAAATGTAGTGAGTCACACAAATTTTTGATTTCCCCAGGCACATAAAAGTTATGTGTACAGTATACTATATTGTATTAAATGTACAATAGCATATGTCCCCCCCCAAAAAAAAATGCACATCACTTAATTTACAAATACTTTATTGTTAAAAAATGCTAACCATCATCTAAGCCTTCAACGAGCTATAATTACTTTGCTGGTCTTGCCTCCATGTTGATGGTTGCTGACTGATCAGCGTGGTCATTGCTGAAGGTGGGGGTGGCTGTGGCAATTTCTCAAAATAAGACAACTGTGATGTTTGCCACATCAATTGACTCTTCCTTTCATGAATTTCTCTGTAGCATTTTACCTATAGAACATCTTTCAAAATTGGAATCAACCCTCTCAAACCCTGCCACTGCTTTCTGAACTGACTTTGCATAATATTTTAAAGCTTTTGTTGTCATTTCAACAATCTTCACAGCCTCTTCAAGGAGTTCATTCCATCTCAAGGAACTACTTTGTTTGCTTATCTACAAGAAGTAAACTCCTCTTCCATTAAAGTTTTATCATGAAATTGCAGCAACTCAATCACATCTTTAGGTTCAGCTTCTAATTCTAGTTCTCATGCTGTTTCCACCACACCTGCAGTTCCTTTCTCCATTGAAGTCTTGAACGCTACAAAGTCATGAATAAGGGCTGAAATCAACTTTTTCCAAACCCCTGTTAATGTTAATATTCTCATCTCTTCCCATGAATCACAAAGGTTCTTAATGGCATCTAGAATAGTGAATCCTTTCCAAAAGGTTTTCAATTTACTTTGTCCAGAATCATCAAAGGAACCACTATCTATGGACTATGGAAGCTATAGCCTCACAAAAATGTATAGTTTTAAATAATGAGACTTGAAAGTCTAAATTACTTCTTGACCCATGGTCTGAAGAATGGATGTTGTGTTAGTGGACATGGAAACATGTCTTACTGTACATCTCCATCAATGTTCTTGGGTAGCCAGATTTATTATCAATGAGCAGTAACAGTTTGAAAGGAATCTTCATTTCTGAGCAATAGGTCTCAACACTGGGCTAAAAACTATTTAGTAAACTGTGTTGTAAACAGGTGTGCTGTCATCAGGGCTTTGTTGTTCTATTTATAAGGAAGAGGCAGAATAGCTTTAGCATAATTCTTAAGGACTCTAGAATTTTCAGATTGGTTAGTGAACATGGTCTTCAACTTAAAGTCATCAGCTACATTGCTCCCTAATAAGGGAGTTACCCTGTCCTTCAAGTTTTGAAGCCAGGCATTGAGTTTTCTGAGCTAAAACAGTCCTATATGGCATCTTCTTTTAATATAAGGCTGTTTCATCTACATTGCAAATCTGTGTAATGTAGCTATCTTTTTCATTCTTAGCTGGATCTTCTGGATAACTTGTTGCAGCTTCCACTTTAGCACTTGCTGCTTCACTTTGTACTTTTATGTTATAGGATGATTTCTTTCCTTAAACCTCATGAGCAAACTTCTGCCTTCATAGATTTGAAGAGAGTTAGGGCCTTGCTCTGGATTAGGCTTTGGTTTATGGGAATATAGTGGCTGACTCACTATTCTATCTAGATCACTAAAACTTTCTCCATATCAGCAATAAGACTATTTCACTTTCTAATCATTTGTTTGTTCATTGGAGTAGCACTTTTCATTTCCTCAAGATCCTTTGCATTCACAACTTGGATAACTGATGCAAGAGGACTAGTTTCCAGCCTCTCTCAGCTTTTGACATGCCTTCCTCACTAAACTTAATAATTTCTAGCTTTGGATTTAAAGTGAGAGACTCCTCCTTTCCCTTGAACACTTAGAGGCCACTGTAGCATTATTAATTAGCCTGATTTCAATATTGTTGTGTCTCAGGGAATAGGGAGGCCTGAGCAGAGGAAGAGAGACCAAGGCATGGCTGTTTGGTGAAGCAATCAGAACACACACATTTATCAAAAAAGTTCACTGTCTTATATGGGTGTGGTTCTTGGTGCCTCAAAATAGTCACAATAGTAACAAGTACAACAAACATAACAATATAATATATAACACATAAATATATGACATAAAATTTAACAATATATACTATGCAAATATATGTAACATATAATAAAAATGAAAAAGTTTGAAATGTAAGAAATATCAAAATGTGACACAGAGACACAAAGTGAGCATATGCTTTTGGAAAAATGGTGCCAATAGACCTGTTTGATGCAGGGTTGCCACAACCTTCAATTTGTAAAAACCACAATTATCTGCAAAGGGCAGTGAAATTAAGCACAATACAATGAGGTATGCCTGTATATTCATTCCCTGGATATTGCCAGAAGTTCGAATGTAAGATAATCTGGTAAAAGTCTGAACATAATGTAGTCAGGTGGAATTCCAGCTATGTGCATTACAGGGAGATATCATGTGACATATTACCAACTCTATTTCAGGTTATTTGACTAGCATTATCATTATATTAATAATAAGTGCATACATAATAATTGTACATTATTAATACATTAATATATTTTAAAGAGTAAATAGATCCAAGATTTATATTCATTTTGGTACATTTTACAATATAATATTCCATGGCACAAAAACATTTAAAAAATATATAGCTTCCAGATTAAGTAACTTTAATTATATATTCACCTATTCCTTTCAGCTTCTAAAGTCCTCTAATTCAGAGCTAACAGATTTTCCTCAGTAAAATTCTTAAAAATAAAATCATTATTTCCCAAATGCCTAAATGGTCTCTTGCTACTCAGTGGAAGAAAACTGATTCTACTTACTAGCAAATCCAGAAATGAATCTGACCATCGTTCTTGGACTGTATGGGAACCTGGGCTGTGCATAGGTGAGCAAGTGAGGCAAAAAGATAAACAAACAAACAAGTAAATGTTTTAAAAGGTAAGGAAATTAAATAAAGAAGGGAAATAATGATAATGACTATAGAATAGAGTCTAACTCCTTCTCATTTTCTCCATTTCAGACACCAGTGAAATCTAGGTGCATTTTAAGTATTTAATGGACTCTACTCTGGACACTGCTGCAGATGTGTACACGCACAGAAAATAAGTTAACATATTATAGTTCCTATCTTTTAAAAAGTTATATTGTCTTGGAACAATGTAGCTAACACATTACTCCAGAAGGAATCGAACTTTGGAGGATAATTTATAGTTATACTGAAGAAAAAATGATTGAGAATTCTTACCTAAAATTTTGTTGGTGAGGACTGCCATATCATGCATTCCCCACCCCCTCCCCAACTCCCTTTGGCTACATAGTGTTCCAAGAAAATGAAATACATTTAAAATAAAAAATGTTGGGTCCGCCAAGTGGCGCGGTGGTTAAGCGCTGGCTTAGGACGCCAGCAGCTCCGGATCAGGTCCCACATATGAGGGCCAGTGACACTGACTGCCCTCAAATAAATAAATAAATAGATAAATAAATAAATAAATAAAATACAATTAAAAAATGTTATGACATCACCTTATCACTATCACATATGTTTATTAATTTTGTGTTTCAAGGTGCATTTTCTAAATTTATATTTTAATAATCTTACAAATCAATAAACCAAGGAATTAAAGTCCAAGATATTTCTGTACTTGAAAAATAAAAATATAATCTAATTATAATTATTAATGCAAATTACAGTTGCTTCACAGATGCTAAAAGTAAAAATTACTGGTGAATGTTTGAATAACTCCTCAGGTATTACACTGTGTGTAGCATTTTATATTGTGACAGATTTATCACTATTTTAACTTAAAATAAAGTTATTTGTTCATAAGACTATGAATTTCATTCTAACTGAAATTCCTTTGAGGTTTGGGTATAACTTTAATTTTTCCCAGCAGTAGCATAAAAGACTTTAAAAACTGTGAATCTTAAATTAAATCCTTAAATTTATTTTCTTCTAATTTACCTCTGCAAGTCACAAGTAGTTAGGTAAATTTCCTTTCAGTTACAAAGATTGAATCCATTCTGAAATATGAGTATAAGTTGGGTGAGAAAGACATGGATTCAACCAATGTGGAGAATGAATGAATGAATATTTCCATTCTTATTGCATTCTTTTTGTGTGTGTGTGGCAAGACAGGTATTTAACTTGAAACCCTTGCTAAGATTTTAAAAAAATATATTTTAAAACTATTTGTTGTTATAATCCCCTTGATGCTTAAAGTATAATTTCACAAATAGCTACATACTACTGTATCATTTACAACACTACATACTACTCCATCATTTACAACAATATTCTCTTTGGTTTTTAGTAATATTATTTTGTAATTATATAATGTTTTATTATTTAATCCACAAATATTCCAAATTTTAGCTGTGTGCTCCATTGGTTAACAAATAAAATATTATTATTTTCAATGTGCCTTACTTACACAAAAGTTCTTATTGAATTTGATGTTTCAAATAACACACTTGACAATTTTATTGTTGTCAGTGATAAGAGTTCAGCTCAAAGAAAACAAATGTCCTTTGCTGTCAAAAACAAGGATATCTCATGTCTTGAATGCCATCACAGACAGGAAATTGCTAGCACTGGTTTGAAACAGGGATTTCAGGAAGGAAAAGGAAAAAGCTTTTTGATAAACTACATTCTTTAAAAATTGCCCATCAATCAAAGGAGGAAAATAATTCTTTAGATTAGATGCTAACTCTTTTAACCAATGCATATGGTTATGCCAAGTATTCTCCATGCAAGAAAAGCCCAAGCATTTTAATAATCAGAAGTGCACATTCTAAAAAACATAATGAGCTTCATTCATTTTGTTGAAATACTGTTAATTAAATTACATGCAATAAAATGAAACTATATGGAAGCATGCATGTTACCTGTAAGTTCAAATCATATTGATTAAGTGTACTGGTAAAACATCAAAAGTTTGAAAATAAATATTGACTATTCTAATTTAATTTTTAAATGTGGCTAGAATTTATAATGCATTTATTTAAATAAAAAAATACGTATGATAAATAAATCACCAGGGTCGGTCGAGTGGCACATTGGCTTAGGTCGCTACCTCTGAGCAACAGAGCAGATCTCTGAGCAGCAGAGCCACATGAGGGCCAGTGACGCTGCTCCCTCTACAGCTAAGATGGTGAACAACAGCTCTACCTGGAGCTGGGCTGCTGTGAGTGGAGGCAACAGCATACGCTGCAGTGAGGCTGCAGTGGGGCTGGCCGGCAGCTGGCGTGCACTTTGGTGAGTTGCCGTGAGAACCATGAGTGGCTGTCCAATGGCCCTAAAGCAACTGCCTCACCAGGAAGAGCATAACGAAAGGACAGCAACTTGTCTATTCCCCTTCCCCGATTTCCCAACGCTGTTCCCCTCCCCAATTCCCCAATAAAAACTTTAAAATAAATAAATCAATCAATGAAAATATTTTAAAGATCACAGACTAGGATTACAGTTTGGGGATATTCTCTCCATAATTAATGTTACTGATGTTTTGTTATATTATCTGGGGTGAAATCTCAATAGACCGGCAACTGATTATCCAAGTACTTTTGCTTCGAGAGTAACAAGACGTTTTATTGCATTTTCTTTCCTTTGAAACTTGCTACAGTCCTTTTTTCTTTTTTTTTTGTCAAATTATATACTATTGTAAGTGTGCTCAGCACATTTTGAAAAAGTCTTCAATTTTCAATTGTCTTTGGTGTGGGAAGAAAATTAATTAAATGTATCATATCATATCATTGACTGAAAGATTCCAAAGTCATTATGTAAATTTTTTAGAATATCACTATCCTTCACAAAGACAAAGCTGATTTATGAAACACATGAGAAATAGGTTCAAAAGTAGCTGCTCACAAATGAGTAGGATTTAATCCATAGGCCTTGGAAATACATCCTATCAGTAAATTATTGCAAAACTTATATATATTTCATTATAAAATGGTATAAAGTAAAAACAAGGAAAAGTATCACATTACATTATCTATGAAATTAATAGAGTAAGAACATAAAGATTTAGGAAGCATTTGTATATTTTGCGTTCTGTGCTAGTAAGGTGGTAGATGAATTGGCTAACAAAGAGCCTATGCTTAAACCTATAACTGAGCTGGAAAAATATTGTCACTAATGGAAAAAGGGGCAGAGGCTTTACATCTTTCCTGTATTCCATCTCACTGTGAAGTCAATGGGGCAAGAAATATAGGCAAGTACAGAACAAAGATTCATGATTGAGAACTCACCAAGAAACAGTTTAACATCTTAGAAAGAACAGGAAAGCATCCCTAGCCATTAATTATAGAAAAATCACAATAAAAAGCATCGCATCGAGCATGCTATCCACCAAACTGGTAGCAATTTAGCTGGAGGCAATATTATGTAGGACTCCTAGCTAAGATTTGGGTGTCAGATAATATAGGCTCTTTTCCTGGTTCTGTCATTCCAATGTTTTGTAACTGTGGCAAACACAATTAATCTTTCTTAGCCTTCATTTCTCCATATTGACAAATGGAGCTAATAACTATAGTACTAAAGTACACCTCTGTCTGCAAGTCAATTTCTGCAGCTTTAGAACCTGCACTGAGGAACCTTGTATATTGACTTACAATAACTTCCTGTGAGTCATCAATGGATTCAGACAGACGTTGTACTCCATTACTTACTGATTGTCTGCTTAAGATTTCAAAATACAGATCTCATAGTGATGACTTTGAAAGCTTTACGGTAAATGAAAAGGTATCTATTGTACTTGCCAATTCTCTAGGTAAAGCAAAAAAGAGCTATGATTTGACAAAAAAAAAAAAATTAAAGTACAATACAATAAAAACCTTACCTGATAGCTAAATTAAGTAAGTTCAAACTGTCCAGGAAAGCTAACATAAAAGTAGAAAGTATCTCTTTTTATAGCCAAAGAAAAGTATATGGGGCATGAGTTCTTGCCCCATGGTGCTAATAGAACTTTATATACAATGTTTGGATATTTAATAAAAAATATTTCATTGAAAGATATTTTTATGAAAACAATTCTCATATTCTCATTCTACATTTAGAACATGTGACTTGATCTTGCAATAAGTATCTAGAATCATTCAAAATTTTTCTAATTCATCATTATAATTCAAATAAGCTATATTTCATTGCTATTAAAAAAAACTGAAAAGGCCAAATTGTTTTCATTATTAATCAGACTATTCTAACAAATACATTAAAAGTCATAATAGTGTTATGCTCTATGTCTCTCAGATACCCATTGGCTTTCTCACTGTTCCAACCTCAGACACATTCCCACTTCCTAATTTTTGCACTTGCAATTCTTTTGGATGCTATGCTCTTTCTGTGAACGATTATGTAGCAGAATTATTTTCATCATTCAGATCTCAGCCCAAATGGCATCTTTTCAGAGTCCTTTGCTGACCACCCTATTCAAAGTCCCTGTCCTAGTCACATCCTATCACTGACAATGTTTTTATATCCTTTAGTCCACACTTCTTGCTCTCTCAGAAATTATCTTTCTTAAATCACTAGTTAAATAGTTAAATAGTTATATCTGTCTCCAATACAGTCTAGCCCATACAGAAGACGTGCCTCAAGTTGCTAACCAGGATTAGAATGGGAAGATTCTAGACTTAATTGCTTGTGGCCTTTTTTGGGAGATAAGGGTTTTTAGGGCCCATTCATCTTCAACTCTTAGCCTTATATTCCATTTTGACACACAAGAGAAGTTCCACATAACTAGACAGTTTCATTGCTATTAAACAAGAAACTAATCTGCAATCATGAATAGGAGAGCTAGATGTGGGTGGGGCACAGGGCATAGTTTCCCTCACTTCACACCTGGCTGAGAAAATACATCTCTTTCCAATTATACATTAAGTCTTGTTTGCAGAGGAAAACAAAACAAAACAAAAATTCCTGAACTAATGGCAGAGATTCAAATCTCAGATAGACTAAAGTCAAAGGCAAATGAATAATTGTATTACTACTATCCTAATAGTTTACTTTTCTAACGTTACTGTTTGCTATTATAAAATATATAAATAGTTTTTATGTAGGTATAATAATAAATTGCAAATGCTCTGTCAATTCCTTAAGTGTTTACAATTAAACAAAATGTTAATAAAATTATCCTTCTCCCTTAGTAATTAGTAGAATTACTTATATCTTCCATTTTTTCCCCCAATACAATTAGATTCATTGGCTTGGAGGTTTTTGTAGTTGTTTTTGTTTTGTTTTGTTTGTTTTCATTAGACAAACAGAAACCCAAGTCTCAGGAAGTCAGCAAATAGAAAGTTTCAAGGGACATGAGGAGCATCCCCTTTCCATCTCTCATATCTGGTTTTTTTTTTTTCATAATGTGTTTAAATGATTTTTTACAACTTGCCTACTATCTCTGCTACTCAGGCATAAGACAGGAAGAAGATGACTGATGTCAGTCCCTTAAATTCCACATGAAAGAGAATCTGTCACATGGAGAAAGACCAAATTTCAGACAAAATTTCGATCTCTATTTTTTTTTCCTCTATTTCTCTAGCCCAACTGCAAATTCCTCTTATTCAACTCCTCCAAAAAATAAAGGTTCGGATTGCCTTTGCATTGTCATTGCCCATCACTGAACCAGCCAAACACTGCCAAGATAACTCTGTGATAGATTCTCTTTACAGTTAAGGGAATTCTTTTGGATAGTAGCAAAATTCCCAAACATATAGTGAGTCAAGGTGATGAATCTCTCATGTCCTCGTGAGGTATCTGGACATCTGACAGTTGGTAATTCAAGGTCATTTAACATTTTCTATCTAAAATTTGGCAGTATCATATCTGTGTTTTATAACAAAAATTAATGGAAGATGATAGAGTAGATTAAAGCAATGGATTTAGAGCTATAGATTTAGAACTTATCGGTAAAAGAATGAGGAAGCTATTTTAATAGTTCAAAACACACATGTTGAGTTTCTAACATAAAACACTGTCAGTGAAGTTGTGATTAGAGGAAACAAATTTGAGAGATATTTCAGAAATAATCTTGACAAGACTCAATAAATAATTATGAAAGTTAGGGGACAGGCCAATGTTAAGGATGACTCTTGTTTCTATTGTGGATCATCAGTTGGATGGTATTTCCATGCATTGATACAGAGAGTCAAAGAGCAGATTTGGATTGAATAGGGTAAAGACAATGAATTCAGGGAAGAAGAGAGGTGAAACAATAGATAAAATCAATGTAAAACCAGGCAGGTATGCTCTAGCCATAAAACCCAGAATTCATCACAAAGGAATATGAGTCTAACTTTTTACACAATAACTAATCAGAAGAGTTTGAGTTAGGTTTTCTTGAAAGTGCGGTCCAAGGATGTGATATAGCTGTGCCATCATACTGGTAAGCATTTTTTTTAAAAACTCCCTTTAGGCCCACATGTTCCCTAGTTTTATTTTCAGGATATTAAAGTCTCTTTTCTTCCACTTTGTCCCAGCACTACAACACTGTCACACTGCTAACCTTTTACTACATTTCCTCCAAATCTTGACATGTTTCCAATCATGACTACTCACTTGGAAAGTGTTATCTATTATCTATTAACTGTATTTCTTAAAATGAGTCTTTTGCCAAGAATCCTAGTAAATAAAATCTCGTTTTAAATTTGACTGTTACCAATACATGTAAATACTATAATAAATGATAAAATCAAGGAAAAATACTAGAGAAGATTTTACTGAATCAAGGTAGGTCTAATATGGGAGGAAACAGCCTAAGAGCTCAACTACCAGGAGGCAAGGATCATTGCCAGTTACCAAAATAGGCAAAAATAGAGAAATTATTCTTAAAGATTAGAGCTATGTTAAGTTAAATTTGAAGAATCAATATAGTAATGTTAATATATAATACTAATAAGATTATTTCATTCACATTAAAGTGAATATCATCAAGTCACATTCAACTCATCACTAAATTTCAATGTTTTAATAAAAGGAATACTCAGACTTGTATTTGTCAAAGATACCTTTACACATGGGAATGTGAATGAAGAGTGTATTCACAATTATTCAAATAAACTCGACTGAATCCATGTAGATTGTGGAAATCAAACTACCTCAGAAAATATTTTAGAAAGAAAAGTCATGTAAATTATAAACTGTAGCATATTAACAGTAAAATTAAACAGACTTCTAGTTATAAATATGTACATTGAAATTATCTTTAGAAGGTTCCATAAGCCAAATTTCCTTACTTGCGAAGCCAAAATTTAACATACATTCTTGAACCTGTGTCATTTCTCTCTCTCTCTCTCTCTCTCTCTCTCTCTCTCTCTCTCTCTCTCTGTCTCTCTCTGTCTCTCTCTCTCTCTCACACACACACACACACACACACACACACACACGCACACGTTATCCATCTTTTTCGTTTTTTTGAGTTTGTTTTTTTTTTGTTTTTTTTTTTTTGAGGGCAGTGTCACTGGCCTTCATATGTGGGACCCAAACCGGGGCCACTGGCTTCCCATTCCAGTGCTTAATTGCTGCGCCACTCGCCCGGCCCACGTTATCCATCCTTAAAGGTGCTTTAAATTCTGTTGTTAATCTAATAAAGAGGAAAGAGTGTATTTTCTTACATTTTTTAAAAGTGGAGAAATAAACCAAAAACAAACAAGAAGGTTTTTTGGGCGAAAAAAAGAAACAGAGTTGATAGAATAACAAATATTTTCCCTAAATAGAAAACATAAGTTTTTTAGATCTTAAAACTCCAATAGAAGAGCAATTTTAAAATGACCGTAGCCTTTGTGGAGTTGATAAAAAATAACTACACTTAGAGGAACTATTTGTTTTGAGTGATTTTTAAAACACAGTAAGTTGACTGTTCATTTCTAATGGGATATACATAAATAGGAAAAAAAGAAAACTAACGGAGAATACAACTATCAAATAATTTTCAGTAACCATATTTTTGAATGCTAGTATTATTTCCCTGAGTGTGCTATACAGTACAAAAGAAATGAATAATAATAATGTCACCGAAAACTGGAATTTTGGTCAGAAGAAAAGGAGATCCACATGTAAGAGGGATCTGGTTAAGTAAATATCCTGAATTCCTGAATTAGTTGAATTTGAATTGGAGCGTAAACAATATATATGATATAATGTATATTTTAAAAAGTACATCCTACTACTTTTTATTAAAAAGGCCTACACAAGAACAATAAACACCCCTTTCAATCAGATTTTGGTCTACAAGTACCATTTCTCACAAAGGAACTATAGCTTCTTAAAAAAAACAAAAAAAAAAACAACTAGATTTCAAACTGGGACAGAAAATCTATGTCAAACCAGACTGTAAGGAAGTAAACACTATTGGAATTAGGTGAATAGGTCTCAGGAGCCAATCAGGAGAAGCTCCCATTATGCAAATATGGGAAAATGTTAGCATGAATAGAATAATGATTTTAATTGCTTAAAACACATCAAGTATTTAAAAGTATAAGCTCTTAACTTTTTTAAACCTAATTGATGATTGTGCAAGGATGTTAGGGAGACAACTCATTATTTGGAAATCTGATAAATAAGAGAACACTCAAGTTCCTATCCTGTACTTCTATCCTATATGCTTTGAATTCAAATAAGCAAAGAGTTGGTGGGGGATAACTGTTTTTTCATCTCAGTGTTTCTGATAATAATCGAAAAGGAATAATTGAATTTGAAAATTATCCTTTTGCAACCCTTTATGAAATAGTGGATCTAGCAGTAACCATCTATGGTGGCTCAATTCACAGAAACAGCAGGTATTATGACCATTCTAATGAAAATATATCATACCTATTAAGTAGCTTTGCTCCCCCATCCCCACAAAAAAAACCACAAGGCTCAATTTGATCAATTTATATAAAAAAGAACAGAATATGCAATCAGTAAAATTCAGACTGTGAAAAAATCTATACACAAACTATAAGGTTTCCTCAACAAATGCAAAAAAAAATAGTAGTGAGATGGAGGTAGAAGCTATAGATTAAAAGAGATGTAAGAGATATTTATATACCAATTGCTACACATGGAATTAATTTGGATCCTGATTGGAAGACTTAAATTGTTAGAAAGAATGAGATACAATTGTGAGAATTTTAACAATCTTTGTATGTTAAATTATATTAAGGAATTCTTTTTAGTGTTTCATGTAATAACAGAGGTTTTATTTTTAAATGAGTGATCTTTTTTCAATACATCAAAAAGTACATGGAGATGATGTACTATGATATCTGGTGTTTTCCCCACAATAATCCAAGAGAAAGGGAGAGGAACAGGATGAATGCATAAATAACCCCAATTAAAGATGAGTTGATGATTATGGAAGCTGGGTGATGAGTATATGGGGATATATTACATAATTTTCTATTATTTTGAACATGTTTAAATACTTTCATAATAAGATTTCAAATGCTAAACATAAAATAAAACAAACAGTTGCCTAAATCTTGAAAACCACCTTTAATGAACCAAAATAGAAATCGAGAGAGAAAATAGAGCATAAGTTCTAGGGAAGTGAATGGACAAGAGAAACGGCTCAAGAAACATTTCATTTCCTGTGTCCTTCCCTAGTAGCTCTTTGGCCAAAGTCCTTAAGTTTTGCTATCTTTTTTCATTTTCTTCCTGGAAGAAGTGGTTTATTCAATGAAGCTAATGAATAGAGTAGGGGGAAAGAAAGGGAATATAAAGGAATTTTTAAGATCATGGGGTATATCCTTGTCCAACTGGACTGAATCTTGGAATAAAACTTTTAACACAATTACAAGGTAATTATTTTCCCACAATTCTAACAGAAAAGAACTGGGAGGTGACACCATATGTCAACAGAAAAACAGATCTGCAATTGTTCTGATTTGTATTTGTTTATTTAGTAGTGTTTAATATCTATGAAAAAATTTAAAAAAAACACAAGAACGGGTGTAAAGAGAGGTGGAAGGGATGATAAATATATTAGTTTTTTTTTATTCATCATAGTAGATAGTCAATAGAAGACACTTATTAATGTCTTTATATCAGCAAATATTTAAGCATATTACATAAATTTATAAGGTTAACTTCACTGAGTGACAAAATAAAAATATAAACCTCCCAAAATAGCAGAAACAAACAAAAATTATTAAAACATAGTTTATAAAAAATAGTTTGTACTTCTTAATTCCCTCTGTTTATGCATTTTTGGATTAATTCTTTAAGTAATCTTGCCTGAAGTTTCTGAAAATGAAAGTAATCCTCTCTAATAATAGTTGTAATAATAATAACAACAATATCACTTTCATGACAGAGTCAAGAGTTGATATGTATGGAATATAAAATGTGATGAAAATCATACAAATACATGACAAACTGCCAGTTATAAAATAAGTTAAAAGAATATAATGTATAGCATAGGGAATATAGTCAAAAAAATAAATAAGTAAATGAAATAGCAGAATCTATAAATAAAGCACTAAAACAGAAAATACATAGAAATATGACTCAATATGTATAAAACATACTACTGTGAAAGTAGAAGTTATATATTCTTCTTATAACTTGGCCTTTTTTTTCAGGTGGGGGTGCCATCTTTTCTTATAACACAAGATACGTACAAAGAATGAAAATCATATTAATACCTTTTCATCAATAGTATTGAATTCTGAACATAATACCCAAACAGGAACATTATTTTATTTTAATCTTTTAATTTAGTCAAAACAACATAAAAAATTGAGATGTGTTTCAATACACAAGAAAAGGAACTCAAAAATGCAAAATAAATTAATAAATCTTAAAGCACGAGTTCTTAAACTGGAAAACAACAAAAGCCAGCAAACTATATATACAGAGAGAGAGAATAAACAACAGAAGACACTAATAAATCCAACTTCATTGTCATAAAATTATATATTTTTCAATTTTTATCAAGAGAAAAAGAGAAGATAAAAAGTATTATTAGGTACTTATGCAGATATGAAAATCTATAACATATAAATGACTATTATACACAAGTCTACAACCAAGGCATTTGAAGATAAGAATGAAATGATCAAATTCCTTATTCATGAAGTCAAATGATTGTTTTTCATTAAAAACAGAAAATAAACAACTATTATAAGAAGAGTTTCTACCAAGTACAAAAAAAGGATAAAGAAATTCTAGTCAATGTAATAACTAATAAAAATGATGAGTATGAATGTTATCATTTTTGGAGATGACATAATTTTCGAGCTAGAATATAAAAATTTAAACGAGACACTACTAGATCTAATTATTAAGATTGCCATATACGAATCAGCAGCAAAAATCAATTGTTTTCCTATAATAAACAACAACCAATTGTAAAAGAAAACATACTATCTGCTTGGGAGTTGTCACTCCATCCTAACAAGTAAAAAGTTGAACAGACTGAAAAATCAATATCTCTTCTAGGATCCTTAAGAGAAGGGATGACACAGGACAATCTGCAGCCACCGAGATTGGAGAGACAGACAGGGAAACGCAAGAAATGGAAGCTTCAGAGAGCAAAGACATTCATTGCAGCAACCAGTGGCAGGGTAGGAAAGCCTGAACTGTAACTGCTGGAACTCAGTGTGGACAACTCAAGACAGTTAAAAACCGCAAGGAGACACAGTCAAAGCAGGGCCCACAATTCTACCTCCAGGAGCTTGACGAGGTTCCCTCAGTATATGTCAAAGGAAAATACCCTTGGACTTCCTGTCAGGGGAGGAGAAAATGAGCCATTTTAAATTACAGTGGAACACTGTTTTTCTTAACAAGGCCTGCCCTCAGGAGAAACTAGTTAACCAGAGCCTAACCTGCTGGGCATATTAGCAGAGTCTAACTAACGTGGAAAGGTAAATTCTTAACTCTAGTTCTAGCCTGCTATGTGAGAGAAAGAAAATACCCAATTCCAGCTCACTCTAGCCATCCTGTCCACATAAGGGGGGTGAAGGATTGGGAGGTAGGACACAGTCCAGAGGCACAGGCTTAGTAAAAGACTGAAACCTAATAACAGGACTATAGAACATTTTGCTTTCCCCCACAACTTACTACCACATTATTATTTTCTTATTTTTTTGAGGACAGTGTCACTGGCCCTCGTATGTGGGACCGAACCGGGGCCGCTGGCTTCCTAAGCCAGCGCTTAACTGCCGCGCCACTCGGCTGGCCCTACTACCACATTATTAAATGCTTATTTACAGCAATTTTGTTTTGTTTTGTTTTGTTTTCAGCCAGTACATTATGCCCAGTTATTAAGAAAAAATTACAAAGCATACTAAAAGGCAAAAAACGGTTTGAAGAGACAAGCATCAGAACCAGACATGGCAAGGATGTTGGTATTATCAGGTCAGGAATTTAAAACAACTATGACTTATATGCTAAAGTTTCCAACAGATAAAGCAGAAAGCATTCAAGAACAGATATAAGCAGAGAGATGGAAATCCTAAGAAAAAACTAAAAGGAAATGCTAGAAATTTAAAAAAAATGTAGCAGAAATGAAGAATAACTCTGATGGACTTATTGGACACAGTTGATGGAAGATTGTGAGCTAAAACTTAGATATATCTATAGAAACTTTGAAAATTGAAAAGCAAAGATAACAAAGATTTTTAAAAATGTAACAGAAAACATTGCAATATATAAATGTATTAGATGAACACTCTGTATACTGCAAACTTATACAATGTTAGATACCAATTATACCTCAATAAAAAGAGGCAAAATTTCTAAAATGTGAAATTTCTACAAATCAAATTAATAAAAATGTACAACACGAATAAGAAATAATAAAAAAAAAGAAATCTAAAGTATGCTGAAGGTCTCTCTCTCTCTCTCTCTCTCTCTCTCAATCTCTCTCTCTCTTTTAAATAAATGGAAATATATAATGTGTTCCCAGCTGAGAAGAGTCCATAGCATGAACATAATAATTTTTTCCTCATTTATATACAAATAAAATGAAACACCAACCAAAATTCTAGCTCTTTAATGGGATTTCAAAAGCTGGTTCTAATGACTAGAAAAGCTTTACAGAGGACAAAAAGTACAGAAATTGACAAATTTCGGGGATGGGGGGATGGAATAATATATGGTAACATGCTCTAGTAAAAGCTTCCTGAAATACAAAGTAAAATGAAGTAGTGAGAACAGAAATAGGCAAGTTGAGCAATGGAATAGAAGACAGATTCCAGAAACAGATTCATGTTACATATAAGAATTTGGTACGTTCATAAGTTGACCTTCAAAATCAGTTCAGAATGTGCAGTTCATTTAACAAATATTTTAGTGATCATTGTTTAGGATTTAAAAAAAAAACAAAAAACTGGTGAAATCCTTACCTCACATTCCCTTACATTATTTCTAACAAATATTCTAGTAGTTTAAAGAGCTGAATTTATTAAAGATATGGGTGATTTTTTTGTAATTAGTTTGGAGGTAACAAAGTCTTTCTAAGCATAACGCAAAACTCTGAAGCCATAAAGAAAAAGAATGACCAGGCTGGCTGAGTGGTGCAATGGTTAAGAGCTGGCTTGGGACGCCAGCAGCCCTGGTCCGGACCCCACATATGAGGGCGAGTGACACTGCCCTCTACAGCTAAGATGGTGAACAACAGCTCCAGGTGCTGCTGTGAGTCCCTGAGGATGGCTGCAGTGGGCTGCCATAGGCTACAGTGAGTGGCCAGCAGCTGGTACGAGTGGTCAAGAGCCACTGTGAATGGCTGTCCAGAGGTTGGCGACCGATTTACCTCACCTGAGAAGAGTGCAATGATGTACCAACATGGGCCAGTGAAGCAAGTCCTCCACAACTAGATTGAAAAATAAAAAGACAGCAACTTGTCTGTTCCCCTTCCCCGGTTCCCCAACGCTGTTCCCCTTCCCCAATTCCCCAATTTTTTTTTTTTTAAAAAGAATGACCTATTTAGTTATATAAAATCTAAAACTTCTAAAACATAAAAGACATCATTAAAATGTTAAGTCCAATGTCAAAATAAAATAAATTATTTTTAATTTAGATAAGCAAGAGATTAATATTATTAATATGTAAATTACTTATACAAATCAAAAGAAAATATAAACTATCCAACAGAAAAAATAGTGTTTATTTACAGATATTAAAGAGAAAAATGTAGAAGTGGCCACTAAACAAATGAAAATTTGCTCACACATACTTAATTTTTAAAAAAAATTGACACCCATTTATATTATACAAATAAATAAAAATTTTAATATATATTTTTCAGCATAGTAAGTTGGTGGATTTATGTGGTTTGGTAAATTCAGGAACTTCCTGGGTAAAAAATGAAACTGAACCCCCTTCATGGAGGACAGAGATGAAGACCACTCCAGATTGGTAGGTGCTGGGTTTAATAAGCAAGGGAATTTATCTACAAAGCTTGTTTTGAGTGACAGCAAAATGAGATCTCTGCATGCACCCATCAAATCTTAAAAGTTTGTATAGAGGCCTTAACTGGGTTCAGTCACATATTCAATACAGATGGTCTCACAAACACCTTACTCTCTCAAGTCTACACCTTTGAAATGGCTCCAGCTATAGGAATGGTGAGAAGATACATTCCAATGATGGGGAGGGGACAGAGAGCCTCTGATTACCCAGATCCAGCTCTCAGGTCAACCAGCATTCACACGGTCTCAATGACCTCCTCCAACAATTTATTGAGTAAACTTTTGTAGAACCCTGATGCAGTGTCAATCATTTCCAGGAATTTGTTCTCCAAATATTCTAATATATTTACAAAGATGTGTACAAAGCTATTAGAAATTATATAGGTGCCCATCAAAACATGTAAATGGTTGTGTAAGTCATGGGTTTTCTATAGTAAGCAATAATGTGTAGTAATAAAAGAATAGAATAGCTATAAGAATATAAATAAGAATTTCTCTGCATGTATTATTGTTAAAAAGTCAGGTTGCAGGAAATATATGAAAATTATCATTCATTTATAAATAAATGAATCAGACACTGTGTAAGAGAGAGGGTATCTGTATGTGTGTGTACATGTTCCTTTGTGGTTAAATCCATACAGCTGTGTCTGAAATGATTCACAGAAAACTGAAAAAGGTTATAGTTAGAGTAAGGAAGAAAGGTGAATTCCTATTTTAATTTTTGCATCTATATGGTTTAAATTATTTATAATAAAATGTATTTATGAATTCTCAAATAATTTCCTAGCCACAAAATTGCTGGGAGCCATCAGCACCCCAATATATGTCAAGGTTTCATGGTTGGTTATAGTCTCCATGCCTGTGAACCCATGTGCCTTTTCTCTACATCAGATCCTATAGGAGACAGTACTTTCACTGTATTTATGGCAAGTTCTTGTGGTACCCCAATGAGATAACTACGCAGCCAACGACGGGTAAGATCTCCTAGAAAAGAGGGGAGACAACCTAAGCCAGGCGGTAGTTCTGTGGGGACCTCAGGACTAAGAAATAGGGGACTCAAGACCCTTGGAAACAGGCCCAGACCCCTGGCCACATAAGCCAAAAAGCCTGGCTGTGAGTAACTGATAATAACATAATCCGTTTCGCTCACTTGCCTAAGATAATCACAGTGAAGTCTCCTTGGGGACTAAAAGTCTCCAGGCCATGAGAGTTCCAATAAGAGACAACTTGCTGACCATGAGCTATGTTAATCTATAGCCTTAATTGGATTCTTTGCCTTGTACATTGTTGTAGCAACAGACACTGAAGCTTTAGCTCAAATATATGCCCTGTGAGTCTTACTGCTGGAATCCGGGACTAGATAGTCAAGGTAATCATGGTAACCATTCTTCAGGTGATATGTAGAAACTGAGTCTGGGTCATAAAGAGATTATCATAGATGAGATTATCCTTAAAGGTAGAAAAGGTCACAGTGTGCCCTGGGGAGAACAATTATAAGGACTAAAAGTCTTAAGAGAAAAATATATCAAAACTATGTGGAACTTAAACTTCTGATTGGATAATGGTCAAAAGTCCCGGTAAAAAGGACATTGTTACTGCAATAAAGTGTGACACTTTTTTCTCTTTCTCTATAACTCCCTCGGTGTTTCCACTGTCTCCCTTCTTTATTTTCCTCCCTCACCGACGCTGTCTCCACTTGAGGGAAACCCTGGTCAGCGGAGGCTGGTCCCCTGCACAAAATATCATGAAGTTTACTAGCAAATAATGAGTTTTTAGATAAGAATGAAAATCTGAAGAGAATCAATTTCTTTATAATTCTCTTGAAAGAGTGCCCTTTCATTTAAAGCCACACAATGACAGAGCTGCTTATTTTTACTTTGGACCAATTATTTTAAATCACTTATAGAATTACTAATGCTGGAAATGTTTTACGAAAAAAAAGAAAAATCACCTCTGATTATAAACTTCAACATCAGATTAGTTACCTAAAGCTGTTTGAAAAAAAGAAAAGGTGTCTTTGTATAAGTTAATGTTACTTTTTATCCAGAATCTGGAGAAAAGAGTAAGTAAACACTTAGAGCAGAATCCTACTTAATTTTGCTTTTACCCAACCAAGCAGCATAGTTGAATTGAGATAATTCACTAAACTCAAAAAAAAAAAATCTTCCACTCCCACTTGAACTTAGTCATTTGCAATAAGAAAAATAAGTGACTTTATAGCTAAAGAAAAAGCAAATGTGAAAATGTTTCTCCTCTGTAAGAGGTTCATCTCCAAGGTTCCTTCTAGCTGTGAGTTACTATAAACAGTGAATTTAAGATGGCTGTACTGCAGAGACCTCAGAATAAGTCACTGATTCCTTACCAGGAGAATAGTGTATATGAGAATTCACATTCTACTCTGTGGAAGCACATAGAAGCCAAGCCCTTTGTTCCCCCAGACTAGTCTATAGTGATGGTCTGTGTGTGGAACACTTTCTCTTTAATTATTCATTTCTCTTTTGCAGGCTCATACTCTTCTGAAGTAGCAGCACGATGCCCAGAAGCACTTCCGCAGAGAAGCTCTTTATTTATGGAAAGGAGGGCTAACTACCCCAAAGGGAATAGTTGGAGGAAGATTTGCATCTCTCCTCCGGGTATTAACCTTGTAGAATCAGGCTTCCCTGTTTCTTAAACTGTCCTATACCTGACAAAGTGACCGACTTTTGGCAGCCATTCCTTCAATTTAAACCCCCTAGCAAAAAATAAATGCTCTTTGTATATAAGGCAAAAAACAAATGACATTCAAAGGTGACTAAAAGATAGCTTTCATTTTTCTTTCCATGGCAGTATATCAAAATTGATATAGTTAAAAAGAATAAAGCATTGGATGAACTCTATCAATTTCAAAAGCTTTCTAAAGTCATGATTCACTTCAACAGTTACTAGCCAGTAGCTATTCTTTGTTAATGAGCTATTGTTATGTACCATGGACAGTGTCTTATCAAGAACTGCATTTCTAAGCCACAGATTCATGGTTTTGAATCATTTTCAAAAATATTTCTTTACTGTCCAATATTTTTTTTATAATTTCATAAATATAAAGTGACACACAGATGGTAAATATAGGACCATAATTTTGTGGATGAGAAAGCTAAATCCCATGTGCAAGTTAGGGATTTTAGAATCCCAGATGTTGTGAGTCAGCTGCCACAGCAAAATCTTCCAAATTTTGAATTAGTGGTAGCTACTAGGTCCTAAGCTCAATCACCACTCTGGTTTCCAAGAGTGACCTGAGGTGACCCCAATTTGAAAACCAACTTATTAACAAAGTATCTGTTGACTGAAGACCAAGATTCTATGGACTTTCCACACCTTGGTCTCATTGAAAACCTGGGCCCACTCCAAGGAAAGTTCACTTTCGGAGTCACACAGGAAGGTGTATAACAAATACCACTTAAAATAAAATTCCTTAAGAATATAAGGCCATTACAACAAGAACTCGTCTGCTTTGTCCCATTCTTTGTCCCCTTTCTAGGTTAACAATGTCTTAAAAGAATCTGGAGTTAGGAAGCTGGGAGATTTATTGCTTATACAAACCAAAGAATTATTCACTGTTGGGGTTTGGTTTGTTTCTGAATGTAGTACCCTAGTTTACTTGCAGAAGCTGCAAGATTAGTACATGAGGGTGCTTATTCTTTATACTAATGTAAAAAGAGAGAGAAAGAAAAATCATTTTCCAAAATTCTAAATTGATGGCATTTTCATTTCTGAAAATTTCTCCACTTTAGCTAATCACATATATTAAAATAAAAAATTTAAAAGTATAGACAGAAAACGTAAAGGTCACAAGACTGGGAAGAAACAAGTACCATTCCACTAGGAGAAGGAATTCTACATTTGAGGTATGTCTTACCTGACAGGGTCAGGATGTATTTTAATGGTGGAAAGAAACTAAGTAATTAGAAGTGCACTGTAGACATTCTTATGCAATGCACTGCACTTTTTAATTGCTCACTTATTTGAGACATGCTGATGTGGCAAAAAGTTTTGCATATCTTTTTAAAGTAAAAATGAAAAGTTAATAAAATATAATTTTTTAAAAAATGGAAGTAGGTCTTCTACAACTGAAAGAATTTGTATTTGCCCATCATACCCATTCCTCCCACTTTGTTCAACTACCTGCAATTTTCCTTCCTAATGTTCCTAATTCTTTTAATTTATTAATTTACTAGATGTTAATTGAAAAGCAACAGTGTGCAGTGTGCTCAGTTAAGCACTGGATACAGTGAAGAATAAGACATATATTTTATTTCATTTTTTATTTTATTAAATTTATTGGGGTGACATTTGTTAGTAAAATTATAAAAGTTTCAAGTGTATAATTCCATTTTCCTGCCTGAATAGAATCTGTGGTACAGAGGAGAAGGGGAGAGATATCAAATATAAAATTGCATTGATAAGTGAGTGAATGAATGAATGAATGAATGAATGAATACATGAGAATTTTGATAAAACTATGAAGGAATTTTTGTAAAAAAATGAAAGAAAGAAAAGAAAAGAAATGAAAAGTAATAGAAGGCCATGAAAGAAATAAAGGGAGATTATCATCTGAAGGTGAGTAAGGCTTCCTGGCAAAAGTGATATTTAGCAAGGAACCAAATGGTGCATATGATAGGGTCATCCAATTGAAGAGATAAGGAAAGCACACAGCAAGAACAGTAGAAACAAGTTCAAGACGTTGAGGCCAATGGAGGAAAAGTTATGTTTGCACAAGAAAGTTCTTGCCTCATCAGAAAAAGTTATATATTTAAATTTGTAAATTTATTGTAAACATGAGACATGCCCCGTTAAGAGTTCTGCTGCACAAATGATCTCAAACATCTTCAAACTCTCAAAATGTTTCTTTAAATAATTTCTTAAGAAATCTGATTTCAATAAAAACAAAAAGTACAAGCAAACATAAATATACATTGTCCTCACCATGGGAAGGCTAAGCAAATATGCTATTCTACAGAGAACAATTTAAATACAGGGACTCTAATTCTGCATTCTATTTGCGAAATTTTAGTTAATATAAATGAATTTCGTATGGCTTTGTTTTACAGAACTGATGTTAAGAATTGTTAAGTTGGTTTTAGAAAAACTACAGAAAAAAAAGAAGCCACACAAAATACACATATATAATTGTAGGGCTTAATTTATAAGACAGGCATGATAAAATGAGTAATAGAGAAGATATCTCTGTTTACTTTTCCACATGTTGAAAGAAATATGAGTTATAAATGATTCTGTATTATTAACAATATTATATTCATTCAAATTTCACTGTATAAATACATATTGTATACCTTCTGCTTGGCATTGTACTTAGAACTGGAATTGGAAAAATGAATAATAACCAGTACTAGCCTTCTATTAAGAGGAGATAGCTGAAGTATCTGACAATTCAAAAGTTTCTTTAACCAACTTAATGTATTTATGGGTGTAATCATTCTTGTCATTCTTCTATATGTGATTAATATAGTTAAAAGCGATTATAAAGAAAAGCACATAGGCAAAGAGAGGAGAAGCTTCTAGAGGAGGTAGTACAATAATTTAATCATGAAGAAGGAGTACACATGTGTCAGGAGCCTAAGTAGAGATTGCATGTTTCATGAAGAAAGAATAGCATGGGTGAAGCCATGATGTAGGGAAAAAATATGGAACATTACGGTAAGAATAAGTCAGGGGAGTCTACATCTATATAGCTAAGATAGGAATGACACTATTATATTTTTTACCAAGATATTGACAAGAGATGAATCACAGAAATATGCCCATAGACACAAATTTACTTATTTTAAAGGCACTCATTCCATATGGCATTATTTTCTAAATTGCATAAGTGTTTAAAGTGAAACACAAAGGTCTCCCCAATCCACAAATATTACCATTTGTGTTGAGTCCCAATCCACAAATATTACTATTGTTCACAGTTTGACTGTCAAATTTTATTACAATTCCATTACTGTAATTCTAATTAAGCCTTTCAAACTTTGTCTATAGGATGTTTCTAAGGTCAAGGGTTGGGGGAGGTAGGTTAAGTGGATAGTGGACTGGGTATGACTCATAGTCTCAAAATATAAATGTAAAGTGTCATACTGATAAGCTGTTTTGGAAGGGGATACAAGGAGAGTAGACATTGCCTTAAGGTCAGTCTGATTCCAGACTATGTTAGATACAGAATTCCTGAGTGTTTTTCATGGACCTGATGTGCGCTCCTCATAAGAGAGATGTGTCTTAAATCACACCCAAGAGGGCGAGAGCGTGCTATGAGACTACAAGAAAGAATAAATGTGGAATAGACTGACAGAAGGGTCGACAGTTGGCAGCCAGAGAAAAATGCATCAAACATACCATAGACACATAGTCAAATTTTTCCAAAAAAGGAGTTTTCACAATACCTACAAAATTTTCTACAATAGAAGAAGTTTTAAACACATTAGTCCCTGATCACAGAAAACCATTCTTCTAGAATATCATCTGAGTTATAATAACAATCATAGTAATTATAGCTAATATATATAGAGAGGGCTTATTACCAGGTACTGTTCACACATGCACACATACACACATTTCCATGTGTAATATTTCATCAATCTTAAATGTCCACATTCTCACATTTTAATGCTTCTGAAATCTGGGTGCATCTTGCAATCAGTTTAATGATTTGCTAATAGCCAGTTATGGCACAGAGATCACTGTGCCTACCTTTATTTGGTTGTTCCAATGGCATGACTGGACCACTGCCCTCTAAGTAGTTTAATCAATAAACCATGTAAAAATTTTTTGAGGAAGAAATATGAGTTCTCTTTTTGTCTAAAACCCCAAGTAGAAACTCCCTGTATCCCTAACAATATTTTACAAATTAAAAAAGTATATAGGGGGTTTTTGAGAAATGAGGGTCTTTTTCTTTCCTGCATTGTTCAAATCTATATTGATGTCAAATTCTGCTATGCTTTCTTCTCAGCACCCAATGAGCTTACCCTCAAGGTCAATTGTAAGCTCTCTCTAGAGCACTTCCCTGGCTTGAGCCTCAGGGTAAGTCATTGTTGCCAGCATATATATTTAAATGAGGGAGGTGGGGGAAGAGGCAGCTCTTTAATGAATCACTATGCTGATCGCTCCCTGGTACACTCTCATTTGTACTTGTTGATTTTAGCCTTGGAGTTTCTAGAAAAGATCTATGCTTATGTCTACTGCCCAGGGCCACAGCTTTCTTTTCTTTCTTCTTCAGAATTGTTGTTTGATTTTTATTCTCTAGGAATCCATTTAAACTTTTGTTGTTCTGGTAGAAAATATTTCTTGATTTCTGACAATATTCTTCTTTGTTTTGTTGTAAAGGTGTTTTTTTGTAATTTCAGTATAATCCTTAGAAGAGACAAAATGGTTGCCTGATATTAATATTCAGAGATTCTTTTAAATGGTTAAATTCAGCCACAGAGGTATTTTTCAAATAATTGCAGTAATTCATAATAATATAATAACTGGAACTATGACAGAATTTAAAGGGTTATTTTCTATATTCAGCTTAAATTATTCAAATATTTTAGAATTTTTGAGTTTGCTTTGTGTGGAGATATTGGTGGAAAGAAATAGAGCTATTTTTCCATCTTACAAGAATCAAAACAAAATTAAAAATGCCTTTTGAAACTATCACTTAATTGAGAATATCAGATTCTTTTTATTTCTTTCAAAAAATAAAAAAATACAATCGTAGAGAGTATCCTCATGATTCAAGTGAGCACAGACTAAAGTTTGAAAATAGGAAACCTGGGTCAGCTTCTCTGTCTCTTTTGGATGCACTTCCTCTCAATCATGACTTTTCTGGCCCCCTACAACTTCAGTTTACATGTGGCTTAGCTACCTCAATCTCCACCTCTGCTTAAATCTGCAATTGGTATCTCACAGATACAATCTACTTATATCCCTATTATTCATTGTATTTTCCTCTGTTCTTAAAAAGGCTAATCACATGAGGTTACAGGTAGCTATGGCATAATGGAGTACATAATGGACCAGAGCAGATGATCTCAGTTCAACAACTAACTCAAAAGGAATTCTGGTCAATATGGCAGAGTATGTAAACATTGTACTTGCCTACTTTCATGACGATATCAAAATTTCAACTAAACTGCAGAACAACCATCACTGAGAATCACTTAAAGTGCATCTGAACACAAGTCCTACAATTAAGGCATACAGAAGAAGCCACACAAAGACTGGTAAAAGGGATAGAGGCATAGAATGGACTGGCTTAACACCCACGTGTGGTGGTTAAAAATTGGTAGGGATATATCTGTTGCAGAGGACTCTCTGAGGAGCAAGAGGTCCCAGCCCCACACTAGGCTCCCCATCCCAGGGTTCCAGTGCTAGGAAGAGAAGTCCCCAGAACTTCTGGCGATGAAAAACCAGTGGATATTGTGGCTGAGTGACAAGGAGTGCTGCTGGAGTCCCAGGTGTTCTTCTTAAAGGGCCTGCACACAAACATACTGTCAGACACATTCGCTTTCAACTCCAGCACTGCAGCAGCAGCTTGAAAAGCACTAGGGACATATGAGGAGAAACTGAGTTGTCTGGCTTCCGTATGAGGGCAGCTTCCACCCAGACAGAAGGGCTGACAGAAGCCATTATTCCTTTATAATTCACCCGGCCCGGGTGATTCCTTGAGATCCCCAACCCTCCCAAATTTCAGTCCCACCCAAGACACTTCCAGTACCTTTTCCATACTAATGGCCTGTCGTGATTCATACTATGGAATTTCCTACAATATATCAAAGGTTGACAAATGCCAAACGAGCATCATCTGGCCTTGACATAACCCATACCTCTTGCTGAGCAACCCAACTCCAACATTGGTGGCAGCCAGCCTTGGTTCACAGCTTAGACTCTCCTAAGCACCTCCAAGTCCTGTGCAGGTGGTGGCCATCAGTGCATTGCTTTGTGGCTCATTCTTGGTAGCCCTAGGCAGGGCATAGCCTCAGACTGAAATTGGCCTATGGCTATGCATGCCCAGGGGCTGGCTTTGGATCAAACCAGAGGACCACTTTTCTGCCTGCATAGTTTACACACCCAAAGGGCAGACTGTGCAGGCGCAAGAGAGTACCGCTAAATCAAATCCTGCTCTGTAGGGTTAGTTCCTGCACAGCAACTCCTCTACTATAGTCATGGCCTGTCCTCTAAACCAATCAGCCCAAGGAACAATCCCTCCTATTTATGTGCAAACAGAGACCAAGGCTCAACTATAACAGGAGGGCACACACAATCCACACAAGCAAGACAGCTGGAGCACCAGGGAGACTGAGCCACTGGACTGCACAGGACAGCTATGACATAAGGCCATTTTACTAAGACTGGGGAAGATACCAGCTCTACCTAATACATAGAAACACACATGTGGAAGCAGTCTAAATGGGGGAAACAAAGAAACTTGTTCCAAATGAAAGAACGGAACAAAAATCCAGAAAAACTAACAAACAAAATAGAGACAGTCAATCAGCCAGATGCAGAGTTCAAAACACTGGTTATAAGGATGCTTAATGATCTCAAGGAGAACTTCAACAAAGAGATAGGAAAGATAAAAATGGAGATAGAACACATAAAAAAGAACCAGTCAGAAATGAAGAATATAATAAAGAATACATTAAAGGTAAACAACAGTAGATTAAATGTAGCAGATGTTCGAATCAGCAATTTGGAAGATAAGGTGTCAGATAACACTCAGTCAGGACAGTAAAAAGAATTCAAAATAAGTGAGTAGTTTCACGGGCTTCTGGGACAACATCAAGTGTACTAACATTCATATCATAAGGCTACCAGAAGGAGCAAAGAGAGAACAAGGAATTGAAAGACTATTTGAAGAAATAACAACTGAAAACTTCCCTAACCTGGTGAAAGAAGTAGATATACAAGTCCAGGGAGCACACAGCATCCCAAACAAAATTAACCCAAAGAAGCCTACACCAGGACACACCATAATTAAAATGCCAAAGTTTAAAGACAAAGAGAGAATCTTAAAAGCTGCAAGAGAGAAGCAGTTACCTATAAGGAAACTCCCCTGATTGTCAAGATTGTTACCTGATTTCTCAACAGAAACTTTGCATGTCAGAACGGATTGGCAGGAAATATTCAAGGTGATGAGAAGCAAGGACCTACAACCATGATTACTATACCAAGCAAAGCTATCATTTAGAATCAAAGGACAGATAAAGGACTTCACTGATAAGAAAGAGCTAAAGGAGTTCATTGCCACCAAACCAGTATTCTTTTTTTTAAAATTTAATTTAATTTTATTATTATTATTATTACTATTAGTTACAGATGTACAAAACAATGCAATAGTTATTTTTTTCACTGCTTACAAAGTGACTCCCCCCTCCCCTGCCCCCACACCCGATATCATACATATCTATTACAATTCCATTGACTCCATCCCTACTCCATATTCCACATCCCATGACATTATATGTGTTAAATTATAGTTGACATATAATAGTGTTCAGAGGCAGCTTCAGATATATAGTGCAGTGGTAAGGCCACTACACCATCCATGAAGTGGTCTCCCTAAAAGGACATGCATCTGTCTGTTCCCCTAAAAAAAAAAAAAAAAAAATTGCAACCTTATTGCTTATATTCCCTAAACTGTCTCTTCTGTATCTCCAGTAGTATTGTAGTTATCAGTCTATGTTGCCTTGTCCCTTTCCCTTCTCCCATCCCCATCCCATCTAGCCCTCATCAGTTTTTTCTTTGTGTCTCTAAGACTATTTCTGCCAAACCAGTATTCTTAAAGAAATGTTACAGAACATGTTAAAAAAAAGTCAAAAATATGAATAATAAAATGGCAATAACAACATATCTATCAACAGTTACTTTAAAAGTGAATGGATTAATGGATTAAATGGATTAAGTTAAATCAAAAGACATAAGGTGGCTAATGGATAAAAAAACAAGACCCTTACATATGCTCCCTACAAGAGACTCACTTCAGATTGCAAGATACATATTATGAAGAAAAAAAACAGTGATGGAAAAGATATTTCATGAAAATGGAAACAAACTAAAAAAAAAAAAAAGCAATAAATAAACAACTGTGGTAGCAGCATTTATACCTGACAAAATCAACTTTAAAACAAAGGCTATAACAAGAGATAAAGAAGACACCAGTGATTCAATTTCTGGATATTTATCCAAAGAAACTCAAAATACTACTTCCAAGAAACATGTGAATCCTTATGTTCATTTCAGCATTATTTACAATAGCTAAGCTATGGAGGCAACCTTGGTGTCCTACAATGGATGAATGGCTTTCAAAACTTTCACATATATGAATGGACCTCAAATTATGAATGTTCGTAAATGTGAACAAATCACGGAAGCATCTCACGTGTCTACCTGACATTGTGACAGTTGTGCTGCTCTGTACTGTACAGTGTGATAGTGTACAGTAGTACAGTGCTCAGTCAGAGCTCGGATGTCCGGAGGCAAGAGGAAAAGCAGAGGTGATATGGAGGGGACTGCTAGGAAGCGTAAAGCAATAACCATGGACACAAAAGTAGAAATAATTGGAAAACAAAACAAAAACAAAAAACAAAAAAAACAAAACAGAAACAAGCACTTTTGGACCTGCCAAGTGGTTATTGAGCTGGTTAGGAGCTGGCTTGGGATGCCGATGGCCCCGGTTCAGGTCCCACATGTGATACTACCATCAAAAAAAAAAAAAAAGTAGAAATAATTGAGAGATTGGATCGAGGCGAAAAGATGATAGACATTGCTCATTCTCATAACATGAATCGTTCAACCGTTGGCTTTACATTGTATATTTGTGTCAAAAGTGTTTAAGACTCAGTTTGTCATACTTATGAATGAATCCGACTTATGAACATTCTCCCAGAACAGAACTCATTGGTAAGTTGGGGACTTAGTGTATATATATATATATATATATATAAAATGGAATATTGCACAGCCATTAAAAGAATGAAATCTTGCCATCTGCAACAAAATGGATGAACCTACAGGGTATTGTACTGAATGGAGTAAGTCAGACAGGAAGACAAATGCAATATGATTTTCTTATAGGTAGAGTCTAAACAACAAAATTATAAAAATAATAGAAAGAAACTCATAGATACAGTGAACATTTTGAGGGTTCCAAGACGTGTGGGGGATTTGGGGGAGGGTAAAAAGGGGAAGGAATTAAAAAGTACAAATTGGTTGTTATAAAGTATTCATAGAGGGCCGGCTGAGTGGCGTGGTGGTTAAGAGCTGGCTTGGGACGCCGGTGGCCCCAGTTCGGATCCCACATATGAGGGCCAGTGACACTGCCCTCAAAGAAAGAAAGAAAGAAAGAAAGAAAGAAAGAAAGAAAGAAAGAAAGAAAGAAAGAAAGAAAGAAAGAAAGAAAGAAAGAAAGAAAGAAAGAATTCATGGAGATGTACAGTATATCATAAGGAATGTAGTCAATAATATTATAATAACTATGTATGGTATCAGATGGAAACTAGATTTATCGAATGATCACCTCATAAGTTATGTAAATATCTTATAACTATGTTGTATACCTGAAACTAATATAACATTGTATGTCAACTGTAGTTGAAAAAAAATTGTTGAAAAAAAGAACTAACTCAAATGCTCAGCTATTAAACTTCCAAGACTCTTTTTTTTCCTGCAAAATGAGATTAATAAGAAATTTTACAGGGAGTAGTTAGGATCACATGTGTATTAAAACAAATGGGAAGGGAATTGTAAAATCTCTATAAATCTTGGTTCTTATTATTAATTGGAAAAGATTATCTTTTATAGTTATAGATGACATCATCTGACCATAAACTTATTTTAATATAAATTATAAACATAAAAAAGACATTTTTTGTTTACCAATTTGAATATAACAGGTCACAATTCAAAATACACATTCACCACCTTAGAAAAAAATACCTGCCATTCTTTGAAATTGATGGTTATACTTCCTTACTAGTAAGATAAGCAAAAAAGTATACGCAGGTCAGATGTAACAGGCTAGACTGTAATATACATATGTATATATATTTCCTTACCAGACCAAGGGATTTCCTTTCTCTGGAACAGTCTTTCACCCACTGAAAAGTGTACTTATTCAGAAGTTCAGAAGTTCAGTTTAGCTAAGCACCCCACAAATTTGGCAGTTGATCCGCATGTTATTTGAACCTTTAGAACACATATAATTAGACTGAAAATCTCATTAAAATAGGATCACTGTCTGGTACTATTCCCACAAATTTTGCCTCTTGATATAGACATAATAGAGGACTAAAAACATATGTGAAAGAAATTGATGAAAATTACCCACCTTTTTTTTTTAAATATAGGACAAGACTAAAGTTCAATCATGCTCATGTATCAAGTTCAAGTTGTTTTAAATGCATTCCCACATGGCAGTTCAAATGAGTGAAATGTGAATGGTTCAGGTAATGGCTTTCTCTTAAACTAAATTGTGGAAACGGATTAAAACAGCCAAGTAAAGAAAGCCACCAATTTCTCCACATACAATAAAATAAGAATCATCATTTTGCATGTAAAATACTGAAGAATGAATATATATATATATATATATATATATATATATATATATATATATATATATTTGTGGACTACCAATCTTACAGGCTGAAAAAAATCTTCTTGGTCAGAGGATATAAAACTTTGAAAACAGAAATTGAACTGTGTTTTAAAAAGACATCAACAGGTTTGATTCTTATCTCCATTGAACGGAGGACTACATGCTTGCAAATGTAGGATATAAATTTAATTTCCCCCTCATGTCAAATAGTATTCTAGAGCATAAATATAAAAACTATCAATGATTTCATTTTAAATCACACACAAGAGTAACACAAAGCCTAAAAAGGGACCCAAACTGTATGTGAACACTAGCATTGCTTCATTTCCAAGAGGAAATAACATTTTGTGACTGCCAGTCTGTGTAAGGTTTTTTTTTTCTCTTCATATTATTTAATTCATCATCGGTCTATCTTTGATAAAAAGAACTTTAGGATCATGCATACAAATGATAAATACTGATAAAATGTCAGAGCAGTAGAGAAAACAAGTATGAGTACAGAACGACAACTTGAGGTGAAGTTTTATTTCCTTTTATTTGAAGTGTATTTTGGCACATGTATACCTATGCCATGTAGATATATGCATATGTACCTTCCAAACCCAAAAAGAAAAGGGGAGGGAAGGAAGGGGCATGGGGTGGGTGGGGCAGGAGGGAGAGAGACAGAGACAGAGACAGAGACAGAGAGAGAGAGAGAGAGAGAGAGAGAGAGAGAGAGATTATTCATGCTGTTTGTCCACTCCAACTTGCTTGGATAAATGCATCATTTAGTATAAACATACAAATAGGGCTTGCAGAGTTAATCAAAAACAAGTAATTTTTTGTAATAGATAATCCAGGGTGGAGATAGTAGCACTAAAGTCATCAGACCCCCAAGTTTCTTCTCCCTTTGCTTTAACATCCTTTCTTCTGAGATCTTGGGGTAGTATGCTTCCTTGGGATCCAAAAATTTCAGGGACTAAAATTTCTTATTATTTTTTTTTGTTTACATAAAATAATATAAGAACATATCTAACTATTATCTTTTATTTCAAAGAGCTTTCTTCGCAAGTCAATTTTTCAAGGTGCCATCCTGTATAATTTGATTACCACCTAATTCAATAATACTCTTTAAGTTGGAAACTAAAAACATGTTATATTGAAGTGCAGATCCACAAGGTGCTATCAACAGAAAGAAGGAAAATCTCTATACTTCAGCTATTGAGGCAGGCAGGTGGCAAACATTATTTGGCTCAAATAATTTACTTCTGAATCACTTTACACAACTCAGTCAAAATGTGGTATTTTTGTAATAAATTAAAAAAAAATCACACCTTTTTTAATAAAAGAAAACCAATGAATAAAGAAATCCAAACTAGTTTTTCCAAAATCATGTAAAAAAAAAATAAAAATAATCATGGAACACAAAGAAATAACCTTACTCCATGTAGTCTTAATGCAAAAGCACACTCTAACTATAAGACCACCAGCATGCCTTTATAAATCCACCAGGATATGAATTTTTTTTTTTTTGAGAGCAGTATCAATGGCCCTCATATGTGGGACCCGAAGCCAGCGCTTAACCACCGCGCCACTCGGCAGGCCCAGGATATGAATATTTTAAATGGGTCTTTGGCCTGAAATTTGTCTGTAGTACAAATATTACTCCATTTGATAACTCCTCAATGTTATTCCAACTGTCAAACTTGTTCACATATAGTTTCTATTAATAAGCTTCATTTAAAAATAAGGAAATTATCTGGATGTTGTTATTCCTTGACTCATAGCATCATTGCAATTCTTAAATACAGTTGGCTGTCAATCTCTTAGCACGAGCGAAAAAGACCCTAAGATTTGAGATCGTGAATACAGAGCCAGAACTGGTCCTTAAGGGAATATGAGAATGTCTAACCCTGGATTTACTCATATGAATATCACAAATAATGAAATGCCCTAAAGGCTAAATGCCGTTTTGATTTTCCAGCAAGTCCAACAGTCTCTTTTACATCACTGTAGGACATGTGACAAACTATATTCAAGTCCCTGCTTCAAGAGACTATGAGATTCATTTATTTAATGTTGTATGTTCAACTATTAAAACCATCATCTAACCTTAAAACTTGCTCAATTATTTTAGCTGTATCATTTTCAAAAGAAAATGTTGTATTTCCTTCATTATTGAACACAATCTCTGAAGGAGGATAATTGTTGCCCATTCCCATTCCCCAAATTTCCTTTATATTGAATTTAGCTACACAAGATGAAAAAAACAAAAAACAAAAAAACACTGGGAAATTGTATAACAAAAAATAATGTCTCTTTTTCTATTTTGGTTATTGATGTCTTCAGTAAAGAATCCATAGAAATCCTACTGGAGTACAGGTCTTAAACTGACACCTGTCAGAGACAGCCAGCCCCACCAATTAGCAGCAAAGCTTTATTGATGCTAAATCCTGGCAGCAGACCTGTATTTCTGTAGAAAAGAGCCCCTAGAAATCTCATGAATTGCTTTTTCCTCAGTGGGCAGGAGAAATGAACCTCTATATTTGCAGAAAGACAATATTAAACAGCTGCTCATCAGTCCCTCTCCAAAAGCACTTGATTTCTATAATAAACAGAATTAAATTGCATCCATTTCTGGTCCTAAACAACAGGACTGAGCTTTAAAATGTAGACCAGGCACATAAAATGCCACAGTAAAATCCAGCCTCTACCATAAATAGGGCAGTCTAGGGAAATTCCAGATAGAAATTGTAAGCCAAAGCTTATTAACCAACCGCTTTAAAAGGGTATAGGCAAGTTTTGTTTTAATTATTATTTTTTTTCTTTATTCCTGGAGACCAAATTAAATAAAAAAACAAAAACAAAAACTTCTTGTTTGACAAACCAACAGGGTTTGTTTGTTTGGTTGGTTTTGCCTTTCTAATTTGAATGAAGATAAAACTAAAACTGCCCTTTTTATTTAAATGCCAACACATGTCATTGGTGCCAAATGGCCTTGTGGTTTGTGCCAGCACCATCAATTGAAGTCCACAAGTAAGAGGGGACAGGAGATTTAGTGCTTTTACCTGTTGAGCAGTTACTGAGCAGAGTAGAGAATTTCTTTTCTTTCATATACAATCCCTGCTGATGACATGAGTGTGCACACACACTGGTGGGAATAATTGGATCATTTCCAGTGTCCTTGTCCCTCCCCCAAACCCTCCAAGACTCAGTTGCTGTCTGTGTGCTCTGAAAACATCAGAACTGAGCTCTGGGATTTATACACCTAGGATACGATGCCTTTGATCTATTTATTTTAAATATTCCCTTCTCAAATATTTGTGTGAAAGAAAGCACTAGAAACCAGAGGAAATAAAGGCAGAAAGCCCAGAAGAAATATTTGAATGGCAAGAGACATGAAGGGTAGACATTTTGGAAGTCCTGTCTATAGTTCGGGGTTCGCTTTTTTTTTTGCCTCTTTAACTGTGAATAGATCCTACCCTAAAGTGCAAGAGAAGTACAATAGTAACTTAAGCTTATAAACCTGCACAAATTTTATACCTCTCAGGTATCCTAACTTCAGTGTAAGAGCCTAATAAAGGCAAAAGAATAACCTCCTGATGAGAACCTGGCCACTCAGAGACTAGCACCAGACTGGAAAATGCCCCATTAGCTTTGGGCATCTGAACAAATGAAAAAATTGTCTTTGACACGATATAGTTGCTTAAATAGTTAAAAACTAATTATTTTAAGTGTTCCCAAATTCACTCAAAATGTGTTCAATTCAGTTACTGAAAAACTTGGGCTTGATTGGTAATGAGAAGAAATATTTACAAGTGTGTTTAAAAACAAATATATATATATATATATATATATTTATATATATATATATATATATATATACACTTTCATAAAACATATAGGCATGACTGGTATACAAAAAAGCAATAATCACTGAGGTTTTCCAGATCACTGAGCAAAGAATAAAAGCAGTAGACTTAAATTATTAAAAATTATTTTAGGGCCGGCTGAGTGGCGCGGTGGTTAAGAGCTGGCTTGGGACGCCAGAGGCCCCAGTTCGGATCCCACATATGAGGGCCAGTGACACTGCCTTCAAAAAAAAATAAAAAAAAAAAAAAATATATATATATATATATATATATATTTTTTTTTTTTAAATAAGAAATAATGTTCTTAAGTCATATGTGTGATATTCACTCTTTCATATTATTTAGTGAAATTGAGAATTTTCTGTTGCTATTGGGTTAATGAGTAGAAATACCTTGAAATTAGAAAAAAAGAAATCTGTGAAACTACTTCAAAAAGTTCAAATCGGTGATGTTGAGCATCTCCTAATCTACTTATTTTTCCTTAAAGATACTTGGAAAATGAATAATTTATTTCATCAAATAAATATAAAAATAAAAATTCATATAAAAATGTGTATACTAGACATTCTAAAATATTTAAATGAATCTATTATGTCCATGTTAACTTGAATTAATTATTATTATTAATTATCATTAATTCAATATATATATACATATTTCAATTGCTCTTCTAGATTATTTGTCCTTTGAGTTTCATTATGTTTATGACACATAAATAAACACATGTGGAAAAAAATTGTATTCTGTATGTCTGAATATGTGTACACACAGGTACACATACAGACAACGTATACACATGCTCCATATATTTATATGATTAGTGAACATTTGGTTTATAGATCATTCTTCATGGACAATGAGAGGTATTGCTCAAAATTCTTCCCATTGGATATTTATTTTTCCCCACTATCTTTTACGAACATTCCCGAGTACTATGCTATCACTGCAGAGTCCATGTTTCTGATATACTATGCAGGATGATGTATAAATCAAATCAAACTCATTGTTTTTCTCCTGTGTTAGTCATTGAAAACTTCTCATGAGGTCACAGGTATGAATTAATGGATGGATGAGCTCACTTGATGGTCGAGGTTTACTGGACATGCCCAAATTTATGGCTTAGTACATTAGATAACACACAATAAATGATGGTAGCTCCTCTTTCAAATCAAACTCTTAAATGAATGCTTCTATTGGCAGAGCCCTCTGATTCCATGAACTAGTTACAAGGGAAGCTGGGAAAATAAACTTCTAGAAATATTTTCAAAAAGATAGGACTTAAATAAAAAAATTCTCCTAAACAGGAGAAGTAGTGTTCAAAATGATGCATTCTAATTTAAGATATTGGAAACAAAGAATCAAATATTACATACTTTTTGTAGAAGATAGTGGTAAACAAAATGAAACAAACAAAAAACCCCGAATTGTTTGATCTGGACTATTCTCTCAAAAGAGTTCTGAAAATCCACTGGAGAGAGTAACTCATTTATCCCTGTTATTTATAGCATATTACATGATGACTTCATTGCTGAGTGATAAACTTAGAACAGTAAGCTTGTGTTCCAATAGAAATCTTAAAGAAAAAATCACATAGTTTGAAGTCAGACAGGTCTTTATGACACAGACCTTCAACACATAGCCAAACATTAAGCTAGTCCCAGGGAATGAGACAGATCTTTTGCTGAGTGAATTAAAGGGAGCAAGGACAGCAAAATTAGAGATTTAAAATAACACCACATTTACATTAATAGATTTGTGATGTCATTATAAAAATATGTTTGCTCAGTAATTCAGTGATTTATATTAAGTTACTCTAATTTCTAATCTATCCTCTAATTGTAATTAAAGAGCTTAAGGAGATTTGTTGGTCCTTCCTAGCCTCTAATGCTTTCTACGTGTTGCTTCTGCAGTGGCTAATAATCAGAAAAGGTGAAAGAATAAAATAAAATGATAGAGTCTTTGATTTTCTAGTCCACAAATTCCAAGTTGACAAATTATTTCCAGGTCTGTCTTTCAGTCATGTTTTTCTGGCTACAGTTTTTAGAAGGCACAGTATCAGACATCACCATTTTAAGTATGTATGTATGTATGTATGTATGCATGTTCGTATGTATGTACGTATTTGCTTGTGAACATTTTTTGAATCAAGCATACTGAGAGATATAATTTACAAATAGTAAAAATCACCCATTATAAGTGTACAGTTCTATGAATTTTTGCAAAAGTATACACATGGAACCACCACTGCAATCAAGATACTGAACATATTCATCATACTAAAGTAATCTTTTGGTCCTCTTTGCATTTTGTCTTTTGTTCCTGGAATCCCAGTCATTGATTTTTTTTTTTTAATCTAAAAAAAGCTAACTTGTATTCTAAACTTCTAGATAGAATTTTCCTTGCCTCTGCTTCTCTCTAACCTTCTGTAAAAGCTGACAACAGCTTTCACAAGGTTAAACTCATTCTGCATTTGGCCAAACTTCATTGTGTATATCTGGCTGTATACTGTTATTCAATCTATAAGTAAATGTCTCTTTATGCTTACCATACGCATAATTCACTTAAATCCTCATATCCATACACATTAAATATTATTAAGAATTTACTTTGGGCCAGGCATTATATTTAGCCCCATTCCCAGAATATAGTACTAAAAATATTAGACACATTTCCTGCCTTCATGTAGATTACAATCTAAGTTGAATAAATTCACTATAAACCAGACACAATATCATTAACTCTATTGACTCTAATACATCAAGTATAATATTAACACTACAAAAATGACGACACTGCTTCAGCTGTCCAGAAACTTTACATATTTTACATGCATACAGTTAAATATATATATATATATATATATATATATACACAAATAATAACTGTATATTGAATGAAAAATGAATTTTTTCTATATTAACTTCATTCAATATTTGGGTGACTTAAAGAATTACATGATCTGTATACACATACAAGAGAACAATTTTGAAAACTAGTCCTAAGAACTTTTTCTTTCATTAAAAATAGTTAAAAATATATATTATATGGCAGCAAAACTCTTCTACCAACATCTCATTTTATTTTCAGCATCTGCCACCTTCTTCATCATTTCACAGTTGAAAAGATTTCTAAACTCTTCTGTTATTTCCCATAATGTTCTGACTTAAAAAAAAAACAACTTTAAAGACTAATCTTTTTTAATAAATGTCTTTTTCTCCAAGTCAAAAAACACACACCTTAAAATCAATTTTACAACAAAATATAGAAATGGCTCAATTGAATGTGTGCTGGGGAGCAAAACAGGCACAATCTGTAGTATATGTTACTAGATGAAACAGAAATGGATGATAAACTGAATGAAAAAATATACAAGCAAATATGGAATACAGCCAAAGAGCTAGTAAATGGAAGGTTGTAATTAAGCAGGTACCTAGTGGATTAGAGGAAATTAGACTGCTGCTGCTTTTTTGCTGCCAGCACAGAATGCTTTTTATCTCAAAATAGTCAACAGCCTACCAAGAGGACTGTAATTATATATTTTTTATTTTATTTCATAGAGTATGATTGCAGGCAAGACAGAATCAACAAAAATTGAGAAAACTACCTACTATCAATGATATTAAGATTGATAAGAATATCTATGTGAGAAGTTATTAAATTTTAAGATTGTGTATTTATTTTTATTCTAGTCATGCAGCATTCAGTCTAAGCCTCTTAGATAGGAATCAAAAGGTAAATATGTGAAGAATTTCATTGCCAGCATCCTGCACAAGAAACATCTGGCATCATAATCCTAAAATAACATATATAGAGAGCAAATGCCTTTAGCTGAATAAATTCTAAGCACCTCAGGCTAGAGAATCTACATTTTGAATTAACCAGTTTTCCTAGAAACTTTGATTGGGTCCAGTTTTCAGGGAAAATATAAAATTCAAAGGAAGTTTTCAGAGAACTTTTCTATTAGCTCCCTTTTGTTTTTATGCATTGTTCTCTTCGTAAAAACCCCACCACCTGCCAAGGTATTTTTAACTCCCATTTAGTTATCTACTTACCATCAGCTCTCCCAGCTCTAGATCCTTATATTCACCAAAGTGGACCCAGTTTACTAATCTTGATGCCAGAAACAAATCTGTCAAATTCCAATAGTTAAATGAATAATGTCTTTATGTGTTACATGTTCTGAAGAACATCTATTTAGAGTAAGTGATATTACAACTGCAGATTAGATAGTAAAGGATAACTAAGGCAAAGTCTTTAGGAAACTGGAGAAAAAAATCCTAGAAATAAGTGCCTTCTAAGTGTAATCTCTGGTCCATGCTTTTTGTTCTTTTTCTTCTCCCAGACAATGTTATAGATCTAAATGCTTCCATTTCCCTGCCACCAGCAATTATAATACCAACTGCTGTAGATTTGTAGTTCTGACTCAAGAATCTTTAAAAATAGGTAGAGTAGTGACAGAAGATATTTGCCAATGATACATCTGTCATACAACTCAATACCAAAAAAGCCCAACCCTATTAAAAAAATGGGCAGAGGACATGAAGAGACATTTCTCTAAAGAGGACATACAGATAGCCAACAGACATATGAAAAAATGCTCAATATTACTAATCAGTAGAGAAATGCAAATAAAAACCACAATGAGATATCACATTCCTGTCAGAATGGCAATCATCAATAAATCAATAAAAAATGTTGGTGAAGATGTGGAGAAAAGGGAACCCATGTACACTGTTGGTGGGATTGCAGATTGGTGTAGCCACCATGGAAAACAGTATGAAAGCACTTCAAAAAATTGGAAATGGAGCTACATTATGACCCAGCAATTCCACTTCTGAGTATCTATCCAAAGAAAGCTAAAAAGCTAATTCAAAAAAAAAACCATCCACCCCTGTTTATTGCAGCACTATTCATAACAGCTAGACATGGAAACAACTGAAATGCCCATTGGTAGATGACTGGATAAAGAAACTGTGGTACATTTATACAATGGAGAGATTAGTAGACACAATATAGTCATGGGGATATGAAATACAGTATGGGGGAATATAATCAACAATGTTGTAGAGGTCAAATAAGGTGCCTGATGGACACTGGACTTATCAAGGTAATCATGTAATAGATGGTGCAGATGCATGACCAATGCACTATACACCTGAAGTTGAAGTAGAATACTATTGTATGTCATCTATAATTAATTAAATACACACACACACACACACACACACACACAGTCACTGGAGGTGAAGTATAGCCAATGGAGTATAGCTAATATAAGGAAGATAGCCAGTGGCATTGTAACTATTATATAAGATGTCAGAGGGGTAGTAGCTTTGGAGAGGAGGGTTGCCACTTTGTGAGGGGTGTAAATGTCTAACTATTTTGTTGCTTTGTACACCTGAAACTAAAAATAAAAAAAATTCTAAATACGTAGAGCAAGTCAGTCTACCACAATCAAATGTCCTGTCTACTGGGATTGTCATGAGTACCTGCAGCCAATTACAGCTATTGGATTAAATACTCATTCAACTTTTCATTGAATTTTTTATAATTAAAAGAGTGAAGAGGTTTGCAAATAAATATGGTTGAGATACAATACTATCCAACATAAAGAAAAATCATTAAGAATTACCTGAGTTACCCTAAAGTGTTTAGACTTGAGACTAGTTTGGTGAAAACTGGAGGTAGTTGAACACAGGCTAGTGAATAACCATTGTCAAAAAGGAAAAAGAAAAGAAAAATGCTTGCTTTACAAAATGAATGTACTCTTGTTATAATTCAATCCACCAAACTGCTACTGAATGCTTAAAATTATATAATGTGAGGTTCAGGAGGTACTTTAGGGATGATTTAACTAAATGATTTCATTTAAAATATGATGAAATTGAGTCCTTGAGATATAGAGCAATTTGCATGGTAGAACACAACAACTTAAAACCAGAAGACCTATGTTTCCCAGTTTTCAAGACAACATCTTTCCTTTACAGCAATGAAAATGCAGAGGTTTTTATGCTGCTCAATTCAGAGAAATAATAATGACTATTGGACACTTTAAATTTCATTCAAAAGTACAAAAATGTTATTAACACTATGAGAAAAGAAATATATTCTGTACATCATATTATTATTATTATTATTATTATTATTATTATTATTTAAAGATTTTATTGGGGAATTGGGGGCAGGGAACAGAGTTGGGGAACCGTGGAAGGGGAACAGACAAGTTGCTGTCCTTTTGTTCTTCAGTCTAGCTGTGGAGGACATCGCTTCACGGGTTCGTGTTGGTGTCATCATTAGGATCTTCTCAGGTGTGTCAGATCAGTCGCCGGCCTCTGGACTGCCGCTCACAGCAGCTCTTGGCAGCTCACACCAGCTGTTAGCCACTCACGCTGGCTGCCAACCGCTCACTGTAGCCTATGGCAGCCCACTGCAACAGTGGCTGCAGCTTTGCCATCCCCAGGGACTCACAGCAGCCCAGCTCCAGGTGGAGTTGTTGTTCACCATCTTAGCTGTAGAGGGCAGTGTCACGGGCCCTCATATGTGGGATCCAAACTGGACGCTGGCATCCCAAGTCAGCTCTTAATCAACTCGCCACTTAGCCAGCCCTGTACATCATATTATTAACAGAGGGTATTTCTGAGAAATGAGATGACTGGAAAATTACTATGTTGCATATGTAATCAGCATATGTAGCCTTCAAGAGTTACCCTTTATTAAAATCTTTATAAAATAAACTCAAGCTTCCATTCCATGATATTGGAATAGGTTCATCCCTCCTCTCACTATTTTTAAGACATACTGATATGCCACACAAAAGGGGCTTTCAGGAGGGCACTTAGAATTGCCAGGATACTTTACATGAAATCCTGATTTTTGTTCAGTTTTCAATTACTGAGTAGAAGAGCCCAATAGCTGCCACAGATGGCGGCTCAGGTTCCCTATGTGTCATTTTATCCCAAAACTTTTATATAATTTTTAATATATGCGTAGCAATGTTATAAGAATTTTACATACATTAATTGATTTAATCCTGAAACAAGTCTATGGATTAAATACATTTTGCCCCCATTTTGGATGTAAGGTAAATGAAGAACAGAGAGGATGGTAGTTATGTGTTGGAGCCAGGCTTTGAACCTAGGTAAGCCTGACTGTAAAGGTTGCATCCTCAAGCATGTCTGTATTTGCTTGTATTGTATTCCATTTCATTTCTTGAAGTACAGCATGATGTTTTTGTGTGGGTCATCTACCAAATCCATGGTATACTGGAGGATAATGACAGTAAAACAAAAAAATAACGATTAAAAATTGAATGGAAGCATTATTGTTCCTAAATTCCTAACCATCACAAAAAATGTCTTACTCAGTTCCCTTTCTTTGTTCCCCAAATTCTCACATTGTTGTTGTACTTTTAGGGCCTCCCAGTTTAATTTTTCCTCTTTTTTTTGTATCTTCGGGGGCAATCTAAAGTCCTCCCTTTTGAGTCATTTAATTGACAAAGGACAACTCAATTTTCTATTACTGTTTTAAAGAAAGAATATTTTCTTTTTGTCCACTCTCCACAGTAGCTTGGGCTTTGACCTTCATTATCAAAAGACTGCTATTTTGAGTTTCCCTTTGAAAAAATGCATCAATCCTTAATCAATTCTTTTTTCCTAAAATGAGGATGTGCATATAGTTCAATTTTGTTTGACAATTTTTGTTCCTATTGCATATATTTTACCCCAAAAATCTATTGTTTTTGAAATTAGAAGAAATTATTCTAAAATTATGAAGTTTGATTTATACTTAATTTTAATTTTTTAAAATGTCAATATGAAAATTGAACTGTTTTCTAGACACTAAAAATGTAATACAGTGATATATTTGATTTGAGAACTTGAATAGTAAAGGGAACTTTCTACTTTTTCTTCCTGAATATAAATGAAAGATTCTACTAGAATCTAGGTGGATTCATGTCTGTTAAGTTGTTGGATATTAGATGACAAATCAAAATAATAATAATAATAATAATCTACCTATATTAATTATTTTGATGTAATAATTAGAAAATATTTATTATCACTACTATGTAATCATCATTTGGACTATTAAAAAATAATCATCTATGATTAAGATTTTTTCCATTTTTGATTATTAATTTAGAATTGTATGAAAACTATAGACTGTTTATGGAGAAAAATACACATATAAACATAGGAAAATAATTTTGAACAAAATAACAGGAAGTTAACCTCTGAAAGAGATCTACCCATCTCTAGGGTTAAATTACAGTGTTATATTAAAGTTATTTTTAAATGTACATTTTGCTGGTTATTAATCTTATTTTTATTAATGAATATATTTTTCTAAATTTAAGAAATAATAACACATTTAATCAAATTTAAGTTACCTTATTGTATTTTATATTTCATGAAGAAAACCATAATCCAATTTTAATTATAGGATGCCAATGATGGTAAAATGCCTCCAGCTTGCAGAGATGTGAAAAGTCCATCTTAAAAATCAATGCATTATGGTATTTATTTATGTTTTCTTATTTTAGACATGAGAAATTGCTTTTACTTCAGATAAATGCATATATGAAATATTAGGTCTTAGAGTCTTTGTTATTTTTCTCTATTATTATCCAAGAACCAAATTCACTTTCTTTCCAAAATTCATTCACTTGTACCCAATTTTATTGTAGATCTATTATTTCCAAAAGATTACTTTAACATGTCTGACCTTATCCTGCGTACTTTCCACCGCTTTTTTGCTCAAGCCCTGAGAAATAGTGAAAAATGGAACAGAGGCCAAACAGCCTGCAATTTCTAGAATCAATCATATTTATTCTCTGACTTCTTAGATGTTGAATCCTGCTTTCTCACGTACATTTCATTTGGGTCTCTTCAAAGTCTACAACTCAGATGTCTGCCAGACCTCTTTTACCTATTGTGATTTTCTGGTTCTGACTCCTTTCACCAACCTTGTGTTAATGCAAAAGCCTACATATCCTGGATCCAAGCCTCTGCTTCAATCCAGTCCTAACACTATTCTTCTGATCCATCTTTGCTAGAGGTATCAACAATGCCAATATTAACTATAGGTCTGCCAAGGTTTTCTACCTGGAACAGGTCTTTTCAATCTGATAGTTCTTTCTCTTAATTTTCTCATAAGATGTATTTCATATTATTATCTCCATGGACATAAACCGAAGGACAAAAATCAGTGAACCACCACCAAAAAAGTTGAAAAGGATTGAAGATATTAAGTACTCAGAGCACTAAGACATACCAACTTTCTGCTAGTGTTCAGAAAGAAACCAGAGGTGGAAATGTTGACAGGGGTTAGGCTTATTTGTGATTTAACTTTTTTTTTTTTTTTAAGGAGGGCACAGCTCACAGTAGCCCATGCAGGGATAAAACCTGCATCCTTGGTGTTATCAGCACCACATTCTGACCAACTGAGCTAACTGGCCACCCCTGTGTTTAAATATTTTTAATTAACCAAATGCTCAGGGAAATCATTGACTAATGAGGTTTATTCAACTCATCAAATGTGTAAATAAAATTAAAATTTTATTTCAATCTGAAGTATCCCAGAACAAAGGAGAGCAAATAATTACTTAGATAATTATTTTTAAATGTAGTTTAAAAAACTGAAATATTATACAGGACTTGGGCACTAGGTTTTTATAATGAATACTTAAATAATGACTAAGAGATGTTGACATATGTAAGCAAACTAAAACCTACATATGATAAAAATTCATAGATATAAAAAGGTTTTCAAAGTATGAGCAATTAACCTGGATAATCAAATAGAGAAATATATAATTTCCCATGTTATCACATTTATCTAATAATAGAAATATGCTAAGAATTTTAAGTCGAAATGTGTCAATGACAATGTAGAATATATGCATATGTTAGATCATTGTCTTACATTACTATGATTTCAGCTCTTATGTACACTTGTGTGCTTTACAGTATTCAAAATCACAATAGTACTTGTCATATATATATATACACACATGCATATATATGTATGACTATATGTATGTATGTCTACATATGTGTGTATACATATGTGTGTGTGTGTGTATAATCTATCCACATTAGCCTCAGATTTTATAGTTGAAAATTCACCTATCTGATAAAATTTTTTGTAACCCCAAGATCAATACTCATGGCACTTTTGCTGTCATTTGCAAACATACTCATGTACAGAGCTGTGAAAGATTTCCGCTACTGGGTGTTCACATTCCCAGCAGAGATTGAATGAGGTGACACTCTGCCTTCTTGTTTTATCTATCACAGTGTAAATGAGTGGCTTTTTTTGCAGTTTATTTAGCACCACACTTTTTGCATTTTTGTGCCTTTTTTTTTTGGTGGTTTTGCTGTTTAAAACGTCTCCCAAATATAGCGCCGAAGTGCTGTTTAGAATTTTAAGAGCAAAAAGCCTGTGTTGTGTATTACCGAGAAAATGTGTGTACTAAGACAAGCTTCATTTAGGCATGTGTTATAGTGCTGTTAGCTGTGAATTCAATGTTAATGAATCAAAAGTATATATTAGACAAGATGTCTTTAAACCGAAGTGCAAATAACATAAGGATATATATTAGTCAGCTGATGAAAATGTGACCTGTGTTTTTCCCTAGGTACAATGCATAATAGCCACTAATATGGGGAAAATTATAGAATAGAACTACAACGAATAACAAAAATTGACTGTCTGTATATTATGGAATGCCAAGTATAGAGGACATCTGCTTTTCTTTAGTATACCATTATCCACAGTTTATTATTTGGTTGAAGAGATTCCCCCATTGTTTAAGTCTCAGATGGAGAATAAGTTGTCACGCCGAAGCGAATCAGATACTGGCTCTCCATGACCCTGGCAGTAAGGGTGCAGGTAAGGCATCTGACCGAAGCTCAGCCAAATAAACTAGGATAGAGGATGTTGAATTTGGGATGTACACACAAAGGCATCATTTTAATTTTTGTTTTGTTTTGTTTTTTTTTGTTTTTTTTTTGAGGGCAGTGTCACTGGCCCTCACATGTGGGACCGAACCGGGGCCGCTGACTTCCCAGGCCAGCGCTTAACCACCACGCCACTCGGCCGGCCCTTAGGCATCATTTTTAATATCTTTTGCGAGGGCAACCTTCAGCAGCCAAAGTATTTGGTCATGGGGACCAGACCAGACAACTTTGCAACTTGCTCAGAGCTGAGAATCTTAGTGCTTATGCTTCCTCGTTTCCTGTTCATGTTTTGAGCCTGATTCTCCAGTCTTTCCATTGAGCCTGTGAGTAATGGCCTAAAACACTTTCAATAAATTCCTTTTCTGATAAGTTAGACAGATCTTGTTTTTGCGGCTTGTAAACCAGAACCCAGACTAATATGACTATCATATGCCAAGTGTTATGCCAAATACTGTCAAATGATATTGAAAATCAATGTGAGTTTGGGATCATTTTGGAAAATAAAAAACATATGTGAAGTAAATATGTTTCCCTTAAAAGGCTTATCATTTTATGCCTATCCTTTATCTAGTATTTAATCTAAATTACAGTTAAGAGAACTAAAAGGTGTTTAAGTTATTTTAAAACATTAATATGTATTCAATAAAACTACAAAATATATGTTTTTTATATAAAAACTCAAAGGCTTAACTTTTTTAAAGGCTTAAACTTTTATATAAAGGCTTAAAGTTACTAAAAATTAGGATCTCAACTTTAAATCATTTTGTTGATAAATTGATCTTAACTTTTACTTCCTTAGATTTTTTTTTACCTTTCTACAATGTTCTGAACTTTGGGTTTAATATTTTCTCCTGCACAAATATTTTATAAGTATAAAGCATAATTGAATTGCTTTTCAGCTCCATCCAAGTGTGTGAAATACATCTAACTAGGAATTAAAATTTACTAAACCCAAAAAAAGCTGTTCTATACAGTTTAAAAAATATATATATATGTTTAAGTGTTTGATAAATTCTACTATTGGTTAGTCACAGATAATTCAATATTTATAGAGTTATTTTCCTGGTATGAAAGCTTTTGCTCTCTTTCCTATTGGTTGCATGTTAAGTAGCTGAAGCCACCAAAAACATTTAGGCTTTAGCTAATTCTTTTATTTTACTATTCAGTCCCATGGTGCTTTCGGCTTGGTTTGTTTATATCATTTTCACATCTCAGAAGTGTTGAATAATGGAAGTGTTTTCACAGATTATATTACCCAAAAATTGTTTAGATATACTTGCAATTTCTCTCACTCCCTAAAAAAGACAGTTCTTGGTCCCACATGTTAGAGTGTTGAAGGCTCCAGGGGGAATAAAGAGTTCTGTTACTCCTAGATTAAGCCCATCACTGAAAGCAATAAGAAACACACCTCACATTGGAAATACAACTGTCAAGTTCTAGAAAGAACAGTCGTCAACCCCACCTGAGACGCACAGCTAACACAGACCAAAAAGAGCCCCTTGGGTGCTAAATGTCATGGCAGCTTCTAAACCCAACATTCCTGGGTATTTGTAAACCCAGCATGCATACCAGGCCATCACAGGAATATGTAAGCATGTCATCTGTTCAAATAAAATCTGTCAAAGATGTTAAAGTTAAAGAAGGAAATATACCAGTAATAACGCAGTGACCAACCACATTGGCATGGCTCTTCTCCATACATACTATACAAAGGGGAAAGCCAGAACACCAGGATATTCTGTATCCTGTTGTCTACACTCTCGTGCTAGAAAGACATATTTATCACTATTTTGATGCTGGAACGCTGAGGAAAATGTTGTTCAGCATTGTATTGAAAAGCTAAGGAGAGTGTGTTCTTTTATTTTTGTTTTTCCAGGTCAATGCCATTTGCTTCCAATTCAGAGGATAAAAAAAAAAAATTGTGCTTTCTATAGCTATGAAACAAATGCAGCTTAAACTTCAGGGCCCTCACTAAAATATATCTTTTCTGAAGTCCTGGGTGGGGTTCCGGTAGTTATGTGTTTGTCATAGTGTACTTTGTTTCTTAAAAAGGACTCCAAAACTTTTACAAACTTTGGGCACCACAAAATCTGTATCCACCCTGACTAGAAGTCTTCCATTTAATGGACACACGTTAGAACTAACCTAAACCAATCTGCACAGCACTAAGTACCATTAATCAGTATTTTGTGAATAAATCAGCCCCATAATAGAAACATACTTTATCAACTATATATACAATCTTTATTGAATATAGAAAAAATACCTTTGGATGGGGTAGTAAAAGAATGAAATTCATTATAATCAAAATGAGAACCAAAGCTATAAGTTTATTTAACTTTCTAAAGTTCTTTCAGGACTATTCTCTTATTTTTACCTATTAGTTCCCTTTAAGTAGGAGATGATATGTTTCAGTTATGTGTAACAGTGTATAGGTTTTATGTCTTGGTACATTAACCCTCAATAATAAAATCCCTGATATTAGATTTTAGGGAGACTGTTTAAATTGATATTTCTTTATGTGATCTTAATATTAGTTTTTGTTTATCTCTAAGACAAATCAAGTAACAGCTCCAAATAACCATATATTTGCCAGTGTGCTTACAAAGTATAGTGACTCATTTTATGGGGAACCTTTCATTTTCAGACAAAATATTATGTGAAACCTGAATTCCCCTGCTCCACCTGCAGTGTCTTGCCAATCTTTGATGAACTCATCCATCCTCCCCTGACCATCAAGTAATTTTAAAGGGGTAACAGGGACTAAGACAGAACTTCACTAAATATTATGCAGTTTGTTCAGGGAGGATAAACTAAAATGAGTTTTAGAAAAAAGTGTTCGTAGCTTTTGTGTGTGTCAATTCAATCTCTTTTTCTCTACATTCTCTCAAACCAAACTAAACAAGAGGAATTCAGCTTTGCCCAGGCTCTTTTTTCCAAATATTGTCTGTCTCCGCATCTATTTTTCTTTCCCAATTCCACAGTTGTTAAATGTAGTAGGATTGCAAGCTCAAAATAAAGAAAATCTAATTCTTGTTTTGTGTGAAGCTCTGGTCCAGATAAGTAAACATCTCATCCACACAGGGAATTAAATGTCTATAAAGCATGTGCATGAAGGGCACCCTTTATATTTGGTTATATTTTATTGCTTCTCCTATTGACTTCAGCATACTAATTCTAATGCATTTAATTTCTTGCACAGGTGAGAGGATGAAAAGTATGCAATTAAAAATTACTTGCACACATGAAGTATAATAATGCCTATCTCTCTCACTTTTCTCTCTCTCAAACTGCCATTTTTTTTTTTAAAGGTTACGAAACCAGTAATAGAGAGAAAATGTTGGTATTGGAAATCCCCTCGCATGCTTGGGCTGCTCCTTTGTGTTTAAAGGATCTGAGACAGAAGCAAGAGATAAATATCCTATTAATCCCCATAGTTCCAAGTGATAAATAGAGCTCAAATGTATGTCTTCTATAATTGTAGAGTTTCTGGCTCTCAGTTCAAACTTCTTTTTGACTATGAACAGAACTGAATTTTCCTTGGTTATTATTCAAATCATGAAAATACTCTGAAATTTAAAAAAAAAAGATTGCTCATTAAATGTTACTGACCATTTTCATAGATAACTGTGTATTGCAAATGACAACATTAGTAAATCTCTGATCTCTTTGGCTCTTTCTCTGGCAATGAGTCTCTGTCTCTTCTGCTTTTTGCAAAATCACTTAGAAATTTTAGTTTAGAAAACTAAATTTGCTCAAAGCAGCAAAAAGATATTGGGCGGCATGGGCATATAAGATGTGTCATCTAAGCTCTGAAACTTAATAAATAATATCAAAACTTAGTCGGGGAAAAGATTTGAGTCAGCTATCCTGGCAATTTACAGCACATTACCCACAATGCCCAGTACTTGGAATAGTATTTAAGAAGTCATCATGATTACATAGGAAAAAATATAAAGAAAACCCTAATAAATATCAAATCAAAATTCTTGAATCAAATTTGTGGTAATAATCTATTAAGTTGTACTGAGAAGAGTAGATGTAGTAGATGTTTGTCTATGATGTTTGTAAATAAATTTTTAAAAAGAACATGAAACAAAAGTAATTTTATCACATAATAAGGGATTGCATTTTAGTGCAAAAGCAGGTCTCTGCAGGGCTATCAGACAGCTTCCTGGAGTGGAATAATTAAATTTAAAATTACTGGAGGAGACTGCAATGGTATTTTAGTTTATAGCCTCAAAGCTAAGGGGACCTATTAAAATGAAATAAGTGAAATTGTGCTAGTTCCTTGTAGGCCAAGTACCTGAGTGACATCATCATCATCAAGATAACATACTTATATGACACCAGGCTACATTTAATAATAGCAGAATCTCAGACAGCCTTTCTGCCATATAGAGCAAAACAGTGCTGTAAGGAAAGGGACTTGACAAAACAATAACATCAACAAAAAACAACAAAAACAAAATTTTAAACGAGGAACAGTTCATTAAAGACTCATCTGGGAGTTGAGAGAGTTGATAAACAATCCTGAGAAAGTCACTAAAATCTGATATTAAATGTGATTTCACTGAATTCATTTAGAAGGCAATTTCACATTGTAACTTCTAGACAGACTGTCTCTAAAAGTCAGAGTTTTCTCATCTCTGGCAAATGGGAGAAGTGGGGACATAGCAGTGTGGAGTCATGACTTTGACTTGGATGACAAACTCTTAGCAGCATAAGTGGAACTCAAATTCTTCTAATAATCACTAAGTTTCAAAATAAACTACATCATAACCTGAAATAGTATGGCATAACATGAAGCATTAAGTACACATGATTAAATATTTTTAATGGTAGAAATGATGGAGACTAAAATGTTCTAATGGAAAACTAAGTACTATGAGACTCCATCCATCTCTTCACCAATGGCATGGCAAAAAATAAAATAGTATATTGCATAAGAAAAAAAGAATCAGTTATCAATGCATGTACTAATTGTCTGGGTAAAAAGCTGGACTTGAGAGACATAAATAAACGAACTTTCCTTTGCTCTTCCACTTTCCCTTTAAACTTTCTTTAATAGAGACTATCTTTCTATAGCCTTGGATGGAAGCTCAGGTAGGTCCCAATGCTTTTTTTTACATTCCTGGGGAATATATCACAATATGGTCACTTTAATTTGCAAATTCTATTTTAGTTTGGTAATTACAATGTCCACTATAAGATACTTGAAACATTTCAATCTTGATATAGCTTTATAAGTCTTTCTTTCCTTCCACCCTAAATAGAAGCTCAAGGAGAGTGGACCAGGGTGGTGCCTGGTGCTTCTGCTACCTACTACTAGTTCCTCTTTTCCTTCACTTGCAAGCTACAGTTTGGCTCCTTAGCAGATTTATTTGACTAAATGCCTTAGTGCTATGTGGGCAGAGTAGATTGGTGAATGTGGGTACTCTTGGTTTCCCTATCAAATGATTAAAACTGAATCTCATGATCTTGATTTTATGAGCTTTTGGATGGTTCCCTGCACCCATTCTTGCCTGAAACTCCCTTACCCTGGGTTGATCTATCTTGACTACATGTGGGCTCCTGTGACCCTTCCCTAGTCCCAGAGTATATTTCCAACTCTCATCCCACCTGAGATTACTTATAGACCAGGCCTCCAGCCCCCAAAACCTGATATAATGGCCCACATCTGGTTCACCAGAAACAATCACAAACCCCTTGCCTTGACAAGCTTGAAGAGAAGGTGGGTCAATCCCAACACAGCCACCAAAGCTGTCATTCAGAATGTCCCTCTCTCTCTAGACTTCCTCTGAATACATTCTGCTTTACTTTCCTTTGTGATGGCAAGGTATTAGTAATCAAAGTTTTGTGACTATTTCAGAGCCTTCAACTGCGAGCCTAGAAGTTCACCCTTTTCAAATTTAGAATTGGAAAGGGACCTCCCACTTAATGACTCTCCCTCAGAAGAGGATGGAACAGCCAACAGGACAATAGATTTCTCAAAAGAAATACCTTTACAAATTCTTTTCACAAAATCCTTTCTTGAGACCATGACCTTCTTGTATATTCTCTAAGTATGTGGAAAGTATTCAAGAAATAAAAGAATAAGTTCTTAATCAATTTCATTTAAACACTCCATTGGTAGAGTTGTCTCACACTCACTTCATTAACTGATATCATCAAAATGGAGTTTGGCTAGACATTGAAGCCAGAAGAATCCAGTTCTAGCACACACCCTGGAGTCATATAAATGGCATGTAATCTTTGACTAGATATACAGCTATTAAGTTTACTAAATTAAATCATTAGATTTCACAAAGGAAATGTACAGCTTTCAGGAATATCACTTGCATGGTGTTGAATGGAGAAATGAAGTGGAACTGGTCTTCATTTGGGCAGAGCTGTCAAAGCCAATAGTTGCAAATGAGTTTTAATGACCAAAGTAATATATTGCCTCTATTAGTTAAAGGGCAGGATAATTCATTTATTCAGTGAAATATTTAAAATGGAGAGAAAATTAAATATTTTCCTGTAGAGTTATATAGAAGCAGGAAGCTGAGATTTCAAGAGGTTGTAAGGTTTGGGGAAACATAATCCATCATATTTTAGAATTTGATAATACCTAATGGGCCACTCTCCTCAAAAAGCCAAGAACACCCCCCCTACCTCCCCACACCACCCCACCCCCACATGTTTAAAACATTGCATACTATTTCAGTCTTGAATTCTATGTTAAGCCTTCCTCAGGGATATGATTATTATAGGTTTGTTCAAGTCAGGTTGCTACCTTGTGGAATAATTTCTGAGTTATGTAACATTGTAGTTAAATTCTCTGCCAACTAAACTTCTCTAGATGGATCCCCCTTAATAATTATAGTTTAAAATAGAAACATTTAGGGCCCCTGGCGAGGTGGTTAAGCCCTGGCTTGGGAAGCCAGTGGCCCTGGTTCTGGCCCCACATATGAGGGCCAGTGACACTGCCCTCAATAAAAAAAAGAAACATTTATCAACAACAATAAAGATATCCCTTATGGATTGCACTCCTGCTCATGTACAGTATCAACCTGGGTTTTATTTCAGTCTCCAAAGTTACACATTACATCACAGAAATATAAAACTTTATGAAGGAATCAAAAATAACTTTAAAATATGAAAATACAAAATAGGGAGAAAGAAGATACAGAAATCTCAACCTGGAAAAATCATTTAATTTTTGTTACCCTACTCAGTGAATGTAATTCAATAAAAAATATGTAACTTTTTAAATGAAAATGTGAATTAACTGTTTCTATAATTACAGAATAATGGGGGAAATTATAGGTAAAAATTCTGTCTTACACTCTCTATCCATCACAATATCTATACCATCTTAAGAATATATCAGGTGCTTACCATAAGTTTGCAAAATGAGCAAACTTTTCATTTAAATTTTTGGTAGAATATGCTATTTCATTTATTTTTTCAGTCTTATCCCTTATTTTTCCAGTTGTAATTAAAGGGATTTAAAGAAATAAGCAAATAGAAAGATTCATATAGAAAAAATGAGTAAATAACTGAAAGAGGAATGCTTCCTGCAATTTTATACCACCTGAATTCTCTTTGGGAAAATTTTATGACAAGTGACTCAATTAACTTGCATAATGAGAAATTTACCTGTAACATATGCATATATATATATATATATATATATATATATATATATGAAATTTGATCTCATTCTATGAAACATCTATGAAAATCTCATTAATGTTTGTAGCATTTTCATCATATGCTCATTAATTAGAAATCCAATTAGAAAGATAAATCGTGAGAATTAAATGACACATTCTCTTTATAATGTTGAAAATGCTTTGCCATTTGATACTGAATTTATCCTATTTTTAGTTTGAATTTTAAAATCTCCTCAGTCTCAAATATTTTTCTCATGATAAAAAATGATTTTGCATAGATCTAAAATAACCATAGATGATATTTGGGAGGTGTACTTCTTTCATATTAAATCTAAAATTGAAAACTCTATCTACTCAGGAAACCATCAAATGAATAGGTTCTCTGGCAGCTGGTCATAGATTGAAATTTTCATATTTTACAAGTAAGACCAGATTATTTTAGGTCTTTGATGTCTCAAAAAAAAACCAAATATATATATATATCATTGTATTCTAGTCAAAATGGTGGCATAGGTAATTGCTGTGCTTGAATCCTCTCATGATTACATGAGAATTACAACAAAACTACAGAACAATCCTCTTTGAGAAATACCTGAAGTCTGGGTGAACAAAAGTCTTACAACTAAGGACATACAGAAGAAGCTACCTCGAGACTGGTAGGAATGGCAGAGATGCAAAATGGGATGGTCCCACATACATGTGTGACTTTTAAAAATCAGAAGGGATATCTTGGTTGTGGAGGTCGCCCCTGAGGAATGAGGAGCTCCAGCCCCACACCGGGCTCCCCAGCCCAGGGTTTCAATGCCAGGAAGAGTAGTCCCCATAACTTCTGTCTGTGGTAACCAGTGAGGATTGTGGCTGAGTGACAAAGAATGCTTCTGGAGTCCTAGGTGTTCCTCTTAAAGGGCCCTCTCACTCACTCTGAGCTCCAACACTGGGGAAGCAACCCAAAAATCACAATGGACATAGAGGAAGGAAGTGTACTGTCTTCAAGGCGAGGGCTGGAGAGTTAACTCTCCCCCATACAGAAGTGCTGGCAGACATCATTGTTCCTTTGTTGAGCTTTCCCCACACCCAACCTGCAGGCTGGAGCCACATTTCAATCTCCATCAATCTTTCTAATACCATTGGATTTGCCCTGGTGATTCCCTGAGACCCTACCCAATTCAACTTGTTGGCCCACCCAAGCCAATTCCAGTGTCTTTTCCACAAAAACAGCTTGTCTTGGCTTACACTATGGACATGCCTAAGATATACAAAGGGTTCACAAACCCAAACAAGCAGCGGCTGGCCTTAGTATGCCCCGTGCCTCTTGCTAAGAGACCCCAAGTCTGGCACTAGTGACAGCCAATGTGGTTTTGCAGCTTAACATCTCCCAGGTGCTTCCAAGTATAATACAAGTGGCATCCATCTACAGCTCACTTTGTAGCTCCAACCAGGTGGCAGGTGGTCCTGGCCTGGGCAAGGGAAGTGGTTGGCTTCAGCTTACACCAGAGTGTTCCCTAGATGCCCCAGAACCAACAAACCCAGTGACCAGCTTCAGGCCACACCAGAGTACCACCCAACCACCACCACAAATGACACACCCAACAAGTAGTTTCAGCAGACACAAGAGCCCCACTAAAGTGAATGCTGCTCCATAGAATCAGCCCCTGCACAACAGCTCATCTGCTGTGTTCAAAGCCATTCCTTATAGTCAGTCAGCCTAAGGGCCTAGCTACCCCCCCACCCCCCCCAGTGATGTTGCAACAGCAATCAAGGCTTAGCTACAATAGGAGGGCACACAAAACCTATATAAGGGACACACCTGGATCACCAGGTTCAGATGACCAGGGAGACTGTAACACTGGGCCCCACAAAACACTTACTACCTAAGGTCAGGTTGCCAAGACTGAGAGACACAGCAGATCTAATATATAGATACAAACACAGGGAGACAGCCCAAATGGAGAGACAGAGAAACATGTACAAAATGAAAAATAAAACAAAACAAAACAAAAAAACAGGGCAAAACTCCACAAAGAAGACTAAACAAAACGGGGACAAGCAATTGATCAGATTTACAGTTCAAAACACTAGTTATAAGTATGCTCAGTGAACTCAGGGAAAAGGTAGATGAACTCAGTGAGAATTTTAACAAAGAGATAGGAACCATAAAAATGGGGACAGAAAACATATTTTTAAAAAGGTGAAAATGAATAATACAATAACTGAACTGAAGAACACATTAGAGAGAATGAACAGTCGATTAAACGAAGAAAATGGTTGACTCAGTGATTTGAAAGACAAGGTAGTGGAAAGTACTCAATCAGAACAGCACAAATATTAAAAAAAATATTTTTTAAAAATTAAGGATAGTTTAAGGGGCCTCTGAGACAATATCAAGCATAGCAACATTCACATCACAGGTGTACCAGAAGAAAAAGAGAGAGAGCAAGGAATAGAAAAACCTATTTTTAGAAATAATAACAGAAATAATCCCTAATCTGGTGAAGGATATAGCTATACAAGCCCAGAAAGCACAGAGAGTCCCAAACAAGATGAAACCAAAGAGACCCACACCAAGACACATCATAATTAAAATGTCAGATGTTAAGGACAAAGAGAGAATCTTAAAAGCAGCAAAATTGGTTAGTTACCTACAAAGGAGCTCCCCATAAGACTGTCTGCATGAAATAGATTAGTCTACCTGCAAAGCTATCATTTAGAATTGAAGGACGGATAAAGAGTTTTCCAGACAAGAAAGAGCTAAAGGAGTTTATCATTACTAAACCACTATTACAAAAAATATTAAAGGGACTTCTTTAAGAAAAAGAATGAAAGACAAAAATATGAAAAGCAAAATGACAATAACTGCATACCTATTAATAATTACTTTAAGTGTAAACTGATTAAATGTTTCAGTGAAAAGACATAGGGTGCTTGAATGGATAAAAACAAGGTCCATACATATACTGCCTAGAAGAGACCATCTTCAGATCAAAATACACAAATAGAATGAAAGCAAAGGGATAGAAAAATATACCTGATAAAAATGGAAATTAAAAAAAAAGCTGGAGTAACAATACTTATATTAGATAAAGTACATTTTAAAACAAAGGCTATAACAAAAGACAAAGAAGGGCCTTTTATAATGATAAAGGGAATAACCCAACAAGAGAAATAACCTTAGTAAACATTTATGCACCTAACATAGGAAGACGACAACACCAATTTTTGAATATACTGCCTGCTACAGTGGTTAAGAGGAGGGAAATTTAAGCTTAAGTCTGACCTTCCATTTCAGGGAAATTACAGTGGGGAGCCTCCCAGGATGCTCTGAAGCGCACAGATGAAACTCAACGAACAAATATTTGGATGCCTGCCAAAAACAAGTATCAAGGATGAGTCTGTGTTCCTTTCTGAAGGCTGTCATAACAAATCACCACGAACTAGAAATTTACCACACAGTTCTGGAGTCCAGAAGTCCAAAATCAAAAGTAGCTGAAGTGTTGATTCCTCCTTGAGGCTCTGAAGGAGAACTCATTCCTAGCTCCTGGTGTTTTTCAGAACTATTGATGTTTCTTGGCTTGTAGATACAAAACTCCAATCTCTGTTTCCATCTTCACATGGCCTTTTTCTCTGTCTCTTTGTTTTCTTCTTTTCATTCTTTTATGAGAACACTTGTCATTGAATTGAGAGACCACTACAAATCCAGGATAATCTCATCTTGAGATCCTTAAATTAATTACATCTGAAAAAACCCTATATCCAAATATGTTCACACTCACCAGTACCAGGAATTAGAACTTGGACATATCTTTTTGGAGCCACTGTTCAACCACTGTTTATGAGAAGCTCTGCAGCCAACAAGAGGTGATTTCATCAATTATCTCTTAAATAATGGCTGTTCTTGTCCCTTAAGCTTTATCCACAATTCCTATGGAAAATTTTGATCGTGGAAGAGAGGTGGAGGATGTATTGTAGAGACAGACTATCCCCAATAGTGCTCCCTTCAGGTCCTATAGCCAGGTATCTGGTCTGAGATTTGAGTCAATTTTGAATTTCAGTTTTCTAACTGGACTGGTTTTAATAAATGAGTGTGTCTGGAAATAGGGGATCTTTGTCAGATACTGTTTAAGAGACCAGAAATGGACATTTGTTATAGCATAGATGAGGGCAGTGATTGGAGAAAAATAAAACTGCTTCATACTTTAAGGCAATTGAATTTCGACAGCTCAACAAACTGGTTACATAAATCTTGAACAGTTTTAAATACACATTAAACAACATAGTTCTGAACTGTGCAGCTTCACTTACACACAAATATTTTCCAATAAATACCCATACTGTTTTCAATCTGTGGTTGGACGTCTGCAGACATGAGTGGCCAGCTGTATGCCTTGATCTATGCCATTTCTGTGAGGTCTGGTATATGAGGTCTAGAAAAAGTGCTATATTCCCCTTTGTTGAATATCACTATGGTCACCTTTAAAGCACTCCCCTTGGGAAGCTATGCACTGACACCAATGCCTAGTCTACCCTTCAAAGCAATTTTGGAACTCTTTTTCTAGAATGGCCATCAGAGCTGTCCTCATATTACCCTTGATGTCCTGAATGCCATCCAAATGCCTTCTTTCCAATATTTTCTTTATCTTTGAGTAAAAAAAGAAGTCACTGGGGGCAGATCAACTTAGTAGGGAGGGTATTCCAATACAGTTATTTTTCAACTGGCTAAAAACTTCCTCATAGACAGTGCTGTGTGAGCTGGTGCATTGTTGTGATGCAAGAGATCCTTCACGACTGTTTTTGCACACACCTTACTCAGGCTAAGAATTTCAGTTAAGTTTTTTCTGTTTCTCTATCGATGTTTACTTGGTCTGGTATGCTTCTCACAGTCAGCTGATGATTCTGATGCACAATTCAATTAATTTTTGCAATGTTTTCATCAGTTCTGTTCATTACTGGTGGCCATGACCTCTCTTCATCAGTGACACATTCTCTCCCCTCAAAAAAACATTTAATCCATTTGTACACTGCCGCTTTCTTCATGGCATTATCCCCATAAATTTGGACTAACATGTCCCTGATCTCACTTCCATTCTTGACAAATTTAACGAGAAATTTAATGTTTGGTCATTGCTCTAATTCAAGCTCACACATTCTTATGATGGCACACAGAAACATGAGGCAACAATAATGAATTCCACTCAGCAAGACGCTGCCACACATTGACATGAACACAGCTGTGAGACTCTGATATATCAAGATTATAAAACCTTACTGAGCTGTTTGTACAGTACTACCAATGTAAGTGTATGGTGGCAAGTTCATGACCTTAATTGTCAGACCTCATATATAGAGAATTTGAGCATCTGTGGATTTTGGTGCCTCCAGGGGTGCCTGGAACCAATTCCTCTCAGATACCAAGAGACACATTTAAGTTTTGGGAGATTCAGAAGTTATATGTGAGCTTTCGACTGCACAGAAGTCAGCACCTCTAATCCCCTAGATTGTTTAGGGGTTTTATATATATATATATATAATATATATATATAATATTTATATATATATATATAATATATATATATTATATATAATATATATATATATATATATATAATATATATATATAGTTTTTTTTAAGTTTGAAGACAGTAATCAAATTGGTCAGGACACCAGTAATGGGACCCTTCCTCCATCCCCCGCTTTCCAGAACTGACATTTGGCCTGATAATTATCATCTCTTTCTTGAATCATGTATTTTAAAATTTATCAATATGTCCTTTCTACTATAGTTATGGGTATGTTTTTTTCATGAATAAATAGATACTGGATATCTTGTAAAACAAATCTAAGATTAGACAATCTCATATTATATTCTATGGCTACGATTTGTAGAAGCCAACTACAAAAGTGATTAGATGAAGAGCATATGAAATGTATTTCAGGATTGCAAAATAAAACTTAAGGCTGAGCTCATGCTTGGGAGAAGTGAAAAAGGCTGAAATTAGTAATAATTACATATTTTTTTAATGGGATAAAACCTCACACCATCTGATTGAAAAAAAATCCATTGGACTCTATATCAAATTAAATTAAACTCAATTACATTGTCTTAGTTATATATTATTTACTATGAGCAGTTCCAAGAAGGAAAAAGACACAGATCCTGTCTTGATAGAGATTAAAAGCTAATTGGGGAGATTAGACTTGAAAAAAAACAAGAAATTTAGATACCAGTGTGGGATAATTTATAAAGAGTATTTATAAAACAATAAGTAATATAAGATTTCAGAGAAGAGAAGGTTAAAGAGGGTCAGTCTGTAAGTCTTTGAAGAAATGGAATTGAAGAATAGCAGGACTTCATAGGGAGGCATTGACAGGTCAGATAATCACATCTGAGATGCAGATTCATTTTCCCAAACATAACATTAATCAAGAACTCAGTATTTGCAAATGTAAAATACTGAAGTAAATATCTTGAAGTATTAGTCTCATTTTAGAGTCTGATATATTTACCAATATATTAAAATGTACACTTTGCTACCATGTCTTATTTATAGAAAAATAATTATTGATGAAAAAGTTTTTATGTTTCAAATATTATATTGGAAAACTAGTATGAGTATAGCAAAATTTCCATTAACAAATCTCCTGAGTTATTTCAAAGACTCTGATCTTTGAGTATCAATGAAGCTTGATAAAGAAAAAATAGAAAAGTCCATTTTTTTCAAGTAAGATGATATGTAAAAGCCTTCAAATAATTATATTTTATAGATGTCAATGTATTTTCCTACACTACTGTTTTTTATAAAAAAATTGGCAAGTTTTATATACATTCTGATTACCCAGTGATATTCATAACACTCATTTTTATGGCTATTTTCTCCTATGTATCTAATGACTCTAGCAACTAACTTGCCTGTCACCTTCATCAGCCTCTTTTGTCATTTGTGAGCCAATTAATACTTATAAGCCCATTATCACAAGCTTGATAGAGAATGATGCCAAAAATACGATTAGAGCTTATTTCTGGTTAAGTGACTAAGAGTTTATTTAACCAAATGTGATTTTTGAATTATTATTGCTAAATATTTATCAGGGGTGGATAAAAGTTTTATGAGGCCAGAAACTCATATATTTTAGGGAACTTTTTAAAAGAAAAATGAGACAAACTCTCAACTTTCAAAATTGTAGCACAGACATAAAATTGAAGGGAAAAATATTTGCATGAGGTAACTGCCTTATGCTTTTGTACACCTTTACTGTAATCTCTGAAAATTACACAGAATTAATGAAGTTAGGACATATAAATGTAAATTTTCTTCTAGGTTACACTGACCTCGTTGTGTAATCAAGGTATTGTTATATTGTTTGAATGATAAGAGAATATGGCACCCCAAATATGTCTCTTTGGAATAAGCATTATTTTGAACTGACTACTTTGAAAAACAACAGACACAGAGGAAGCTCTAAAAAAAGTAGAAGTTACCCTTTAAAAGGTAAATATTCATTTATAAAGGGAAATCTTCATTTGTAATGGTGTCTCCATCTCTGTACCAGGAAGACATAGGTGACTTTTGTTAATGACAGAGAATGTTATCAATAGAGAAGGCACTCACTTAACTCTTCATAGCAAACTTTACCTTTGTTTACTAAGCTGTTCCTGCTAATGTCCTCAAAACTGGCCACCCAACCACCTGCCTGCAAACCTTTCTTTCATTTTAAGCTTAAAATAGTATTTAAGCCTGAGTTTCAAGCCACCTTGGAGAGTTACTCACTTTTTTATGAACATCTTCCATGCATACACGAGGTATGCATTTTAATAAACTTCTGTTTGTTTTTTTCTGTTAATTTGTCTTTTATATGGGGGGCAGGCTCAGCCAAGAACTCAGAAAGGCATAAGAAAAATTATTTTTCTTCCCCTACATCTGTATTCTTCATTTTTCTACGATAATATATCCAAGTGCAACTAAGTTGAAAAGAAATTAGCAAAGGTCACACTTGCCAACCCCTATGCAACATCTCCTTCTTCCCATGTTCCAATATTTAGGAGGGAATGTCAGTGTCAAAAGAGGCTGAAATGAGGAGGCATGCACTCATTTCCTTATTCCAGGGTGCTTCTACTCCTCCAATGAATGAATAAATGAATGAATGTATCCTGTTTAACATTTAATGAAGGTCAATATATTCTAGGCAGTTAGTCAGGATTCCCGCAGTACTGAATTGTTCCTTTGTGTTGCCTCAGATTTTTTTTTCTCGATCAAGATAGTCTGCTGTTTAAAAGTCTTAACTTGTTTTTATGGTTTATTTGTAGCCCACTTCCTCACCTGGCACAGTGCCTCCAGCATAGCAGGTACTCGATTCTTTAGATAGATTGTTTCTTCAGCTACCCCTAAGAGCCATTTAAATCTCCAAAGATCACAGGAATAGTATATTTTTGTGATTACTTCTTATCCGTACATCACTTTTAGTGAACTAATGAATTTAATATTATTTAAAAAGATGCAATTAAAAAGATAATCTTAGACTCCCTCCTCCAACCATGGGCGGCTTTGTGTGGCACTCTTATGCATGCTTCAGACACAGCAAGACTGAAATAGCACACTAAAGTTTTGCCATTCTCTCTCACCACATCACATACATTGCCCATGTCCAATTATGTTTTTCATCCTCTTACCTATTTTAGTAGGCCACACATTCACAAAGCATTCCTTTATTTGACCTTTTCATTTTCTAATTCAAGACTAAAACAATGTGGAGGAGGCATAACAAATAAAATTCAATTTATAAACATAAAGTTGCAGGTTCAGGGCATTCTCTAAGTTTGGTTGCTTTTCCTCTTGCAAAGACAAAAAAGACTGTTATAATCAATATGCATAAATATTGAAAAATGAACTTGCCTAATCTGACTGACTTTTAGTCTGTTTTAATGGGGACTCATGACAATGACACAGCTTCCTTATATATCATGGACTTAAAATACTGCCAACTGCACTTTTACTGAGCCTTTAAGTCATGTGTTGAGCATGTGAAGGTGAAGGATTCTATCAATTTTATTCCATTCTTCCCTTGCCCTCTACATTGCACATCTCTGAATAGATTTTTCAAATAATTTCACTGAAATCAGGGCTTTTAGAGTCCCCTCTGGCAGACCTATAAATCACATACTTTAATAGGGACTTCTATTTTCTGGGCCTTCTCTATTTTTCTATTAGTTTGCACATAAGATTTTGTTGTCTATCTCTCAACTTCCTTGAAATATAAAATTATGTCCCTAAGCACGGTGATCTGATTTTCTCCTGGATCAGCTAATTTGGTTCTTTACTTTTGTCATGAGAGTAACAATAATTTATCTTGTACTTTTTTCCACAGCTACTTCTGAACTTCCAAATTTCTATTACAGACTTCATGTCTACAATACCAAAGATCAAAAAATTTTCTCTGAACCTGCTAGCTAACAAAGCAATTGCTAGACCAAAGAATCCAATTTGTGATAAATGGTCAAGAGCTTTACAGTTGTTATCCATATAAAACAAAGAACTGTTCTTCAGGTGACCTTGTAGAGGCCTCAACACCAGCAAAGAAATAAATTTAATTGCCAAAGATCTACATTTAGGAAGATAAAAGGGCCAGAGAAGACTGAACCATTTAGATAATACCACAAACTTCATTTAGTCATTAGATTGAACCTCACTCCTGCAGTTTCATCCCCTCTCCTGTTTTCCACAATGAAGCTTCTGAAACATAGTACAGCAGGCAAAGGAAATCTTTAGGATAGAATGGAAGTGTTACCATAGGCAGAAAGAACAGGGCTGTGGGGAGACATGGGGGAAGGAGGAAAGGGGAAACAAAGGAAGAAGGAGATGAGATCATTCTTTAAAAAAGGTGCAGGGCCAGCTGAGTGGCACATTGGTTAGCAGCTGGCTTGGGACGCCAGCTCTGAGCAGCAGGCCCCCGGTTGGGATCCCACATATGAGGGCCAGTGACACTGGCCTCTATAGCTAAAGTGGTGAACAACAGCTACACCTGGAGCTGTGCTGCTGTGAGTCCACCGCAACAGTGTGGGCTGCAGCCTGTGCTGCAGTGGGCTGCCATAGGCTACAGTGAGTGGCCGGCAGCCAGCATGAGCTGCCAAAAGCCACTGTGAACAGCTGTCCAGAGGCCAGCGACCCATCTGCCTCACTCTGGAAGAGTGCAATGATAATACCAACATGGGCCAGTGAAGCAATGTTCTCCACAACTAGACTGAAGAACAAAAGGACAGCAATTCCTGTTTCCCTCCCCCCAATTCCTCAATAAAATCTTAAAAAAAAAAGGTGCAGCTACAGCTAATTGTAATGGATTCTAACACTTTTAGCATTGCAGGCAGGGAAACATCTCCATGCTCTGTGTCACCATGACAGTTCCTACAAAAGCCAAGAAAGAACAGGGAAACGCAGGCTTTCAATGGGCAGGAGTGGTCATCGAGGACAGCAAGGACCTACTGTGGGTGCTCCTATAACACCGTGCCTAAAACTCGAATTTCTGCACCCTCATTCAAATACAATCCTAAGCTTCTTTGTTCTTCAAATCAGTTGCCTTCTTCCTGGCCTGCCCATCCCCATTAAGAATGTACTCTTATTCTTTAATAAATCCACTACTCGCTTGGCTTTGTTCATGTGGCTCATTTAGTGCATCCTAGAATTCCTTCCTGCGACCGTATGAGAACTCCCTTTTCCCCCTCCCATAACAGAAAGCAAAGCAATCATTCTGAATGGTACACAAATAAGATGAGTGTCTTTAAAAAAAAAAAAAAAAAAAATCTAAGTTGGTGGTTAGTACATAGCTTTCAGTCCTGCCTGAAATGATCGCAGAGACCTTTCGTTCTGAGTTTTTAAATAATAAGATGTTAGAAGCAAATTTGAGCTAATCCACAGCAAAGGAAATGATACCTTGTAGAATGATTTGTTTCAGTATACTTAAATACATGATAAATTAGAAATCTAAAGGATTATTATTCAACAGCCTTTCTGGGAAAAAAAAGAAACAAAACAAAACTAAAAAACCTGAGTATGAGTGTTAAAATATAGTCAAACAATAAATGAAACAGAGATACATTTATTTCTAAAAATAGCATCTTACGATTTTCAAACTCAAAACAATTATTTTTGATTTTTAAAGATATAAGCACACATTTGAATTGAAAGGGCATACTATCTTAGTAGTGAAATTTATGAATTGCTTCAAGAAGGGAATTTGGCTTTAAAAATATATATATTTAGCTGAAAAATTTTGCATTCAGAGAGGTTCAAAACAATTCCTTATCATCATCCCATTATTATTTGAACCACTGTTTCATTTTTAGAACCATATCCTGTAGCTAAAAAATGTCCTTTTAGAATTTTCATATGCAAAAATATTTAAAAATAGTTAATTATTCACCATTCCTGCTCCAACCAAATTCGTAGTCAATTTAGTGGATTCATGTGGTGACATACCACGTTCCAATTTAAATCTTAGTGATAAAAGCAAGCTTTCTAATTCTGTCACCATTTATTGATAGACAGATGTTTCTGCACTCCTTTGACCTTTTTCATGCTCTTTTGTTTATCAGCAGCCTATTCTTGTTCTCTTACAATAAAAGGTAGAATGGATGTAGCCAGTCAGAATTCAGAATATTTAAGCATAACAACAGATCACTGCTGGTATGTAACACAGACATTAAAATTCTAATGACTCATTTCCCTGTGACAGATGAGGAAAGGACTAGAAATAGACATAACATGGATCTGTTCTTTTGAAACTAATTATAACAGAAATTTGAGATGGTAAAGACTTCATCCATTCATGTAAATCAGTGTTTCTTTTAGCTTGTTTAGACCTTGGGATTTACCAAAATTCAGGCTTTCTGAGTACAGAATCAGGTTAGTTTAGGGTTCCATATTAAAATAGATATTTTGAAGATGAAAGAACAGAGTGATGTGAAAAAAGGATGAAAGGGAGGTTATTAAAAAAGATAGACCCTCCTTATTGAGAGGCATAATTTAAGAGGAAACCTGATTAAAAAAGCAACCAGAGTCTAAAAAAACGTTGGAATCATTCCACAAGAAATGAGTATCTATATAAAATGTTTCCTTGCATTTTTTTCTTGTGCTACCATAATATAATTCCAGATATTATAAACTATTTTTATCCCACACTGTAGGAAATAATAGTCAAAATATTTCAATAAACATATTTCTTAATTGTGGGGGAGGTGGTTTGCAAGATGCCAGTGATATCAGAGTGACTAAATACAGCATGTTTTCTTAGAGCTAGTAAAAGAGACAATAATTAAATGATCACACAAAGAAATATGGTATTGCCACAATAATAAGTGATATGAAGGGTACTAGAATATGCCACCCCAAAATATGCCCTTTTGGCATGTGGATGATTTTGAGCTAAAGACCACTGAGAACTGGCAGATAAAGGAAGAGCTCTCAAAACAGGGCACATGTTTTTCCTTGTAAAGGAAATTTCCAATTGTAAATGGGGTCTCCCTCTCCCTTAGAAGAAATAGGAGGATTTTTAATTCTTATCAGTGGAGAAGGTACCATATTGACTGACAAATATTCATAACAAACCTTACTAAACAACTGTTATTCACTGTATTTTTCCTGGTCACCCTCTCCCTCCCAGATTCTAAGACCCCGTTTTCTTTGTTTAAGCCTAGTGTTGTACATCAGTCTAAGTTCTGGACAACCCTGAGTGCCCCCATTAACATGCATAATGCACATATTAATAAACCTCTGTTTCTTTCTTATTAATCTGTCTTTGTATACTATAATTTACAGAGCCCAGCTAGAGAACCTAAAATCAGTAGAGGAAAATATAATTTTTCACTATCCTACAAATGTGTCAAGAAGGCACACAGTGATTGTGAAAGCTTGTAATGGGTGAGATGAGCAAGGTGAGAAGTACTGGAAAAGGCTTGGCCAAGGGAGTGGTGATTGACTGAGACATAAAGGAGAAGGAGATTTAATTAGTGAAGGAGAATGAGGACTCCTGGGAGAGGGAACACTCTCAGAAAAGGCAAAGGCAGAAAAGAGCCTAGCAGTTTGAGGAAATGAGTGATTGGTGTAGTTGTACATAGATGTGGGGGAGGCAGGGTGTGGATATTGCAAGCAACAGAGGAAAAAAAGGAACAAATAACATGCAAGACTTGGTATCTTGTATCCCTTGTTAATTATTTTGGCCTTTCGAAGAACAGTAAGATATGTGTGTGTATCTGTACATATGTGTGATTACATTTCTCTTTAAAGTACATTACTACTTAAGGGAGAGTGGGTTGGTGGGTAGTAAGGCAATAGGAAATTTGAGAAACCCAGCTAAGAAGCTAATAAAATTGTCTGAGTCTGATACGATTGCAACCCAGAACATACTGGAGGTAATGAGGAAGAAAAGAAGTTGGGGTTACAGGTGATTAAGCATTGAAATGTTCACAAATACTGTCCAAAACTGAAAGGGGATTGAATAGATTAAGACAAAGTAGTTGTGAAATTTAATTTACTGATGATGCTGATAAAGAATGAATGAGGGCCGGCCTAGTGGAGCAGTGGTTGAGCGCTGGCTTGGGAAGCCAGCTGCCCTGGTTCGGGTGCCACATATGAGGGCCAGTGACCCCGCCCTCAAAAAAAAAAAAAAAAAAATGAATGACACAATACAGAAAACTGAAAATTATTTACTCATTCATATTATCTCTTCTACTCATCACTACTTATCAGTGATGTAGAATTTATTATTCTTTAGAATCACATATGAGGAAGTTAAACTTTAGAAACTCAGATGAACTTCCATGGTGTGGCAATACTTCAGGTGTGTTGTCACATATCAAAGCCAAGAGAATAACTCGCCTAGAAGACAAGAGGAGTTTCTTATTTGGAACGGAACCCTCACAGGCTCTGTACTATGCATATCTCCTCTTGACTGTTTTTTTATTGGTATTGTAATAATTTGTAACTATCGGTAACTATGAGTACACTAGTTTTCAGTGAGTTCTGTGAGCTTTTCTAGCAAATTATTGAGATTGAGAGTGGTTTTGGTAATCTCCAACATTTTAAGTTGATGTCAGAAGTCTTGGACAGACTTGGCAATCTGGAGGACTGTCCTCAAACCTCACAATTTGGCTAACTCTGGTAACATGTGATTATAATTATGAGATTTATTTATTGTTTTTTAAGTCTAATTGAATTCCCATAAATTAAGTTATGTTGTCCATACAATTTATCAAACTAATTAACACATTAATATATTTTCTGATTTATAAAAGTAATAAAATAAGATAAAAATTAAAAAAAAAAAAACAAGTAATACATGTCATTTTAGAAAAATTTAGGGAATAAATAGAAGATAATAAAGAAAATTAAAATCATCAGTAATAATATCAAGATTGATGCAATATGAGTATGTTAAATTTTAGTGATTAAATTTTATATTCTGAGTCACATGAGATAATATTCTTATTAACATATTTTTCTACAGAAAGGTTGCAATTACTTTCCAGGCATAGCTAGATTTCTAGGCTTAAGCAATGCCATCATCTCCTGGTTTATTTATTTATTTAACTTGCTATGCTTTTTTTTTTTTTTTAATCTCTGTCTATATATGTAAACTTTATTCTCAGGTTTCATATAGTGGTAAGATGGCTGCAGTAGCTCCAACTTCAAAAATCATCAGGTTCAACATCAATGAAAAAAATGTCTTTACTACTATCCCCAGAAAGATCCTAAGATCTGAATGAATCTTCTTCAGATACATGCCTAGCCCTGAACTACTTATTTCTTAATCATATAATTTATTTATTTATTTATTTATTTATTTATTTTTAATTAGCTTCAGGTGTACAACACAGTGCAATAGTTATACTTTTTACCCCTCAAAGTGACAACCCTCCCCCATTTGGCCATCCCAATCCTCCCCCCCCATATCATATATATTACACTTCCTCTGACTCCCTTCCACATTATAATCGACATCCTGTGACTATCTATATATTCAATTACAGTTGGTATATAATATTATACAACCTCAGCTTCAGGTGTACAGTGCAGTGATCAAGCCTCTTCTCCATCCATGAAATGGTCTCCCTAACAAGATATATGACCATCTGACACCCCCAAAAATATTTACAACATTATTAATTATATTCCCCAAACTGTCTTTCATATCCCAGTGGCAATATTGTAGTTGCCTATTTTTGCTGTCTAATCCCTTACCCTTCTCCCTCATCCCCCCTCCAACTAGCAACCCTGTTAATCATATAATTTCTTAATCACATAATTACTGATTGGTTTGAGCCTACATAATGATTCATCACTAGAGTTTTGGGTGGAGTCTCCAAAATAAATTCCAAGGCCTGCTGTCAGAAGAGTGGGAAATAACTGCTGGAGAGTTCAAGAAAAAGCAAATTGTGCATCAAAATTTACTTGTAGGATATTGACATTTCTCTGTGAGCTATTTCCAAAATTTGCCCTAAAGTATTAAAATTTCCTTTGTGAATTTTTTTTAAGGTGTTAAGATTATAAACTATTTGTCATATTTCTTAATCATATAATTTTTAGTTTTCCAGATGCATTCAATTTGATTAATTTTGTGTATAGTGATTTTCTAAGGGACACAAACTATAAATTTTTGTGATTTCTTTCATTTGTTTTGCAATTTTAAAACTCCAACCTGTAATGCAGTCAAAAATGTATTTATCTATTTATTCTCATATTGTGTGTTGTTTTGTGTATTGATTTTGATTGGTTTTATATTCTTTTGAAAGTTATTTTATGGTCCTCTGTATAACATACAAAGAAAAACTTTGTATCTCTCTGAAATTTGATCTGCCTTGTTTTCTCTGTTTGAAAATGCAAACTGGAGAGTTCAGGTCAAGATGGCAGAGGAGGTAAACACTGTGCTTACCATCTCTTACTACCACATCAAAATTAGCGCTAAACTACAAAATATTCATCACTGAGAATTGCCTGAAATCTTGCTGAACTGAAGCCCTACAACTAAGGACATACAGAAACAGCCACCTTGAGACTGGTAGGAGGGGCAGAGGTGTGGAATAGGCTGGTCACAAACCTATGTGTGACCATTAAAAATCAGGAGGGATATCTTGGCTGCGGAGGTCCCACCCAACCCAGAGGAGCAAGTGGTCCCAGCACCACACCAGGCTACGCAGTCCAGGGTTCCAGTGCCAGGAAGAGAAGACTCCATAACTTCTGGGTGTGAAAATCAACAGAGGCTGTGGCTGAGTGAGATGGAGGGGGCTGGAGTCCCAGGCAGTAATCTTAAAGGGAACACACATGGACTTACTCATTGATGGAATCGCTGGCTCTGAACTCCAGCACTGGGGCAGCAGCTGGAGAGGTGGCAGGGACATAAGGTGGTGAACTGAGTTGTCTAGCTTTGGGATGGGGGTTGGAAGGGAGGCTTTTTTCTCCTGGTTAAAGAATCTGGCAGAAACCATTGTTTATTTGTTGAGCCCAGTGTGCAGACTCAGGCAGCTGCCATATTTGAGCCTCCGTGAAGCTGGCTAACACCATTTCTTTGCCATGCCCTGGTGATTCTGAGACCCTGCCCCACCTAACTTTTGGGCACATCCAAGCTGCTTCCAGTGACTTTTTTTGTACAAACTGCCTGCCTGGCTCATGCTGCTGACTTTTCTAGGTATCTCAAAGGTTTGTGGAAACCAGACAAGCAGAAACTGGCTTGTCCCATACTTCTGGCTAAGCAGCTGTAAGCCTGACAAAGTGGCAGATCACCTTGGTTCATGGCTTGGCCTCTTGAGGCACTTCCAAGCATGGCATGAATGTCGGCCATCTGCAGATTGCTTCTGTGGCTCCTACCATGTGGTCTTGGGTGGGGCATGGGCTGCAGCTGAACTTGACCTGAAGCTGGTACCCTCCCAGGTGGCTCTGGGGCTGGCATGCCCAAGGTCCAGCTTTGACATGAGCTGGAGCATCACCTATCCACATCTGGGTACAACGTACCAAAGGGACAGAATGGGCAGACACCAGAGTCCTGCTGAGGCAGATCCTGCTCCACAACTCCTCCACTGTAGTCATGGCCAGTCCTCACAACCAGTGAGCCCAAGGGTCAGTCCCTACCATTTACAGGCAAGCAGCAACCAAAGTTCAACTACTCGGTCATCAAGCAAGTCATGACATATTTTTAAATTCAAAAACATAGAAAAATACATCATGACTTTCCTGACAACCCAATATAAGAAAAGGGTACACACAACCCAAACAAAGGACACACCTGGAGTGTGTAGCTCAGGTGACCAGGAAGACAGTGTTACTGAGCCCCACAGCACACCTACTACATAAGTCCACTCTACTAAAATGGGTAGAAAGAGCAGTTCTACCTAATATATAGAAACAAAGACAGGGAGGTGGCAAAACGGGTGAAAAAGAAACATGTGCCAAGTAAAACACAGAACAAAGCTTTAGAAAAAGAACTAAATAAAATGGACACAAGCAACCTACCAGAAGTAGAGTTTCAAACACTGGTTAGAAGATGCTCAATGATCTCAGGAAGAACTTCAGTAAAGAGGTAGGAAAGAGATAGGAAACATAAAAATGGAGATGGAAAACATAAAAAAGAAGCCAGTTAGAAATAAAGACTATAATAACAAAAATGAAGAATACATTAGAGGGAATCAATAGTAGATTAGATGGAACAGAGGACCGAATCAGCAATTTAGAAGATAAGGTAGAAAACACCCTATTAAAAAAGCAAAAAAGAAAAACACGAATTAAAGAAAATGGAAATAGTTTAAGAGTCCTCTGGGCCAACATCTAGAGTGCCAATATTCACATTATAGGGACACTAGCAGGAGAGAGAGCAAATGATTGAAAATGTATTTAAAGAAATAATGACTGAAAACTCCCCTAACCTTGTGAAGGAAATAGATATACAAGCTCAAGAAGCTCAGAAAGTCCCAAACAAGATGGACCCAAAGAGGCCCACACCAATACATCATAAATAACATGCCAAAAGTTAAAGACAAAGAAAGAATTTTAAAAACATCAGGAGAAAAACAGTTAATTACCTACAAGGGAGCTCCCATAAAACTGTCAGTTGATTTCTTAATAGAAAGTTTGCAGGCTACAAAGGATTGGAAGGAAGTATTCATAGTGATGAAAACCGAGGATCTACAACCAAGATTACTCTGCCCAGCAAAACTATCATTTAGAATCAAAGGACAGATAAAGAGCTTCCCAGGCAAGAAAAAGCTAAAGTAGTTCATCACCACCAAACCAGTATTACAAGGAATCTTAGAGGGACTTCTTTAAAATGAAAAACAAAATAAAAAATATGAATAATAAAATGGCAATACCTACATACCTGTCAACAACGACTTTCAATGTAAAATGATTAAACGCTCCAATCAAAAGATATGATGGCTAAATGGATTAGAAAACAAGATCCTTACATATACTGCCTACAAGAGACTCACTTCAGATCCAAAAACACACAAAAACTGAAAGTAAAGAAATGGAGAAAGATACTTCATGCATATGGAAACAAACAAGCAAACAAAAAACTGGAGTAGCAATACTTACATCAGAAAAAAATGGACTTTAAAACAAAGATTATGACAAGAGACAAAGAAGGACCCAGGAATCCCACTTCTGTGTATTTATCCAAATAAAAACAAAAACACTAATTTGAGGGGACATGTATCCATTTTTTCATTGCAGCATTATTTACAATACCCAAGATCTGAAGGCAACCTGGGGGTCCCTGAAGGGATGAATGGATAAAGAAGAGGAGGTACATATATACAGTGGAATGTTACTCAGCTATAAAAAGAATGAAATCTTGCCATCTGTGATAGCATAGATGGACCTAGAGGGTATTATGCTGAGTGTAGTAAGTCAGGCAGCCAAATACAAATGTCATATGATTTCACTTATAAGTGGAACATAAACAACAAAATAAAACAACAAATGAAACAGAAACAAACTCATACATATAGTGTACATTTGATGGTTGCCATATGGGAGAAGAGTGAAAAAGGTGAAGGGATTAAGAAATACAATTGGTAATTACAAAATAGTCATGGGAATGTAAAGCACAGGGAATTTAATCAATAATATGCTAATAATTATGTATACATCCATACTATACTCATAATGACAGGTGGGTACTAGTCAGAGAGATCCCTTCATAAATTATATAAATGTCTAACCACTATGCTGTACACCTGAAATTAATATAAAATAATATTAAATGTCAATAAATAAATAGATAACTGCAAACAACTGTGTAAACTGTTTGTATTCCTTACTAAGAAATTAAAGAATCTGTCACACTTTAGAAACCCAAGAGTTGTGCTTCACCCACATTGTTTGCAAAGACTGGCAGAGTATAGAGCTTTTCAAGCACAGATCTTACTAGTTCCTGTCATAATGTGTTGAATTCCTAATTGTGTAGTGTGTGTTGTGGTCTTGTTTGATATAATTTGACAATCTAAGGTCATTCCTTAGAAGGGAGAGAAAATGATCCATTGAATAAAGATTTGTCTCATTTCCTAATTATGAAAGCATTTACTTTGATTTTTTCTTATTTGGATTTACTCAGAATTCAGCACCTTATACAACATTCTGGATCACACCAGGAAACAACCCTGAAGAGAAATTTTGCCTCATTGTCTCTAACAAGAGCATGGCCACTGACTCCTCTTAAATAGCAGAAAGCAACTATCAAGAGCCTCTCTCAGATAACAGTTTCCCAGGGGCTTCACCAAAATGTCTCAGACTTTCTGATGAATATATAGCCTTGTGCACAATATAATTCTATGGGATGGTTGGAGAAGCAAGTCTAATATAATGGTTGAAACAATAATGATTATAATTAAAAACATAAATGTGCAGCAGGGTCCTGATTGAAAGACCATATCTTTGAGTACACTATGAACTCTAGTTTGTCAGTTCTTTTAAAGCAACAATGATTGGTCTCCTTAGAAAAACTGAATGGCTCCTCAAGTCTCACAGTTAACCTCTGAAACAATCAAGAATCTACACATGAGAGGCACCAGAAACTTCTCTTTTTCTCTCATTTCACCCCAACATCCACATTCAAACAAGTATCACATACTGTGGGATTTGCCTCCTAAATAATTCTTAAACTTGTCCACTTTATACTTTCACAACTGTCATTTTAAAATAAAGCCACCATCATGCTGCAATTGTATGCCTACAATAGGCTCCACACTTCCCAACCCAACCCATCTCTAATCTTGCCAATTTGCCCTTTTTCCATTGCAGCATGAGTGAAAAAATAATTTTTTTTAAACACCAATATTAAAATAGCACTCCAGTTTAGGGGCTGCTCTTTGTTCGTTACATAAAATCTAAACTCCTTAAAATGACTGAAGGTTCTCAGGATCTGGCTGACCTTCCCAGTCTTCCCTCTTCCCATCCTCCTGTCATAAACAATGCGTTAGCCGTTCTGAAATTCACTCAGAAATGTACAAATGCCATGCTCTCTTTATTCTCCAAGTTATTGCTTTTGGCTCTTCTTTTTTCTTTGAACACTGTCTTCTCCCTGCAGCCATCAATTCTGTCCTCTCTCACCTCATTGGTATAAAGAGAGTTAATCTCATCCTACAGAGCATTTTCTCTAGGAATCCGCCTCAGACCCTACAAATCGGGGTTAGTTGTATCTCCTATATGCCCTCATAGAGCCCTGAATAGCATATTATTTGGCATACCATCCCGAATTATACTTATCTATTTGTGTATGTAATTGAAAACTTCTTGGGACGAAATTGTAGTTTTCATGTTCATCAAAACAGACCTGTTGTATACTAGGTTTCAAATAATTATTCATGTCCTGGTTCAACAGAAAACTCACCATGTGTTTGGCAAAAGGAAATGTTTTATCTTTAACATCTGTCAATGAGATAGCTGATGGTAATGTCCTCCAAGTTAGCCTAGAGAAATCTGCTTCAATTGCTTTGTGACCTTTAGATGTCAATTAGAATGTGCAATATTAAAGTTGGCTAAAAAAAAAAAAAAAAAAGAAAAGAAACGTAGAAACGTAGGAGAGGAGAAAGGCTCAAATATTGAGTCAAATCAGAGTGATTAAGAGAGAAAAAGAAGGGCCGGCCGAGTGGTGTGGTGGTTAAGCGCTGGCTTGGGAAGCCAGTGGCCCCGGTTCGGTCCCACATATGAGGGCCAGTGATACTGCCCTCAAAAAAAAAAAAAAAAAAATAGAGAGAGAAAAAGAGTTGGGCATGTCATCCATGGTTGAGTATTTGTGGTGAATGGAACAAACCCAGTTGTCAAAGGCATGGCTAAATTGCATCAGCAGGAATGCAAATACGTTAATGATATAAGAAAATACAAACATACAAGAAAATACAAACATAGACATATTTGCAAGTCAAGGATCAAGAGTGAAAATCAGGAAATAAGTGAAAGAAGATTTGAAAGTGCCATAGAACACAGAGGTGCCTTCCTAGGATCTTGTGAGGGAAAGGAAGAGATTGGGGATGAGTTTGGAATCCCAGCGATGCCACTAGGTAAAGCTCAGAGTCAAAGATGAATTTTCCCTTTGTTGCTTTTGTCATCCACTTTCTTTGAATAACATACCACACTGTGGTGTGGCTTTGTGAGAAGCAAGTGATATCTATGTGCACAACTATAAATTGGCTGTATCTCATAATACTAGTATGTATTGAGCATTTACTTAAAGCCAGGTACCATGTAAAATACTTTGTGTGCACCATCCTGTTTGCAGTAGGCTGAATAATGGCTCCTAGGATTTATCTACATCCTAATTCCCAGGACCTGTGAATGGTTCCTAGTCTGACACACACACACACACACACACACACACACACACAAAAAGGACTTTGTTGATGCAATTAAATTATATTAAGTATCTTGTAATAGGAAATAGGAAGATGATCCTGGATTATGTGTGAGTCCTAAATATAATCACAAGAAATGCTGGTAGTTGTAGAGATTGAAAAGGACAAGAAAACAGGTTTTCCCCCTCAGAGAAGGAACCAGCCATGCAAAACCTTGATTTGAACCTAGTGAAAATGATTTAGGATTTGTGAGCCTCGAACTGTGAGGGAATACCTCTGTGTTGTTTTATGCCACTAAGTTTGCTACAGAAAACTGATCCACTATTTACTTCTTACAACCACTTTATGTACAAACTATTATTGGAAACACAGGAAAGTTAAGTAAACTGACAGAGCAGGAGCCAATCCAGGCAGTCTGACTCCAAAACCCTTGTTTTTACCACTACACTGTACTCTATGGGGGGAAATTGACTGACTTGCCCAATATATATCTATGGTTGATCCAACTACATGTGGGTTTTTGATTAACCAGTGTCATAAGAATTCAAAACCAGAAATGTACACACATTTTGGAAAACTTTGTTTGGAAATGATTTCAGCTATTTTTAAGTTTCCCATAATGAACTAATTAGTCATATTGTATTAAAGATTTTTAAAAACCATTAGAAGACATAATTCATTAGCTATTGTAATCATATTGTATTCACACAAATAATATCCTCAATTTTTATAAACACATGATTCCATTTCTGGGGGGAAACGGTATAAAGAAATTTTACAATGTGCGTAGTTAAATATTATGGATTTGAACTTACAAGTTAGCAGACATGGATTTCAGCCACAGGTTTGCTCCTTAGAATGGATCCTTAAACAAGCAGCTTAATCTCTTCTGATTCTCTTACCTATAAAATGTGGAGTTTGCCCTATCAGCAACCTTTCTTTCTAAGATGCTGGGAGTCCATGACCCAATTCTTCAAGCCTGTTGGTGACATTGTATTTTTCCATATAAAATGTTATATTTTGCCTTATCCTTAACATACTGCTCAAAGTTTGTTTCTAAACAGAAATTCATCCCTGTGGCCTATTAACAACTTCTCTGGAATGCTGGGAACTTGGATTTAGTAGCAGCTGAGACCTTTTGGCATCATTACCTGTACGACCAAAATTTGGTGGAGGCAGGGGGGAAACGTATGGAGTACTTAGCATCTGCCAAGTACGTTTGCATATTATCTCCTTAATCCTCGGAATAATCCTTCAAGATAAGTGTATACTACTAATTTAACAGTTGAATAATTTGTCAGAGACACCTAATAATTTAAGACAGATTTTTAAGTGTCAAAATGTCCTGATCCTAAATCCTTGCTTTCCCCACATTTCCATAGTATAAAATATAAGATAATAGTAGTTTCTATATGTTGAAGACTGTAGAAAATTTTATTTTCTCACAATGGTGATACAAAATATGTATTCCTTCCTACACATTCTTACAACGTGACTGAAAAATTTCTCCTCAAGGGGTGGGGTTCCACTGGTTTTGGGCACAGGCTTGTAAGTGCTTTAACTAATAGTATGGCAGAATGTTTTATGCGTCTTCTAAGGCTAGTTTCCATAATGATAAAACTTCCATTTGGTACTCTTTCAGGAGTCCTTGTAATCCCTGCGACTCAGCCACTATGCTGTAAGGAAGCCTAAACTAGTCTCACATGGAGAGATTTGTGTAAAGAGGTACTGAGGCCCCCAGGTGGCAGCCAGTATCAACACTTGATGTGTGAGTTGATTTTTTTCAGGTAATTCCAGCCTCCGTCTTCACGTCTTCCTGCTGAAGCCAAGGACATTGCAGAGCAGATACAAATCATCCCCACTGTGATCTGTCTGAATTCTGGACCCACAGAACTCATGAACGTATTTTACACCATTAAGTTTGGGGTGATTTGTTAGGAAGCTCTATTAACTGGGATAAGTATGTATCATACACATAGCACCTTAAACATTTCCCATTTTACAGAGGTGAAAAAGGCTGAAAGATTATATGACAACATGAGTCACACAATCAGTGTATAAAGGTATTAGAATTAAAACTCAGGCTGATTTTGTTTTGTTTTGTCTTCCAAAACTCATGCCCCATTCACTATACTACACTATCTCCTAAAAATATCCTAAGTTTAAAGTTGTTGAAATTAATGGATACTCACCAGCCCATGGAATAAACCACATTTTAATAGGATATTACATTTATGACATTTGATAAGTTCAAGACCATTTTATATAGGTAATCTGGTATATTAGCAAACATAAAAAAGCATATACTATGCTTTTTGAAGGCCACTATTTCTAGGTCATTTATACCTTGTACCTATTTTATAAGTTTCATTAACTTAAGGTATATTTTTATTGTGTTATTTTTTCATTGAAAAAATATATACATATATTTTATTTTCAGAGTTTTAGAAATACATCAATTAACACATTAATGTAGCAATGCAATAACATTATACTTTAAGTATATTGAATAATTTGACTACATCAAAATAGATTTCAAATAAGACCTTGGAAGCCTAGGTGTTTGGTGGCCTCTTCAAAGACAACTCTATGTGTATGCTTGCTCTTAGAAATTTGATTTTGTATGCTATTTACCACCCCCATCCCTACTGGGGACAGACTATTTTAAAAAGTAAGTAAAATGAATTTTGCTAGTTTGAAGGTTTTTGTTTTTTAGGGAGAAGAAAAAAATTTAAATTCTATGGCAATTAGGAGGAGGACCTGTTCAAGAAATCTTTTGGGCTGGCCAAGGGTCGCGGTGGTTAAGAGCTGGCTTGGGATGCCAGCAGCCCTGGTTCGGATCCCACATATGAAGGCCAGTGACACTGCCCTCTAAAAAAAAGAAAACTTTTAAAACAAAACTTAAAATCCACTGTATAGATAAAATACATGTTCTGCAATTTTTTGCAGTCTGACCGCAGTCATTTAACAACAACAAAAAAATTCTTAACCTTTTGTCTTTATTGCAATAGTGTTATCATTTTCCTTGTATTTTAAGGGTTGTTTATTATAAATAGTTCTTTTAAAACCAAAGTCACTAAAATACTAAGCCATCCAAAAAAGAATACCATGTTCTGATTATTTCTTTTAACGGTCCTTTATTTCTTTTCCATTTCCTCACTGAAGCCAGACAATGAAAAAAAAACAAAAAACATTAACCCTTTTTGTAAATAAGCCAATAATTTTATTGTGAGATTAAATGTTGACCTTCCTTTGTTTCAGTGTGACAGAATAGAAATGATGATAGATACACTCTAAATCTTTGCTATGCCTTTTCAATTATAATACACAGGTTTGTTTGTTAATTTTTTAAGGAGGAGAATTTTCTCTTTAGAGTATATTAAGTGTTTATATTGGTGCAACAGATATTTGAAACTAGTTTTAAGATATTGTGCTTTTTAGTAGTAATTTAATAAATTCAAGTGCCAGCTAACTTCCTGAGAAATTTTTGTTACTGATATAATCTGGCTTACAATGAATGAAATGGCAGGCATTTTAAAACCAAACATATGTTTCTAATAACACTCTTGTGTATGCAGTATAGTGTTTTCAATGAGATGAGGTACTCTGGTGACATCATACTTTAAATTCTCTTTAGGTAAAACAGATGGTTGAATGTGTAAGCAGTAAAAATGCTGTTAAACTGTCCAGAGAGAATAGTTTAATCATCTTTAAGAATGTCACTAATACGCAACATGTGCATTTTTAAATGGGCATTTATATTGAAAAAATCTGATGTCTCAAAATCTGTTTCAGACAATTCACAATTAAGCTAAATAATAAAAATTGCAAGTTTTTAAAAACTAACAACAACAACAAAAAACAATAGCCGTGAAAACCACAATTAATAGGTAAGATTCTATATGCTAGCTAGTGATTTTATTATCATGCTACAAAAATCAATAGCATTAAAATTTGTACCAAACTACAAATAAATAGCTATAATATATTTTTATGTCTCAAACTAAAAAGAAATGGCAAGAAATGTTTGTAGATGAAACAAACACATAGAAAAGGAGAAAATAGGAAAAAAAATAATAAAGGAGAAGCAGAACTCTAACTGCTTTGTCCACTGACAAAAACTTAGACCTAGAAACTTGCAAATAAATCTTGTCTCTGTGGTTTTCTTATGCATTCCAAATACACAGTGTCATGGGAAGAGATTAGCTTCTTATGATGATGTAATGAGTCTAATTGAGGCTGGAGCTGGAGGAATCAAAGTAAATTGGATTAGTCCAATAAAGAAGAAAAGTAAAAATAAATGCTAAATTTGATATTTGAAATTTTTACTTATGCAATTGCATTGTAATTAATAGTTTGCTTTGGATCTTACGCAATGAGTATCCTGTGACCCTGAAACTATTGAAACATTAGAAAATTAAGTAGAAGACAATGCATGAAGTTAGAAGAGGTTTACAAAAGAAGGCACATTCTTTAATTGTCAATGGGAAAAGGAAATTAAGGGCATTTTAATTACACATTCAAAGTTAAAATAAGTTTGAATTCATAGTTCCAAAGATTGGGCTAAATTTTACTTTTCTGAGGTATTGCAAATTCCCACTTAATCCTACATAAAATATAAAATAATAATTAAAACATTTCAGGTAAACAATTTATCCTTAGATTCTGAAAACTACCCAGAACATTAAAAGGCTATTATTTACCAGGGCTTAGGATATCTTCAATTCCATAGTAATATTGAAGTTTTGTGGCATCTCACTACATTACCTTGAGGGGAAAAAAAGATAGAGTGAAGCTGAAATTATTTTGATCGTAAAAGAGGAATGATTTTTCTGATGATGATTCTGGAAGAAAGAACTGAACATAAGTCTATTGGCAAATTTTGTACTTGTATTTTGTCTGCAGGAGGCATGTATTATGGTCTGTTTGCTGACTTATTCATAAAGCGCTGGGGAAAAGGTGCGGGACATGCAGTCTGGAACTGCACAATCTCCCATTAATGGGTGAGTGAGTCTAATACAGACATGGATTATTAACAAGCCAACTTACTCTTACATCTAAATTCACCTTTTCCAATGAGTTATGAGACAAAGGAATGTGACATTTTATACTTTATTTGACCTCTAAATATATCTCTCAGTTGCTTCCAAACTTGAGAAAAGAATAAAACGTGACAAAAGAATAAAGAATTCACTGTGTTTTTATTGAAATATACTCTTCCTGAACTTTTTGTTTTATAAAATGTATGAGTAATAAGAAACAAAATATTGAATCAGAATACTATTCTGATTCTATCCCATGTTGTATAGAGATATTAAACGATATTTGCAAAATTCTTTAGAACCAATTTTCATGAGATCAAGAATTGACTTTATAATTATAGGAAGCTATAAATTTACCACAAAACTTCTAACCTGGAGGTTCTGACCTCCAAAACGCTGCATGAATTCTCTGTGGCAAATCTAATTTTGAATTAGGAAATCAGGAAGCTAAAGTTCTATTTATGAAAGGAAGCTCTGCAAATATATATATAAACATCATCAAACAATGTCTTCCATGGTGACTTTTTTTCTGCTTACCTGTTTCTGACACGGTATATATTCAATGGTATAAGATTACATGAAGTCAGCCTAAACAAAGGATTGAATTGGAAAAGTCATGACACATTTTTGCAATGAAAAACATAGAAAAAAATACATCATGACTTTTCTGACAACCCAATATTTTCAAATTCCCATTCAGAAAGGAGACCTAATAGCAATAAATGTCTAACCCAAAACAACCACACTTGGCTCCATGGAAACAGGCTGACCATAGAAGAAAGTTTCTTTTCCCAAGTGGTTAAATGGAATAAAACTGTTGCCAAAATCAGCAAGAGAAAGCTTGCTGTCATGAACCTAATGGAATTAAGGAAGGATGAGCATATAAAAGGTTAATGATTCTAATACTAACTAATCCTTACTAATGCTAACTCTAAACTAGGACATACACATTTTTTCTTTTAACCTTTACATCTCTATGAAGGAATTGTAGTTATTGTTACCACTTTTCAGACAGGAAACAGGCTTAGGTGTTAGTAGCCCAACTATATGTGACTAAAGGTTGAATAAGAATTCAAAGCCAAGTCTGTCCAATTCTTATATCCCAAGCTCAAGTTAAAATGTATACTACAGTGATAAAAACAAAACAAAACAAAACAAAAATCTTGGCTAAAAACAATTATAATATAAACATGACAAAATATAAACCAGAATATCTATTTAATTTATTTAAGAAAGTTTTTGGCATGTAATATGCATTAATAACAATTAACTAGTAATATTTTATTCCATAATATATGCGTACATAAAAACTAAAATATATGATACCTAAGAGTTGAGGATTTCTGTTATCTTAAACATCTTCAGCAAGATTACCTGGATTACTTGTTTCCATCTGCGTTGTTCAATCAGCTATGTTTATTTTTTTGTAATTAATATAAATGTGTCACACTAGTAAAATTTAGAAATATTACAAATACATTATCAATGGATATACTATGTTATCCTTTATATATAAAATTGGAACTATTGACCCAAATTATTAGGATTTGAACTTTATGTTGTTTGACTTTTCTATTAGTGGGAATAAATTTGCAGTGATCTGCACACTCTTAAGATTCTCTTTATATTGATCGGGTTTCTTCCAGGTATAAAAAGTTCACACAGGGCACTAAAGGGTTATGTCTGGTTACGAGTAAAATGTACCTTGAAATAGACCCTTTTTTGATACACCCGGTTTTGACTTTTTAACAGATTAGAACCATGTTTTTATTATTAGTTGTAGTAATTTCAGGTATACAAAACAATATTAATAGTTAGATTTTTTATAGCGGGTCAGATGGGCACTTGTCTTATTAGGGAGACCACTTCTTCATGGGTGGTGTAGATGTCTGACCACTGTGCTGTACACCTAAAGCTGAAGCTGAATAATATTGAATGAGAACCATGTTTTAATTTTTAATGTGCATACAATCATCTGAGGATCTTGTTACATGTAAATCCTGATTCTTAAGGGATAGGGTAGGACTGAGAGTCTAACTTTCTAACAAGCTCCCTGGTAATACCAGTGTTGTTGTTCCACTGACCACACATGGAATGGTAAGGGGTTAGAGAATGCAGCCTCTGGCTATACACAAAAGGCACTTATTAAATTGTTTCCAGGATCTCTTTTCTGGAAATATTCCCCTTTCTCCATGAATACTGGTGCAATGGCATAATTGATCATCATGATCATACTTGGTTGTCATTCACACCCTAGGGTGTGCCCTTAACTTCAACCAATCACATTCTTCTCAAATATTGAGAACTGATACCCAGTCAATTTAGTGTTTCTCAATTAGCTTCTGACTGTACATAAATTCCAGAGCAAATGTTGGTGGCCATTTTCTACCTAGGAGGCAGGGGAAGAAAAAAACTGTTCTGCAAATGAAGGAGAAAAATAAAGTACAACATTCAGAGAGAACTAGGTATTAGAGGCACCAAGAGAATAATTTTATGGATTCTTTAGTGTGTCCCCATTCTAATTCTATTCCCAAGGCCCAGGTAAATCGCTGTTCTAATAAATTAACTTTTTGTTCAAGCTGAGTGGGTTTCTATTTCATACAAGCTAAGAAGAGCTAACTTTATACTTTAAAGTGAAATGTATTTTATCTTTCTGCATCTAAAAGCACATGAGCTTGGGAATCATAATCACAGCCTCATTTATGTGAAGTGCTAAGAGTCTGTGCTAAGTAGGCACACACACACACTATATATATATATATATATATATATATATATATATATATATATATCACATATGCACATTATTTTAATGAATTTTTACACCAAATACATTATTTCAGTACATATATTACTTTAAAATTTGGTTCTAAATAAACATAGCAATCAGACTTAGAGATGTGCAATGATAAAAAAAATATTAAGTGAGATATGAGTGAATATTAAATTTCTATCAGCTAAGCAAACTGCTTTTAAAAATTGTATGCATTTCTCCTTTCAGAAGCTCAGTAGTTAATTACAGTGATCAAAAACCTTACATTAAATAAATATGTTGATTTTTAACAAAGGCACCAGAATGATATTTTCCATTAAGTAAAGGTATTTTAAACTGCTCTGGTGCTTATGTTATTATGTACAGAATCTATTCACATTTTACTGCTTAAAGGTTTAGCCTGATTAAGCAAAATGTTTACAAATAAGCAATGCTATAAGAACATCTCCAGTTTTGGGGCTCCGGCCAAATCTACTTCCTATAAACATTCAATGATGAATTCTATAACTGAATAGCTAACAAACCCATCTAACCTTAAATTTTAAACTGAATCCATACATTTGTAGCAATCAGATCATTTCAGTAACACAGGTATTATAAAGCTGTTACAGAAGCTAGGATCTTAAGGAAATATCAGACTTCCTGTTGCTCAAGTGTTTAGACTAACTTCAATGCAAACAGAAAGTATGGTTGTTAGTCCTAAACACAACCAATAAAACTGTTTATAGGCACTTAATGACAAAAATTTAAATGGATGATCATTCCAAGAGAAAGAGATAGACACAAATCCAGGCTTTGTAAGGGGCGAGGGGTTTATTTATAATAATTTGGGGTTCTGTCTCTAAGAAAAATAAAGAATAATTAATAACAAATTAGGTATAAATTTTATATTGATTTAGAATGAAAAAAGAAATCATAACAAATTGCACATTTTAATTAGCTGATAGGGCTGGCCAAGTGGTGCGTTGGTTAAGAGTTGGCTTGGGAAGCCAGCTCTTAGCAGCAGGGCCCTGGTTCAGATCCTACATTAGGGCCAGTGACGCTGCACCCTCTACAGCTAACATGGTGAACAATAGCTCGATCTGGAGCTGGGCTACCATGAGTCGCTGGTGACAGTGTAAGCTGCAGCCCCTGCTGCAGTGGGCTGCCGTAAGCTACTGTGAATGGCTGGCAGCTGGTATGAGATGCCAAGAGTGGCCGAGAGCAGCTGTCCAGTGGCCAGCGTCTGATCTGCCTCACCCAGGAAGAGCACAATGATGGTGCCAACATGGGCCAGTGAAGCAATGTCCTCCGCAACTAGACTGAAGAACAAAAGGACAGCAACTTGTCTGTTTCCCTTCCCTGATTTCCCAATGCTGTTCTCTTCCTCCAATTCCCCAATAAAATCTTCAAAAAAAGCTGATAAACAATATAAGCCAAATCAAGTAAACAAAAAATTAAAATTTTTCTTTTGGACAAACTTTTGGCTGCATATATTTTTACTGCTCTTCATATAATACAACTTTTGGGAAATTTTTAATAAACAGAATAGAAATATAATTCCTATTTTTTAAACATGACTGAAATTTGTTCTTTTTTTTTTTTTGAGGGCAGTGTCACTGACCCTCATATGTGGGACCCGAACCAGGGCCGCTGGCGTCCCAAGCCAGCGCTTAACCACCGCGCCACTCTGCCAGCCCCTGAAATTTGTTCTTGATATTCACAGTGTAGAAAAGTTTTAATTTTATGACTTTTTATTAGTTCTATCATATAGATTTTAAAATGATTTTTGTCAAAATTGTGAAAATCTCTCTAAATTTGTTTCAAACATGAGCCATGAGATTTTAGGGCATTTAAAATATTCCTGTGCAGGAAAATGATATTACAAAATTATGTACTCATTAATCAAATTATAGTTGATAACAACATTGTGTGGTATATTTTGTGACATATTCATCAATGTTGGTGTTTTGGGTCACATCAGAAGGAAATTCTTTTTTCTTTATATGAGCCATGTTATCTGGAACTTGAAGGACAAGGTACACCAAATATATTAAGATGTGCTCCCAAATGTTGAGATGTATAAAACATGAAACTGAACTCACTGATATATTTATATACATCATTAGGTTTGTGCCCTAAAATATACAGGAGGTCTAATAGATTTTATTGTGTAAGATACTTAAAAGAAAAACTTATGTATTGATAATTGTACAAGTGAATTACTGAATATATATATATATATATATATATATACACACACACACACACACACACACACACACACACACACACACACACACACACACACACACCTGACAAGAGAATACTTTGGGATTGACTAAGCATTGAGAAGAAACAAATCCTCTGCTTACAATTTTAAACCTTTTTGATTGAAGAATTTCCCCTCAGATAGGTTCTTGCATTCAGGCTTTTCAAAACTTATTTCTCCTCCACTTCACATATATTTTTGGTGCAAGGTACTGCACAAAGAGTTCATTCAGCAGTTCTGTGCCATGGTGCAATGTAAGTGAGCACCGTGAGAGGTTGGAGGACTCTTAGAAGACATTCTTACATGCAAACAAGAATTGAATAATCAGGAAAGTGACGCTATGAATTACATTAACATAGCATTCAACACCTAAAATACTTATCACCTTAGCTGATTCCCCCCAAATTCCCATGGTCACTGTATTACCATTGATCAGGTGGGGAAGTATGACAGAGGAAAACTTGACTGGAAAAAGTATTACTAGCCATCTTAAACAGTCTAAATACCTTATACCGCAAATTTAACCAAAACATATGACTGATGAATGCATTGCTGGGCCTTTCCAAGGACCTTGTAAGAGGAACAGCTAGACTTGAAAAAATAGAGTATTTGAAAATAAAATAATTCTTAAAATGTTATAACCAGTCAAATTTTTATCAAACAAAGCTGGCATAGCTATACAAATACTAGACAAAAAGCACAGTTAAAGATAGTTACAAAAGATAAAGGGTGCGATTCCCCAGAAAGGTATAACCATTTTAATTTAATGAATGTTTACGTTCAAGTAATTAAAACTTAAAATGTAATAGAAAAAAAATAGACAGATCCACAATAAGGCAAATAATATTTTCTTATAAACTTCTATTGAGATATAATTTATATAACAAAAATTGCCTGTCTAAAAATTGTACAGTCTAGTGGTTTTTAATGTTTGTAGAATTGTGTAAACATAACCACTATCTAATTTCAAATTATTTTTATCACCCCACCCCCACCCCACAAAGGAACTCCATACACATTAGCAGTCACTCCAAATTTTTCCTGTCTCCCATCCCTTAGCAAACATTAATCAACTTTCTATGGATTTACCTATTCTAGACATTTCCTATAATTGAATGATACAATATGTGGTTGTTTGTGACTGGCTTCTTTTACATAGAGCAATACTTTTAAGGTTGCAGCAGGTATCAGTACTTATTTCATTTATGAATGAATACTATTTCATTACATGGATATACTACATTTATTTATCTGTTTATCACCTAATGGACATTGGGTTTGTTTCCTTTTGTTGATTTTTATGAATAATGCTCCTATGCACATTTGTGTACAAGCTTTCATGTAGACATATATGTTTTTGGTTTTTTTGGGTATTATATTAGGAGAAGAATTGCTGCATCATATGGTAGCTTTATGTTTAAACTTAGGAGGAATTGCAAAACCGTCATCCACAGTGCTTGCACAGTGCTTGCACTATTTACAATAGTATGAGCAATGTCTGAAGGTTTCAATTTCTCCACGTCCTTTCCAAAACTTGTTATTGTCTGTATTTTTTGTTTCAGACCTTCTGGTGAGTGTGAAGTGGTATCTCACTGTGGTTTTGATTTACAATTTCCTCATGGTCAGTGATATTGAACATCTCTTTTCATGTACTTGTTTGCCATTTCTCTTCTTTGGAGAAATGTCTATTCATTTTTTTTAACCCATTATTTAATTATGCTAACTAACTTTTTCTGGTTACATTATAAAAGTTTTGTTTTTTTTTAATATATTTTGGATAGAAATCCCTTTGATTTGTAAATATTTTCTCGTATTCTGTGGGTTGTCTTTTTATTTCCTTAATGGTGCACTTTGAAGCACAAACATTTTTATTTTTGAAGAAGTATAATTCATCTATTTTTTGTTTCATTTGTACTTTGGGCATCATAACTAAGAAACTGTTTACTAATCCAAACTGTTTACTAATCATGAAAATTTGCTCTTATGTTTTCTTCTAAGAGTTTCATATATTTATCTCTTAAATTTACATCTTTAATTCATTTTGAGTTAGTTTTGTATATCATGTGAGCTAGATCACCAAATTCTTCCTATTTCATGTGGATTTCTAATTGTCAGCACTATTTATAAAAAAGCTTCTATCTCTCCTTTCCTCTCACACACTATTAAATTGGCTTGGGTCTTGTCAAAACCAATTGACCATAAGATGTAAAGGGTTATTTATGGAATTTGAAGTCTATTCCATTGCTATGTATGTCAATCCTTATGCCAGTGTCCTATTGTCTTCTTGATAACTAGCTACGTAGTAAGTTTTAAAATCAGGAAGCATGAGTCCTTCAACTTTATTTTTTTTTGTTAAGTTTGTTTTGGTTTTTGGAGGCCCTTTGCATTTCCAAATGAATATTAAGAAGAGCTTGTCAAATTCTCCAAAAGAGGTCAATGGGATTTTGATAAGAATTGAATTTAACCTTTACATCAATTTGGAGAGTATTGCATATATGTGTGTGTGTGTGTGTGTGTGTGTGTGTGTGTGTGTGTATTGCATTTTATATATCTATATCTATATCTATATATACAGATGTATAGATAGATATCTGTTACTATAGTAAAATATAGATGTTAATTAAAAGTCATCAAAACTTAAATGAAAACACAGCTACAAAATGAGTGAAGATATTTTCAACACATAAAACTAAGAATTCAGATCCTGAATATATAATAACTCATATAAATAAATTAGAAAAAGAAAATGAGCCCCCCCCAAAAAAAATTGATACTAAGACCAAAATATGTATTTCATATAATTTGGTATTCATATGATCAATAGCTATATGAAAATATACTCAAGTAACATAAGAAAGTAGTACCAGCCCACCAGGCTAACTAGAACAACTAAGAATAAGAATGAAGAGAAGGATGGAGAGGGGGAGGAGGAAGAGGAAGAGAATGAGAAGAAAGGAAAATACCAGTCTTAGAGAGAATGTGGAGGAACAGAAATCCTCACACACTGCAGGTATATTCATTTTTGAAACTAGTAGAGAATTACTTAGTAAAATTGACAATGATTTGGCATTTTCTAGTAAAAATGAAGAAACCCTGAAACACTCTTGCAAACAAGCACAAAAAGACATCCACTGGGATGCTCATAGCAACACTGATGTAATAGCCCGAAACTGGAAACAATCCAAATGCTCAACAATAGATTGGATAAATAAATTGTAGCATACTGATAAAGTAGAATGCCCTTCAACAATAAAAATAACTGTATGTATTCACATCGAGGATTGCTTTCACAAACATGAAATTTAGGGAAAAAAAAGTCACAAAACGAATCAATATGAATCCATTAAAATATCATTCAAAAATTTGCAGAACAATATTATACTTTCAGAGATGCAAATGCAAGTAATGAAGCTGTAAAGAAAAGAGTTGAAAGAAAAATATAGCAAGAAGGGCCATGCAATAGGCATATACTGTCCAGTTTCAAATTCCTAACCTGAGTATTGGTTAAATGTGCATTTGTATTATAATTATTCTTTAAACTATACATTTTAGGAGCTCTTATGGAAGTGTGATGTATTTTAAAATGAGTACTAATAAATAATAATGTGTGGGATAGCGTTAGTCAGGAATGAGTGAGGGAATAGCAATAATATAGAACCAATTTTCACCAGATATTTCTCTAGTGAAGTCACTTGAATGACTAATTAGAGAGTCAGGGTACAAAAATGGAATGCTTTCAGGGCCATGAAGAAGTTCATTTCGTAGGCGAAGAAACCTGAGTATTATGTTTAAGTGTTTAGTTTTATTAATTAAATTGATTTCCCATAAAATGTCATAAAGCTATCTTAATCTTGGCTCTTATTGAATGCAAAAGTAATTCTTCACAACATATCTATGTTTGTCTCAGTCCTTATTCTTTCTCAGAGTATAAAATAGTAGGAGTTACCTAGTAGATGCTTGATACATATTGGGATTAATACATTTTCACAGAGGGTTCTTTTATAAAACTACTTTCCATCATGCAATCTCTTTTACCTATAGCTAAGCTAGACGCACAGGATAACCTGAAACCATTTTTTAAATTATTTTATTTTAATGAAATGTGGTACCCTAGCTAAGTGAATGTGTCCTTCATGCTGCCAAAAGTACTCCATTCATCTGGGAATAAGGACACTTGACATGTCTTCTTCCTAAAGGCAGTGCTCATGTACGCTGGTATGAGCACCACAATTTCAATTCTGTTAAAAGTAATGAAGTGGGAATATCAGTACAGTTATCTGCAAACAGTTAGTGTCTGTTCAGTTTTTTCACAGTTCAGGGTAATAACTGCTACAGGCTAATATAATTTCTGTGCAGCTGCTACATGATGTTTACATGGATTTTAACTCATAGGTGGATGTTTTTAAAAAGCAGAACCCCCAAAATCCTACCTGAAAGATAATTTTGGTCACAAAATTAGTTACTAGCAATGAAGTAGAGAGTGTCCAGTTCACAATATTTAGAGATATTAAAACAAACACACACACACACACACACACACACACACACACACACACACACACCTTTTTTACAGTGTGGTGGTGGCAATCATGGATTTGGACACAGACTGTCAGGTTTTTTAACCAGTTGCATGGCTTGGGCAGGTTACTTAGATTCTCTTCACCTTGGCATCCTCAAATATAACAAGGGGGAAATAGTGTTATATTGCGTTATCAACCTTTTGTGAATACTAAATGAAATAAAACTTATACAGTGCCTATTTTAGCACTGGCCATACAGTGTTTAATTAATGCTAGCTATTATCAGTAATAATTTAAAAATAAAGAAAATATTGACAGAATTTTATTTCATGCATACAGATTTATTTTTATTGATAATAATTTATAAATATGTTTCTTTTCTTCTATGACTCAGTTTATGCAGATAAACCAAGGTTGCAGAATGAGTATAAAGAGGAGAGTGGTAGGCAGACTACTAAAATAATCTGCAATGACTCTTGACTCCTGTTATTCCTGTCTCCTTTTACCTTCCGCTTGCCTGTAGGATGAACCTAGTGACCTGCTTCTAATGAATCTAATCTTTCAAAGGTAATGGGATGGTATAACAAGACTGGATTAAAATCTGACTGCCATTTGCTAGCACATGGTTCCCTTGTCTCTTGCTTACTTGCTCTGATGAAGCAAACTGCCATGCTGTGAGGTGCTATAGAAAGGTCCAAGTGGCAAGGAATTGAGGGCAGCCTCTGACCAACAGTCAGGATAAAACTGAGGCCCTAATCCTGCCAACAACCTGGTAGGTGAGCTTGACAGTGGACCCTTAGCTGAATCTTATAATGACTGCAGTTCTGGCTGACATCTTGATTGATTGTAACTTGAAGCAGAACACACAGCCGAGCCTCACTTGGATTTCTTATTTCCTGAAACCGTGAGATAATAAATATGGCTGTTTTAAGCCACCGAGTTTCAAGGAAATATTTAATGTAGCTATAAGTAACTAACATAAGGAGAAAAGAGTTGAGATCTAAGCCATGTTTTCCAATATATGAAATAATCTTTAGAGGGGAAATAGGGAACATGCGATAGGACCTTAATGCATAAACTCCAAATGCAACTGTTTTCTAGAAGAGATTATAGTTAATCTGTTATTTGTAAGTATAACCCTTGCTTCTATTTCTTTTAATCATCCTTCTTCAATAAAATAGATGCAAACAAAAATCATTTTAGATATTGTCTCTGCCCAACTGATGTATTTATGATATTAAAAATGACCACTTTTATGGATTTAAAGGCTTTATAAAGATTTATATATGATTTTCTGGAGGGAAATTGGCAGTGAAAAAGGATAACAATAGGATATTAAGCAATAAGTTCTGAAGTCCAGAAATAGAGTAATTTATCTTTGTAGTGTTTGCAGTTAGCACAGAAATGGAACACACCACAGGTTTATTGTCCTGCTGAATGAAAACAATGGATTCCGGTAAAAGAAGAACTATGTAAATACAGTATAATTTTTGGAGTCAGTCAGATTTTTATTTCAAACATTGCCTCTGCCTATACTTAGATGTGTGACCTTAGGCAAGCCACTTATCTCTCTAAAAAGCAAAAATTATAGATACATGTTATCTGATAGAGAGAAAAAAATTAAGAAAAATGTGTTGAGAGGGATGTATCCTTATAGATATTAAATATATTATAAAGATAGTAACTTTAAATGGATGTTAGAAAATGACAGTTCAATGAATCAGAATTAAATGTCTATTAGTCAATGTAAGTATATTTTTATAATTTAAGAGTGATAAAGGTAGAATTTCAAATCATTGAGGAAAAAAACAGAGAACTTTTGGGTACTAGCATGTATAAGTAACAGGCTAGTTATTAAAAACAAAACACATGGAATACTTATGACACATATGAGAAAGAGTTAGATGGGGGATTGCTGGATTTTTAGGTAGGTTGCCCAGTACAAGTTTCACTGAGGAAGTGTGGGAAGTTAACTGTGGAATATTTTGGGGACAGAACAAGGAAGCAAAGGGAACAATAGTGAAGTCCATTAGCAAGAGCACACCTTTTTTCTTTGAGGACTAGCATGGGAGAGTGTGGAAAAGAAGAGAGAAGGAACAGTAGGGTAAGAAATGAATTCAGAGGGAACTGGGTGGCTTATCATGCAGGGCCTTAAAGGTCTAGAAGCTAGGAAAGGCCATCAGATGTTTTTTGTTGTTTTGCAATACCAGCTTTGCGGGTTTTTCTTATGTAGTTATTTTGTTGTGACTTATAAGTTGGTATTGTTTTCTTATGAAAACACTTACAAAAAGGCATCTGCAGTTGCCTTCATTTAATTTGGAAGTCTGACGATATCCAGAAAAGCAAAACATTAGCTTGGCTGCCAATTAGTAGTAATTTGTTTAGAACCAAATCAAACCTTGAGTCATTTTTAAATACTTATGTGGTTAGCTCTAATCTTCACTGTTTTTGTTTTGTTTTGTTTTGTTTTTGTAACCACTTGCTAAATCTAGTTTCTTCACCTGCCACTACATCTAATTATACTGTTTCTGTTTGTTCCTTTTAGTTCCAAGTCATATATCTCTGTATGTGGGCAAAAGATGGAGAATGTAGATATACACAGAAATGTCCATTTAAGCTACTTTTTTACCTATAAGATAATAACGCATCGTCTGTGATTTTACATATAAGATAATAACTCATTATCTATAAGTGATTATATCATTCTAGTCATCTGTTGCATGTCCTACTCGAACAGAGTTATATTCTACTGAAGTTGTAGTAGTAAAATGACATGGCCTCAACAAGAGAAATGCTAAATCACATATATGGCCCTCAGCTCCTTAATAGAAGTCTACAGCATTTGTTAAATAGACACCTCATGGTATGTTTGCCATTATGGTCCTTACCTAGTGCTGGTTTCTAATTGAGTAGTTAAGTGTTGGTATAGCCAGCTTTTATGTATGAGTCAAGAAAGAAAAAGAAAGATTTGTATTGCTATTAGGTTTTGATTGAAACATACTTTACTATCTTTTGACTAAGTCCTTATTACTACTTTCATCGGGATTACAACCTTGAGAGGAAACTCTTCTGATAACTGCCAGCTAGTAATGAGGAATAATGCTGTGCTAGAGCTAAATGCTAGAGCTATATAACCCATGGAAAGCTTAGAATCAAACGGGACCCCAATGCAAAGTTGCAGTTTAATGTTGAAATTTAAGGCTCCGTCACTCATACTAAAAAATGGCATTATTATTACCTCTCCCCAACTTGGTCCAAAAAACAAAAATAATAATTTTAATTGATTGACTGTTCTACCAACTAGGAATTATGTTTAGTTGCATGTGACAGAAAAGTCTAAATAAAAATGACTCAAACAAGATTGCGATTTATTTCTGCTCAGGTAAAAAAGGTCTGAAGTTAGGCCATTCAGGATCTTAAAGAAGCTGCAGTTAGAAGGGACCTGTGCTCTGTCAGTCTCTTCATTTTGCTTTCTTAGCATCTGGCTTCCTTTTTTCAAGGTTGCCTAACCGTTAAAGAAGGCTGCTGAAGTTCCAATCATTATAGTTACATTCCAACAAGAAAAATGAGGGAGAGGAAGAAGAGTAAAAGACACATTGCCCAGCTGCAGCAGCTCCCTTTAAGGAGACTTCCTGGAAGCAATACCAATACTTTCTACCTGTATCTTAATAGTCATTTCTAGCTACAAGAGAGGATGAGTAATATAGACTTTTACCTGGGCAAATTGCAACCTTAATATAAAATCAGGGTTTCATTAGAAATAATAATGACAGTTTACTTACATATACTTTATGTATGTCAAGCACATATGTGTATCACAAATTCTAAGCGATTTTCATAGATCAACTTCGTTTCCTTATGAAGTAGGTAAAATTGTTATGCATGTTTTGCAGATGAGGAAACTGAGGCACTGACGGGTTAAATAAATTGCCTAAAGTTAGAAATTAGCCAAGATTTGAAACTTGGCTTTCTGGTTCTGGAGTGTATACCTTTAACCACCAATGTAGAAGTTATCAACTTTTTCTTAAAAGGGCCAGATGCTAGATATTTTATTGTGCCAGCCACAACGTTTCTGTACAGCTATTCAACTCTACCTTTATGACTGAAAAGCAGCCACAGATGACACAAACCAATGGACATGGCTGTATTCCAAGAACAGCTCCAGGCCGTACTTTATCCCCTGCAAATATCTTTCCCACCTTTCTAAGAGGGACAATGATGAGTGGGTAGGTAAATGAACTTGTTTATTCACCAAAGAGTGAATCTATTCTGTCACTCCTCTCCAACATCTTACTTATAAAATTGGACATGATTAAGGTTCTGCTGATTGAGAACTAGGTTTAGAAATCAATGGATCATAAACATAGTCATGATTCTCTAATGTTGTTTCTAATTTCGTTTCCTTCTTTTCAGTCTCATCATTTACACTCTTAATATTCAGTTTATGCTTTCTTTGAGAAGACTCACAATGAAGGTTAGTATAGTAAAGCTTTGGCAAATCTTGTGGTTAAGAGACATATTTAAATTTGTTTAATCTAATCTTTTTGAATTTACTTTACCCATAGAAAGCACCCTCAACTTCCCCCCACCCCCAACATACACGCTAACAGAAAAAACAGCAGTTTATCAGAATATTTTGGGAAACATTGACTTAAGTCACAGAGTAATTTCTTTATGCTTCATTGCTGTGGAAATATCATCATGATAGAGATTATTTTGAAGACTTGATAACTTTTTCTAAACTCTTTGAATAAGAAGTGCAATGTAAACATCAATTTCTGGGGAACCACTAAATTTGAGATCAGTGGATCATTTTTTTGTTTTTAAATTTTGAGAAACTACAAAATGGAAATAGTTATCCAAAGGCTTTTTCTCTAGTCCTGTGTGTCTCCATTTTTGACACAGACAACATTCTCTTTCCTAGCTTTTGGCAGACAAAATAACCTTGGCAGGATATAGGATGGATATATATATATATATATATATATATATATATATATATATATATATATATTGCAAAAAATGTATACACATTTTAAGAAAGGAAAAAGCACTATTAAAATTATATCAATATATACCAATAACAAAAGATGAATACAAGTCATGTTTGACTTCTGCAGTTACAAGAGGCTCTCAAAGTGGTTACCAGCAGAGTCCAGACACTTTTGATTATGGTGAACTACTGTTTGAGCAACGTTGATCGAAGTCTCCACACCTATACATTTTTTTTGGCACTCTGGTATATATAAAAGCCCTGTTATTGTAAGAGACCCTCTACATTTTTCCATTTCTCTGTTACATTCCTTCCCCAAGCTGGCTTAATGTAATCTGGGGTTCAAGTTACAGTGAATCACAGTAAGGTTTATTACAAAGGGGAGCAGATGATAGTAATCAAATGAAATGCGGGTCAGGTTATTCATCTTTCATTTCAAAAAATATTTATTGGATGTCTACAATGGGCAAGGCATTGTTCTGGGCATGGTGTTAAATGGTTGTGAAATAATAGGAAATAATGATTTGGCTAAGCTGTGTCTATCTAGCAATAGTCCTGTACTGATTAGTCCATAAGATACTGTATACTGTGACTTAATATGCAGTAGTAAATAAATATCTAATGGGATAATTAAATCTCAATACGGACATAATTGCTGAATAGCTTTCTAAAACTCTGGAGTCATCAAAGTGAAGCTCATTTAATCAAAAAGGCTTTATTATTTACATAGACAGCTTGCATTTTCACTCTAAAGAATGGTCTTTCCAGCACCTACTTTCTGTAACAGTCACATCAGGATTTATTTGTAGTACGTTGTGCTTAGTTACAGTAGTCTGGAGAGTTATAATCCTTTTAAGCACTCCCTTCTCTTGAAAACTATTTTCAAACACTTTGGGCATGCAGACTATATAAGCCCCAAGTGTGATTTAATCCTGAGTATGTTGGTTTGTTCTTGAAGTTTTTATTCTTCTGAGAAAAGTGAAAGTACTGTGTATGTTGATTTTTTAATGTTGTTAGCATTGTTGTAGGATGACGAGAAATGGTTGATCATTCTATTACCCAAAAAACTTTAGTATCCTGAAATTATGCTTTAATTTACTGCTTTAACAGAAAAGCTATATACATTAACCAAGGAATAAAAGTCTTTTTTTAATAAAGAAATTCCAGAATTCCAAAACTTGAGCTTCTACATCTAGCATACCTTCAATAAGCTATTGCCATTCAACTGAATTGTAAACCTGCCAAAATTTAATCTTATCTGTAATTAAATCACAATTAGGCATTAATTATCCTAATGAAAGATTTGTATTGTTTCCTTATGATGATCTCCCCTGTAGCTTGTTTTAAATTAATCTACCGGAAATAATCAGTAATTTCTTCTGATGTCTGTCCAAGTCTCTGTATGTCAGATTTGAAACACTTCAAACTATATATTTTTTAATGAGACCACTCAATTAGTTTTTATTTTTGTCTAGCTTTTAATATTTCTGGAAATGCTTCAAATGAAAAATCAAAATTTAGTGGCATCTCAGATTTTTTTATTTATAAAAATATTAATAACCTATTACACTTAGAATAAAACTGAAAATGCTAATACATAAAACACAAAATATTCATACATATGGATTATTGAGTAGAAGAGGCAGAACTGTAATTGTTTTTTGCTTCTGATATTCTTTTGGTGGAGCTGGTAATCTTATGGTATTATTATTATATGAGGGGTTGGATCTTTTCTTTGACTCAAAGAATGTGAAGGGTCATATATATTGCATAAATATTCCTCCTTAAATCTCCATGAAATTGGGAAGGAAATGTTAGGGTTTTACTTTGTTAAAGTCATATATATACTTTCACTTCTTTTTTCCTTCCAATAGTTTTGTGTGTGTGTGTGTGTGTGTGTGTGTGTGTGTGTGTGTGTGTGTGTTGGTTGGGTGATAAAATCAGCAATCTATATTCAAATAAAATGTTTGAGTGGAAGGTATACCATGGAAAACGTCCCCACAATTTTATCTGACAGACTGTTTCTAACTGGTGGCAACATTCTTTTAAATGTAACTGTTCTTTTATTTAGATATATGTATTGTGATGGGTTGTATCCCTCAGCTCTATGCCTTCAGGCTTGGTGAGAATAACAGCTTTTCTGGCTATATCTTATTAACTCTGGATTAAATCTAATAGCATTTTAATTTCTAACTTTTTTCCTGAAAGAGTTTTCATCAAAACCAACTTAATTATCTTTTCAAGAACACATTAACATTTCCAAAAAAAATAGTATTTCTCTACCTGACATTTTCAAACTTATAGAGTGAAATTCAGTACCTTGGTAAGAGAGAAGAGTGAACAGAAAAATTAAACATTTCATTCTGATTTTCTAATGTTTACAATTAAGACTTATTAAAGAGATGATAGAAAGTAATTGTAACCAATGGAAATGGGCAACTTTGTGATATTGATTAAATTGTGAGTTTAACATTTGCTTTTGATTAGCAGTACACTGGTGAGCTAGACATGGAACTGAGTAGAGGAAAACAAATTGTTCTGTCATTTGGATATAAAGCATGGTTTAGGTTTGAAAGAGTAAAGTGTACAAGGCTCCTGTCTTAGGTGGGCTGGGCAAGCTGTGTCTGGCATTGTAAGAACTGATACAACACAGGTGTGTTTGTCCAGGTTTCCCCTCCAAGCCAGCTTCTGGTAAGACTTTTCAGCTATAGTTGGAGATGAAGAACAGTAGCCTAGGGTGTACCAATCCTGGTTCTCAATCTCCTGGGCAAAACTGGTCTAGGATAAGGTAAAAGAACGAAGCATGGTGAATCTGAATCCTTCCTTGTGATTTTTCTAACCAAAGAGCTCTTTCATATTTTCATGGAGCCATTTGATTGAAAGGCCAAAGCTGTTGCCAAACATGTCTCTATCTATAAAAAGAGACTATCTTGTTAGAACAAAAAGAATAGAGGATGATTGTGAGATTAATAAACTTTTCCAAAGTATAAGTGCTAATTTATTTAGAAATCAACTATGTAGATTTACTTGCAAAACAATCTATTTTGTTTTTGTCATATGTGAAATCATGATGACTTCCTACCTAAGATGTCTTATGGACTTCAAAATAGAGGGAGGAAATATTAAAAAAAAAAAAGTAAAAAGAATAGAGAACAATTTTTAAGCATTTAGCATGTGTCAGGCACTGTTCAAATATTTTAGTAACTCCTGATTTTAACTGTTATTCCAATAACTCTGTTCAGTAGTTTTTATCATTACCCCCATTTTACAGAAAAGGAAACAGGTACAGAGAAGAGCTTGCCCCAAATCACATGACTTGAATATGGGGAAAGCAAACTTTTAATTGGGACAGACTGGATTCAAAGTCTGGATAATCAACTGTCTTAAAATACTGCCTGTCAGTAGGTGGCAGAAAATCAAACTAGCACACAGGGAAAAACAGAAATAAGATGCAGGGAAAGTTTTTATTGTGCTTGCTGTCCTAGTTCAAAATTAGCCCTGGCCTTAGCCTTTTCCTTCCTGATTAAGGGACTGAATACACTCCATTGAAAGAATTTGATTTAAAAAAAAAATTGTTTAGCTTGTTTGAGTTATGGTTCTATTACTTAAAACCAAAGGATCCTGAAAAACACTCTAGTAAGAGAGTAGAAAGTAGATCATATATAAGGCAGACATATTGTAGTAGGAAAGCTTAGCCAGGAAAAGAATGTAAGTATAAACAACATAATATAAAATGGGCTGATCAGGAAACCCTGACACAAGAATTAACTCCAGCATGAATGGGGACCTGGGAATATCGAGAGAAGGAAGGGAGACAAGACAAAAGACTGGTTGATGAGTAAATCTCAGGGCTGAATGAGAGCAGATACTTTTGCTGTATGGAGCAAAGAAAGAGCAGATAAGATATAAACAACCTTTGTGGAACACAGAACCAAAAGGGGGAAAAGAGTAAGCCTGAGATTAAATGTAAGAGAAAGACTGAGAATGTGACTGATTGGTAGGAAAGATTTAAAAGAGAAAAGAGATCCCATATTTCTATGAGATTGAATGAAGGGTAGCCTTGTGAATGTAAGAAGCATCCAAACATGTAGAGAATTTTTGTACGAGTTTATTTGAGTCAACCTCACAACATATGCCAGGGAGCAAGATCTCACATGCTCCGGAGAATAACAGTTTTGCAGTTTCTTTTATGCATTTGAAATTAAGGAGGGAACATAGAGTACATGAAGGTGAGAGAAAGCAAGGTAGGGTGTAGATAGCTGGATAGTTAAAATTATTTGCTCTCTTGAGGATGGTTACTTTTTAGAAGGAGAGGTCAGGAAGGGTGGTTCACATTAGGAAGAGGAGTCCAAAAAGGCGTTTCAAAGGTGTGTGAATCTAGATGCACAGCAACAAAGGACACAGCTTGTTTAAGGCAAAGTTAAACCTTTTCATAAAAAGTTATAAGTCTGGGGTGTGACTACTCACCATGACCTGACCAGTTAGGAATTTATGATCAGATCACCCTGTAACGTTACTTTCCATAGAACTCCATTTTTTCATCCACAGTTCTCTCTTTTAGTCATAAATCAGTCCAAAGGATGCAATGATAACCAACCTTTTGGTTGGATAGTATGGTCTCACAGCGCTAGGAAGGCTCATTCCTAGGAAGTCTCAGTATTGAAGTCACCTTGTTGACCACTGGGGATAGGGCAATAGCCTAAACATGGGATCTCAGCTGAGGCTGGGTTTTCCTAAAATGGGAAGGGCAGGTAATTAGAAGACAGTCAGGTCTTATGGCCTTCACTGCAGAAAATAGAAACAACAAAAAACAAACAAACAAAAAAACTCTGGATCATTTCTATCCTTTGAACTATCATGATCCAAGGTTTGCATTTTGTCTCATTTTCCTGTATTTGGCATCAAGTATAACATTTAGATAAACCATGAAAAGAGTATAACAGTTATCTTATGCATCTTCAGTAATCATAAACAAGTTGGACTATATAGAAAAACTCAATGAACAAGTATTACTATGATTATGACTAATATTATTAGCAGACAGGTAAAGGCAACCAAACAATTGGTTTCTAAGTTCAACATCGATCTATAGATACACAGACTTTGTCAATGTCTTGGGATAGCTGTCTACCTCTAATGTCGGTGGCTTCATGTCCTCAAGGAGTCTTTGATATCCTTAGACAGGGGCAGGTGTCCATTTGTGGTAAGGTGCCTGATAAGGTCTCTTCCAATGAGATTAGAATGTGTCTTTTATTTGATGCCCTTCCTAATAAATAAAATCTCCAAGCAGCAGTCAATGATCTTTAAACGCTATCTCCTGGGAGGTTGTTGTGAAAGGAAGCGGTTACCAACTTGGCATTTTCTTGAAGTGACTCTATCAAACCTTGGCGATAGTGTAAGATGTCGCCATACAATAATGTTAGCTCATAAGTTCCTTCATATAATTTCAACTTAAATGCATGGTGATGCATGAAAGAATGCAAAAACTGAAAAGTGGAGGTTGCCAGGGAGCAAACAAGAACCAAGTGGCTGTTTTGGGTTTTCCATAGCTCCAAAATTCATTTCATTTCAACCATTGTTTACCCAGACAATATACCCTAGAAGTTTTCATCACTTATTTTACAATGCTTCCCATGTAGTTTCAAATCTTTTGAGGTTTTCCAGGAAGCCTTCTGCAACATTGCCAAGTTTTTCTTCCACATATTGAGATTTTTAATCTTTAAAGCTTCAATGTCTAATGAAAACTAAGAAGTAATAATCAATTAGCTTTCTGCAGCTTGACAGGTTTATGAAGACATTTTATAACCTCTAAAAACACATTTCATAGACATCAATTATTAACACAGATTTATTTTTGTAAAACCTAGGCAAAAGAAAGATATGTGTGTTTTAGTTAAACCAAAAACTGAAGTTTTTAAGCTGACTTTTTTTTTTTTTTTTAAGATTTTATTGGGGAATTGTGGTAGTGGAACAGCGTTGGGGAAGCAGGGAAGGGGAACAGACAAGTTGCTGTTCTTTTGTTCTTCAGTCTAGTTGTGGAGGACATTGCTTCACTGGCTCCTGTTGGTATCATCATTGTGCTTTTCTCGGGTGAGGCAGATCAGTCACCAACCTCTGGACTGCCGCTCACAGCGGCTCTTGGCAGCTCATACCAGCTGTCAGCCACTCACGTTGGCTGCCAGCCACTCAGTGTAGCCTATGGCAGCCCTCTGCAGCAGGGGCTGCAGCTATGCTGTCTGGGGACTCACAGCAGCCCAGCTCCAGGTGGAGCTGTTGTTCACCATCTTAGCTGTAGAGGGCAGTGTCACTGGTCCTCAAATGCGGGATCTGAATGGGGGCTGCTGGTGTCCCAAGCCACCTCTTAACCAATGTACCACTCGGCCAGCCCTAAGCTGACTTTTATTTACTAAAGATTAATCTTTGATCATGTGAACTTCAGAACCATTTGAATTAGTTTCTGTATTTTGAAGAATTTTAGAATACCCTATCCTTATAAGCACAACCCTTTAAATTAAAATACCATCCAGAAGTAGAAACTTTTCTCATATTTATAACATACATATTGACATACACAGACAGACACAAATAACAGTTGGATCAAAATTTTGTTTTGGAGGCATTTTACAATTTACATCTGTCCTTAACAAGTCAAGTTCAAAATGACCTTCCCCCTTTTAAAATAAGGACTTCCATTTTTAATACCTCAAAGAACTGTGTTGACTTCTAAACAAAATTATAGGTTGATCCATTTATCTTAAATACTTTATCTCGTTCTTTTTTTTTCTTGTAAATTCTTTTATATAATTTCATTTTAGCGTAGGGGAGAAGGCCTTTTTAAGTCCTGAAACAGTCTCTAATAATTTTTTTTCCATTCATTTTGACTAATTTTACAGCCAGGTTTTTCTAATCATGTGCTCAAAAGATTCATTTAGAAAAGGATTCTCATATCATGTATCTTAGAAATAGGAGGCTTACTGTGGTGGGCCTTGTGGGTTTAGGAGGCACATTTTCCCAGGATAATTTTGAAAGCTGTAGAGTCTGAACCAATTATAAGGGAAAACCAGCCTTTATGTGGTCTCCAAATGAGCCAAAAGTGGTGGATATTCCTACAGGACAACTTCACCCTCTAGAGGATAGTTTTCTCAGGCAACCCCACAAAGATTCATAATCACCTAATACCCAAGCAAGGGCCAGTGAGAGCTTACCTGAGGCCGCCAAAATGGTGATTTTACCAAGGCGTGGGTCCCTGTCTTGGGATGAACCCATTCCTGGGCACCCTGCTCTTTTCCTCAGAGCTCCTACCATCTTCTCCAGGATGAGCTGCGTTGGTCGGCGGGTGTGTGTGTGTGTGTGTGTGTGTGTGTGTGTGTGTGTGTGAAAACAATTGTTGTCACCTCATTGGCTATGTGGGTTGGGGAAACAAACGTCCTTTCTTTTTCAGAACTAAAGAGAGTTCAAGTCTCTCATTTAACAGGAACAATGTTGTTCAGACTGCCAGAAAACAATTCAATTAAAAAGCGGAAATTAAATGCAGAGACCCATATTTTAAATAAATTCTAGATAATTCTCAGCAAAGCCAGGGATGGGAAATACAGAGCTAACTATTTTACTGACCCTCACAATAACACATGAAAATGGAAAGATAAGCTTAATCATCCTCTTTTCAAAATAAGTGAATAAAATATAGCACTGAATTATTGTGTTTTTCACAGGGCTTTAAATGTCTTGACTCCTCAATCTCAGATATTATTCCAGTTTAAATTTTAAAACCAAATAATAATACTAGTTATTATATTTAATCTTTTAGGTAATTTATGTATACATAGCTTACAAGCATAAAACAACTACCATTAATTTAAATATTTTAGATTATAGAAAAATAGCATGTTATACTTCAAAATAAAAAGTTAAAACAAATGGTTAAGTTTACAAAGAAAGTGAGTAATCTTTTATTTTATTTTATTTTATTTTTTTCTTGAGGGCAGTGTCACTGGCCCTCATATGTGGGACCGGAACCAGGGCTGTTGGCATCCCAAGCCAGCTCTTAACCACCGAGCCATTCGGCCGGCCTGTGAGTAATCTTTTTTTAGTTTGAATCTATTTCTTCTTAGTTTGTTTTTCTGCTGTTAACAGAATTAATAATGGAAATCTGTTTTTATTTGTTACAATTAAGTGGTGGAATTTGACACTACAGACTTTCCAAGAATGTGAAAAATTATTAACTTTAAGAACTATGAAGTACAAGACAGAGGGCTTATATTTTAATACACCTTACTTTTCCGACAAATTTAAAAATAACTGTTAATTTCTGAAATATGGTAGAATTAAGTTAAGGCTATATACTAAATAAAAAATATACATTCCTACATCTTACAAAATCCTTGCAAAGCAAGGATTTAACAATAAAAGGCTTTAGTGAGGTTTTTATCCCCCTAACTGGAAATATAAAAATAATTAATATTTTGGAGATTCAGACATAAATCTTGTTTTTAGAATTGTGATGATCTGAAAGACCATGTTCATTATAGAATTATCTAATTCACAATTATTCAGACTTTAAAAATATCATGATATGTTTTGACTTTAACACACTATCTCCAATATGGATAAGATCTTTATACATAAAGTCTTCAGAGCACATTAACAGTCTCGACATTGGATAAGACATTTCTATTTTCATTGCTGTAACTGGGAGTAAATCCTGGATGAAGCATCTGAGGTCAGTAGAGAAAAGCAAGTGGACTTTGATCTTACTCAGAAGATTCTTCATGAACAGTAAACATTAGTATTGTCATGAAAGAAATAAAGCAGTTACTTGAATAACATTGTTTCATTCAATGGCATTTCATGATAACATTGATGAGATGCTGTAGGAATTTAATTACTATTTACATCAATTAGCCTATGGTAAAACTGGTTTGTTATATGTAATTTTGCTTAAAGTCGCACCTATTGATGATGTTAAGTGAGGACATACTGTAATTAATTATAACTAATATTTTTAGAAATTGATTAATCTATAAACATAATGATGTTTCTTTCTTGGACATTCTTTAATTTTTCATGTTTTGCTATACTTACCTATGGGATTATTCCCCACTCTACATACAAAAACAAGACCAGCAAAGATCTACAACTGCAACAGTCGAGTGTTCTACTACATATATGTGTGTGTGTGTATATATATATATATATATATATATATATATATATATATATATACAATTACACATGACAGATATATATATATATACACACACACACATATATACTGTCTTTCCTGCTCCATGTCATTTCTAACCTAAAGTGATGATGTTAAAGTTAAATGGCTTCAACTTTAGCATCACTGTTTCCATTACCAACTTTGAGAAGCTACCTTGCATTACAAAAATATTGTAATATATTTCCAAAAAATGCATTAACAGGTTTATCTTTTGGTAAAATTGTACACAATCTGGAAATTCTATTTCTTTTTTCCTGTAATATATTCCCTAGCATCTAAAAATAACCACTTAGGGAAAAAAAATCCTTATAGCAAGGCATAGTGTGTTTCTGAGGAAGAGACAGAGAGTCTCAGGGCCTCTGTACCAGGGGGAGCTGCCACGCAGGGTTCCTGAGAGCTTGTTGGAAATGCAGAAACTCACACCCACCTTAAGACTAGCAGAAATCAAAATTTTCATTTTAACATGATCCCCTTGTAATTCATAAGCACTTCCTAAGTGAGAAAAACAGTTGTTGAGTATTGACTCTTTGTCTTTGTTGCTGCAGCCAAATGGATATTTGAACTTAGAAGATAGAAAGCTATAGTGCAAAAAAGGGATTCTATGGCTAAGGCATAATTATCCAGGTAGCATTCATCTCATTAATAGTTCTTTCTCCACCTAAAGATTGGAAGAAGACATTTAGTGAAGATACATCTATAACATTATTTTATCATGAATACTAAAGGTAATTTATATCAAAAGTCACACCTCCAGCATTTCATTGATGTAAAATATTCAGAAATCAAGCCAAACCAAAGCAGACTAAAACTGAGTTCTAACAAAAACATTTTGAGTGGTGGTTCACAAAGTGAGTTCCATGGGTTAATACTTCCCAATGTATTTTTAGGTTCCTTCAGAATTTCAGGGCTAAATACTTTTAGTACAATGGCACTATTATGTAGAGATTAAATATTAAGAAATTGTATACATAAAGACTAAGATCACTTTATAAGTTATATAAATGTCTAATCACTATGTTGCACACCTGAAACTAGTATATTGTATGCCAACTGTAATTGGAAAATTAAATAAAATATATTTTAAACAAACAGACTAAGATACTTACAGTTATTATACATGTCTGATAAGAAAATGAACCAGTCATACATAACAGAGTGGAACTTTAACTAGAACTTGATTCTCTAACCATTATGTGCGGGCGAAAGTGGGGACATGGGCAATAACAGAAACTATTAACACTATTTAGTACTAACCCAGAATCTGTTTAAGAATTTTCTGGATGAGAATTTCATGTGTTCTGAGTACATTATATATCACATACAAGATACTGTATTCACTTAAGAGATGAGAAATTCTATTAGAAAAGTAATTTGTTCAAAGGTATAGAATTAGTGATACCTCTCTCTCAACTGCCTAGTAAAATGGAGTTTACATAAACTGAGCTCTTTAAAAGCAGGGTCTATGGTTTTTCAGTTTCCTTGAATGCCTGTTTCTCCCCACTATTTAAAAGAAAACAGATGGGTTAATTTCCTCTTAACTAATCATTTGGTTGATGCAATATAACATAGTTTAAAAGAATAAAATGGATTTTAGACTGATAAATTTGTGTTCAAAATTTACTAGCTTCGTGACCGTGAATCTGAATTTAAATTTCCTCTATAAAGTGAGTATGAAAAAAATCCATTTTGCCATAGTATTGGGAAGACTAAATGAAAAAAAAATTAATGTTGGAGCTACTGATCCCTGACACTACAGAATGGTGATTATAGAACATCTCTCTTTGTGATATAACATTCACAAGAATGGCATGTTATAGCACAAACAAATCTCCAAATTCTCCTTTGGACCAGACATTCATCGGTAATTAACTGTCCATTTCCCAAGTCTGAGATAAGGAAAAATAAGATCAGGCAGCAGATCTCATTACTGGCAAATTTTAAGGGCAAACCGTAAGTTGTTAATTAACTTTCTGTCTTCCTGGAAAGAACAAATAGTCTTATAAACACATTGGGTGGCAGCAGTTATCTGAAAACATAAAGGAAAAAAAAAGCCTCTTGTTTTATTTTCAATGTGTGAAGAGTAGGGTGTCAAGGTTTGGGGATAGTAAGGAAATACATTAGGAGTCCATATTTCAATTATTGTCCTGCAGTTTGAAACACTATCCCAAAACCAAAGTTTTGGTACTACCATATAATAACAGTGAATACATCTCTTATTGTTTACTGACATTTTTTATTGAGGTTTGTAGCTCATGATTTTACATGTGATTTGATTGTACAGATCATTTAAGAGGGAAAAAAAACGTTGGAAAGGTTGTACAAGGGAAAAAATCCAGTAGATTGAAATCTGGTAGGTGTATATGCTAAGATTAATGCCATGTGTACATCTATGAAAATGGTAAGAGATCAAAGCCTGCAATAGCTATATTGTTGTTCCTAGAAAGTGATTTTCCTTATCAATTAGAAATAACTTAATAGCTGCTAGTTTTTAAAATAAACTACCATGTTTTTAAAAAGATAATCTTGAATTACAATAGGTTCAATGCTTGGCAAGTGGGAAAATAGTTTGAAAAACTTTTCCAAATTAACCTTCTACTTTCCAATGCATTCACAGGAACCAAATGAAGGGAAATCAAGCTCTTTGTACAAGTCTCAATTTCATAGTTCATAGCCAAAGGTCAGTTTTAGAATATACAAAACAGACTTATTTATAAATGAACACATTCTGATTGTCCACAGCTCTGTTTCAAGACAAATCATCTTTTATTACTTAGGATGATAAAGGAAATCTTTATTCTTAAATGAGGCGTGACAACCAACTTTAAATGCTTTTTCCTCAGCTTTCTTGATTCATAATGTCATTCAAAACATAAGATATTGTTAACAACTTGAAATTCAAGGCATTAGAAAAAGCTGTAGAAGTCTAGGCAGTGGTCAATGTAAGAGCACTCTGTTTTAGTTGCTGTATCCTGCACTCCATCCCGAAAGACCATTACCTACTATTAAAGGGGTCAAATATATGATGATGGAAGCCAAACTGACTCTGGGTGGTGAGCACACAATGTGATATATACATGATGTATTACAGAATTGGATACCTGAAACCTATGTATCTTTACTAACATTTCTCACCTCAATAAACTTGAATTGAAAAAACAAACAAACAAACAAAACTTGATGACATTCATGAATTTTACCAAACACCTTTTTGAGGTCAACCAAGGCATTTCATTTTGAAGCCAGAATCATGTTGCCTGTTTTACCTTCAGAAGAATCAGGGGAATTCTTAACCTTTACAAAGCGACTTTAAGTAGTTTTTAAACATGTTTCATTGGATTTTAAACATATTTCCTTGCCATGTAGTGCAAAATTCTGCAGTCTTGGGCAATTGATGCAAACTTAAAACTTTTAAAATTTAAAATCCTTCAGTATTGTACTAACTGTAAATCTTTAATAACCTCTCTTAGATCACAGAGTAGAACATTCTCATTGTAAAATCATTCATTCTGAATGACAATGTTTATCTAAATTAGGTCCTTAGAAGTTGGCTTTACTTTCCTCTTCTTTCAAGCTCTTTCGTTTGGCCTTTTAGAATGAAGAAGTATTGGAATACTTATACAGACATCTGGATTATGGAGTACTCTAAAGACACATCATGTGGACAATTGTCTGCAGAATTTTATAAATTGACTACAATAATTAAAGAGAGAGAACTTTAGAGTAATATTTTCAGCAGTGTAATCATTTGTTCAGTCTCAAAGTAATATTCATATATAATGCGTTATCTGGTAATATGAATATTGCTTGATTATGAATTATTTTGCACAATGTACATAATTCCAAGTTAATATTAATTTAATGTTTATTAGAAAGATTCATAATAAAGCTCTAAAAGGTACAAAGCTACTAGTAGCATTAACTGTGTTGGCATACAACAGAGTAAACAGATTAGAGAGTGAAAGCGAATCGAGGCAAAAATACTTGTATTTAAGAAACATTTATAAAATATTCATGTTTCCTTGAGAGAGTGCGTAGCTAGACAAGAAATATCTATAGTGTTAAAAGTCTTTAGTGTTTCCTGTGGCATCAGTAGGATAAACTTACAAAATGGTAAACTCTAATTCATTTTTTCATCCATAGTAATTTGGTTCAATGTTTAAGATTTTTATAACTCTAAATGATTTCATTATTATTTCCTGAAAAATTTCCTTCTGTATCTCTAATTTAGGTCCTGCTATCTCACCATAAATATGCCAACTTGGTTCTCTTCTTCTGTTCATATTGTGATTGAAAAGACTCGGTTGGTTATACCAACAGAGGTTTATTTCTTGTATAGTCTTCCTTGACCTCTTCATATAAAGTTTTCCTTTCACATGGCTTCTTAAAAATCATAGTTTGTATTTACCTTTGAAATACTCTAATGAGACATAAATTAAATAAGAAAAAAATTCCATGATATAGTATGTTAAGAAAATGTCAAAACATAGTTGAAATTAAGACATTTGAATAATAATTTAAACGTCTTAAATGTTTAAGAAATGCTGACTTTTGATTTTTTTTAAAAAAGAGGGACTAGCATGAACTTTATTTCAAATAAGAGTATGCAAAACCATAATAATTACCCGTTTTATTGCAAAAATCATAAAGTTTGCAATATTGTAAAGAAGCTATTTTCTCTGCAAGCTGTACATAAAAGGAATCAGAGTATGTAAGTATATGCACAGGTGATGGTTAAAGATTGATTTCTTTTTGAAAGCAAAGAGGAAGTAATCAAGTTAATTAGTAAATAGAAAAGATTCCTCTGATGGCCTAAGCAGGAATGAAGCAGCTACCAACACTTTTTAATTTCTACCAGTCTAGAAATAAAAAATTAGACATTTAGCAATATTTTCAGGTAGGTTAAGGACATCTTTGCTGATTACAAAATTAAATTTATAGTGGATCCATCAAATCTATTTTATGAGCTCAAAGAAGCTTCTTCTGTAGTATTCGTATGCACAAAAATACTTCCATAAGCTACTTTGCAATGCTGCTGCTTCACCCTTGTGCTTCCATGCTCCTAACTAATTTATGAATGTGCAGAAACCTAACAAGATATATTTAAAGTATTACTTAGGAATGCATAGTAATTATTTATGTGGTAAGTTATAGTTATGAATCACTATACGTGAACTAATTAAATCTTCATATCTTGGTACTACTACAATATACTGGGATGATCATACAAACTGTTATTTTATCTCAAGTATTTTTGTTAGAGAAGAAAGGACATTCTTGTCTGTATTTTCCATATTGCTCAAAATCAAATTAGGGTTTGGATTTCTTTTTCTCTCTCTCTAAATATGAATTGAAATGCACAGTAGTTCTTTAGTATTCTTTTTCTCTCCAAAAGACATCCCAAGCAGTGGCATTTTGGTACAGCACTGATAGACAACTTTTAAAAACTATTCTTTCACTAATAAAACATGATTATTGATTAGTTTAGAGTTGATCTTTAGACAATCCAGAAAATATTTTTTCTCTCTCTTTTGGTCTCTATATTATGAAACAGTCAGCCTTAAAGTTCTTAATGTCACTTTTTAGTGTAAGCGAACCAGTTGATGGATTTGAATTTTTGTGGGGGAAAAGCCTAAAATTGTTGCCTACAATTAAGTCTATGGGTTCTTTGGAAACATTATTAATACACTTACTTGCTTAATCTCCATCATCATGAAAAGTTTTCACACCAATTAATATTTAAAAAATTAAAAAAATACTAAATCTTAAAGCTCTTCCATCAATATGTGAATATTTTTAGATTCATGGGGATTTTAAAAATAGAGATCATAAACTTAATTTATAGTATTTGTGAATTTGCTTTGCAGGAATTAAGGGCATTTCCATTACCTACATTTAATTGATACATTTTCATTTTTATTTTTACCTCAGTATAATTTTTCTCATGCAAGTTCTTTTTTGTCATGATTATTTTAGCAGAGCAATCTATTATTGAATTGTAGTTTTTTGTATTTTTTTTTTTAATTCTAATACAGTGGAAATAAAGAGGAGTGCTCAAAAATTTAATTGGAATTCCAACCTATTTCTCCTTCACAAATATTATCAATTAGGATATGTGCTAAGCAATATTTCAACAGTTTCTGAATTAACTAAAAATGTGGTCTCTTAGCTGATGCCCTGATAAAGTATTATGTGAGACAGACCTCAAAGAGAGAAAAAAAAAAAGTGTAAAACGTTATAAAAATATTATTTTACCAGGAAATAATAATTGCTTTGTTTTATTGGCATAATTTTACTTCCAGGTCTGAGATAATGTGCTAGGTATTTATATCTGTTTGTTGCAAATTTACTTCTTAATGGAAAATCATATAAACATATCAGAAATATGCAGATAAGTAGTTCATGAATGTCACAGGGTATTGAAAATATAGTAAACTGAAGGTGATAAAACAAGAAAATTTTAGAAATTATTAATTTATCAATAGCCACATGAAAATGCATGTAAAAAACAAAACAAACATTCCAGTTTAGGGATTCAACCCCTGCTAGGGTAAGGAAGACTAAGTGAATACATGTAAGATATACACAAATTTCTATTGAAATTTATACAAATAACTCCTTTATCCACTGTTGTGTTTTTATGATAGCTGCATAAAACTTGGGTGAACTATTTTTTCCAGTGAAAGTCTTAGGGATCTTAAGGCTTTCTGAACGCAAACCAGCTATGATGTATGTAAGATCAAAAATCTCACCCTTTCATCTTGATGTAAGAGGCTTGGTAGTAACTGACAGTACTGAGTTGCCTTCTGCACCAGTTTAAGTAATCAAGTGATGTTCTTCAACTTGGTCTATGGAGAGCTGGGGAGGCTACCTGCTTCAAATTTCCACATAATGAAACACAAAAGATAAATGGGCAGGGAGGTAGTAAGCATCAAACAATCAGAATTGGCAGCATCAGCAAGCTGAATTGAGGTAGTTTCCCCATTGTTCTATTAAATTAACATCTTATTGACAGAGTTGCTCTCATATAGATTACTGTTAGATTGGCAAAACAAACGTAAATGCTCATAATCCATGGCCCATATTCGTGTTTCCGAAGTTACCTTCAACAAGTCTAAAAATGGTTCTTTCATTACCAAATGTATGTACCAGA